>OZ012737.1:111478164-112110304 GCA_963859935.3 Lathyrus sativus | reverse complement strand
CTCACTCGCTACCAGCGAACAAGATCAAATACATTCTGTCCAAGTCTGGGACCACTCGCTAGCTTGCTCGCTTAGCGAGTTGCTAGCGAACACTCCAAAACTCTCCAAAACTCTCACTGTCCAAAACTCTCCAAAACTCCCAAAATCACCCGATTCAATTCCAACGAGTTCTAGTACTCTTAGTCTAACAATCCTCGACTAATCTACACCACTTATTCCAGATTCCAACCGTTAAAACCTTGATTCTACCGATGAAACTCATCTATGCCTTAGAATGGAAAATGGAGAAAACATCCAAACAATCCAAACCAATCATACATAATCATATACATTAAAAATATAATGATATTTCACACCCTTACCTTGATTAAATCGAAAGCTAGGAGTTGTTCTTGATGATTCCAAGCTTTTTCCCTTTCTTCCTTCTCTTTTCTCCTCTTCTCCTTTCTTTCTCTTCACTTTCTCTTATGTCTCTATCTTTTCCTTTTCTTTCCACTTTTCCTTATATTCTTTCCATTCTATTTCCTTCCATTATATTCCTCCTCTCAAACATCTATCAATAATTCCAATAATTAAAACAATCCAAATAAATCAATTATTTAATATGAATAATTAATTATTGAAAAAATTGGGCCGTTACAACCCTCCCCCACTTTAGGAATTTTCGTCCTCCAAAATGTTACCTGATTCAAACAACTATGGATAAGACTCCCTCATCTGACTCTCAAGTTCCCAAGTCACATTCCCACCAGCCGGTCCTCCCCAAATGACCTTCACCAAAGCAATCTCTTTGCCTCGAAGTTGCTTAACTCCCGATCCTCTATCCACATAGGTGATGTCTCTACAGTCAGGTTATCTCTCACCTGCATATCATCTACTTGGACTACATGAGACAGATCCGCAATGTATTTCCTCAACTGAGATACATGGAACACGTCATAGATATTAGCAAGCGACGGTGGTAAAGCAACACGATAGGCTACATCTCCTATCTTCTACAAAATCTGATAAGGACCAATAAAATGCAGCGTCAACTTACCGACTTCAATGCACTACCAACACCAGTCATAGGAGTAACCCGAAGAAACACGTGATCTCCCTCCTGAAATTCAAGTGTTTTCCTCCTCTTATCATGATAACTCTTTTGACGACTCTGAGAAATATTCATCTTCTCTTGAATCATCTTAATCTTATCGGTAGTCTGCTGAACTATCTCGGGTCCAACCACAAAACTCTCTCCAGATTCATACCAACACAATGGCGTCCTACACCGTCTACCGTATAATGCCTCAAATGGTGCCATACCAATACTCGAATGAAAACTATTGTTGTAAGTAAATTCAATCAAAGGTAAGTAGCTATCCCAAACTCATCCCTTCTCCAACACACAAGCTCTCAAAAGATACTTAAGTGACTGAATCGTCCTCTCAGTCTAACCATCGGCCTGCGGATGATAAGATGAACTCAAACGCAAATTCGTACCCAAAGCACTTTGCAAACTCTCCCAAAATCTCGAAGTAAACCTCGGATCTCTATCTGACACAATGCTAGACAGAATACCATGCAAACTGACAATCCTTCCAATGTACAACTTTGCCATTTTCTCCAACAGGTAATCCATTCGCATAGGAATAAAGTGACCAGATTTGGTCAATCTATCCACAATAACCCAAATAACTTCGAAATTACTCGGTGTCCTCGGTAATCCAGACACAATATCCATAGAAATGCTATCCCATTTCGACTCTAGAATAAACAACGGTTTCATCAAACCCGACGGTTTCTGATGCTCAATCTTTGACTTCTCACAGGTCAAACAAGAATACACAAACTCGGCAATATCCTTCTTCATACGAGGCCACCAAAATACTTTCCTCAAATCTTGATACATCTTAGTAGCACCCAGATGAATACTCAATCCACTACAATGCCCTTCCTCAATAATGCTCTTTTTCAGCTCAACAACATCAGGAACACAAACTCTATCATGACACCTAATGATACCATTTTCGTCAATCTGAAAATCACCACCTTGACCTTGATTGATCAAAGTCAACCGATCAACTAAACTCAAATCAGATTTCTGTCCTTCTCGAATCTCGTCAAGAATACCACTAGTAAGCTTTAACATACCAAGCTTAACTCTGTAAGAAGTCTTCTCACACACCAAACTCAAATCGTGAAATTGCTCAATCAATTCCAACTCTTTCACCATCATCATCGACATATGCAATGATTTCCTACTCAATGCATCAGCTACCACATTTGCCTTACCCGGATGATAATTCAAACCAAAATCATAATCCTTCAGAAGTTCTAACCATCTCCTCTGCCTTGCATTCAATTCCTTCTGATCAAAAAGATACTTCAAACTCTTATGATCACTAAACACCTCAAATCTCGAACCAAACAAATAATGCCTCCAAAGTTTTAGCACAAATACAACAGCGGCCAACTCTAGGTCATGCGTCGGATAATTCTTCTCATGCACTTTGAGTTGCCTCGAAGCATAATCTACAACTTGTTTATCTTGCATCAACACACCTCCCAAACCCATCAAAGAAGCATCAGAATACACAACAAATGGTTCTTCCGGATTCGGCAAAACCAAAACAGGAGCTGTCGTCAATCTTTTCTTAAAAAGGCTCAATGATCCTTTTTAAGAAATACAATTAAATCTGTCACAACAGAAGTTCCCAAAATATCCTCCCTTGGATAACAATAACGTGTGAATTAAAACACACTCAAAACTCACACTTAAAATAACAAAATAGTCATGCCCTAACATCTGGTATAACATGTCGTGAAACATGTCACAATATCATGCTGAACATGATGTCTGACTCTCATAGAAGAACATCTGACTTAACATCTTGCTGACAACATGTTTTACCAAAATGTTGCCAATCCAAAAACCACATAACTTACAATCTCCCCATTTGGAAAATTTTGGCTAAAACAACCTTAGAACAAATCAGGAGTATACACAGCGAAACCACAAAAAACATAAGCTACATGAAACCATGTAAGCTTTGTACAGATTGCAAATTTGCAGCAACAAACTAGACAGGTTCATAACTCTCTCTGCCACACATAGACAATACTCCCCTCAAGGGGAAATCCAAATCACAAGAAAATAAATAAATATGAGCTATCCTAGTTCACACATCACAAAAAAACACTGTAGCAGCACAAAAAAACATCTAGTTTGACATTACACAACCAGTAGCAGCACAGACCCAGTAGCAGAACTCTCCCTCAAGACCAAAACCCACTGTAGAGAAAATAAATTCTCCCAGACAAGACACACCATTACTACTTATCACAAAGGACATTCTGAACTATCTCAAAGACACATGCAGCTAGAAGATCCTTCTTTAAACCACAAGCATGACAGGTACTCTTGCTCCCTCTCAATAGTTGCATACAACAAGCAACCACAAAGCACACTGAAACATGACATGATATCATGACATTTGATTCAACATCAGAAACAATCAACATACTAACACTTTACTCCCCCTTTTTAGCCAAAAATTGACAAAAAATAGAGTAAATGTAAATAAACATAAATGGAAGCACGCAGTAGCAATGGCAACAAATAGCTCTAATAGAAACATAAATATAAATCATCTTCAGGTAATCTTCCAAATAGTGCCCCTGTCAAAGATCCTTCTACACTCCTTGAAGATGTAAAATGTTTTAGAAGAATTAACACTAAATTCCCTTGCCACATCCTTAGAACATATCTTCTTCAAGTCAACCATTCTACCTTGCACAGATCTTTTTCTCCATCCCTTAACTTTGGTCACTTGCTTAGGCTTATCAAGCATAAGAAAATAAAGGGAAGATGCAGTATTTATTGCATCCCTCCATATCTGTAATTATTATAACTGCTTAATAGTGCAAGTTCCAACTTCACACCTTATGTGCTCAAATAGATTTGCATGTGATGCTTTAACATACATAATAGTCAGTTGTTCCTTCGTGTCCACATGCTCCAAAATAACAACCTTTTCTCCAATAAGATTCCTGATTAGTTGATTATGACTCTCAAGATTCTTGTTCCAGCCATGTTGAATGAGATCTCTGGGAATATTCAGAACTTCACAAAGTAATGTCATAAAGTTTCTTTTGGGTTTGTCATTAAGTTTCTTCAACATCTGTTTCATCCACACTAATTAAAAGCAACCTCCTCTAATTTCACCATATTCAGCTTCAGTAGTACACTAAGAAGCACATACTTGCTTCTTATTGATCTTGGAATTCAGACTTGTTCTAATAGTGCAATTCAAGATCTTCTTTTCTTGAATACTAGGACTCATCCTTGGTTCAAGCTTGCAGACAAGACATGAGTTTGGAATTTCCTCTGTAAACCCAATGGCGTTTCTTTCAATAGAGTGTCTTACAATAAGATCCTTGGATTGGTATGAATGAGCCTTAAGAGAGAGATTTGAAGTGACTTGAGAGTTATTTGATATAATGTTAGTGAAATTATAACTTTTTTTTCTTCCTGCCTTATCAGTCTGCAAAGAGGATGTTTCAACATTGTCTTCAACATCCGTCCTTTGTTCAGTAATTGAATCATCAATTACCATATTGGGGGATTCCATTGTCATTCCAGCACTAAATTTAAAGACTCTATAAGCTCTACTGCTTGATGAGTAACCCATAAATATTCCTTTATCACTTATGGGATCCATCTCACTCTTTTGATCTTTGTTAGCCAAGACATAGCATTTACTTCCAAAAATATGAAAGTATTTGACTGTAGGTCTTTTTCCTTTCCATAGGTCATAGAGAGTAACTGAAGAACCTGATCTCAAAGTGACCCTATTATGAATATAACATGCAGTATTCCTAGCTTCATCCCAAAAGTGATATGGCATGAAGCATGAATCTAGCTGATTCTTGTATAGCCCTTGTCTTTTTCTCAATAGTTCCATCTTACTGAGAAGAGATGGAAGAAGAAAATTCATAACTGATGTTTTTAGAAGCACAAAATTCAGAGAATTTTGCATTCTCAAACTCCTTGTCAGGATAGCTTCTAACATTGACAATCACACAATTTTTCTCCTTTTGAACATTTTGACATAAATCTTTAAAGAATTCAAAAGTGTCAGATTTTTCTTTAAGAAAGTTCACCCATGTAAACCCTGAAAAATCATCAATAACTATATAGACATATTTCTTTCCATCCAAGTTGTCTACCTGTATTGGTCCCACTAAGTCCATGTGAAGAAGTTCCACTACCTTGGAAGTAGTCTGATGTTGTAACATTGGAGATTACATCATGGATTGCTTCCTAACCTTACACTCACCAAAGACTTTCCCATATTTGATCTTGAGTTATGGTATTCCTCTAATGGCTCTTTCAGATATGATTTTCCTCATTCTGTTGAGATGAAGGTGTCCAAGTTTCTGTTGCCGTAGCTTCACTTCATCTTCATTTGTTACAGAACACATGGAAGAGTAAGCATTTATTTGAGGTTCCCACAAATAACAATTGTCTTTAAACCTTATACCTTTCATCATAACAACATTTTATCATTTTTGACAAGGCTTTCTGTCTTTGAAAAATTAACTAATGATCATTGGTCACACAATTGACTAATACTGATGAGAGTAACAATTAGTACTTTCACAAAGATAAAATCTTCTAAACTAGGTGATCTAACACACACCAGCTTTCCAACTCCTTTGATTTCACCTTTAAACCCATCACCGAATCTGACAGAACCTGTGTGATAAGGCTTGATATCTACCAACAACTTCTGAACCCCTGTCATATGTCTAGAGCATCCAATGTCAAAGTTCCAGTATTCTCTAGTTCAGGTCCTCAAGGAAGTGTGAGTTATTAAGTTCACATCCTTCTCTTTAGATCTTCTCTTTTTGCTTACTTGATTAACCTTGGTATGAGCTGAAGATTTTTTATTTCCATAAAATGTATAACATAAAGGCTTTATATGACCATACACTCCACAATAATGACATTTCCAGCAAGATTGGTAATTATTTGGAGGTTCATTATCTCTGCCAGAATGTTGTAACATATGATTAGACATTGTGACCATCTTCTTCCTTTCAGAAGGAAAGAAATTTTCTTCATACACTCTTCTTTGTTTATTATCAGGTAGATAATGAACTTGTGCATCTCCAATATCTTTTATTAATTCAGCCCTATTCTTCATCCTACTCAAGGAATTTGTCATGTCATAAAGCTTGGAATTAAAAAAAATTACCTCATTTTTAAGATGAGAAATAATACATAAGAGTTCCTTCTTCTCATTTTCCAATTCAACTATGACCTTTCTCTGATTCGCCTCTGTCTTAAGTCTTTGTTCACATCTGTCACAAGTTTCCTTATAGAACATATCAAAATCTCCATAGAGGACATTTTCATCACAAGATTCTACTTCATCAGCCCATCTTCCAGAGAGAGCAGTAACAGGTTTGACAATGTCTATGTTGTATTCATCTTCTGACTCATCATCATCAGACCAAGGTACTGTCAAGCCCTTTTTCTGTTTCTTGAGGTAGTTAGGACATTCTGGCCTAATGTGACCAAAACCTTCACACTCATACCACTGAATCCCTTTACTTTGATCTAACTTCTCTTCACTTATGGTATTCTTTTGAGAATCATAGTTATTCCTGATTTCATATGTGATATCCTTGACACATGGTATTCCCTTTCTTTCCATTCTCTTCAAAATTCTATTGAATTTCTTCCCAAGTAGAAAAATGGTATTTGACAGTCCCTCATTAGTATCCAGGTTAGCTTGACCCTCTTTATCTTCAACATTAGATACAAAAGCAATGCTTTTATTCTTATTTTCAATTCTATCATTCATGGTTAATTTAAAATTTTAAAGTTACCCCTCTAGCTCATCAAATCTGATACTGCTAATGTTTTAGGCTTCTTCAATGGCTATGACCTTCATATCAAATTTCTTAGGGAGAGACCTAAGAATCTTCCTAATCATCTTTTCTTATGATATCTTTTCTCTCAAGCAACTGAAGGGATTATCTATTTCAAGAAAATTCATGTGAAAGTCATGAATGCTTTCATCTTCCCTCATCTTTAGATTTTTAAATTTGGTAGTGAGCACCTGAGGTCTAAACATATTCACCTTAGATGTGCCTTCATGAGTTGTCTTGAGAATTTCCCAAGCATCCTTAGCCAAGATACAATTGTTGATCAACTTAAACATGTTCTTATCAACTTCATTGAATAAAGCATTCAAGACTTTGGAGTTTCCAAGAGCAGTCTCTTCTTCTTCCTTGGTCTATTCCACTTCAAGTTTCAAAGATTCCTTCCCATCTTTATCTTTAACCACATGATGTTCCTAGCCTTTGATGACAACTTTCCAAGTTTTGCTATCCATAGATTTAAGAAATCTACCATGCGTGTTTTCCAAAAGTCATAGTTGGTTCCATCCAAGATAGGTGGTCTATTCATATTCCCTCCTCCTTCCTTGTCCATAGTTCCAGAAAAAAAAACACCCCTGAAGCTCACCCAAAAATAGAACAGGGTGCCTACTCTAATGCCATTTGAAATTCTGGCACGCATATACCAGATGTTGAGACAGATGTCATAAAACTGTGACCAAGATAGTTTAAACACTCACAAATATGCAAAAAAATATATGACAGAAAGATAAATAACACCAGTAGTTGTTAACGCAGTTCAGTGCAACATCACCTTCATCTGGGGGCTACCATGCCAGGAAGGAAATTCACTATAACAATATTAGTTCAAAGCTAAACTCCCTCATTTACAACTTACCATCTAATCACTACCTTGTACAACTTCTACCTAGACACCCTCTAGATATGAGACCCCCTCTCACTTCCTATCAGTCACAAACCAATGATAATTCAACAACAACCCAAAATAGAAGTACCAACACTTCTAAGTACAATACTTAGTTTTTTTAAAAGCTTTAACTAAGAACAATACAATCTTGCTTAAAAGCTTATGAGTGAACAATTAAAAATTAACAATCAGTCAACTCAATGTATAACAACTGATAGAAGGGTGACATACAAAGAAAACACATTAAACCCTAAAGAACCACCAAGACACGACTAATCCTAATTCTTCAAATCCACGCCTTCTTTAGGTTTATAAAACCCCCTTTAAATAAACATCACAGCTGCATGGGCTTGGGCTCTCAAAATAAAATGCAAATCACAAGGAATCAACTTTAAATCTATTTTATAATATCCTACACAATAATAGGAATAATAACATAAAGTTTCCTAAAAAGGCTCAACGATCCCTTTTAAGAAATACAATCAACTCGGTCACAACAAAAGTTCCTAAAATATCCTCCCTTGGATAACAATAACATGTGAATTAAAACACACTCAAATCTCACACTTAAAATACCAAAACAGTCATGCCCTAACTTTCTGATATAACATGTCCTGGCACATTGTCGCTACTGCGAAAATCGGCGCCGGCTGAACAGAAGAGTCGCCACCGTGCGTTATTTATCCCAACGGAGGGAAAGGAAACGCTCGAGGTAAACCTGCCGCAAAACGGGGAAAGGAATGATCATCGCAACCAAAACCTGGATTCGGGAGTCGGTTACGCAAGGGGAAGGTATTAGCACCCCTCACGTCCGTCGTACTCGACGGGATCCATTCTTGTTTTCGGGTATGGATTGTTATTTCTATCTAAACTAAAGGTCTGGGGTTAAAAGAAAATAAAATGACTCGGCAAAGTATCACACTTTATGCCTACGTATTCCCGTCTGGAACGAGAAATCAGAGTCAACGTAGTTCGCCTACCTACGGGAAAGGAGGGGAAGGTTGCTCGCTAGGATATCGCATCCTATGCCTACGTACTTTCATACAGCATGAAAGATCAGAGCAAACGTAGTTCGGGCCACGGAAGACACAGGTCTATCTTGGTTGTTTTTATTCCTTCTGAAAAAGGGTTTGCCTGATTACTAGTCCAAGCGGACAAAAATGACGTTTTGATGAGTTCATATTCTTTTACGGAAGAAGTGTCTTTTATTGTGTTTGAAATCTTATTGTGTTTTTCTGTTTGTTTTGAGAAAGAAGAGACAGAACTCTAACCTATGGTTGCGAAGGGAATCAAACTAACCTAATGTTATCATGCATGGGTTAAAACCTAATGTATATCATGCTCCTCTCTTGCGCAGAGAGAGACAGAGATCCTAAGGGATAAACAGAAACAGAAACAATAGCAGATATATACGGTAAAGCAGTAAAATGCATGGATGCAGCAATACAAGCGAGGCAAGGGAGTCCCACTCAACCTCGAACCTAGAAGACAATAGGCAAAAGTGAACAAGGTTCACATTCAACCCAACAGGTTAAACAGCAAACAATACAGTCAGAGAAAACCAAACAATACATCAGAAATAAACAACAAAAATAAACAGCCACAGCAGCTCTGCATCAACACCTATCTTCAAGTCATCTCCAAACAGCTACAAGCTTCAACAAGCATCAATCTCCATCTCCACAACCTTCAAGCAAGGTCTCTGTCCTCAGTCTTCCATCTGCAATGGCTTTTCTTCAAGTCTCAAACCTCCAGGATGAACATCAGTCAACAAGATAGAATGAATGTTAAACAGTCAAATGCCTACCAAGGGTGGCTCATTAACTGTTAACATTATACAGACAAGTTTCTCTATAAAGTTCTATCTTTCAAATACATTCACTGATCCTTCCAATGGAAGGAGGTGGATATTTGAAAGAGACTTTGAATCATAGAGAAAGAATGGATGCAGACAAGGCATTCCATATTTGTGAATCAAGCTAATATTCTAGGGCTCTGCCTAGCTCCTAAACCCTACACTCCTCAACAGCTGCTAGCAAGAATCTCCTCATCAACTCTGGAAGTTGGTCTTCAATCTCTGGATCTCCAATGGACTCATCATCACAAGTCTTCAGCTCTCCCATTCCCCGAAGCAATCCCAATACCCACACAGACAAAATAATAATCCCCAGAGAGGGCACACCACACCAGTCAAGCAAATATAGACAGTACTAATAGCAGTAGGGGAATCCTAATATTCTCTAAGGGATCTAATAACTACCCATAATCCCTATAGTCCCATATCCCAAAAATTCAATCTCTAACTCCTAAGGGAAATGAACTAACTCACCTATGTTGTCACCTAAACCCTAATTTTATTCATGTTATTCACACCTAAACAAATCTCCTAAAATTAATTTCTAAAATCATGAACTAAATTTTATATGCAAGATAACACTCTATAATAATCAACCTAAAAAGAATGGATTAAAAATATTAAAGCATCTAATCAAACTAAAATTAACAAATACATGTATCCAACAAAATGAGATTTACACCTATTTAAAAGAAAAATATGCCAAAAATATTAAAATAAAATGAAATTGGAATTTTTTTTGTGTGATATTTTTCTTGACAAAACTATGAATAATATGCAAAAAGAATCAATTAAAATCATACATTTTTCTATTTTTTATGAATTTTTAAAGAAATGAAATTTTGAAAGAAAATAAAAGGGAATTAATATGGAAAGGGGTGCAGGGAGTAATTGAAATTAGTTAAAATAACAAACTGGGCCCAGACTGGGGGGCGCGCATAGCAAGCGCGTCTAGGCCCATATGCATTCAGAAAATCACAAAAAATAAAATAAAAAAAATGAAAACGGTGCAGAAAGCAATTATTTTCGTTCATTTCCAATTGGGCCATGCGCTTGGGGGTGTCATTAGCAACAATTATTGAGCCCAGTCTGATTGTGGTTTAATGAAACGGTGCGTTGCACCATTTGAAGTTCCCTCCGTTTTTCTTCTTCAATCGTGGTCGTTGGATCCAGTCCCCAGTCAAAGTCCACGTCAAGATCGTGTGGCTCACAAGTTGTCTTCAACCTCCAGCAACCCTAAGCCATGAAAACCCTAACCATGCATGAAATCTTACACTCCTCTGTTCTCCGTCGTCTCTCCATGGATTCATTCGATGTCAAGAGCAAAATTGCTCCCCTTCTTCCCCTCTACACAGCCATAACAATAATTCTTCCTAAAGCTCACTCAACAATGGAACCCGATACGTATAACAGTCTGAATCCACCATGATCACCTGATATCACTTCTTCCAATTCTCTCTAATTCTTGCCCTAAACTAATCCTCATCTTATGCTGATTATCATGAGCTAATCATTCAAGATTATAGCGCCATAACCTATGAGTTACAAGCTTCAACAGTTTGTGCACACCATGATCAATCTTCACAAAACTTCTCCAAACTCACCAAAATCAGTCATCTAACTATGCTTAACCATTCTATGCTAACAAACCTCTATAATTCTAACTAAAACATGCAATTCGAAGGAGAAACCTACCTGGTGTAAAATGAAGAAAACAACTATGAAATTCTCTGATCTGATGCTTGCAATGATTGGAACTTGATCGACACACTCAAACCTTGATTTTGTATGCAAATATTCTGACTCAAACTTCTTGGATCTTGTGATTGAAGAATTCTTGCTTCTTGGATGATTCACTTGTATGGCACGAGTTCTCTCCAATTCTACCCAATCCTTGTGTGAATTCTGATCTATGAGTGATGGTGATGATGATCCAATCAAGAATTGTGAAAATTGGTGAAGATTTGAGGTAGTTTGAAAAGCTTTTGCAAGTTGGAAAAATTGTGTGAAACTTGGTGTTATGAGCAATGTGATTCACCAACCATGGCATGAAGCCACTCAATGCAATATATACATGAACTTAGAAAGCCCTAGAAGTTTGTAGAACCTTCCCATGCATAATTTCCCTTGGATTTGGATTATGTAACTTTCATTGTAAGTAACCATGCATAACTCCTAAATCTTGAACCAAACTCAAAATTATAATTTTTCCAATGTTCTCAAAATGATTTTTCCAATCAAAATGACCTATAATTTCACCTCATTTGGCCAAAGTATGAAAAATCTCAATTTTAGGTCATTTTTCATTCATTAAATTCACCAATTTTGAAACCTTGAGCTATGAGCCTTTCCAATCTTTCATGGTCACTTTTATAGACTCAAAATGTCATTTGGAACAAGTTTTATGTTGTGAAGTTTTCCATTTGAAGCTTCCTTGTATGAGTTTTGGGCATAGGCTTGAAATGACCTGTAATTCTCAGATGACCAAAATACCTTTTGCTTGCCAAGACCATAAGTAGAGTTCCACAAATCATATGAAGGCATACCATACCATTATAGAAATCTAAGACAATGAGGAACAACTCTTATGTTGACCAGAAATTCATTTGAAATCTCCTTGAGGGGTAAAAGTAGCTTGGAAGTCAAGTCACTTTCACAGACAAAATTTCAGATACCTCAGATGACCTGTAACTTGCAAGGACCATAACTTGAGTTATATAAATCTCCTTAATGTCTTCCACCACTCAAATTAAAGGTCTTGAGATCCTCTACAAGTTTCATGTTGACCAAGGATCCATTTGAAGCTTGCATTTTGACTTATCTTGCTTGGAAATTTGACCTAAACTAGGGGATTTTACATGGAAACCCTAATTTAGAAACTCCTCTTCTCCTTGATTTCTCTTGATTTCTTCTTAGCATATCACCATATCCTTCTCTATATGTCAAATTATGAACCCCACATCTCTCCAATAGCCCTCAATGCCTTTCAATCAATCAATTGACCTAGAGTTGACCCAGGGTTGACCCAGATGAAACCCTAGTTGACTGCCTTCAACTGCAATTCTTGTGATCACATCAATGACTTGTTTCCTTCTCCAAATGACTTTCTAAGTCTCCCATGATGTCTAGATACTCTCCATGCTCAGCCCACAGCTCACCATTTCTTTGATGATGTTCAGATACCCTCAGATAGGAGATGGACTCACTGCTTGACCCACAAACTTCTTTAGCTTCCCAATTCTTTCTGATGACTTGAATGAGATTGAATTAGAATAATAACCTCTTGATAGGCTCCTAGAGATGATAATAATGCTTGGTCCCTGTTGGATGATTTGCTATGCTATGCTACGCAGATGATTAGGCTATGTACATGACTCTATATGTAAATGCTAATGATATTGAAACATAAACCATGGGAATAAGGTTGAGCAAATTTTAGGGTGCAACAGCTGCCCCTATTCAAGCGACTTGGACCCGATTGGGTGAAGAGCGAATGGCCTTCAAACATTCGCGGTACGAGACGGTTGAATACTAAGAACCCGGAAATTTGCCAACCGCAGAAATAAACTGCGCCACTGCTTGGGGATTATTTCATCAGCCTGAAAAGTTTCTATCATTGCAAGAATAAAACTTGGTCCACGTTAGGACGCCTGTGTCATCAACACAAAGAAATCTCAACCAAACTTGTCCACGTTAGGAAAAATCTCGAAAACTTCACCGGGGATGGCTCGTCTGCCTTTCATTAGAAATAAATCATCCACGTTAGGACTAAACTCTTCCACGTTAGGAATAACACCGTCCACGTAAGGAATCATCTCTTCTGCATCTGTCCACGTCAGGACTAAACTCTTCCACGTCAGGAATAAACTTCGTCTAGATCTGTCCACGTCAGGACTAAACTTTCTGGGTTATGAATATATCGTCCACGTTAGGACTCACCCTTCCACATTAGGAATAAACTCTTTTGTACCTGTCCACGTCAGGACTAAATTCTTCCACGTCAGGAATAAAATCTTTCCACGTTAGGAATACCTCTTCTTTTCCACGTAAGGAATCACCTCTTTCCACGTAAGGAAACCAACTTCTCTTCTAAATCTGTCCACGTCAGGACTAAACTTTCCACGTAAGGAGTACATCGTTCTTCCACGTAAGGAATCAATCTTTCCACGTCAGGAATGCTATCTTTCCTCGTAAGGAATCACATTTTGATTCGTCCACGTAAGGACTCCAACTTGTTCCACGTAAGGAATCCGTCTTCTTTCCACGTAAGGAAACCAATTTTCTTCCACGTAAGGAATAAAATTCTTGATCTGTCCATGTAAGGACTCCAAGCTTTCCACGTAAGGAATGCATCTTCTTTCCACGTAACGAATCAACTTGTCCACATTAGGACTACATCGTCCACGTTAGGACCCACCTTTCCACGTCAGGAATAACTCTCTTCTTGATTCGTCCACGTAAGGACTCCATCTTTCCATGTAAGGACTAAACTTGTCCACGTCAGGACTCCCATTTCGTCTTGATTTGTCCACGTCCGGACTCACCTCTTGACTGGATGAAGAAAAACTGGTCCACGTCAGGACTCACATCTCAACCTACTGAAGTAATAAAGCTTGTCCACGTCAGGACTCGCGCGTCTTCGACTTGCTGGGGAAATGAGACTTGTCCACATCAGGACTCCCGCGTCTTTGACCCGCTGGGGGAAACAAAACTCGTCCACGTCAGGACACTCACTTTGCCAACATCATGAAGAAGGATAAATTTGTCCACGTCAGGACTCTCATATCTTGTCATTACGAAAAACTAAGAACTTGTCCACGTCAGGACGCACATTTCACCATTACGAATAGAGACATCTGCTGGAAATAAAATGGTCCACGTCAGGACACCAACACGAAGAGTAACCAATCTCGTCCACGTCAGGACTTCACATTCCATCAATACTGAGAACCGAATTCGTCCACGTTAGGACTAGCACTCCTTATCAATTCGGGGAAATAAATCTGTCCACGTTAGGACACCCACTTCTCTAGCACGAAGAAATCCCGTCAATATCGGAATAAGTTGTCCACGTCAGGACTTATCGCTCCATCGATCCCAACCCACAACCAGCAACTTGAGGCGGACTCTACTGGGGATATTTGGAAACCAAACTACTGGATGCCTGTTCTGATAACCGGCGGCAGCCTCTGAAGTTCTGATTCAGGAAACCCTTTGATGACAAATAACTCTGCTTGGGGGCAAGGAGATATTCATCCTGGTAACTCTGGCGGGGAAAACAAGAGAAATTCACACAAACAACTCCGTTCGGAGACAAAGAGAACTTCATCATGATAACTCTGTGGGGAATAATGCCAAAACTGACACTTCATTGAATGTCTCACGTCGAGACCTCGAATGTTTGGTAATTCATTTGAGCAAGAGCTCCTTCCACCTGCAAGAGAGCAATACTTGAAACAAACTGTTAGCCATCCTGGTTTATGCTTCAAAAATGCGTATGTTTGATAATGACGCAATGCTCCACTCGACATGGAAATGCTACGGGCTGTTGTTTGGTAAATGCAAATATGACACGATATGCCAATGCAAATGCAGACTCGAGCTGCTGGGATATAGAAACCGCTCCGGCCAAATAAATGCTGAAGATAATGCCGACTCCGCTGGGGATAGCCATGTACTACAGAATTATTCCAGCAAAATAAATGCTGGAAGAGTGAAGTCGACTCAGCTGGGGAGTTAGGGACTTAATACCAAGCACCTCGTTGAAGTGACACCCTGCTGGGGAATATAACTCGGCTGGGGAGTGGCAGATAAGCCTGGTATGATTGGAATTCTGCTGGAGAGTGAACGAATATCACACGGTATTCTGACAAAATAAATGCCAGGACTCACACCAACTCTGCCGGGGAGAGCTTTAATCTTCGATTTCCACTGGGAGGAATGAACACTTGCTGAAAGAGAACTCCACTGAGGACGGAATGATTCTCTTAGGAAAAATCAACTGACTCCACTGGGGGAGAGTAAACGATCCTGCGGGGAAAGGTAAACTGTTTGAATACAGCTCACAAATATTAATCTCCGGAGGCTAAATCAACTTTGTTTGAGATGCACTATCTGAATACAGCCTTTGATCTGGGAATTGCCAAACTCTGCTGAGTATAAACGACTCGACTGGAGAATATCTTTTGGAATAAGCTACGACTTAGCTAGGAGATTTGATCCTTCTTCAGGAAGAACATTGTTGTCTTAGAATCGCGACCTGCGTGGGGATCGAGTCTTTCATCACTGCAATCTTTTGATCGTCCTCTTCACACGGCTATGAACCCTGCAACAACACAAACAAGACAAGACAAGTCCACGCAACCAAATCTATTCAGGTTAGCGTTAGCGACATCATTTTCAGTTAATTCAAAGGTTTAGCAATCGTTGGCAAGGGCCAGTGATGTTATACACATGTTAGTTTCAGTAAACTTAGGCGTTTATCATGAACAAAACAGTAAAGAACCAGCATCAAATACTGAATAACATATTTTATTGATTGGGCCCCTGAATGGGCGGAGTTTTGTACACGGGATGTAACTCCTGAAAAGAGGAAGCTACGCACAAAAAAGATACAAGTATGCACAAGAAGCATAAATATGATGACAAATTAAATTTGTACACATGTCGGCAACGGGATGCAGATGAACATCACGAACTGATCCTCCTATGACTCGTCCGACTCTAATGCTTTCCCGGTATCCACACTTCCAAAGAGATTGTATCCGATAATCGACCCCTCAGGCATATTCTCCCACACCAATGCTCAATGCAGTATCAAATTCGGACCGCAGTCATTTGCTTTTCAAATCCCTAACTTTTGCGTGAACCGCCCTTTACGGGTTTTCAGTTCACCGGGATACCCTTTTTTGCCGAAGCCGCCCAGTGTAGGTTTTCAACTTCGCGGGTGTACATTTTTTCATTTTATCCCTAACTTTTGCCCGAACCTTTCATTCTGTTTTTGGTTCGCCAGGATGCCCCATTTTTGCCTGGACTCTCTTTTTTTTGGTCCAGCGGGTCAGTTTTAAGCAAAGTATTTTTTAACTGCGTCTGAATTCACAGGCGACGCGAAGTCTTCCCCGTCCATGGTGGACAACAACAAAGCTCCTCCTGAAAAGACTTTTCTGACGACGTATGGCCCTTCGTAATTGGGGGTCCATTTGCCCCTGTGATCTGCCTGCGGCGGGAGAATCCTTTTCAGCACAAGGTCGCCCGTCTGAAAGCTCCGCGGATGTATCTTCTTATCATACGCTTTCTTCATTCGGCTTTGGTACGAACGACCGTATGCTAGAGAAGCTAGCCTCTTATCATCCATTAAACTCAGTTGGTTCAACCTGTCTTTCACCCATTCTGCCTCATCTAATTGGACATCTCGCAATACCCTCAGAGAAGGGATCTCAACTTCCAATGGTAGTACTGCTTCCATTCCGTATACCAACGAGAATGGGGTTGCCCCGGTTGATGTGCGTACCGTCGTACGATAACCGTGCAAAGCAAAAGGTAGCATCTCCTGCCAATCCTTATAGGTCACCACCATCTTCTGAACGATCTTCTTGATATTCTTATTGGCCGCTTCAACAGCGCCATTCATCTTGGGTCGGTAAGGGGAGGAATTGTGATGTTCGATCTTGAAATTCTGACAGAGCTCCTTCATCATTTTGTTGTTCAGGTTTGAACCATTGTCAGTGATTATCCTCTCGGGGATCCCATATCTGCAAATGATATCTCTCTTGATGAATCTGGCCACCACCTGCTTAGTTACATTTGCATAAGACGCCGCTTCCACCCACTTGGTGAAATAATCGATTGCTACCAGAATGAACCGGTGCCCGTTAGAAGCTGTTGGCTCGATCTTTCCAATCATATCGATTCCCCACATCGAGAATGGCCATGGCGATGACATCACATTCAGAGGACTTGGAGGCACATTGATTTTATCAGCATAAATTTGGCACTTGTGGCACTTCCTCGCAAACTTGAAACAATCAGTTTCCATAGTCAGCCAAAAATAACCTGCCCGCAGTAGCTTTCTTGGCATAGCATGCCCACCAGCATGCGTACCGAAGGTACCTTCATGTATTTCCTCCATGAGCAGCTTTGCCTCTTTTTCATCTACGCAACGCAACATCACCAAATCGTGGTTTCTTTTGTATAAGACACCATCCGGATTCAAATAGAAATGACCCGCCAATCTCCTGAGAGTCTTCTGATCTTGACTGGATGCCCCAGCCGGATACTCTTTGTTCTTCAGGAAATTAAGGATATCGAAATACCAGGGTTTATCGTTAGATGCTTCGTCAATAGCAAACACGAAGGCAGGTCTGTCAAGCCGAGAGATAATAATTCTGGGAGCCTCGTTCCAGAAGTTGACTTTATACATGGAAGACAAAGTGGCCAGGGCGTCAGCCATTTGATTCTCTGCCCGCGGTACATGATGCAATTCAACCTTGTCAAAGAAAGGCAACAATCTCCTTGCATAATTCATGTAATGTATTAAATTGGGCTGGCGTGTCTCCCATTCTCCTTTGATCTGATTCACCACCAGAGCTGAGTCTCCGTATACGTCCAGATTCTTGATTCGCAAATCAATGGCTTCTTCAAGCCCCATTATACAAGCTTCGTATTCGGCTTCATTATTGGTAACTGCAAAGGTCAATCGAGGAGTAAACAGGATGTGCGACCCGTGTGGAGTAGTGATGATTGCCCCTATTCCGCTACCGTAAGCGTTCACAGCTCCGTCAAAAATCATCTTCCATTTGGAACCCAATTCTGGTCCCTCGTCTGGCAACGGCTCTTCGCAATCTTTCATCTTTAGGTACATGATATCCTCGTCAGGAAAATCAAACCTCATCGATTGGTAATCTTCAATAGGCTGCCCCGCCAGATACTCAGACAGTACACTCCCCTTTATAGCCTTTTGCGAGACGTATTGGATGTCATATTCAGTCAGAACCATCTGCCAACGGGCAATTCTCCCTGATAACGCCTGCTTTTCGAATACATATTTGATAGGATCCATTTTCGAGATGAGCATGGTTGTATTATTCAGCATGTATTGCCTCAAACGCTTGGCGGCCCAGGCTAGCGCGCAACAAGTTTTCTCAAGCATTGAATATCGAGATTCACAGTCAGTAAATTTCTTACTCAAGTAATAGATCGCATGCTCTTTTCTTCCTGTCTCGTCATGTTGACCGAGAACACAACCCATGCTTCCCTCAAGAACTGTCAAATACATAATCAAGGGTCTCCCTGCCACTGGGGGTATCAAAATAGGAGGCTCATGCAAATACTGCTTTATTTTATCGAACGCCTTTTGACAATTTTCGTTCCACGTTACGACTTGATCTTTCTTCAACAGCTTAAACAATGGTTCACACGTAGCAGTTAAGTGAGATATGAACCGAGCGATGTAGTTCAACCTCCCTAAAAACCCGCGCACCTCTTTCTCTGTTTTAGGCGTCGGCATTTCTTGAATTGCTTTTATTTTTGCAGGATCGACCTCTATTCCTTTTTCACTTACGATAAACCCCAGCAGTTTACCCGATCTCACCCCGAAGGTGCACTTGTTAGGGTTCAGTCTCAGCCTGAACTTCCTAAGCCTTTTAAATAATTTCAGCAGATTCACCAGGTGCTCTTCCTCCGTCTGGGATTTGGCAATCATATCGTCAACATAAACTTCGATCTCCTTATGCATCATATCATGAAAGAGAGTCGTCATTGCACGCTGATACGTTGCCCCAGCATTCTTCAATCCGAAGGGCATCACTTTATAACAAAATGTTCCCCAAGGCGTTATGAAAGTAGTTTTCTCCATGTCCTCTGGCGCCATTTTAATCTGATTATATCCTGAGAAACCATCCATGAAGGAGAATACGGAGTATTGAGCAGTATTATCAACTAGCACATCGATATGCGGAAGCAGAAAATCGCCTTTCGGGCTCGCTTTATTTAAGTCACGGTAATCTACACACATTCGAACTTTGCCATCTTTCTTTGGCACTGGTACGATGTTAGCAACCCATGAGGGATATTTTGTCACAGCCAGGAAACCAGCATCCCATTGTTTATGAACCTCTTCTTTAATCTTCACTGCCATATCTGGTCTAGTTCTGCGAAGTTTTTGCTTGACTGGCGGGCATTCTTCTTTCAACGGCAGACGGTGCACAACCATATCTGTATCGAGCCCTGGCATGTCTTCATACGACCAAGCGAACACATCATTATACTCTCTAAGCATTTCAACCAGTCTTCGCTTGATATCGCTCTGCAGCGCGGCTCCTATACGAATATTCTTCTCAACCCCTTCCGACCCCAGGTTAATGATTTCGATGATCTCTTCGTGAGGCAGAATGACACGCTCTTCTTGTTTCACCAACCAAGACAATTCTTCAGGAACATCACCATCTTCAACAATCTCCTCTTCGGCCTGAAATACCGGGAGCTCAAAGTCGGGACGAGTCATAGGTGGTTCAAGGATGTCATCTGAAAATGTTATCCTGCAAAAGAAATGGTTAAATGCTTCAAAATGCGTATAAAGCGAATAACCTCGTTGCCATTTTATTGGAAAATACAAAACAAGAAAAACAGAGATCACAATATTTGCACATGAAAAACGCCTTTTATTTAATGATTAACACGCAATGTTCATAACAGCACAACCCTAAGCAAATCAGGATGCCCCGGGCAAGACACCAGATTGTTCAACAATTAATAAAACAAAGCATTACTGTTTAAGAGTCACAAGAACAAGCTCCTGAATAGACCAGTTGCACAATCCCTGTCCTGGCATGCTTGGCTGAATCCAGGCATCCATATCACAGTCGCTGTCTCCTTCGTCAGACTCTGAAGCAGCGTTGATGGTCTCATGGCATACTCCACTGGCAGAGATGGTTATTGGCCCTCTGAAACGGGGTGCCCCCACAGCAGGTGCTGATGACGACGGTTGGTATCCAAGCCTGAATCGGTCCATCTTCACGGGAATATCCAGCACTTTGCCCCAGCCCTTAGCTTCTCCTGCCTCTACCAGAGCTTGAGCTTCTTTATACGACGAGACGGCTATCTCCGACACTTTTCTCGGCCCGGGACCTTTGTCCTTGATGCGTAACCCTTCAAATGCCTGGCAGGGCGTTTCGTGAATCTCTCCATCGACCTCCACATACTTAAATGACGACAGATGGCTGACCAGGATGTCTTCTTCTTCGCATACAGTAACCACGTTGTCTCCGACCATATATTTCAATTTTTGATGCAGGGTGGACGTGACAGCCCCAGCCCCATGGATCCAAGGTCTTCCGAGCAGGCAGCTATATGCAGGCTGGATGTCCATGATATAAAATTCCGTTGCAAACACCTCCGGCCCCACCTGTAGAGGCAATGTTATCGATCCAAAGACTGTTCTCCGCGTGCCATCGAATGCCCTGACTACCAAGTCACTGGGCGTGCACAGGATTCCTCTGACATCTAGCTTCATCATCTCTTTCTTGGGCAGCACATTCAAAGACGATCCGGTATCGACCAATACATGCGACATTACTGATCCTCTACATTCGACAGATACGTGTAGCGCCATATTATGATCTCTCCCCTTAGGGGTCAAATCGAAGTCGGTAAAGCCCAAGCTGTGGCCTGCATTTACATGTGCTAACACTCCCTCCAGCTGATTCACGGAGACGTCTTGGGGTACGAAGGAAGTATCCAGGACTTTCAACAAAGCATTTCTGTGAGCTTCAGAACACAGTAGCAACGATAGGATAGATATCTTTGAAGGCGTCTGTTGCAAATGCTCCACAATCTTATAATCACTTTTTCGAATCAAACGCATGAACTCTTCTACATCTTTCGATGCCGCTTCTTTTTCACTTGCTTGCACTGGGACATTTTCAACCTTCTTCCCCTTCCCCTTTGCCAGTCTCTCGGCCTCCACCTCAGGCGATATGAAGATCCTACCACTCCTTGTCATACCTCCGGTACCAACAACATTATCTACAGTCTCGGCTGGCTACTTATTAACATCAATCTTTATTCCGTCACAATACACTTCCAACCCATATGACCATGGGACTGCCTTTGTGCTCTCGTACGGGATTGGCCCGGCTTTAGTTATGGTAATTGGCGGTCGCTGGACCGGTGCCGTTATAGTGATTGTCTTGCGAGGAATCGTTACAGTGGCCACATCACTTTGATTATCCGCTAATGCCCCTGCAGGCTCTTCGATTGCTGCTCGGTCAAACTGCAATGTGCCGCCATCTATTAAAGCCTGGATACCTTTCTTTAAATCATCACACCCCCCAGCTAGGGTCCAGCACTCTAAGCAATACTCGTCACATCCTAGATAGACACCCCCTGCAATAGTTTGCTTTTTATCTCGCTCAGCGGCGTCTTTAAATCATCGACATTCATAATCAGATTCAACCCTTCCTCAGTTAGAATGGCATTTGCCCCATGATTAGGCATGGGCTTCTGCACTATATTCGGGCCCGCCGTTCCGAAATTGATAGCCTTATTGTCTAATAAATCCTGCACAACATGCTTAAAAGCATGGCAACCCTCTACATCGTGGCCCGGAGCCCCAGAGTGGAACTCACAGTGCCTGCTTGCATCATAGCCATACGGAGGAGTTCCCGTTATTGGTGCCAAAGTTCTCTTCTCTACCAGGCTCAAACCCAACAATGTCTGTAACAAATCAGCATACGTTGAGGGAGGCTTCTCAAATACTCTCCTTGGTTTACCACCCTGGACTCTTCGCTGAGCCTGCTGTGCCCCCTGCTGTGGATGTTGTTGCTGCTGCTGTTGTTGCATTGGTTGTTGCTGAAACGGTTGTTGTTGATACAAAATAGTAACACTCGCCACCTGCTGCGGCTGATGATACTGGTTCTGACCTCTGCCTCGGCCTCTGCCTCGGCCTCCAAACACTGCGCTCGCATCGCCCTGGCGGCGCCCACCAAAAGCCTTCCTGTTACTGCCAGATGTCGTTGATTCCTCAGCCTAGAATCTGCCCTGTTTAATGTTGTTTTCAATCTTTTCTCCTATCAGAATTAAGTCCGAGAAACTGGCCAAAGACGTGTGAAACAACTTGTCATAAAACATGCCTGTGAATATGCTGATGAACATGTCATTCATTTCCTTGTCTTCTAAAGTAGGACGGACCCTGGCAGCCATGTCGCGCCATCTTTGCGCATACTCTTTAAAGCTCTCACCCTTCTTCTGAGACAGCCCTTGCAATTGGACCCGATTGGGCGCCAAGTCGCTGTTATACTTGTAGTGAGCTACAAATGCCTCTGCCAGTTGCTTCCATGTCTTTATATTAGTTGGCTCCAACCCCATATACCACTCGAGGGACGGACCTGACAAGCTATCTTGAAAGAAATGCATTAGCATTCTCTCATCAGTTGAATACGCAGACATCTTTCTGTAATAAGCCCGCACGTGCACTTTCGGACAAGTGTCCCCTTTATACTTATTGAATGTAGGAGCTTTGAATTTGATTGGCACCCTCAAGCCAGGTACCAGACCCATTGCTGACATGTCTAAGCCCACAACACTTTGGTTCAGGACCCCCCTCATCTGCTCTTCTAGCATTCTGATCCTCTGGGAGTCATCCATCGGTCCCTCGAAACCTCCACCGGAGAAAGCGTCCTCCTGCTGATCTTCCTGCCAGTTACCATTCCCAGCTCCATACCCATCATATCCGTTATTACGGCCAGCTCTGATCTGATTCATCACCGGGCCTCGCCCTCTGTTGCCGTATCCCGGAGCAACTCCAGCAGGTCCAAAAGTCATTAACCCAGCGCCGTTTCCATTTCCGAATCCTCAGTAACCCTGATTGGTCACACCAAAACCGTCCTGCCCAAAGCCTTGAGCATTGAAACCATATTTCCCAGCATTATCGAATCCCTGATCATTGAACCCGAATCCAGCATTACCGAAGCCGTTGCCTCCCATATTATCACCCAAGTTGACATCACCAAGCCCAACGTTATGGACAACAGTCTCGTTCCCAACTCTGACGTTACCGTTCCCAGCAGCGGTAACGTTGTTGACTTTAACAGCAGGTATATTGACTACAGGTGGAGCCACTGGCGTGGGAGTGCCATCCCCATGAACAGTGTCGACTCGCACAGACTGATGATCCTCATTTCCATGCCCAGCGTTCCTGACCAACAGAGGCTGCACCATAGCTTGCAAATTCTCCTGACCTTTTGCAATAGTCTCCATGGTTTGCATAAAGAGCGCTAGCTTCTCGCGCATATCTTGCATCTCGTTCTGCATTTGATCCATGATTCTTCGACAGTTAGTGCGAGTGGAATATCTGTGTGGGCGCTGATCTGCAATCCTGAAAATACCTGGTACAGAGCAGGAAATAAGATACCATCCAATGATTACCTGTAATGCAATATGAATATGAATGCAATGCAATTGTGTGTATCTGTGCATTAGGGAAAAGTATTCCCCGATTCTAGTGTGAAGGTGCCAGTGCAGTGACAGTGCTAGCAATCCGAATATCAGAGCTGAATCGCAGAAAGCCTCATATATTGTAGAGAAAACCAATAAGCCAAGAATACAATATCAGATAGTACAATAAGAAGGCATGACCCCAACCAACAATCCTGGTGATGGTCAGCACTATGCAAATAAAGCATCTAGATAATACATGAAATGATCAAGTACTCCCATAAGCTCGGTACTCTTCTATCAACTTCTTGGTCTCTGGATGACCTGGTCGGGTAAGCAGCCCTTCAACAAGTTGGTTTCTTCGCTTGAGAACACGGCGCACGTCACTAGCAGTTTCTTCCCATGCCCCTTCTCCGAAGCGATCCTCTAGCTTCCGCTTCTGAGACACAGCTTCGTTCCTGCCTTCGATGACCTTGTTCAGTGCATTCTGGAGACTATACCGGGTCATCACTTCTTCTTCATACTTCTTGATGCTAGACTTCAACTGCTCTTCGAGGTCGGAGATTTGCTGCTTCAACTTATCTTCCCTCTTCTTATTGTTGGTGAGCGTAGCATTCCAAGTCTTGTTGCAAGAAGAGATCTCTCGGTGTGCTGCGTCGAGCGCTTTCTTTTTGGACTCCATCATGTCGTGGGAACTTCTGAACTCTTGCCCCAGACGTTCGCGCTTCTTTTTCTCCTCAGTCAACTTAGCCCCTAGTCTGTTTACTAGCTCGATCTGCTGTTGGAAAGCATGCACGGCCTTGTTTTTCTCACTGCGTATCTGGGCTAGCTCTTGCTCTAACCCTTCATTGATCTTCATCAAGGCTTCTTTTTCTTTCACCATTTGCTCGTAGGCTTCCCTAGAAACAGTAGTTGGCTCTTCCACCGGAGTATGAACAGGGACCGGTGCTGCCGGAAATGGCATCAGTAATTGCCTTGCTCTCTCCTGGATCCAAACTCTGTAAGGTGCATAAGCTTGACAATCGTTCTTCCCTAACAACGACTTCCCTTTTCTGTTAATACACGTCCAGGCATGCTGTAGCTTGGCTAATAACTCCCCCTTCACATCACCGGTGAAGTACAGAGATTCCTGTACTTCTTCCTCCTTTGGTGGGTTCTTCAGCGTATATCCGAACTGGAGAACGAACAGAGAAGGGTTGTAATTGATACACCCTTTTCTTCCTATTAACGGAACATTAGGGTACCCAGAACAACTGACGATAAGCTCAGACCCCAGCAAGTCTCGATCAAACCACTCAACGTCTTCGGAAGATAGCCTCATCAGGCGCTCTGACCAGCTAGCTGTAGTTGCACTGTCCACAAATGGTCCCTTCCTGGGAAGATGACTCTTAAACCACATGCTCAACAAAGGCGCACAGCAGTACACAACCTTTCCCCTTCTGTTTTCATTCTTGTAGTGCAGTGAGTGGTAGAAGTCTCCGATCAACGTAGGCACCGGGTTGCCAGCAGCAAACAGATGGAAAGCGTCCAAGTCCACGAAATTGGGCAAGTTAGGAAACAGCACAATTCCATAAATGCATAGAGCCAAAATAGCATTAAAAACCACCCAACATCCGTTCTTGGCATACTCCTGAGCTTTGCCAACCAGGAAATCAAGAGAGAAACCTGAAACCCCAAGCCAGGAAGTCACTAACAGTTCTGCAGCGTTCATGTGCAAGGCTTTAGCCAAGTCCTCCAACTTGGGCTCAGCAGCAGAGTGAATAAAGGGAACTGCATTCTGCACCGGTAGCTCAGTAAACTCCACATACTCTTCAATGGTAGGCCCCAGAATAAAGTCAGCAAACGTGAAACATCTCAAAGCCGGTTCATAGAACTGCATCAGGGTGTACAGCCCATTCATCTCATCAGCAGTGGGCTTGTAGACTAATCTCAGTAATCTCCCATGACTCATTCTGAAGCTTCTCCTAACCTCCTCATCAGCAAGAGATATCAGACCAAGCAAAGGAGTAAGATCAGGTGTGGGTAGCTTATACGCAACTGTCTTCCTTAAACCAGCCATAATCAATACTCAGAAGTCCGGACACTAGAACCAGGGAATATGCAAATGAACCTGCAGCACAGACACACGTTAATGGAATGCAATGATAATTAGTATGCAAGCAATGCAATGCAAGTAACATGCAACAGGGACCAAATGCCGTGGCTAAAAAAGCCTGAACCATATCAAGAAGTCTCAGATAGACCCTCTAGAAGTCCTCAAACCCTGGTCTCAGATAGACCTAAAACAAAGCTCCAACACTGGTCTCTGACAGACCCATAACATAACTCTGACTGGTCTCTGGCAGACCTCATATCATATCCCCAACTGGTCTCTGACAGACCTCAGAACTCTCCAACTGGTCTCTGGCAGACCTCAGCACTCTCCATAAATATCCAGGATCTCTGATCAAGAAATAACCGGTATCTGAAGGTCTAGTTACCTGCATAACCCCAAACCCTCTCACAGAAGGATGTCCTAGTAACTGACATAAGGTACAACATCCTATGCGGTCGTCGGCGTCACAGACTTTCAGGGTTGATGATACGATTCCCAGAAGGAGTGGCATCATTAAATCCTGAAGAGGCCTCACTTAGCCAACTTCCAAATGATCGGTTCCCGGAGTCGACAATTCAGCTGACCAACAACCCCTTCGACCCAAAGGGTAGAAAAAGAAGCCAACCAGAAGAACCTCGTCCGAGTGTAGATTTCATGAGACACTAATGCAAGCAAAGCCGGCACGCGCCCACTACTTTCTACTCTAATTCTAGGTGCACTCAAGCCCAGGTCCGGCTTATCTCTCAATCATAGAACCACCCATCACACCCCAATACAACAATAAAAATCAATATATATAATGCTGAAAATAAAGGTCAGAAATATAAATCCATACAAAATCCTCGACGGGAAAACAAGCGTTAGGATTGACCCTCTTAAGGGACGTTGGATCCCAAATGCATAAGGAACTATCGCAGTCCTTAGCAGCCAGGGGACGTTGGATCCCCAGCAGAGTCTCCAGCTGTCGCTACTGCGAAAATCGGCGCCGGCTGAACAGAAGAGTCGCCACCGTGCGTTATTTATCCCAACGGAGGGAAAGGAAACGCTCGAGGTAAACCTGCCGCAAAACGGGGAAAGGAATGGTCATCGCAACCAAAACCTGGATTCAGGAGTCGGTTACGCAAGGGGAATGTATTAGCACCCCTCACGTCCGTCGTACTCGACGGGATCCACGCTTGTTTTCGGGTATGGATTGTTATTTCTATCTAAACTAAAGGTCTGGGGTTAAAAGAAAATAAAATGACTCGGCAAAGTATCGCACTTTATACCTACGTATTCCCGTCTGGAACGAGAAATCAGAGTCAACGTAGTTCGCCTACCTACGGGAAAGGAGGGGAAGGTTGCTCGCTAGGATATCGCATCCTATGCCTACGTACTTTCATACAGCATGAAAGATCAGAGCAAACGTAGTTCGGGCCACGGAAGACACAGGTCTGTCTTGGTTGTTTTTATTCCTTCTGAAAAAGGGTTTGCCTGATTACTAGTCCAAGCGGACAAAAATGACGTTTTGATGAGTTCATATTCTTTTACGGAAGAAGTGTCTTTTATTGTGTTTGAAATCTTATTGTGTTTTTCTGTTTGTTTTGAGAAAGAAGAGACAGAACTCTAACCTATGGTTGCGAAGGGAATCAAACTAACCTAATGTTATCATGCATGGGTTAAGACCTAATGTCTATCATGCTCCTCTCTTGCGCAGAGAGAGACAGAGATCCTAAGGGATAAACGGAAACAGAAACAATAACAGATATATACGGTAAAGCAGTAAAATGCATGGATGCAGCAATACAAGCGAGGCAAGGGAGTCCCACTCAACCTCGAACCTAGAAGACAATAGGCAAAAGTGAACAAGGTTCACATTCAACCCAACAGGTTAAACAGCAAACAATACAGTCAGAGAAAACCAAACAATACATCAGAAATAAACAGCCACAGCAGCTCTGCATCAACACCTATCTTCAAGTCATCTCCAAACAGCTACAAGCTTCAGCAAGCATCAATCTCCATCTCCACAACCTTCAAGCAAGGTCTCTGTCCTCAGTCTTCCATCTGCAATGGCTTTTCTTCAAGTCTCAAACCTCCAAGATGAACATCAGTCAACAAGATAGAATGAATGCTAAACAGTCAAATGCCTACCAAGGGTGGCTCATTAACTGTTAACATTATACAGACAAGTTTCTCTATAAAGTTCTATCTTTCAAATACATTCACTGATCCTTCCAAAGGAATGAGGTGGATATTTGAAAGAGACTTTGAATCATAGAGAAAGAATGGATGCAGACAAGGCATTCCATATTTGTGAATCAAGCTACTATTCTAGGGCTCTGCCTAGCTCCTAAACCCTACACTCCTCAACAGCTGCTAGCAAGAATCTCCTCATCAACTCTGGAAGTTGGTCTTCAATCTCTGGATCTCCAATGGACTCATCATCACAAGTCTTCAGCTCTCCCATTCCCCGAAGCAATCCGAATACCCACACAGACAAAATAATAATCCCCAGAGAGGGCACACCACACCAGTCAAGCAAATATAGACAGTACTAATAGCAGTAGGGGAATCCTAATATTCTCTAAGGGATCTAATAACTACCCATAATCCCTATAGTCCCATATCCCAAAAATTCAATCTCTAACTCCTAAGGGAAATGAACTAACTCACCTATGTTATCACCTAAACCCTAATTTTATTCATGTTATTCACACCTAAACAAATCTCCTAAAATTAATTTCTAAAATCATGAACTAAATTTTATATGCAAGATAACACTCTATAATAATCAACCTAAAAAGAATGGATTAAAAATATTAAAGCATCTAATCAAACTAAAATTAACAAATACATGTATCCAACAAAATGAGATTTACACCTATTTAAAAGAAAAATATGCCAAAAATATTAAAATAAAATGAAATTGGAATTTTTTTGTGTGATATTTTTCTTGACAAAATTATGAATAATATGCAAAAAGAATCAATTAAAATCATGCATTTTTCTATTTTTTATGAATTTTTAAAGAAATGAAATTTTGAAAGAAAATAAAAGGGAATTAATATGGAAAGGGGTGCAGGGAGTAATTGAAATTAGTTAAAATAACAAACTGGGCCCAGACTGGGGGGCGCGCATAGCAAGCGCGTCTGGGCCCATATGCATTAAGAAAATCACAAAAAATAAAATAAAAAAAATGAAAACGGTGCAGAAAGCAATTATTTTCGTTCATTTCCAATTGGGCCATGCGCTTGGGGGTGTCATTAGCAACAATTATTGAGCCCAGTCTGATTGTGGTTTAATGAAACGGTGCGTTGCACCATTTGAAGTTCCCTCCGTTTTTCTTCTTCAATCGTGGCCGTTGGATCCAGTCCCCAGTCAAAGTCCACGTCAAGATCGCGTGGCTCACAAGTTGTCTTCAACCTCCAGCAACCCTAAGCCATGAAAACCCTAACCATGCATGAAATCTTACACTCCTCTGTTCTCCCTTTTCTCTCCATGGATTCATTCGATGTCAAGAGAAAAATTGCTCCCCTTCTTCCCCTCTACACAGCCATACCAATAATTCTTCCTAAAGCTCACTCAACAATGGAACCCGATACGTATAACAGTCTGAATCCACCATGATCACCTGATATCACTTCTTCCAATTATCTCTAATTCTTGCCCTAAACTAATCCTCATCTTATACTGATTATCATGAGCTAATCATTCAAGATTATAGCGCCATAACCTATGAGTTACAAGCTTCAACAGTTTGTGCACACCATGATCAATCTTCACAAAACTTCTCCAAACTCACCAAAATCAGTCATCTAACTATGCTTAACCATTCTATGCTAACAAACCTCTATAATTCTAACTAAAACATGCAATTCGAAGGAGAAACCTACCTGGTGTAAAATGAAGAAAACAGCTATGAAATTCTCTGATCTGATGCTTGCAATGATTGGAACTTGATCCACACACTCAAACCTTGATTCTGTATGCAAATATTCTGACTCAAACTTCTTGGATCTTGTGATTGAAGAATTCTTGCTTCTTGGATGATTCACTTGTATGGCACGAGTTCTCTCCAATTCTACCCAATCCTTGTGTGAATTCTGATCTATGAGTGATGGTGATGATGATCCAATCAAGAATTGTGAAAATTGGTGAAGATTTGAGGTAGTTTGAAAAGCTTTTGCAAGTTGGAAAAATTGTGTGAAACTTGGTGTTATGAGCAATGTGATTCACCAACCATGGCATGAAGCCACTCAATGCAATATATACATGAACTTAGAAAGCCCTAGAAGTTTGTAGAACCTTCCCATGCATAATTTCCCTTGGATTTGGATTATGTAACTTTCATTGTAAGTAACCATGCATAACTCCTAAATCTTGAACCAAACTCAAAATTCTACTTTTTCCAATGTTCTCAAAATGATTTTTCCAATCAAAATGACCTATAATTTCACCTCATTTGGCCAAAGTATGAAAAATCTCAATTTTAGGTCATTTTTCATTCATTAAATTCACCAATTTTGAAACCTTGAGCTATGAGCCTTTCCAATCTTTCATGGTCACTTTTCTAGACTCAAAATGTCATTTGGAACAAGTTTTATGTTGTGAAGTTTTCCATTTGAAGCTTCCTTGTATGAGTTTTGGGCATAGGCTTGAAATGACCTGTAATTCTTAGATGACCAAAATACCCTTTGCCTGCCAAAACCATAAGTAGAGTTACACAAATCATATGAAGGCATACCATACCATTCTAGAAAGCTAAGACAATGAGGAACAACTCTTATGTTGACCAGAAATTCATTTGAAATTTCCTTGAGGGGTAAAAGTAGCTTGGAAGTCAAGTCACTTTCACAGACAAAATTTCAGATACCTCAGATGACCTGTAACTTGCAAGGACCATAACTTGAGTTCTATAAATCTCCTTAATGTCTTCCACCACTCAGATTAAAGGTCTTGAGATCCTCTACAATTTTCATGTTGACCAAGGATCCATTTGAAGCTTGCATTTTGACTTATATTGCTTGGAAATTTGACCTAAACTAGGGGATTTTACATGGAAACCCTAATTTAGAAACTCCTCTTCTCCTTGATTTCTCTTGATTTCTTCTTAGCATATCACCATATCCTTCTCTATATGTCAAATTATGAACCCCACATCTCTCCAATAGCCCTCAATGCCTTTCAATCAATCAATTGACCTAGAGTTGACCCAGGGTTGACCCAGATGAAACCCTAGTTGACTGCCTTCAACTGCAATTCTTGTGATCACATCAATGACTTGTTTCCTTCTCCAAATGACTTTCTAAGTCTCCCATGGTGTCTAGATGCTCTCCATGCTCAGCCCACAGCTCACCATTTCTTTGATGATGTTCAGATACCCTCAGATAGGAGATGGACTCACTGCTTGACCCACAAACTTCTTTAGCTTCCCAATTCTTTCTGATGACTTGAATGAGATTGAATTAGAATAATAACCTCTTGATAGGCTCCTAGAGATGATAATAATGCTTGGTCCCTGTTGGATGATTTGCTATGCTATGCTATGCAGATGATTAGGCTATGTACATGACTCTATATGTAAATGCTAATGATATTGAAACATAAACCATGGGAATAAGGTTGAGCAAATTTTAGGGTGCAACACACATGTCATAACAACATGCTGAACATGATGTCTGACTCTCATAGCAGAACATCTAGCTTAACATTTTGCTGATAACATGTTTTACCAAAATTTTGCCAATCCAAAAACCACATAACTTACAAGAGTTAGTGGCATAGTTATTGATCTCTATCAAAGCTGGAGCCCTTCTCAGTAGTGATTCAAAGGTCCATTTTTATACACTTGTGGGTGATTAGTTGAGTGTTCTCCTTAAAATGACAACTTTTCTTTCCATTTAAAATCAATCAAAAGAAATCTCTTTTGTTATTTTAACCACAAACTACGAGGTTTTGATCCTCCATTGTACTCTATGGGTACGTAAGTGATCGGTCACCATTCCTATTGTGTTTCCGTCACTTGTTCGACATTTCATCCACGAATCAGTAATGTTTGTTTAAATATTTTTATTATTTTTGAGTAAATTCTACTGTTTTTATGTTTTTCTCGAATTTTATATTTTCTAGTGTTATGTCATGTTTTGTTGCATTTTACGTGTTTGGTTGTAGTTCTGATGGTTTCAGGTCCATGCGAAAAAGGACAAAGGACTCGAGTGAAGAAATTGGAGATTTCGAGAAGTTGGAGGAGATTTTAGAAGCAAGTCAATGGCCTAACACGGCCACCCATTTCACCTGATACGAGCCGTGTAAGGAGGAAGCCTAGAAGACGAAGTTTATGTGTGGATAGGAGGCTGACGCGTGTGCCTGTGTCAGCTGACACGTGTGCCCGTGTCAGCTGACACGTGTTCCCGTGTCAGCAAGTTTGGGAAAACGTAGTTTGCTTGTGAAGAACCAAGGAGCCAACACGTTGCTCGTGTCGCTTGACACAACCCGTGTTGGCGTGGACGTGTCAGCTCATATTTTTCTGATTTTTATGGCATTTGTGGCCCCTGAGGGTATTTTGGGAAATTCCTTACTGTTGTATTAGACCTGGGGGTATTTTAGACATGTTCTGAGAAAGAAAATGTACTTTTGATTGGAGAAGAGAATACGATAAAAAATTAGGAGATCAAGAACACAAGGGATAACTGAAGGTTTTCAGGTGGAAACACAATTGTAGATCAAGACAGCCCTCTTATCTTGTAATGTCTAATTCTTACATTGTAATATCTATGATTATTATGAGTAGCTAAACCCCCCAATGCTAGGGGGTGTCCCTAAATTTCTTCTGTAATGATATTGTTTCCTTTATTTGAATGACACAAGTGCTTATTTTATTAAGCAAGTTTTATCGTTCATTGTTCTTACTGTTTTTTCAATCAGACAAATTGATTTGGATTTACGATTAACCTTAGTTCGGATAAACCATCGTTAACGCAATTTGATCGATAATGCTTCAGTAGATATTACCTAGGACTAGGAATACCTTGTTGCACTTGGAACACTGTTGATATTATTTTCAATGCTTGATTTCAAACTATCTGCCTATGGACATAGTAATTAGGTTATATGATTAAGAGGTTTTCTCACTAAGAATTTAGGAGTAGACAAATTTCTAGTCAAGAACTTGAAAATTTGAGCTATGTCTTTTAAATAAGGATTGACATTGTTACAAGGCAATTCATACACTACCTCTAGTGTGCTCTCATATTTGTTATAACCTTATTCTATCTTTTGCCTTATTTTTATTAGTGCATTTTTTAATAGTAAAAACATTTTCAAAACCCCCAATTGCTTTTGTTTGATTGAATTACCATAAATCTTGTATTGTCTGACGCAGTCCTTATGATCAATACTGGGGATGAAACCCCTATTTTAAGTACAATCGGCAGAATAATACACTTGCTGGGGACTGCCAAAATATAAGCTTAATTTAAATTCAATTGAAATTTTGTTGCTATGCGACCAAAATTTTATTTTCTATTTGTTTTTAGATTAATTTCGATTATAACTAATATCTGTCTAACCTATGTATGCAAGGAAAACCCTCAGCTGAGTTTCTTTTTGACATAGAGCCAGAAGGAGCACTGCACGCGAGACACCATCAAGCAAAACAAGCAAGACTGGCAATGTCGGAAGAAGAAATTTTGGTTCATTCTGAGCATTCTAATTCAGAGTCTAACACAGATACAGAGGCACAACCAAAAGTTGTATTAATGGATGGAATTCCACTAGAAAAGAGACGTATGGGTGATTATGGTGGAGAAAATGCTCCAGCAGGTTGGTTGACCATCGTGAATCAACCAGTTAATGTAGCAAACTTCCAGCTGCACCCTACAACTATTCGTCATCTTGAAAAATGACCTTTTTACTAGAAAAATCAATGAAGATGCAAATAAGCATTTACAGAGGTTTCTTACGATGAGTACAACATTGAATATTGAGGGGCATTCTGAAGAAGCTAAGAAGTTAAGAATGTTTCCATCCGCTCTTTTTGAAGATGCTGAAGAGTGGTTTTACTCTTTACCTGCCGGGAGTATTACTACTTGGGATGAGATGAAGAAGACTTTCTTGAATGAGTACTTTCTAGCTTCTGTTTTTATTCGCAAAAGATATGATATTGTGAATTTTAATTAGAAGGAAGAAGAGTCACTTGGTGATGTATACAAGAGGTTTAAGAGGTTATTGGTTGCTTGTCCTACTCATAACATGGCCCAAGTGGAATAAATGCAGATGTTTGTAAAATGCCTCAGGATGAAGACAAAACAACTTATTGATATAGTTGTTGGTGGCTCTTCCAACTTTATAACATCCACTAGTATCGAGAAGATCATTGAAGTTATTGCAGCAAATGAGCATCTGGAATCATATGAACAAAGTAGGAGCAAACTTGAAAGAGTGACCGAAGTGTGAGCAGACTGTAGCATAAGTTCAACCTGTACAAACTGTTAGTGGTGATATTTCTGGGGGTCCTAATTTTTCTATGTATTGTGTGGCCACAACTCAACAAATTGAAGCAATTAATTTTCTGAAGTAGAACAACTCTTATTCGAATACTTACAATCCGGGCTGGAAGAATCATCCAAAATTTTCCTAGAAAGACCAACAAGGGAATGCGCAGAAACAAGGACCTACTCAATACCAGAATCAACCGCAATAACCACAGCCACAACAGTATCGACCTCAGCAACAACAAAAACCACCGTATCAACAACAATATCAACAACCTTAGCAACGATATCAACAACAAGTACCAAAGAAGGAGGATTGGGAAATTACCATTGAAAAGATGGCCGCTCAAAGTTCTCAACTCCAAGAAGAGACAATAAGTAACCAAAGGAACACAACTGCTTCTATAAAGAATCTTGAAGTGCAGATGTGTCAAATAGCACAATAAATAGCAAGTTCTCAAGCATAAGGCGCTGTTCCAAATTCAACAGTGACAAATCCTAGAGATCATAGTAATGTTAGCACCGTGACAACAAGAAGTGGAAAATCTCTAAAAAGTCTTGAAAAAGAAAGTGAAGAAGAAGACAAACTGCTCGAAGTGGATCTTGAGATTAAAGAGAATGAGATCATACCTGAAAAAATTATTGAACCTAAGCAGGTAGTAAAAGAGAAAGTCGGAAAGCCAAAATCGGTCATAAAGCTCCCATTCCCTACAAGAAACAAGAAAAAAGGGGTAGCATGAGAAGAACTTTGAAAAATTCTTAGAGATGTTCATGAAGTTAGAACTTATTATCCTATTCTTGGAGGCACTTGAACAAATGCCCACTTATGCCAAGTTCATGAAGGATATCATATCAAAGAAAAGAACCATTGATACAGACCTAATTATCCTAACTGAAACTTGTAGTGCTATTTTGCAGGGTATGAAGATTCCAATGAAGAAAAAGGATCGAGGTTCAGTCATTATTCCAGGCACTATTGGCAACAGGTCATTTAAAAATGCGCTTATTGATTTGGGAGCAAGTGTGAGTCTCATGCCTTTATCCATCTACAAAAAATTGGGTATAGGTACGGTGCAAGATACTAGGATGACACTTTAGTTTGCTGATCATTCAGTAGAGAGACCATATGAGGTAGTTCAAGATGTTCTAGTGAAGATTGATAAGTTTGTGTTCCCGATGGATTTTGTTATTTTAGAGATGCCGGAAGACGAAGAGATACTTCTCATTCTCAGAAGACCATTTTTGGAGATTGGAAGATGCTTAATAGACATAGAGGAAGATACCATGACTCTGAAAGTATATGATGAGGAATTAAAAATTGATGTTCGAAACACCATGAAGTACAAGGATGATGTGGGCACTAGTCATACAATAGAGGTGATAGATCAAGTGATTTCTTATGAGAGTCCTCTAAATACACCAAAATTACCATTGGAAAGAGTGTTAAGTTTGTCCATTCTTGAAGAAGATCACGAAGTTGACAACAAAGAGGCGTAAGTGCTCGCCATGTTGAAAGAACAACCTCAGTGGAAAGGATCTCGACCACACCAGTGAGAAGATCTTAAGCAACCTCATTCATTAGAAGAGAATAAATAAACAAAAAGGGAACATAGTTAAAACAACTACCGGAGAACCTCAAATATGTCTTCCTCGACACTGAAGGAAAATGCTCAGCCATTGTAAATTCAAACCACAAGAGTGTCCAAGAGGACAAACTTATCAATGTGCTAAAAAAATAAAAAAAAGCTATTGGATGGGCAATTGAGGATTTGAAAGGCATTAGTCCTATGATTTGCATGAACAAGATTCTCATGGAAGATGATCATAAACCGGTTGTACAACCATAAAGGAGACTTAACCCTATTATGAAAGAGGTGGTTCGAAAAGAAGTGGTGAAGTTGTTAGATGCAGACCTTATATATCCTATATCTAATAGCTCATGGGTTAGTCCAGTACATGTGGTACCCAAGAAAAGGGGAACCACGGTGGTCAGAAATGAGAAGAATGAGTTGATTCCTACAAGAACAGTTACTGGTTGGCGTGTATGTATTGACTACAGAAGGCTGAATCTTGCAACAAGAAAAGATCATTTTCCTTTTCCATTCATTGACCAAATGTTGGAAAGTTCGGCTGGTTACGATTACTACTATTTTCTTGACGGATATTCTAGGTATAATCAGATTGCGGTTGCTCCTGAAGATCAAGAGAAGACAACATTCATATGCCCTTATGGAAATTTTGCTTATAGAAGAATGCCATTTGGGTTGTGTAATGCACCGGCCACATTTCAAAGATGCATGACTTCCATTTTTGCTGACATGTTAGAAAAGCATATGGAAGTGTTCATGGATGATTTTTCGGTTTTTGGATCATCTTTTGATAATTGCTTGACTAACCTTTCTCTTGTTATGCTAGCAGAGCAATTTGATTTTTAACTGGGAAAAATGCCATTCCATGGTGCGAGAAGGTATAGTCTTGGGTCACAAGATTTTCCACAAGGGAATTGAAGTGGACCAAGCTAAAGTCAAAATGATATCCAAGCTCCCTCCTCCAGCAAATAAAAAGGGTATAAGGAGTTTCTTAGGCCATACGGGGTTTTACCGCAGGTTTATAAGATACTTTTCTAAGATATCCAAGCCTTTAACCACTCTTTTGGTTAAGAACAAGACTTTTGTGTCTGATAAAGAGTGTGTCGATGCATTTAAAACACTAAAACATAGATTGGTTTTGGCACCAATTGTGATTGCCCCCGATTGGTCTCTTCCTTTAGAGATCATGTGCGATGCTAGTGATATTGCAGTGGGGGTAGTTTTAGGACAACGAAGAGAAAAGCTTTTACATGTTATTTACTATGCTAGTCATGTATTGAACCCTGCTCAGAGGAATTATGCAACTATCAAAAAGGAGTTGTTAGCAGTGGTTTATGCTTTTGATAAATTCCGACAATATCTGTTAGGATCTAAAGAAGTTGTCTATACTGACCATGCTTCTTTGAAGTATTTATTTGCTAAATAGGATTCTAAGTCGCGACTTTTGAGATGGATTTTGCTACTACAAAAGTTTGACATGGAGATTCGGGACAAACGAGGGTGCAAAAACACCGTTGTTGGTTTCTTATCTCGCATGTTCCTTATTGAAGAAACAGAGGACAAGAGACCAATAAAGGATGAGTTTGCTGATGAACACATCCTTGTTGTTATTGGTGTCCCTTGGTCGGGGTAATCCCGGAGGATTGTGATTCTAATAGAAAGAAGAATTTTTTGCATGATTGCAGGTTCTACTTATGGGATGACCCATTCTTGTACAAATGAGGAATAGACGAATTGGTGAGAAGGTGTGTTCTAGAGGATGAACAAAGGGACGTTCTGAAAGCTTGCTATGATTCAGACTATGGAGGACACTTTAGTGGTGATAGGACCGCAACAAAAGTCCTCCAGTCAGGATTATATTGGCCCACATTTTTTAAGGATGCCCAAGACATAGTCAAAAAGTGCGACAGATGTCAGAGAACAAGAAATATTTCGAAAAGGAATCAGATGCCTCAGAATGCCATGCTAGAGGTTGAGCTGTTTGATGTTTGGGGGTGTTGCACCCCAAAATTTGCCCAACCTTTTCTAACCTAGGTTTATGTTTCAATTGTATAGCCATTTGCATTGGCATCATGTACATAGTGTATTCATCTGCATTGCATAGCATAAACAAGCTATCTTAATCAGGGGATCAAGTGCTATTCTTATCTCAAGAGGTATATTCAAGGGTTTCATTCATATTCAAGACTACTCAGGTCATCAGGGAAGAATTTAAGCTTTGGAGAGTTGACAGGTTGATCAGTGAGTTCTCTCCTATCTTGAGGTTATTTGGGGATCATCAGAGGAAGTGTGAGCTATGAGCCAAGAACACGAGGTGTGTATGGATGTTATGAAGAACCTAGATGATCATTTTTGAGGAGAACCAAGTCATTGGAATGATTGCAAGAGCCTCAGTTGAAGTCAGTCAACTAGGGTTTTATCTGGGTCAACACTAGGTCAACCCTAGGTCAAAGAAGTGTTTTGAAAGGCATCAAGAATCATTTGAAGAATGTGGGATTCATTATTTGCTATATGGATATGGATATGGTGTTGTGATAAAGAAAAATCAGAAGGAATCAAGGAGAAATGGAGTTACCAAATTAGGGTTTCAGTGTAAAATCCCCTGATTTAGGTCAAACTTCAAAGTAGTGTAACTCAAGATGCAAGCTTCATATTGTCGCTTGCGCGAAAATAAGGTGCCGGCATGACAGAAGAGTCGCCACCTTTCGTTATTTATCCCTCAGAGCGGGAAAGGAAACGATCGGAAAAACCTGACGAAAAAGGGTAAGACAAGGTCATCACAACCATTGTCTGGGTTCGGGAGTCGGTTACGCAAGGGGAAGGTATTAGCACCCCTCACGTCCATCGTACTCGATGGGATCCTCGCTTGTTTGTTTACTTGGACGGGTTGGTTATAATCTATCTACCTATCAAGGCTGGCTGAAAAAGAAAAGAAAAATGACTCGGCAAAGCATCGCGCTTTATGCCTACGTATTCCCGTCTGGAACGAGAAATCAGAGTCAACGTAGTTCGGCTAACTACGGGGAGGAAGATGGGGAAAGGTTGCTCGCTAGGACGTCGCGTCCTATGCCTACGTACTTTCATCTGGTATGAAAGATCAGAGCAAACGTAGTTCGGGAAACTACGGGTTATCTCCTAAAAGAAGTGTTTTTTATTATGTTTGCGATCTCAACCGCACTAGAGACTATGACCTGAGAGTGAATGCGTCGCATGTCACCCAAAGGGCACCATACTAAACATCCATCCTCAGATAGCTTAAGGCTCGTAGCGTACGAAAGAAATCATTCCTGATTACTGTATCTTAAACCGCTTCGAGATGAGAAGAGAACAGGCCCAACTAGGAGGGAGACTACCAAGTCCTACTGTTGTCATGCCATGGATTCATCCTATGGTTGAGGTTTGAACAGGGAACTCCTAGAAGTTGTCATGCATAGGTTTCAACCTAAAAGTCTATCATCAAGTCCTCATCAGAGGAAATGAGAGTCCTAAGGGATCATGTCAATGATACACCAAAACAGACAAAAGCATCAGCTTTAACAGTAAAATGCATGCAATGCAAGTGAGGGAGGAAATGTGTGTGGGGCTTCTGCCTCCACAAGCTCGTCTCGACCTCAAGCCAGTCATGAAATAACAGTAATCATACTGAAAAATAAACCACATGCTATCAAGCAATGAACAGATAAAAGAAATGAAGTGCCATCAGGCAAACAAAACACACTTGAGAAAGAATCACCTACTCTCTAATCCTAACTCTAACACAGGATCTGAATCAAAATGAAAGCAAAGCCCTAAAGCAAAACCTAACCAAAAGAAATCAATCCCAGTCTTCAAGCTTCAGAACAAGCTTACCAAAGAAAGGGAGCTAAGCAAGCAGACTCATAGTGTCTTCCTCAGGAAAACACTAGGAGGTGTATACTCAGGAGTCATACCCTACGTGGCTCAACCACTGTGATCAGTTTACATTCCTCCTCAGGAGAAATTAAACTCACAAGCAGGCTCCAACATCACTGGATATTTAGGAAATCCTATCTGAACTAGTGGAACTAAGTGAATAGACTCATAGGACCTTCCTCAGGAAAGTACTAGGAGGCTTCCACTTAGGAGTTGTATCCTATGTGGCTCAACAACTGTGATCAGTTTACATTCCTCCTCAGGAGAAATTAAACTCACAAGTTGGCTCCAACATCATTGGATACTTGAGAAATCCTAGATAAACTAATGGAACTAAGTGAATAGACCCATAGGACCTTCCTCAGGAAAGTACTAGGAGGCTTCCACTTAGGAATTGTGTCCCATGTGGCTCAACAACATGTGATCAGTTTACATTCCTCCTCAGGAGAAATTAAACTCACAAGTTGGCTCCAACATCATTGGATACTTAAGAAAGAGGTGAGAAGAAAGAATGAAAGTCATTCATAGTGCCTTCCTCAGGAAAGTACCATGAACTTCCTCCAAACTTCAGGATCTCAAACCTCACAGACAGGGAACAAGCCAAGCTCTGGGTCTCTGAGTCTTGATATACAATCTTCTCTCCATGATGCTCTCCAACAAGATCTTCAAGACAACACAAGCCCCACAACAAATTCCCCAAAACTAAACCCCAGATATGAACAGATAACCACAGGACAGACAAAATCATCAGGCAACTTCAGAAAATACCTAAAAATACTAAACCAAGGGGGAAAAATCTAACAATTATTCACAAGGGTCTACAATATCTATCCATAACATCCACATATGCCTCTACCCAAAAATCAAGACAAAACTATCTAAAGAAAATGAATTTCCTCACCTATGCACAACCTAAACCCTAATTAGGATACCCTAATGCTACCCTAATTAAACTAATCAAAATTTAATCTAAAAATCAAGAATTAAATCCTATGGGGAACTATGGTTCCATATCTAATTACACAAAAAAGAATGAGTTAAAAAGACTAAAGGAAGGTCCTAAAAGAAATTCCACAAAATCATGCACAAAATTAATCCTATTTTAAAAAGCTATTTAAGAGAAAATCAATGAAAAATACTAAAATACCATACAATATTCTAGCAAAATTCTAGGGGATCCTATTTAACTACCCTTAAGTCCCATATATTCCCCATAGGCTAACTTGTCCTAAAAACCCCAAAAATAAAATGTTGAAGTTCAAGTATACTACTTAAAACCCTAATTAAACTATCCTAAGTTCAATTATCTAAACTAATCAAAATTTGTTCTAAAAAATCTAGTAATAAATTCTGGGAATACTACAATTCAATATTAATCACCACAAAAAAGAATGGGCAAAAAATCTATTTCTAAGTGTAAGAACAAAAATCTACAAGATCATGTATGAAATAAAACCTTCAAAATATGCATTTATTTGTAAAATATGGAAAAAATGCGAAACAAATGTAAAATGCAATTTTTATATTTTTTTAATTTTCTAGATATGTTAATGAAAATGTTAAAAAAAGAATGAGTTAAAAATATGCATTTTCCATTTAGTTATAAATTTTTGAAGTTTAATAAAATCTAGGCCGCAAGATCAAAGTCAAGTCAACAATGGAGATGCAATCCAAGGGTTGTGGTTCATCTTCTTCAAAGAAACCCTAACCTTCATGAAAACTCCATTTCATGCATGAAACTTCCAACGATCCGTTCTCCCTCCTCAAGCCATGAAACAGCACGAAATTAAAACCAAAAATGATCCTCTTCTCGCCCTCTACACAGCCATGGCTTTATCTCATCTTGAAACTCTCTCTAACATTCAAACCGACAACAACAAGGCATGGGTACCACCATGAATGCTCACTTTTCAACTCTAACAAACCTTGAAAATAATGATGCCAATGTGTTCCTCTTGCTTCCATGAGTATACTAAACTATAACACATGCATTAAAACCTCATATTTCAAGCTTTCTTGATCAACCAAGAATTGATGTCACATTTCGAAACTCCATGAATTGACCTTAAACTCACCATAAATGATCCTTAAGTTGTCTCTATCATGAATATCACAATAACTAGCCCTAACCATGCACAATTATGGTGATTCGAATCAAAACGTATTCTTACCAATTGGATATGGCGATGGTTGCTATGCCTTGTTTCAGCCCTTGCCAATGGTGCCAAATGATCTTTATATGATGGTGATGATGCTGGTGAAGAGAACTCGTGTTTACACCTCTTGAAAATGCCAATTTGAAGCTTCACGCCTCTTGGAGTGATGGAGAAGAACTCACAATCCAGCCACGATTTGATGTGCCTTTTTCTTGCTTTTCAATCCACAACAATGGAGAATGATGATGATGATGATAGCTAGCACAAACAATGGAGTTTGGGAGAGATGGGAATCAAAATGCAATTTTGGAGTTATGAGATGAAAGTATGGTTTGCAAGCAACTAGAATCACCAACCATGGCATGATCTCACCCTTGGGTATTTATGGAAGTGAAAGGAAAGATCTAGAACATATGAGAAGCTTCCAAGGAAGTTCTAGAACTTCTCACGTAATGAGAAATTCAAAAATACTATTTTTAGTAAATCTCATAAAACTCATGATAAGTCTTCAAAATACCCTTATATGAGGTATACATGTGAGAACAAGGCATTTTATGCAAAATTAAGGCTTTGGCAAACAATTTCTCATGGTACCTTAAAGTGCAAGAAACAAATTTACAAAGGAAGTACAATTTTTAAGCCTAAACTAAAAAATGTGGATAAACCATTGTTTCCAAAATGCTGTTTCCAATCAAAATCATCTATCATATGCCCCATTTTGGATTTGTAGATCTCTCAAACCAAAATTCAATTTCAACTTTTTTAACTTATAAGCCTTTTTCAAGTCATTTTGACCATTTTAAAATATCCATGCTCCAAGCTTTTTCAACAATTAATGACCTTCTTTCTAGACTTAAAATCACATTTTGAACAACTTTCATGTTTTGAGTTTTTCCATTTGAGGCTTGGAAATAGGAGATATGGCATTTGCTTAAAAATGACCTATAACTGACAAATTACCAAAATACCCCTGTCTTGTTCAAACCATAAGTTGAGTTCCACAAATCCTATCAAGGACTTCTACCACTCAAATTAAAGCTAAGAAGATGCCCTCCAACATTCATGTTGACCAAGAAATCATAGGAATCATCCTACTAGGGCAAAAGTTGTCTGCAAGTTGGGTGACTTTTAAGGACCCAGATTCACATACCTCTGCTGACCTGTAATTTGTCAAAACCATAACTTGAGCTCTGCAACTCCTATCAAGGACTTCCACCACTCAAATTAAAGCTAAGAACAAGCTCTAAAACATTCATGTTGTGGGGAAGATGAGATATCAATCACATCTAGAGCTTAAACTGCCTGGAAGATAGGGATCAAATTAGGGTTTTTTCACTGACAATCCTTGGAAACCCTGACTTGAAACTTCTCAAACTCCTCAATCATGATGAGTTGGTCTAGGAATCATCTTTATAATATCTCTATGCATCATTCCATGATCTCATGGCCCTTGGATTGGGTCTCAACCTTCTCCAAAACTTCAGTTGACCTAGGGTTGACCCAGTCAAACCCTAATTCTACCATTCATGGTTGAATCTTCTGAATTCTTGCACAATGACCTCTCTGGACTTCATGATGGCTTTCAAGACATCTCATAGGCTTTCTCAAATCTCCAAGTTCATTCTCAAAGTCTCTGAATCATCTGAGGAGCACCCACAACTCTCAAGCTAGGAGACACACAACTCTGGTTTCAACCAATTCTCCTGAAGATCTTTTGAACTTTCTGATGAAGGTATCAACTTTCAAACACTTGATGGGTAAATAATTGTTGGTCAAATTTTGGGGTGCAACAGCTGCCCCTATTCAAACGGCTTGAACCTGGCTGGGTGAGAAGCGAACGACTCTCAACCAATCAAGGTGCGAGACGATTGAATACCGGTAAACCCGAAAATTTGCCAACTGCACGAGCCCACGGTACTCTGCGGGGAACAAATCTTCAAATATTGCAACGCTAGCTGCACGACAACTAGCTGGAGAACTATTGAACTGACATCACCGTCAGTCATCCATATTAACTTCTTCTGATATTGCCTTCAGACAACCACAACTCGGGGAAACAAGCGTCCAACATCGCCGCCGGAGACCTAACCCTGAATCACCAAAATACCCAACATCGCCGCTGGAGAAAATGCAACAATGAACAAGATACCCCGCATCGCCGCTGGAGAAAATACATCTCTAAACAAAGTACCCCGCATCGCCGCTGGAGAACTACACCTGACAGAATACCCCGCATCGCCGCTGGAGAACTAAAGGATCTGCATCACCTAACATCGCCGTCAGAAGACTGGATCACCTTGACATGCCCAACATCGCCGCTGGAAAACTGAATCTGACGTCGCTGTCGGAAACAAACGTCCTCTTAGAGACACTCGACATCGTCGTCGTACAAACCTCATCTCTACTGGGGAATTAAAGAGTCTGACCTCGCCGTCAAACAAATATCCAACCTCGCCGTCGAACAGACATAATCTGACCTCGCCGTCAAATCCAAACGTTCAACCTCGCCGTCGAACAAACATCCAACCTCGCCGCCGGACAAATGATGATCTAACCTCGCCGTCAAATCCAAACGTTCAACCTCGCCGTCGAACAAACATCCAACCTCGCCGTCGGACAAACATCCAACCTCGCCGCTGGAGAAAATACAACACTGAACAACTCTGACCTGGGGTTTACCCCAGGTGATTGGAACAAAAGGTACACTTGCGTATTTGGAGCTACTCTGCTAGGGATGAGAGACTCAACCAAGCACACTCTGATCTGGGGTTCACCCTCAGAACCATAACGAACATCGGAATACTGCTGCACACTGCCCGCCGTAGAACTTCAACATTAAAGATATATGAAGCCCTGGCCCCTGGCCATTTCTAGCTTCAGCTAGAAAAAATCTTTAAGTATTTCTGAAGATAGATGAAACCCTGGCCCCTGGCCACTCCAGATCCGCTGGAGAATCTTCAAGTATTTCTGAATATAGATGAAACCCTGGCCCCTGGCCACTCCAGATCCGCTGGAGAATCTTCAAGTATTTCTGAAGATAGATGAAACCCTGGCCCCTGGCCACTCCAGATCTGCTGGAGAATCTTCAAGTATTTCTGAAGATAGATGAAACCCTGGCCCCTGGCCACTCCAGATCCGCTGGAGAATCTTCAAGTATTTCTGAAGATAGATGAAACCCTGGCCCCTGGCCACTCCAGATCCGCTGGAGAATCTTCAAGTATTTCTGAAGATAGATGAAACCCTGGCCCCTGGCCACTCCAGATCCGCTGGAGAATCTTCAAGTATTTCTGAAGACAGATGAAACCCTGGCCCCTGGCCACTCCAGATCCGCTGGAGAATCTTCAAGTATTTCTGAAGACAGATGAAACCCTGGCCCCTGGCCACTCTAGATCCGCTGGAGATAGATGAAACCCTGGCCCCTGGCCACTCCAGATCCGCTGGAGAATCTTCAAGTATTTCTGAAGATAGATGAAACCCTGCCCGTCGGCGATTCCAGCTTCAGCTAGAAAAAATCTTCAAGTACTTCTGAAGATAAACATCCTTGGCCTCCAAGGATGTAAATTTTGCCCGTCGGAAACTCTGTAGGAGGTATCTTCGACTTCAGTCTGAAGAAATGGTCCTTGGCCTTCAAGGATACATGGATCTGCCTTCAGGCAACTCCACCTCCGCTATAGAGCATCCGTGACTTCAGTCAGGGATATATTTCGGCCTTCAGTCCGAAAAATGAATCCTAGGTCATTCATGACCTTGGGGATAACCTTGCCCTTAGGCACCTTCGCTTCAGCTTGGGAAATCTGTGACTTCAGTCAAAGAAATGGTATCCTGAGCCATTCATGACTCTACGGGGATTCACACACTTTGCCTTCAGGCAAAACTCCGCTTCAGCTGGAGAAACATCTTCGACTTCAGTCAGAAGAAAAACTATCCGCTTGATCGCAATCAATCATCTCCTCAGGACAACTGACTTGGTCTTCAGACCAACACGGATCATCTTGAATACAAAATTTGGAACCTTGTCTTCAGCCACACGTTGATTCATCAACAAGGACATCTGAGCTCACAGGAACCTTCTGATATCGCCCTCAGGCGTTTACGAAGTCAATCTTTAGATTAAACATCGTTGTTGGAGCAGACATATCACGCTGCTATGGACTTCAAGAATCATCTTGCAAACAAATCCGTCAGGCACCTTCAAGAATCATCTTGAACCGATAACCATTCTGGAGACTTTATTCTGCGGGGTATTCCAGGAATCTTCCTGGGCAAACCTTGCTGGGGACGCTACTGGGGAGCTCAAGGATTATCCTGAACAAACAACTCGGGAAGTTGTACTGAGGTCTTAAGAATCATCTTAAGCAAACCGGCCCTGCTGAGGAATTCGAGAATCATCTCGAACTGAAGACTTCGCTGGGGATCTCAAAAATCATCTTGAGTGAGCGACTGTGGCGATTATACCGGGGTCTTAAGAATCATCTTAAGAAAGCGACCCTGTTGGATAGAATATCAGGAATCGTCCTGATCGATCGATCCTTCGGCCGAACACCTGTAAGGCAAGAATGATAATGACCTAGATCATGCTTATGATGCATATGCTTCTGCGCTATGCCCCACACGGTGGGAATGATATGCGTTTATGCTAAATGCCATGCAATCATGCACAATGCTATGCAACGTTAAATGCTATGCAGTGTTAAATGCTATGCAGTCATGCACAATGCTATGCAATCCCGTCAGCAAACTAAATGCTGGGGGGAGATCCTCCTGTCAAGGAGAAAGAACTGCTCAGATAGAGGAATCGTCCTGCTGAGGAGAACATGGACACGCCAATATCAATAAGGCTCTGTCTGGGGAACTGATCTTCCGCGGACTGCTGCAGGGAAAACAACTCTGTGGGGGGGACAACTTCTACGAGAAACCAGACTTGCTGGTATCAATCGCGTGAACAAACTGCACGGCCGCCATGGCTACTTTTCTGGGGAGAACAACTCTGTGGGGGGGACAACTTCAGCTGCTCACCACTCCGCTGGGGAAAGACCAATCATGATCTGATTAACTTCCAAGGACTCGGCTCTCTCGGGCATCTGCACACTCGGCTGGGGAAAGAGAAATCATTCTGCTTCGCTGGAGAGAGTGCGACTCTGGGGAAACACAGCATTAGCTGCCCCACGCTCTGCTGGGGAAAATTGATCATGATCCGATCAACTTCCAAGGATTCTGCTTTTCTGCGGACTCAGCCGGGGAGAGAAATCATTCTACTTCACTGGAGAGTACAACCCTGATGAGGAGTCTCAATTTCGCTGGGGAAGAAAGAATCACTTGACTTCGGGGGAGAGTACAACTCTGCAGAGGAATACAACATCAGCTGTTCCAATACTCCACTGGGGAAGAGGGAATCATCCAACTTCAGGGGAGAATACGACCCTGGTGAGGGAACCTCAATTCCGCTGGAGACTTTACTGGGGAAACCCGAGCTTCGGCACCCGAACACTTCTATGAAATCTGCACTTGTGACCCGGTGCTGGGGAAAGACGACATCATTCTTCGGTGCTTGGCTCAGCTGATGGGGGTGACGCTCCTTCAGGATGCGTCTGCTTGGGGAAGAGAATCCTCTCTGCCTGGTGGACATATCAATGTTCACTGCTCTGCATTCAGATTCTGCAGAGGAGAGACTACTGAACCTTGCTGGAGATGGAGGACTCGCTCCGCTTCGGGGATATCAATCCTGGTCTACTGAGGGTAATCCTGACCCTAATCTGATAAGGGATAAACGCCATCTCAATCTGCTGCAATCTCAGACTGTACAAGGAGAACAACCTCAAACTGTACATCTCTGCTAAGAAAACAATCCTGATTCAACAACGTCAACACAGGGAATACAGGCTACCAATCATGGAGTCAAGTAGCAGGTTATGCTGTAGGGTAGCAATCCAATGACCGCAAGGCTTCTTCAGAAGGTTCAGGTTTCGGCAGGGTAATGACACGATTCCCCGATACTCAATTCTTGCTAGGGTGAACAAACTCATTTGAACAACTTGCCCCAGTGCATTTCAACTTGCCCCAATCCGACCTTTGGGAATAATTCATTCTGAGCCGAAAACAACTGGCAACAAGACAATCTTCAGAGGGCTTGCCCCAGCATCTGCACAACGGGAGGATTCATCCTCAACTAATCAACTTTCAGCATGGTCGGCTTCAATATCTCTGAAGTAGTTTGCCCATGAACGAGCGATAAGCGACTCAACATGCTCTGATTGAACACTGAAGGGATCTGCCCTCAAATCGCAAGAATTCTGGATAACTGCCCCTGATTGGGTCTCGAGAAGATTCACTTCCGATCAACCACTTCTTGCATAACCTGCCCCAAAATCAACTGATGCTCCGGGACTTGTCCTTAGCCAAACTGATTCTAACCTCACAAGAAGTCAATGCCCCAGATTCACAGGGCTTCGCAGCATACCATTCTGACCCGGACCTCTGACGATTCAGTCCTGATTGACTATTCCCTGTTGAAGTCCTTTCATGTCAGCTACCAACCTGCAATCAAAATTGTTTATTCACGAATGGTAATTTTAATGCAGTGTTCATGCAAATTACGAAAAAATGTGGTAATGTCACTCATTTACGTGTCATGCTAGTGAGTGACGAATGAACCAAAGAGTTCAAACGTAGTGCTGATGCGATCAGTGAAAAATGCAATAAGGATATGATTAGCAAATCATGAAGGAGTCAGGTTACTCAACCTTATCGTAATGCGCTTTCAGAATAAACCCTGCCTCAATTAGGTCTTTTAAGGGCTGTATCGTGGTCGGGTTCACGGTTCGTGAAACAAGGGATATTTGGCTCAAATTATGATTTGTACCCACCCCTTCTACGTGATGTTCTCCGATCCTAAAGTCCGGTTAACTTAGCTTGAGCGCTCGCCTCTTCGAGAGGTATGTTGAACATTGGGAACAACTGGTTAAAGAATTCACAAGGGTTTCGGAGTGACAGTTACTCCTTTTTCGTTTTCGGTGTCTGTGTCTACACGACTTCGTCCTTGTTCGAGGATTTTTTCTTTTTTATAATCCTTTCTTTTTCATTCTTTTGTTTTGATTCCCTAATTTTTGCCTGGACTGACTCCTTTTGAGTTCTTTTCGATTTTTCTTTTGAAGTCCAGCGGGATGCCCTGATTTTTGCCTAAGTATTTACTTTCTAGCTTTTCTTTTTTTACTTAGCGGGCTTTCTTATTCTTTTTTCTTTTTGGAACGAGTCGTGCGACACTGGTTGTCTTGATTGCTTCGAAAGGCTTGTAACTGTCTCACTCCTGATTGGTGAGGTTTAACCATTGTGGTTGATGAGGTACGACCTCTGGAGAGGAATATGATGTGATTGGTCCCCGAAGGACAACACTCCTCTATAAGACTTGAATGCTCGATCAAGCTAACTGACAACTACCCTGCCCCGGGTTAAGATGTGAGGGTTCAAAAGTCCGAAAGAAACTCCTACTTCTCGGCTCGAAGTGGTTAACAAGGGATTCTCTTCCTTATCTCTCCGGTGTTTAGGGATTTGAAACAATGCCTTATACGTCATCGGCAAAGTTTTATCTGAAAGCAATACGATCATTGGCTATGAGTATTCAGTTTCATCATCCTCCCTCCGCTCATTGCTAATCATAGTAAGAAATCGGAGTAAATAAAATGCAAGTGTCAGTGTAATGCAGTAAATGAGTGACAGCGACATGATTAGTTCAGAAAAAATGCATAGTCACTTCATTAACATCACCATTCGAAACATACAATGTTTAACAGCAAGTAGTAACTAACAGAAAAGAAACTACAAATGCAAATGGTAAAAAGTCCGAGGACTGCCAATGTTGTGGACGTCTACCTGTCTGGATCACTGGCTTCTGGAAATAACCCTCTGAATCTGCGAGCTCAAACAGCTGAGAGGTTGTCACGTACAACCAAAACTCCGTCTGGAAAGGAAATACACCCTTGGTCGATCAATTGTTGCACTTTCGCCTGGAAAGCCTTGCAATCTTCAGTTGAATGCCCCAGAGATCCACCATGGTAGCCACACTGAGCATGAGGATCGTACCCTGGAGGGTAAGGCTCTGGCACGGGCTTGAGAGCTTTCGGTTCCACCAAGGAATTCTAAATCAGCAGTGAAAGAATCTGGCTATAAGGCACATGCACTGGATGGGAAGAAGCATTCCTTTGTTCTAAGTGGTTGCGAGGTCTCTTGTGATCCTGGGGCTGGTATTCTTTCCGCCCAAGAAGTCGTCGTTTCTGAATGGCAATGGTCCCTTGCTTAGGCGCTTGCGTCCCTGAGCTTGATCCAGGTAGAAACTGCGAGCGAGGCGATTCAGTCACCAAAGGTCGCGGGACATATTCAAGATCTTTCTCAGCTTCAGGCAAAGGAGTGAAATCATTCGCTCCTTTTGCAGGGTACGGGATGAACTTTCCCGATGCTCTCATGCCGCCCGGCACAAGCCTAATCGCCCTTGAGTCAATAAGGTCCTGAATCTTATTCCTGAGAGCCTTGCATGTTTCAACATGGTGCCCTGGTGCTCCTGAGTGGAAATCACAACGCATGCTTAGATCAACGTCTGGTGACACGTCATCTGGTGGATCTGAGGTCCGAAGCTTGAGAACACGGTTCTGAACCAACAGCGGCAGCAGCTGGGCATAACTCACAGGTAGTGGGTCCACAGCTTTATCAAGTAGCTTCTTCTTTTGACCATAACCTTCAGGGTTATTCTGAGATGCCTGGCGCGGCTGCTGACGAGACAGGCCTCGAGCTTCATGTTGTGTAGAGGATCCACGAGGTCCATTTGGCTTCAGCACGGGTGGCAATGACGGCAATGGGGGAAGCACTTTGGTCTCCTCCTTGGGTGCTTGACCACTCTCCTTATTTAGCATACTTCTCACCACTCCCATGAGAAAGCTCAACTGATTCTGCAGCTGCTGATTCTCCTCTCTGAGTACTTGCTGGTCCAGACGCACTGCCCGTATGTCATTCATGACCTGCCCCAGTTGGCTTCGGATTTTTCCCAGTTCAGCTTGTACCTGCTCCATCAATCTGAGCTGCTTGATTCTGAGTCAAACCTGCAAACACAAGGGTTAGAAGACAAGCCCCGGCTTCTGTCATGCAAGATGAATTATGCTAATGCCATAGGTGTCTGTACGTTTAGGAGATCACCCCTAATTCTGGTGTCGATGTGCCAACATAGCGTCAATGCAGTGATAAGACTGGATCCATTCATGGAAGAAAATATCTCATATTGCTCGGGACACCAGGATCAGGGTACGAAACGCGCCTGCAGCACAGACACACGCTAATGGGATGCAAAAATGGATATGCAAACTAATGCAAAATGCAGGCATGCAATAAGATATCCAGGTGGCTGCTGTGGAGATTCGGTATCGACAGTCGCTGATGAGGAAGAAACCCCGGTGTATGACCACTAATCTGATCTGCTAGGAACGACCTTCTGATAGGACCATATACATAAGATCAAAACTCTGCTTTGTCTAGAGCAAATGTCTGGTAATAAGGACCCCGAGTGTACGGGCAAGAAATATCTGTTGCTGAAGTCTTCAGACCCCAAATCAAAAATCTGCCCTATCAAGAACAAACACACAGCTACTGATGAGATCTTCAGACCTCACTCAAAATTTGCTCTATCCTGAACAAACCACTGATGACGATATCCTGATCGAAACCTGCTCTATCAAGAACAGACATACACCCGATGATACAATCCTCTGATCAAAAAACTTGCTCTGTCAAGAACAGTCAAATCTGCAACTGAGAACCTTGGTACCAACATAACCGATTCACTGTCAAGAAAACCAGGTAGTCTGGAGGTCAAAGTTTCCTGCAATATCCCAACCCCACTCACAGGTATGAACCTAATCCATGGACAAAGGTACGGCATCCTATGCGGTCATCAGCGTCACAGACTTTCATGAGTGACGATACGATTCCCAGAAAGAGTGGCATCATCAAGTCATGAAGAGGCCTCTCTTAGCTGACTTCCAAATGATCGGTCCCCAGAGTCGACAATCCTCACGTCTGGACTCCCCTCAGATCCTCAGGACCGGAAAGGAGCACCTCTGCAAGAATCTCGTCTGAGCGCAGATTTTCGTAGGGAACTGTGCCTGCTCAGCAGACAGGTTCGTCTACTACTTCTCCGCAACTATATCTAGGTGTGTACTCAAGCCCAGGTCCGGCTTTTTACTCACAGTAACATCCCTCTCCCACAGCAGCACAGATAATCATATCAAACTGGAAATAAAATGCGGGAAGTAAAGATGCGATAAATAAACGCAAACCAACAAGCAAACACACAAACGATAGGATTGACTCTCATAGGGAACCGGAGAACCAGAGATTCTGGGTTCGATCGTCCCCAGCAGAGTCGCCAGCTGCTGGGGACAGGCCCAGACAGCTAGGAAGAAAACCCAAGGCGAGACTCGCATAAGGAACCATCGCAGTCCCCAGCAGAGTCGCCAGCTGTCGCTTGCGCGAAAATAAGGTGCCGGCATGACAGAAGAGTCGCCACCTTTTGTTATTTATCCCTCAGAGCGGGAAAGGAAACGATCGGAAAAACCTGACGAAAAAGGGTAAGACAAGGTCATCGCAACCATTGTCTGGGTTCGGGAGTCGGTTACGCAAGGGGAAGGTATTAGCACCCCTCACGTCCATCGTACTCAATGGGATCCTCGCTTGTTTGTTTACTTGGACGGGTTGGTTATAATCTATCTACCTATCAAGGCTGGCTGAAAAAGAAAAGAAAAATGACTCGGCAAAGCATCGCGCTTTATGCCTACGTATTCCCGTTTGGAACGAGAAATCAGAGTCAACGTAGTTCGGCTAACTACGGGGAGGAAGATGGGGAAAGGTTGCTCGCTAGGACGTCGCGTCCTATGCCTACGTACTTTCATCTGGTATGAAAGATCAGGGCAAACGTAGTTCGGGAAACTACGGGTTATCTCCTAAAAGAAGTGTTTTTTATTATGTTTGCGATCTCAACCGCACTAGAGACTATGACCTGAGAGTGAATGCGTCGCATGTCACCCAAAGGGCACCATACTAAACATCCATCCTCAGATAGCTTAAGGCTCGTAGCGTACGAAAGAAATCATTCATGATTACTGTATCTTAAACCGCTTCGAGATGAGAAGATAACAGGCCCAACTAGGAGGGAGACTACCAAGTCCTACTGTTGTCATGCCATGGATTCATCCTATGGTTGAGGTTTGAACAGGGAACTCCTAGAAGTTGTCAGGCATAGGTTTCAACCTAAAAGTCTATCATCAAGTCCTCATCAGAGGAAATGAGAGTCCTAAGGGATCATGTCAATGATACACCAAAACAGACAAAAGCATCAGCTTTAACAGTAAAATGCATGCAATGCAAGTGAGGGAGGAAATGTGTGTGGGGCTTCTGCCTCCACAAGCTCGTCTCGACCTCAAGCCAGTCATGAAATAACAGTAATCATACTGAAAAATAAACCACATGCTATCAAGCAATGAACAGATAAAAGAAATAAAGTGCCATCAGGCAAACAAAATACACTTGAGAAAGAATCACCTACTCTCTAATCCTAACTCTAACACAGGATCTGAATCAAAATGAAAGCAAAGCCCTAAAGCAAAACCTAACCAAAAGAAATCAATCCCAGTCTTCAAGCTTCAGAACAAGCTTACCAAAGAAAGGGAGCTAAGCAAGCAGACTCATAGTGTCTTCCTCAGGAAAACACTAGGAGGTGTATACTCAGGAGTCATACCCTACGTGGCTCAACCACTGTGATCAGTTTACATTCCTCCTCAGGAGAAATTAAACTCACAAGCAGGCTCCAACATCACTGGATATTTAGGAAATCCTATCTGAACTAGTGGAACTAAGTGAATAGACTCATAGGACCTTCCTCAGGAAAGTACTAGGAGGCTTCCACTTAGGAGTTGTATCCTATGTGGCTCAACAACTGTGATCAGTTTACATTCCTCCTCAGGAGAAATTAAACTCACAAGTTGGCTCCAACATCATTGGATACTTGAGAAATCCTAGATAAACTAATGGAACTAAGTGAATAGACCCATAGGACCTTCCTCAGGAAAGTACTAGGAGGCTTCCACTTAGGAATTGTGTCCCATGTGGCTCAACAACATGTGATCAGTTTACATTCCTCCTCAGGAGAAATTAAACTCACAAGTTGGCTCCAACATCATTGGATACTTAAGAAATAGGTGAGAAGAAAGAATGAAAGTCATTCATAGTGCCTTCCTCAGGAAAGTACCATGAACTTCCTCCAAACTTCAGGATCTCAAACCTCACAGACAGGGAACAAGCCAAGCTCTGGGTCTCTGAGTCTTGATCTACAATATTCTCTCCATGATGCTCTCCAACAAGATCTTCAAGACAACACAAGCCCCACAACAAATTCCCCAAAACTAAACCCCAGATATGAACAGATAACCACAGGACAGACAAAATCATCAGGCAACTTCAGAAAATACCTAAAAATACTAAACCAAGGGGGAAAAATCTAACAATTATTCACAAGGGTCTACAATATCTATCCATAACATCCACATATGCCTCTACCCAAAAATCAAGATAAAACTATCTAAAGAAAATGAATTTCCTCACCTATGCACAACCTAAACCCTAATTAGGATACCCTAATGCTACCCTAATTAAACTAATCAAAATTTAATCTAAAAATCAAGAATTAAATCCTATGGGGAACTATGGTTCCATATCTAATTACATAAAAAAGAATGAATTAAAAAGACTAAAGGAAGGTCCTAAAAGAAATTCCACAAAATCATGCACAAAATTAATCCTATTTTAAAAAGCTATTTAAGAGAAAATCAATGAAAAATACTAAAATACCATACAATATTCTAGCAAAATTCTAGGGGATCCTATTTAACTACCCTTAAGTCCCATATATTCCCCATAGGCTAACTTGTCCTAAAAACCCCAAAAAAAAAATGTTGAAGTTCAAGTATACTACTTAAAACCCTAATTAAACTATCCTAAGTTCAATTATCTAAACTAATCAAAATTTATTCTAAAAAATCTAGTAATAAATTCTGGGAATACTACAATTCAATATTAATCACCACAAAAAAGAATGGGCAAAAAATCTATTTCTAAGTGTAAGAACAAAAATCTACAAGATCATGTATGAAATAAAACCTTCAAAATATGCATTTATTTGTAAAATATGGAAAAAATGCGAAAAAAATGTAAAATGCAATTTTTATATTTTTTTTAATTTTCTAGACATGTTAATGAAAATGTTAAAAAAAGAATGAGTTAAAAATATGCATTTTCCATTTAGTTATGAATTTTTGAAGTTTAATAAAATCTAGGCCGCAAGATCAAAGTCAAGTCAACAATGGAGATGCAATCCAAGGGTTGTGGTTCATCTTCTTCAAAGAAACCCTAACCTTCATGAAAACTCCATTTCATGCATGAAACTTCCAACGATCCGTTCTCCCTCCTCAAGCCATGAAACAGCACGAAATTAAAACCAAAAATGATCCTCTTCTCGCCCTCTACACAGCCATGGCTTTATCTCATCTTGAAACTCTCTCTAACATTCAAACCGACAACAATAAGGCATGGGTACCACCATGAATGCTCACTTTTCAACTCTAACAAACCTTGAAAATAATGATGCCAATGTGTTCCTCTTGCTTCCATGAGTATACTAAACTATAACACATGCATTAAAACCTCATATTTCAAGCTTTCTTGATCAACCAAGAATTGATGTCACATTTCGAAACTCCATGAATTGACCTTAAACTCACCATAAATGATCCTTAAGTTGTCTCTATCATGAATATCACAATAACTAGCCCTAACCATGCATAATTATGGTGATTCGAATCAAAACGTATTCTTACCAATTGGATATGGCGATGGTTGCTATGCCTTGTTTCAGCCCTTGCCAATGGTGCCAAATGATCTTTATATGATGGTGATGATGCTGGTGAAGAGAACTCGTGTTTACACCTCTTGAAAATGCCAATTTGAAGCTTCACGCCTCTTGGAGTGACGGAGAAGAACTCACAATCCAGCCACGATTTGATGTGCCTTTTTCTTGCTTTTCAATCCACAACAATGGAGAATGATGATGATGATGATAGCTAGCACAAACAATGGAGTTTGGGAGAGATGGGAATCAAAATGCAATTTTGGAGTTATGAGATGAAAGTATGGTTTGCAAGCAACTAGAATCACCAACCATGGCATGATCTCACCCTTGGGTATTTATGGAAGTGAAAGGAAAGATCTAGAACATATGAGAAGCTTCCAAGGAAGTTCTAGAACTTCTCACGTAATGAGAAATTCAAAAATACTATTTTTAGTAAATCTCATAAAACTCATGATAAGTCTTCAAAATACCCTTATATGAGGTATACATGTGAGAACAAGGCATTTTATGCAAAATTAAGGCTTTGGCAAACAATTTCTCATGGTACCTTAAAGTGCAAGAAACAAATTTACAAAGGAAGTCCAATTTTTAAGCCTAAACTCAAAAATGTGGATAAACCATTGTTTCCAAAATGCTGTTTCCAATCAAAATCATCTATCATATGCCCCATTTTGGATTTGTAGATCTCTCAAACCAAAATTCAATTTCAACTTTTTTAACTTATAAGCCTTTTTCAAGTCATTTTGACCATTTTAAAATATCCATGCTCCAAGCTTTTTCAACAATTCATGACCTTCTTTCTAGACTTAAAATCACATTTTGAACAACTTTCATGTTTTGAGTTTTTCCATTTGAGGCTTGGAAATAGGAGATATGGCATTTGCTTAAAAATGACCTATAACTGACAAATTACCAAAATACCCCTGTCTTGTTCAAACCATAAGTTGAGTTCCACAAATCCTATCAAGGACTTCTACCACTCAAATTAAATCTAAGAAGATGCCCTCTAACATTCATGTTGACCAAGAAATCATAGGAATCATCCTACTAGGGCAAAAGTTGTCTGCAAGTTGGGTGACTTTTAAGGACCCAGATTCACATACCTCTGCTGACCTGTAATTTGTCAAAACCATAACTTGAGCTCTGCAACTCCTATCAAGGACTTCCACCACTCAAATTAAAGCTAAGAACAAGCTCTACAACATTCATGTTGTGGGAAGATGAGATATCAATCACATCTAGAGCTAAAACTGCCTGGAAGATAGGGATCAAATTAGGGTTTTTTCACTGACAATCCTTGGAAACCCTGACTTGAAACTTCTCAAACTCCTCAATCATGATGAGTTGGTCTAGGAATCATCTTTATAATATCTCTATGCATCATTCCATGATCTCATGGCCCTTGGATTGGGTCTCAACCTTCTCCAAAACTTCAGTTGACCTAGGGTTGACCCAGTCAAACCCTAATTCTACCATTCATGGTTGAATCTTCTGAATTCTTGCACAATGACCTCTCTGGACTTCATGATGGCTTTCAAGACATCTCATAGGCTTTCTCAAATCTCCAAGTTCATTCTCAAAGTCTCTGAATCATCTGAGGAGCACCCACAACTCTCAAGCTAGGAGACACACAACTCTGGTTTCAACCAATTCTCCTGAAGATCTTTTGAACTTTCTGATGAAGGTATCAACTTTCAAACACTTGATGGGTAAATAATTGTTGGTCAAATTTTGGGGTGCAACACATATGAATTCTTGGTCCACATGAAACTTGTAGAGTATCTTCATAGCTTTAATTTGAGTGGTGGAAGTCATCAAGATGATTTATAGAACTCAAGTTATAGCTCTTGCAAGTTACAGGTCATCTGAGGGCACTGAAATTTGTCTGTGAAAGTTGTCTGTCTTCCAAGCAACTTTTGACCTTCAAGGCGATTTCAAATGGACTTCTGGCCAACATGAGAGTTGTTCCTTATTGTCTTAGATTTCTATAAAGGTATGGTATGCCTTCATATGATTTGTGGAACTCTACTTATGGTCTTGGCAATCAAAGGGTATTTTGGTCATTTGAGAATTACAGGTCATTCTTAGCCTATGCCTAAAACTCATACAAGGAAGCTTCAAATGAAAAACTTCACAACATCAAAGTTGCTCAAAATGTCATTTTAAGTCTAGAAAAAAAGTCATGGAAGTTTGGAAATGCATATAACAAGACTTGACCAAAGTTGGTGAAAATTGACCTAAAAAAGGGCATATAACTTGAAAAAGTTCAAGTTGGAAAATGGTTTGAGAGATCTACAAATCCAAAATGGGTCATCCAATATACCAAATTGAATCCAAACATCATTTTAAAGACATTGGTTCAGCCACTTTTTTGAGTTAGGGTTTAAAAATGGGACTTGCTTTGTAATGTTGTTAATTGCATATTAAGGCAACCTTGCAAAACTCAACATAATGAAAGGAAATGCTTGTTTTTTCACACATACCATTCCAATATCTCATGAGAAGAGACTTTGACACAAGTTTAGAAGGGTGTATGCATGAGATGAGAGATATTCAACATGTCATCAAATGAGATTTCCATGGATTTCCACCACATTCTAAAATCATCCTAGAGGCATCCAGAAACTTCTAGATCTGTCCATCATCCTATATATAATGAGTGTGGATCATTGGTGCAAGGGGTTGGTGAAAAGAGAGTGAAGAGAGAGTGAAATACCATTTCTTCCATTTTTGCAATTCAAGATCAAACTCCATTTTCTTCTTCATCTCCATTTAATTTTTCTCCCCAAATCAATTCTCTGGATCATACTGAACACGTGCATACAGATTGGAGTGGCCATTGATGAATGTTTGAAGGTGTGGCTTCAAAATTGCAAGAGAATCAAGTTGGATCCAAACTCACAATCCAAGCACTGTCCATCCAAGATCTTGCAAACAGAAAGGTTATCATCCATTAAAGATCATTTGTGGCAAGTTTCAAGCATTGGATTGGAGTGTAACTGCACTTGCCATCATCCTTTTTCAGGTTTGCAAAAGCTCTCGAATCTCTTTATTTATGCAGCATTAGATGAAATGGTTAGGATAAACATGATTAGAGACCATAGGTGATTGATTTCTGAAAGTTAGAGAGGATTCCATGAGGTTCAATGGCATGGTGATGAATCTTTCCAGATCGAGATTAGGTTATGTAATGAGTTTTAATCAGCATACAATAGCTTGTTGAGATCAGTGTAGCATGATGAATAAGATAGGACAAGTAGAATGGAGAATTGTGAGATTCCATTGCTGAGTTCAGTTGGTATGCCATGAAAGTATATCTATCGGGTTTCATTCTAGGGTTGGTTTCAATCCAAACTTGTGGCACCATCGTGTTTATGTGAAAGAATAGAGCAAGATTGCTCTTTATAGTTTAGGTTTTCATGGCCAATCGAGGGAGATCGAACGAGTTGAAGGTGTGTGCATGGAGACTGGTTTGTTCTGAAACCCTAGCGAGAGGTAGGTGATGATGTTTCAGTCGTTGGATCGTCTCAGAATTATTGACTTCCAACCTCATCGTGTGGTCCAGATTCAAAGAAGAAACGGAGGGAATTAACCAAAGCATCAAACGATGCGTTTCACTTAAACGCAACCCTGGGCCTGATCCTTGTTGTGCTATTCCCACCCCCAAATCAAAGCCCAATGGAAAATGAACTTGAGATTGTTGCTAAATGCACCGTGGTTTTAATCTTTTTTTCTTCTAATTTTTCAATTGAGTTTCTGAAACGTATTGGGCTTAATGCATTTGCTATACGCGCCCCCATCTTCATGGCCCAATGATGAATATAACTAGGCGTGGTTACTTCTGGCACCCCCTCCCCATTTTATTTCTTTTTTGTGTTTTTAATTCTTTTATATTTTCTTTGATCTTAGAAAATCCATATAAAATTGAAAATAGCTTATTTTTGATTGGTTCTTTTTGTGGTAGATTTATAATTTTGTTATGAAAAATGATAAATAATAAAAATTGCATTTTATTTTGTTTTCATATTTTTTATGCATTTTTCTTGTAAATAGCTTTTTAATGAGTTTAGTTTAGTACATGAATTTGTTGATTTTAGTTCTCATAGTTCCCTTTAGATTTAGGACTCATTCTTTTTAGGGTGATTAACTTAGGACTTTAACTTGTATATAGGATTTAATTTGTAATTTTAGGATTAATTTCTAAGTAGTTTGATTAGGTGAGATTAGAGTGGTTAAAATTAGGGTTTTAAGTGAGCATAGGTGAGATAGATTAATTCTTTTAGGAATTTCGATTTGATTTTGGGGTATGGGACTATAGGGGTTATGGGTAGATGATAGATCCCTTAGAAAATATTAGGATTCCCCTATTGCTATTAGTATATTGCTTATATTTGGTTAACTATGTGGTGTGCCCTCTTTAGGGTTTATTATTTGTCTGTGTGGGGTATTGGGTTTGTTTGGGACTTGGGGTCTGAGCTGAAGACTGTGTTGATGAAGCCCATTTGAAGATCAGAGAATGAGGACCAACTTCCAGAGTTGATGAGGAGTATCTCTTGCTGGTAGCTGTTGAAGTTTGTAGGATCTAGGAGTTAGGCAGAGCCCTAGAGTAGTAAACTTGATTCTCAAACATGGAAGGTCTTGATTGCCTCCATTCCTCTCTGTGATGCAGAGTCTCTCTAAGACACTCACCCCCTTCCCTTGGAAGGCTTGGTGATAGTGTCTAAGGGATAGAACTCTTGAGAGAAATATTCTATGTGTTGATAGCAGTCTGTTTGCCACCTTTGGTGGTCAACTAATTGCTTAACACCCAGTTCATTCTTGTGATTGGTTCCTCAGCTTGGAGATTGGGACTTGAAGAAAAGCCATTGGGAGATTGAAGATAAAGTCTGATGCTTGCTTGAAGCTTGTGGATAGCTGATGTTGACTTGAAGATGGTTGCAGATGCTGATGAAGATTGCTTTGCTGTTTAGCTTTAGATGTTTTAATTCTTGATGTATTGTGTGAATTTCCCTGACTGTATTGTTTGCTGTTTAACCTGCTGGGTTGAAAGTGAATTCTGTTCACTTTTGCCTATTGTTTTTTAGGTTCGAGGTTGAGTGGGACTCCCTTGCCTCGCTTGTATTGTTGCATCCATGCATTTTACTGTTTTATTGTATATATCTGCTGTTTCTGTTTCCGTCTATTCCCTTAGGATCTCTGTTTCTCTCTGCGCAAGAGAGGAGCATGATAGACATTAGGCCTTAACCCATGCATGATAATGTTAGGGTAGATTTTATCCCCTTTTTTAACCCTAGGATTTTAGAGTGTCATCTCTTCTTTCTTCAAAACAACAAAAAAACATTAATAAAGGTTATAACATGAATCAATTCATTTCTTCCGTCAAAAGATTTGAACAAACATCAACCTTTTTGCAGATAAGAAAACCCTTGTTTAAGGTGAGATTTTTCATAAAAGACACTTGAACAGCTTGTGTCGTGCGTAGCCCGAACTACGTTTGCTCTGATCTTCCATGCTGTGTGGAAGTACGTAGGCATAGGATGTGATATCCTAGCGAGCAACCTTCCCCTCCTCCCCCGTAGTTAGGCGAACTACGTTGACTCTGATTTCTCGTTCCAGACGGGAATACGTAGGCATAAAGTGCGATGCTTTACCGAGTCATCTTTTCTTTTCTTTTCAGACCTCATCCTTTAGTTTAGATAGAAGTGTTATCCGTACAAACAAGCAAGCGTGGATCCCATCGAGTACGATGGACGTGAGGGGTGCTAATACCTTCCCCTTGCGTAACCGACTCCCGAATCCAGGTTTTGGTTGCGATGACCATACCTTTTCCCGTCTTTGCGTTAGGTTTACTTCGAGCGTTTCCTTTCCCTACTTTGGGATAAATAACGCACAGTGGCGACTCTTTTGTATTGCCGGCGCCGATTTTCGCAGTAGCGACAGCTGGCGACTCTGCTGGGGATCCAACGTCCCCTGGCTGCTAAGGACTGCGATAGTTCCTTATGCATTTTGGGATCCAACGTCCCTTAAGAGAGTCAATCCTAGCGTTTGTTTTCCCGTCGAGGATTTTGTATGGATTTACATTTCTGTATTTACATTTCAGCATTTTATTATTATTATTATTGCTGTATTGTGGGGTGTGACGGGTGTTCCATGATTGAGAGATAAGCCGGACCTGGGCTTGAGTGCACCTAGACTTAGAGTAGAGATTAGTGGGCGCGCACGTACTTTGCATGTCCTAGTGTCCCGCGAAATCTACAGTCAGACGAGGTTCTTCTGGTTGGCCTCCTGTCCTGCCCTTTGGGTGGCTCGGGTTGCTGGTTAGTTGGATTGTCGACTCTGGGGACCGATCATTTGGAAGTTGGCTAAGTGAGGCCTCTTCAGGATTTGATGATGCCACTCCTTCTGGGAATCGTATCATCAACCATGAAAGTCTGTGACGCCAACGACCGCATAGGATGCCATACCTTTGTCAGTTACTAGGACATCCACCTGTGAGAGGGTTTGGGGTTGTGCAGGTAACTAGACCTTCAGATACCGGTTATTTCTTGATCAGAGATCCTGGGTATTTATGGATAGTTGTGAGGTCTATCAGAGACCAGTCAAAGTTATGGTATGAGGTCTGTCAGATACCAGTTGGATTCATGTTATGAGGTCTATCAGAGACCAGTGTTGGAGCTTTGTTTTCTGAGATCAGAGTTTGAGGAATTCTAGAGGGTCTATCTGAGACTTTTTGATATGGTTCAGGCTTCTCAGCTATAGCACTTGGTCCCCGTTGCATGTTGCTTGCATTGCATTGTTTGCATAATCATTATCATTGCATCCCATTAACGTGTGTCTGTGCTGCAGGTGCATTTGCATATTCCCTGGTTCTAGTGTCTGGACTTCTGAGTATTGATCATGGCCGGCTTGAGGATGACAGTTGCGTACAAGCTACCTATTCCTGATATTACTCCACTCCTGGGTCTGATTTCTCTGGCAGATGAAGATGTCCGTAGAAGCTTCAGGCAGAGTTACGGACGGCTGTTGAGTTTGGTTCGCAAATCCACTGATGATGAATTGAATGGGCTGTATACGCTGATGCAATTCTATGACCCGACTTTGAGGTGTTTCACATTTGCTGACTTCATTTTGGGGCCTACCATGGAGGAGTATGTAGAGTTTACTGAGCTGCCGGTTTAGAATGCAGTTCCTTTTATTCACTCTGCCGCCGAGCCCAAGTTGGAGGATTTAGCCAAGGCCTTGCACATGAATGCTTATGAGCTGTTGATGACTTCTTGGTGAGGGGTTCCGGGTTTCTCTCTCCAGTTTCTGGTTGGTAAGGCTCAAGAGTACGCCAAGAATGGGTGTTGGGTGGTCTTTAACGCTATTTTGGCTCTATGCATTTATGGGATAGTGCTGTTTCCCAATTTCCCAAACTTCGTGGACATGGATGCATTCCATCTGTTTGCTGCTGGTAACCCGGTACCTACACTGATCGGAGACTTCTACCATTCGATGCACTACAGAAATGAGAACAGAAGAGGCAAGAATGTCTCTTGTTGCGTGCCGCTGCTGTACATGTGGTTCAAGAGTCATCTTCCCCTGAAGGGACCTTTTGTGGATAGTGCAACCATAGCTGACTGGCCAGAGCGTATGATGAGGCTATCTTCTGAAGACGTTGAGTGGTTTGACCGAGACTTGCTGGGGTCTGAGCTTATTTTCAGTTGTTCTGGGTATCCTAATGTTCCGTTGATAGGGAGAAAAGGGTGCATCAACTACAACCCATCTCTGTTCGTCCGTCAGTTCGGATATGCGTTGAAGAACCCACCTCAGGAGGAAGAAGTACAGGAATCTCTGTACTTCACCGGTGATTTGAACGGAGAGCTACTAGCCAAGCTTCGACATGCCTGGACGCGTATTAACAGAAAAGGGAAACCACTGTTGGGGAAGAATGATTGTCAGGCTTATGCACCCTACAAAGCATGGATCCGAGAGAGAGCCAGACAGTTACTGATGCTATTTCCAGCTGCGCCGGTCCCTGTTCATATTCCGGTAGAAGAGCCAACCACTGTTGCTATGGAGATCTACGAGCAAGTTGTGAAAGAAAAGGAAGCCTTGATGAAGATTAATGAAGAGTTAGAAAAGGAGCTAGCTCAGGTGCGGGGTGAGAAGAATAAGGCTGTACGCTCTTTCCAACAGCAGATCGAACTAGTAAACAGGCTAGGTGCTGAGTTGACTGAGGAGAAAAAGAAGCGCGAACGTCTGGGTCAAGAGTTCAGAAGCTCCCATGACATGTTGGAGTCCAAAAAGAAAGCACTCGACGCCGCTCACCGAGAAATTTCTTCTTGTAATAAGACATGGAATGCTACGCTCACCAACAATAAAAAGAGGGAGGATAAATTGAAGCAGCAAATTTCTGACCTCGAAGAGAAGTTGAAGGCTAGCATTGAGAAGTGCGAAGAAGAGGTGATGACCAGATACAGTCTCCAGAAAGCATTGAACAAGGCCGTCGAAGGCAGGAACGAAGCTGTGTCTCAAAAGAGGAAGCTAGAGGATCGCTTCGGAGAAGGGGCATGGGAGGAAGCCGCTGGTGACGTGCGACGTGTTCTCAAGAAAAGAAACCAGCTTGTCGAGGGTCTGCTTACCCGACCAAGTCATCCAGAGACCAAGAAGCTAATAGAAGAGTACCGGGCTTATGGGAGTACTTGATCATTTCATGTATTAGCTTGTATGCTTTATTTGCATAGTGCTGACCATCACCAGGATTGTTGGTTGAGGTCATGCCGTCTTATTTGTACACTCAATGATATTGTATTCTTGGATTTCTCTGCAATATACGAGGTTTTCTATGATTTGGCTCCAATCACTGTCTTGCTAGCACTGTCACTGCACTGGCACAATCACACTAGAATCGGGGAACGATAATCCCTAATGCACAGACACACATTGCATTTTGCATACATACTCATATTTGCATTACAGGTTTGTGATTCGTGTATCTTATCTCCTGCAATTTTCAGGTATTTTCAGGATTGCAGAAAAGCGGGTCCACCGTTACTCTACAAGGATCAACCAGAAGAAGATCATGGACAACGTGCAGAGTGAAATGCAAGAGATGCGTGACAGGATGGCCCTGCTCATGCAAACCATGGAGACTATCGCCAAAGGACAAGAGCAGCTGCAGAATCTGGTTCAACCGATAATCGCACGGGCAGAGAACAACGGGACACCGCATGGTGAAAACATTGCTGCTTCTCCCTGAGTTGAGAATCGTCAAAGTGCTGATGCTATTCCCACGACCGGTTTGAATGCTGGAGAAACTGGTCCTGTAGGTGGAGGTGGGAACACCGGTAATATGAATGTCAATGCAGATACTGCTGGGGTATTTGTGGGTAATGTCAACCAGGGTTTCAATGGGGGTGTTGAGAATGTCGGAATGAATGGTATTAATGGTAACCAGGGCTTCAATGGTATGAATATGGGGTATGGAAGCATGGCTGGCGCCAAGGCTGGGTTTGGTGGCTATGGTAATCTTGGATATGGAACTGGCGCATACAACGCTCAAGAGACGGGTAACCTGAGGTATGACCCCAGGTACGTCCAAACAGGTCCGGGCCGTGATGCAGATTATGTTGGATATGATGCAGTACCTCGCTGGGAGGATCGTCAGGAGGATGTGTTCTCTGGTCAGAACGAAGGTTATGAAAGAGCCAGGGATGACAACCATCATATGAGATTGCTAGAAGAGAAAGTGAACGGGTTGGCCAACCAGAATGCTCTTGGGCTGGATATGTCAAATATGGGGTTAGTCCCAGGGTTGAGGGTCTCGCTGAAATTCAAAGCACCGTCATTTGATAAGTACAAAGGGGATACATGCCCTAGGGTGCATGTGCGCGCGTTTTACAGGCGCATGTCTGCATATTTTGAGGATGAAAAGATGCTAATGCACTTGTTCCAGGATAGCCTGTCAGGGCCATCGCTGGAGTGGTACATGAGCTTGGAGCCTACTCAGATCAGGAGTTGGAAAGAGCTGGCAGAGGCTTTTGTTCGACATTATCAGTATAATAGTGATCTCGCTCCTAACCGAGTCCAGTTGCAGAGCATGTCTCAGAAGTCTAGTGAGAGCTTTAAGGAATACGCCCAGAGATGGCGAGATCTGGCTGCTAGGGTGCACCCTCCGATGGTGGAGCGCGAAATGATGGATATGTTCATAGGAACTTTCTCTGGAATGTACTATGATCGGTTGCTCAATTTTTCGATGAGTACTTTCTCTGAGTTGATTTTGATGGGGGAGCGCATTGAAAACGGGGTGAAGATTGGTAAAATCCAAGCGGGCGAGTCCAGTTCCGCAGGAGGTAATAAGAAGACGTTTGGTGGTAAAAGGCAGGGTGATACCAACGCTGTATACAGTGCTCGCCGAAGGAATAAAGGTCAGAACTGGCGTCAGCAGTCGCAAGTTGCAAGTGTAACCATTCCAGGGCCTTCTCAACAGCAGAGACAACAACAACCACAGCAGCAGGCTCAGCAGCAGCCTAATAATAATCAGCGCAGACTTCAAAACCCATGACCGAGGAGAGTATTCGAAGTACCGCCGGTATCATATGCAGAACTCCTTCAAACTTTGTTGAAATTGCAACTAGTCGAGAAGAGGACCTTAGCACCACCAACTGTCCAACCACCAGTCGGATATGATGTTAATGAGCACTGTGACTTCCATTCGGGTGCACCAGGGCACAATATTGAAAATTGCCTAGCTTTCAAGCATAAAGTACAGGATTTGCTTGATAGTACGGCTATTAACTTCGGGAAGGAAGGTCCCAATATCACGCAGCAGCCAATGCCCAAGCATGGTGGGGCTGGGGCCAATGCAATCATGGTAGATGATGAGTTGAACTTGGTTTCAGAAGTGAGTGAGCTAAAAACCCCTTTGAGTTATGTAAAGCAGCGTCTATTGAAAGGAGGTGTCTATCCCAGCTGCGGTGAAGAGTGTGATGACTGTTTGGTTCAACCTGGGGGCTGTGAGAAGTTGAAAAGGGGAGTTCAAAGTTTGATTGATGAAGGGACTTTGCAGTTTGACAGGTCTGTGGGACGAGAGAAGTCCGTGGAGACAGAATCTGAGAAAGAGCGCAGGGAGATTGCTACGATCACCATTCCGTTCAAATCAGTGACAATTTCGGCATCGTCGAAGAGGCCAACCATTACTATTACCAAGGCTAAGCCAGTCCCTTTTGAAAGCACAAAGGCAGTCCCGTGGTGCTATGGTGCTGAAGTGTATTGTAATAGGGAGAAGATTGACTTGAATGATCCGCCAGTGGGATCCGTAGACAACGTCGTGGGAGCGGGTGGTATAACCCGGAGCGGGAGAATTTTCACTTCACCTGAGGTCAAAGCGGAGAGGCTTGCCAGGGGTAAGAACAAAGTTGTTGAGGGAGAATCTTCGGGGAATAAAGAGAAAGAGCCGATAACCAAAGATGTGGAAGAATTCATGAGGTTAATCCGCAAAAGTGATTACAAGATTGTAGATCACCTGCAGCAGACCCCGTCAAAGATCTCCATATTATCGCTGTTGTTGTTTTCGGAGGCGCATAGAAATGCCCTATTGAAGGTACTTGAGACATCCTTCGTGCCGCAAGAGATTTCAGTTAATCAGCTGGAGGGAGTTATGGCACATGTTAACACTGGGCATGGACTGGGATTCACGGATTTTGACTTAACACCTAGAGGGCGTGATCACAATAATGCCTTGCACATCTCTATCGAATGCCGGGGCACTGTGTTATCCCATGTGCTGGTAGACACTGGGTCCTCGTTGAATGTGTTACCAAAGAAAGCCCTGTTGAAACTAGATACCCGTGGGTTGTTATGCACACCTAGTGATTTGGTAGTAAGGGCCTTTGACGGAACGAGGAGGTCAGTATTCGGGTCAATAACGTTACCTATTCAGGTAGGTCCGGAGGTGTTTGATACAGTGTTTTACATCATGGACATCCAGCCTGCATATAGTTGTTTGATCGGAAGACCTTGGATTCATGCCGCTGGGGCAGTAACTTCGACGCTCCATCAGAAGCTGAAATATATGGTTGAGGGGAGCATTGTGACAGTGTGTGGTGAAGAGGATATCCTAGTCAGTCATTTGTCTTCCTTCAAGTATGTGGAGGTAGATGGAGAGATTCATGAAACGCTGTGTCAAGCGTTCGAAGGGGTGAAGGTTACAGAAGAAGCTCCATTAAAGAGTGAAGGGCTCGAGGTGGCCGTCTCCTCATATAAAGAAGCCAAGGCGTTGGTACAAGCAGGAGAGACTCAGAAGTGGGGGCAGATTCTGGACATTCCAGTGAAGCAAGATAAGTATGGCTTGGGGTACCGCCCACCTACCTCGCAGAGTGCGCCTAAGTACAAGGGACCTGTCGTGTTCACGCCTGGAGGAGTTAGCTTCGAAAGGATTAATGCTGTGTCTGATACGGAGGAAGCGGATAGCGATTGCGACATGGACGCATGGATTCGACCCAGCACGCCGGGGCAAAGCCTATGCAACTGGTCCATTCAGGACGTCATCCAAGTCACCAAACAGTAATGCATTGTTTTTTCAATCATTTGTATGATCACATGCCTTGCCCGGGGGATCGTTGATCTTGTCTTAGGGCCTAACTGTTTACCTGTATGTTTGCATGATTAATAAATGACGGCGTTTTTTACATTCAAATGTTGTGATCCTTTTCTTTCTGTTTTATTTTATCTTTCAATAAAATGGCAGCGTGGTTATGCATTTTGCTTGTACATCATTTTGAAGCACTTAACTGTTTCCCTCGCAGGATTCATGAATTTTCAGATGACACCGACCAAAAACTTCCTATGACTCGTTTAGACTTCGAGCATCCGATCTTCCAAGCTGAGGAGGAGATTGTGGAGGATAGTGACTTACCAGAAGAGCTTAGTCGGTTGTTGAAGCAAGAGGAGAGAGTCATTCTGCCTCACCAGGAAGAGATTGATATTGTCAACTTGGGGTCTGAAGAATGCGTCAGGAATATTCGTATCGGGGCTGCGTTGCAAGTGGACATCAAGCAAGAGCTTATTGAGATGTTGCGCGAATACAGTGATATATTTGCTTGGTCCTACGAGGACATGCCGGGTTTGGATACTGATATGGTTGTTCATCGTCTGCCGTTGAAGGAAGATTGCCCGCCTGTGAAGCAGAAACTCAGAAGGACTCGTCCTGACATGGCCGTAAAGATAAAAGAAGAAGTGCAGAAGCAATGGGATGCTGGATTCCTGGCTGTTACCACTTATCCCACTTGGGTCGCTAATATCGTGCCTGTGCCAAAGAAAGATGGCAAGGTTCGAATGTGCGTTGATTATAGGGATCTAAACAAAGCGAGTCCGAAAGATGATTTCCCGCTGCCGCATATTGACGTGTTAGTTGACAACACAGCTCAGTTTTCAGTGTTTTCCTTCAGGGATGGATTTTCGGGGTACAACCAGATCAAAATGGCTCCGGAGGATATGGAAAAAACGACCTTTATCACCCCGTGGGGAACCTTCTGTTATAAGGTGATGCCCTTTGGTTTGAAAAATGCCGGGGCAACGTATCAGCGGGCCATGACAACGCTTTTTCACGGCATGATGCACAGAGAGATTGAGGTGTATGTCGATGACATGATTGCCAAGTCTCAAACAGAGGAAGAACATCTGGTTAATCTGCTGAAGTTGTTCAAGAGGCTGAGGAAGTTCAGGCTGAAGCTGAATCCTAACAAATGTACCTTCGGAGTGAGGTCCGGGAAGCTACTGGGGTTCATTGTGAGCAAGAAAGGAATCGAGGTCGATCCTGCAAAAATAAAATCAATACAAGAGATGCCAGCACCGAGAACAGAAAAAGAAGTCTGTGGATTCTTAGGGAGGTTGAACTACATTGCTAGGTTCATCTCTCACCTAACGACCACGTGTGAACCATTATTCAAACTGTTAAAGAAAGATCAAGCGGTGGTCTGGAACGACAATTGCCAAAGGGCATTTGAAAAGATAAAAGAATACTTGCAGGAACCTCTGGTGTTGATACCCCCAGTAGCGGGACGACCACTGATTATGTATCTGACGGTTCTGGAGAACAGTAAGGGTTGTGTTCTCGGTCAACATGACGAGACAGGGCGGAAAGAGCATGCAATTTACTACTTGAGTAAAAAGTTCACAGATTGTGAATCACGATACTCTATGCTCGAAAAGACGTGTTGTGCATTGGCATGGGATGCCAAACGTCTAAGACAGTATATGCTGAATCATACAACCATGCTGATATCAAAGATGGATCCGATCAAATATGTGTTTGAGAAACAAGCGCTCTCTGGAAGGATAGCCAGATGGCAGATGGTATTGACAGAATACGATATCCAGTATGTTTCCTAGAAGGCCATTAAGGGAAGCGTTCTGTCAGAATATCTCGCCGAACAGCCAATTGAGGATTATCAGCCTATGAAGTTTGAGTTTCCTGATGAGGACATAATGTACTTGAAAGCTAAAGATTGTGATGAGCTGTTGCCTGGTGAAGGTCCTGAGCGGAGTTCCCAGTGGCAAATGATTTTTGATGGGGCTGTCAATTCGTACGGTAGCGGGATCGGGGCAATCATTACAACTCCCCACGGGTCGCACATCCCGTTCACAGCCAGATTGACTTTTTCAGTGACGAATAACGAAGCCGAGTATGAAGCTTGTATTATGGGGTTAGAGGAGGCTATTGATCTAAGGATCAAGAATCTGGACGTATATGGGGATTCAACATTGGTTGTGAATCAGATTAAGGGAGAATGGGAGACGCGCCAACCTAATCTGGTGCCGTACATGAATTATGCAAGAAGGTTCATACCTTTCTTTGATAGGGTGGAGTTCCATCATGTACCTCGGGCGGAGAATCAAATGGCAAACGCCCTTGCAACGTTATCCTCGATGTATAAAGTCAACCGCTGGAATGAGGCTCCCAGCATTGTCATCTCTCGCCTTGATAGGCCGGCCTTTGTGTTTGCAATTGATGAAGCATCTGACGGTAAACCGTGGTATTTCGATATACAGAATTTCCTGAAGAATAAGGAATATCCGGCTGGGGCATCCAGTCGTGATCAGAAGACTCTAAGGAGATTAGCAGGCAACTTCTATCTGAATCCCGACGGCGTTTTGTATAGAAGAAACCACGATTTGGTACTCCTCCGATGTGCAGACGAGAAGGAAGCCAATTTGCTCATGGAAGAGGTCCATGAAGGAACTTTTGGTACACATGCAGGTGGGCATGCTATGACCCGAAAGTTGTTGCGAGCAGGGTATTACTGGTTAACGATAGAAACTGACTGTTTCAAGTTGGCCAAGTGGTGTCACAAGTGCCAGATCTATGCTGATAAGATCCATGTGCCACCCAGTCCACTGAATGTTATGGCATCCCCATGGCCTTTCTCCATGTGGGGAATCGATATGATTGGCAAGATTGAGCCTACTGCTACTAATGGGCATCGCTTCATTCTGGTTGCGATCGACTACTTCACCAAGCGGGTGGAAGCAGCATCTTACGCCAATGTGACGAAGCAGGTGGTGGCCAGATTTATCAAGAAGGATATAATTTGCAGATACGGTATTCCTGAGCGAATCATTACTGATAATGGTTCGAATTTGAACAACAAGATGATGAAAGATCTTTGTCGGGATTTCAAGATCGAACATCATAATTCATCTCCCTACAGACCCAAGATGAATGGCGCTGTTGAAGCGGCCAACAAGAACATAAAGAAAATTGTTCAGAAGATGGTGATAACGTATAAGGATTGGCATGAGATGCTGCCATTCACTTTGCACGGTTATCGTACTACAGTGCGTACATCAACCGGGGCAACACCGTTCTCACTAGTATACGGCATGGAGGCTGTCCTGCCATTGGAGGTTGAGATACCATCTTTGAGGGTTTTGCTTGATGTTAAGTTGGACGAGGCAGAATGGGTGAGAAGTAGATTGAATCAGCTGAGCTTGATAGATGAGAAGAGGCTGGCATCCATCGCACATGGTAGGCTGTATCAGAGCCGGATGAAGAAAGTGTTCGACAAGAAGATTCGACCTCGAAGCTTTCAGACGGGTGATCTTGTGCTGAAGAAGATTCTCCCGCCGCAATCGGATCACAAGGGCAAATGGACTCCCAATTACGAAGGTCCATACGTCGTGAGAAAGGTCTTCTCCAGAGGAGCCTTATTGTTATCCACCATGGATGGTGAAGACTTTTCGTCCCCTGTGAACTCGGACGCAGTTAAAAAATACTTTGCTTAAAATTGACCCGCTGGACAGTAAAAAGAGAGTCCAGGCAAAAATGGGGCATCCTGGCGAACCGAAAAACAGAATAAAAAGTTTCGGGCAACAGTTAGGGATAAAATGAAAAAATGTACACCCGCGAAGCCGAAAACCTACACTGGGCGGCTTCGGCAAAAAAGGGTATCCCGGTGAATCGAAAACCCGCAAAGGGCGATTCACGCAAAAGTTAGGGATTTGAGAAGCAAATGACTGCGGTCCATGTTTGATTGTTAGCGGTTTGGGAGCGTCTGGGGGTCAATTATCCAAAGCAATCTCTTCCGAAGACAGAGATCGGGAAAGCGTCAGGGTCCGACGAGTCATAGGAGGATCGGTTCATGGTGTTCGTCTGTAACACGTTGCCGACATGTGTACAAATTTTATTCTGTATATTTGTATACTTCTGCATTTTGTTTGTGTGTGACTACCTCTTTTCAGGAGTTGCATCTAATGTACAAATCTTGCCTATTTCTCAGGCCGTTATCAATAAAGTGTTTTATTCAGTGTAGTGTGTGACTTTGGTTTTAATTTTAAAAAAAAAACGCCGATGTTTTTGATAAACTTACATGCGTGTAACCAGGCGGGCCTCGGCAGATGATTGTTAAAACCAAAAATTACCTGAATGGTTGTCGTGGGTGATTACTAAGATGTTTCTTTTTGCATAGATTGCCTTGTGTTTGCCTGTTGACTTTTGCAGGTATTCAAAAGCTCGCAAAGTTCCCCGCCAGAGTCCATGGCAAGCTGGTCCCCTTTCCAGAGGTTGAAGGTTATGGCTTTCCCCAGGGAAGTCACCCCAGGCAAGATTAAATGTTGTCTCCCCAGGAGAGCGGAGGTTGCGTCAAAGGAAAAGATCAATGTATCTTCAGTTCAGAAGTGGCTTGTCAAGCGGAGCAGAGTCCTCCCCAGTGAAGGTCGAGACGGACATGATTAATTTCCCTAAAAAGTTCTTGTGCAGTGCAAATCAGAATGTGTGGCTCAATCCCCAGCTCAGTGATAGCGGGATGATTTCCCCAGCTCAGTGATAGCGGGATGATTTCCCCAGCTCAGTGATGGCAGGAGAGGTTCCCCACAGAGTGTGGTCAGGTGGTTGGAGCTGCGAAAAGGAGTTTTCCCGAGCACAATTGTCCTTTCTTTCCCCAGCAAGTCGCTCTTCCTCGTCAGAAGGATCATCTTCAGCAGATTCTGGAGTTTCGAGTTTGTGAGCTATCTTCTCAGTAGGATGGTCATCCCCAGCGGAGTTAGTTCATCTTTCCAACATTTATTTTGTTGGAGGCGTATCGGTAGCAGTCCGGTCATCCCCAGCGAATCCAGTGTGTCTTCAGCATTTATTTTGCTGAAGCCACTCTCTGCATAAGCATGCATCTTGAGCATTTGCATTCTACACGAGCACGTAGCATTTCCACGCAGTATGGAAGCATTACGTCATTATCAAACGTGCATTATTGAAACATAAGCCAGGTGGTTACCTCTTCAGTTTATGATATGTTGTTTCCTGCCGATAAGAGAAATCGTGGTTCAGGAAGATGTTGTTTTATGGTCAAAGTACGCAGTGATCGTATTTTGTCCCATTCACGGGGTTCATATTGTAAGGCACGCAGTGATCGTGTTGATTTTGAGATGTTGATTTGTGGCCCAAATACACAGTGATCGTATTTGTACCATCTATGGGGTTCATGTTGTAGGACGCGCAGTGATTGTGTTGATTTTGGTATGTGTATCCGTGGTCGAATGGGGCAGTGATCATATTCGTCCCGATCTAAGGAGATTGCTTTGTAAGGCACGCAGTGATCGTGTTGGTATCGTTTCGGGGGTTTTATTGAGCAGGACGTGCAGTGATTGCGTTCACTCTATTGGCGGTGCGGGACACGCAGTGATCGTGTTTACCATTTAAGGTGATATTGTTGGTCGATATGCGCAGTGATCGTATTCGTCCGTTATACAGTGGTTATAGATTGACACGCAGTGATCGTGTTTCCTCCAGTCAAGAGGGCTGTGACATGAAGCGCGCAGTGATCGCGTTTACCCTATGTATGGTTAGAATATGCAGTGATTGTATTCGTCCAGTTATGTGGGCTAGTTGAGACGCACAGCACGCAGTGATCGTGTTTTCTCCAGTCAAGAGGATCGTGGCTCAGAACGCGCGGTGATCGTGTTCGAACACGCAGTGATCGTGTTCAAGATACGCAGTGATCGTATTCGTACGGCACGTAGTGATCGTGTTGATAGTACCAGGGAAACTTGTGATGCGGAGCACGCAGTGATCGTGACTATCGTGTCAGTTGGGTTTGTCGGTCGGCATACGCAGTAATCGTATTCGTCCTATCACATGGGTTGGTTTTGTGGCACACGCAGTGATCGTGTTGACATCATTTTAGGGGTTTGTCGGTCGAGATGCGCGGTGGTCGTATTCGTCCCATTGCAGCACACGCAGTGATCGTGTTTATTGATGGTTGAAGTACACAGTGAACGTATTCACCTCTTATATGTGGGTTTATTCCGTCTGGCACGCAGTGATCGTGTTTATCTCATCCGGTTGGATTTATGGTCGACGTGATGGTAACGCAGCACGCAGTGATCGTGTTCTTCGTGTCTGTCCCATTATGTGATTTTGTTTGTGACATCAAGACGCGCAGTGATCGTGTTTTTCTCCTGTCAAGAGGGTTGTGGTGTAGAATACGCAGTGATCATGTTCATCTTGTTACAGGGGGTTGTTGTGCCAGACACGCAGTGATCGTGTTCGTCATGTCATATTCCCCTAGCAGAGTTGCTTGTTCAAGCATTTCTCTTTCTCCCCAGCCGAGTCCTTTCTCAGAGTGTTGTGGAAATAGCATGATACAAATTTTGGGCGGTTACCCACAATTATCCCAGTAGAGACGTAATCCCCAGCAGGTTGGTCTTCAACGAGATACTTGGTTAAGTTCCTCATAGTCCCCGTCAGGGTATTCGTTGACAAGTCGCTTGGTTACTTGTATTCCCCCATCTGAGTCTTTCTCAGGACGCTGCGGAGTCAGTATTAGAAGGTGGTAATACAGATTTTCGGGTGGTTACCCGCAATTCCCCAACAGAGTTATGTTCTCCAGCAGGGTGTTACTTCAATGGGTTGCTTGGTTAAGTCCCTCATAGTCCCCAGCAGGGAGCCTGATACAGGAATTGTTTGGTTAAATTCCTCGTATTTTTCAACAAGGTTATTCTCGTCAGGGTATTTGGTTAAGTTCCCAATTTCCCCAGCAGGTGCTTGACGGCAGTCGTCAGAATTGTCCCCTCAGAGCTGCTTAGTTAAGTTTCTCTTTTCCCCGCAGAGTTGGTTGTTCATGTCTTCAAACATTGTCCCGCTTGGTTAAGCGTTTGCTCGTTTCTTCAGGATACGAAAGGTTGATCAGTGAAGTCAACATGACAAGTGAAGTCAGTATTCTCCCGCTGGTTAGCGTGTGCTTGGTTGATAAGTGAGATCAACAGAGGTTGATAAGTGAGATCAACAGAGGCCGATAAGTGATATCAACAATTTCTCGTTGTGTGGTGTATGCTCATTTCTTCGGAATGGAGTGGTCTGCGGACAATATCAGATTATTTTACAGAACAGATTGACAGATGGATGGTTAGTTGTTGCTGTGACAACAGAAGCCAATTCCCAGGGTTTTCCCCAAGTAGTAGTCATTCGCAATTTATTTTCGCGGTTGGCAAATTTCCGGGTTCTTTCGTATTCAACCGTCTCGTACCTCGAATGTCTGAAGGCTGCCCGCTCTTCATCCAGTTGGGTCCAAGCCGCTTGAATAGGGGCAGCTGTTGCACCACAAAATTTGCCCAACCTTTTCTAACCTAGGTTTATGTTTCAATTGTATAGCCATTTGCATTGGCATCATGTACATAGTGTATTCATCTGCATTGCATAGCATAAGCAAGCTATCTTAATCAGGGGATCAAGTGCTATTCTTATCTCAAGAGGGTTTCATTCATATTCAAGACTACTCAGGTCATCAGGGAAGAATTTGAGCTTTGGAGAGTTGACAGGTTGATCAGTGAGTTCTCTCCTATCTTGAGGTTATTTGGGGATCATCAGAGGAAGTGTGAGCTATGAACCAAGAGCACGAGGTGTGTATGGATGTTATGAAGAACCTAGATGATCATTTTTGAGGATAACCAAGTCATTGGAATGATTGCAAGAGCCTCAGTTGAAGTCAGTCAACTAGGGTTTTATCTGGGTCAACACTAGGTCAACCCTAGGTCAAAGAAGTGTTTTAAAAGGCATCAAGAATCATTTGAAGAATGTGGGATTCATTATTTGCTATATGGATATGGATATGGTGTTGTGATAAAGAAAAATCAGAAGGAATCAAGGAGAAATGGAGTTACCAAATTAGGGTTTCAGTGTAAAATCCCCTAATTTAGGTCAAACTTCAAAGCAGTGTAACTCAAGATGCAAGCTTCATATGAATTCTTGGTCCACATGAAACTTGTAGAGTATCTTCATAGATTTAATTTGAGTGGTGGAAGTCATCAAGATGATTTATAGAACTCAAGTTATAGCTCTTGCAAGTTACAAGTCATCTGAGGGCACTGAAATTTGTCTGTGAAAGTTGTCTGTCTTCCAAGCAACTTTTGACCTTCAAGGAGATTTCAAATGGACTTCTGGCCAACATGAGAGTTGTTCCTTATTGTCTTAGCTTTCTATAAAGGTATGGTATGCCTTCATATGATTTGTGGAACTCTACTTATGGTCTTGGCAAGCAAAGGGTATTTTGGTCATTTGAGAATTACAGGTCATTCTTAGCCTATGCCTAAAACTCATACAAGGAAGCTTCAAATGAAAAACTTCACAACATCAAAGTTGCTCAAAATGTCATTTTAAGTCTAGAAAATAAGTCATGGAAGTTTGGAAATGCATATAACAAGACTTGACCAAAGTTGGTGAAAAATGACCTAAAAAAGGGCATATAACTTGAAAAAGTTCAAGTTGGAAAATGGTTTGAGAGATCTACAAATCCAAAATGGGTCATCCAATATACCAAATTGAATCCAAACATCATTTTAAAGACATTGGTTCAGCCACTTTTTTGAGTTAGTGTTTAAAAATGGGACTTGCTTTGTAATGTTGTTACTTGCATATTAAGGCAACCTTGCAAAACTCAACATAATGAAAGGAAATGCTTGTTTTTTCAGACATACCATTCCAATATCTCATTAGAAGAGACTTTGACACAAGTTTAGAAGGGTGTATGCATGATATGAGAGATATTCAACATGTCATCAAATGAGATTTCCATGGATTTCCACCACATTCTAGAATCATCCTAGAGGCATCCAGAAACTTCTAGATCTGTCCATCACCCTCTATATAATGAGTGTGGATCATTGGTGCAAGGGGTTGGTGAAAAGACAGTGAAGAGAGAGTGAAATACCATTTCTTCCATTTTTGCAATTCAAGATCAAACTCCATTTTCTTCTTCATCTCCATTTAATTTTTCTCCCCAAATCAATTCTCTGGATCATACTGAACACGTGCATACAGATTGGAGTGGCCATTGATGAATGTTTGAAGGTGTGGGTTCAAAATTGCAAGAGAAGCAAGTTGGATCTAAACTCACAATCCAAGCACTGTCCATCCAAGATCTTGCAAACAGAAAGGTTATCATCCATTAAAGATCATTTGTGGCAAGTTTCAAGCATTGGATTGGAGTGTAACTGCACTTGCCATCATCCTTTTTCAGGTTTGCAAAAGCTCTCGAATCTCTTTATTTATGGAGCATTAGATGAAATGTTTAGGATAAACATGATTAGAGACCATAGGTGATTGATTTCTGAAAGTTAGAGAGGATTCCATGAGGTTCAATGGCATGGTGATGAATCTTTCCAGATCGAGATTAGGTTATGTAATGAGTTTTAATCAGCATACAATAGCTTGTTGAGATCAGTGTAGCATGATGAATAAGATAGGACAAGTATAATGGAGAATTGTGAGATTCCATTGCTGAGTTCAGTTGGTATGCCATGAAAGTATATCTATCGGGTTTCATTCTAGGGTTGGTTTTAATCCAAACTTATGGCACCATCGTGTTTATGGGAAAGAATAGAGCAAGATTGCTCTTTATAGTTTAGGTTTTCATGGCCAATCGAGGGAGATCGAACGAGTTGAAGGTGTGTGCATGGAGACTGGTTTGTTTTGAAACCCTAGCGAGAGGTAGGTGATGATGTTTCAGTCGTTGGATCGTCTCAGAATTATTGACTTCCAACCTCATCGTGTGGTCCAGATTCAAAGAAGAAACAGAGGGAATTGACCAAAGCATCAAACGATGCGTTTCACTTAAACGCAACCCTGGGCCTGATCCTAGTTGTGCTATTCCCACCCCCAAATCAAAGCCCAATGGAAAATGAACTTGAGATTGTTGCTAAATGCACCATGGTTTTAATCTTTTTTTCTTCTAATTTTTCAATTGAGTTTCTGAAATGTACTGGGCTTAATGCATTTGCTATACGCGCCCCCATCTTCATGGCCCAATGATGAATATAACTAGGCGTGGTTACTTCTGGCACCCCCTCCCCATTTTATTTCTTTTTTGTGTTTTTAATTCTTTTATATTTTCTTTGATCTTAGAAAATCCATATAAAATTGAAAATAGCTTATTTTTGATTGGTTCTTTTTGTGGTAGAGTTATAATTTTGTTAAGAAAAATGATAAATAATAAAAATAGAATTTTATTTTGTTTTCATATTTTTTATGCATTTTTCTTGTAAATAGCTTTTTAATGAGTTTAGTTTAGTACATGAATTTGTTGATTTTAGTTCTCATAGTTCCCTTTAGATTTAGGACTCATTCTTTTTAGGGTGATTAACTTAGGACTTTAACTTGTATATAGGATTTAATTTGTAATTTTAGGATTAATTTCTAAGTAGTTTGATTAGGTGAGATTAGAGTGGTTAAAATTAGGGTTTTAAGTGAGCATAGGTGAGATAGATTAATTCTTTTAGGAATTTTGATTTGATTTTGGGGTATGGGACTATAGGGGTTATGGGTAGATGATAGATCCCTTAGAAAATATTAGGATTCCCCTATTGCTATTAGTATATTGCTTATATTTGGTTGACTATGTGGTGTGCCCTCTTTAGGGTTTATTATTTGTCTGTGTGGGGTATTGGGTTTGTTTGGGACTTGGGGTCTGAGTTGAAGACTGTGTTGATGAAGCCCATTTGAAGATCAGAGAATGAAGACCAACTTCCAGAGTTGATGAGGAGTATCTCTTGCTGGTAGTTGTTGAAGTTTGTAGGATCTAGGAGTTAGGCAGAGCCCTAGAGTAGTAAACTTGATTCTCAAACATGGAAGGTCTTGATTGCCTCCATTCCTCTCTGTGATGCAGAGTCTCTCTAAGACACTCACCCCCTTCCCTTGGAAGGCTTGGTGATAGTGTCTAAGGGATAGAACTATTGAGAGAAATATTCTATGTGTTGATAGCAGTCTGTTTGCCACCTTTGGTGGTCAACTAATTGCTTAACACCCAGTTCATTCTTGTGATTGGTTCCTCAGCTTGGAGATTGGGACTTGAAGAAAAGCCATTGGGAGATTGAAGATAAAGTCTGATGCTTGCTTGAAGCTTGTGGATAGCTGATGTTGACTTGAAGATGGTTGCAGATGCTGATGAAGATTGCTTTGCTGTTTAGCTTTAGATGTTTTAATTCTTGATGTATTGTGTGAATTTCCCTGACTGTATTGTTTGCTGTTTAACCTGCTGGGTTGAAAGTGAATTCTGTTCACTTTTGCCTATTGTTTTTTAGGTTCGAGGTTGAGTGGGACTCCCTTGCCTCGCTTGTATTGTTGCATCCATGCATTTTACTGTTTTATTGTATATATCTGCTGTTTCTGTTTCCGTCTATTCCCTTAGGATCTCTGTTTCTCTCTGCGCAAGAGAGGAGCATGATAGACATTAGGCCTTAACCCATGCATGATAATGTTAGGGTAGATTTTATCCCCTTTTTTAACCCTAGGATTTTAGAGTGTCATCTCTTCTTTCTTCAAAACAACAAAAAAAACATTAATAAAGGTTATAACATGAATCAATTCATTTCTTCCGTCAAAAGATTTGAACAAACATCAACCTTTTTGCAGATAAGAAAACCCTTGTTTAAGGTGAGATTTTTCATAAAAGACACTTGAACAGCTTGTGTCGTGCGTAGCCCGAACTACGTTTGCTCTGATCTTCCATGCTGTGTGGAAGTACGTAGGCATAGGATGCGATATCCTAGCGAGCAACCTTCCCCTCCTCCCCCGTAGTTAGGCGAACTACGTTGACTCTGATTTCTCGTTCCAGACGGGAATACGTAGGCATAAAGTGCGATGCTTTACCGAGTCATCTTTTCTTTTCTTTTCAGACCTCATCCTTTAGTTTAGATAGAAGTGTAATCCGTACAAACAAGCAAGCGTGGATCCCATCGAGTACGATGGACGTGAGGGGTGCTAATACCTTCCCCTTGTGTAACCGACTCCCGAATCCAGGTTTTGGTTGCGATGACCATACCTTTTCCCGTCTTTGCGTTAGGTTTACTTCGAGCGTTTCCTTTCCCTCCTTTGGGATAAATAACGCACGGTGGCGACTCTTCTGTATTGCCGGCGCCGATTTTCGCAGTAGCGACAGGGGGATAGACTTTATGGGCCTATTTCCATCGTCATTTGGAAAGAACTACATTTTAGTGGCAGTGGACTACGTATCGAAACGGGTAGAAGCAGTAGCCTTATCGACTAATGATGCGAAGGTGGTGGTTAAGTTTCTAAAGGAAAACATTTTTGCTAGGTTTGGAGTACCGAGAGCACTCATTAGTGATGAGGGATATCACTTCCTGAATCATCTTATGGAAAGGTTATTGAAAAAATACTATGTGAAGCACAAAATTTCCACTCCATACCATCCCCAAACGAGTGACCAAGTTGAAGTCTCCAACCGACAACTAAAGCATATCCTAGAGAAGACGGTTAGTTCATCTCAAAAGGATTGGGTAACCAAGTTGGACGATGCACTATGGGCATATAGAACTGCATTCAAGACACCCATAAGTATGTCTCCCTACCAACATATTTATGGAAAAGCTTGTCACTTGCATTTAGAGCTGGAACACAAAGCTTTGTGGGCCTCGAAACTCCTTAATTTAGATCTTACAAAAGCGGGAGATTCCCAAATTCTCCAGCTTCATGAGCTCGAAGAATTTCGGAATCAAGCGTATGAGAATACCAAAGCTTATAAAGATCCATAAAAAAATGGCATGATCGTAGGATCCAAAGAAAGGAATTATGGGAAGGATACTTGGTCCTCTTATTCAATTTCAGGTTGAAGCTGTTTCCTAGAAAGTTGAGGTCTATGTGATCAGGACCGTTTGTTTTGGAATAAGGTGTTTCTCCATGGAGCTATTGAACTAAAAAATCAAGCAAACGGGGACACCTTCAAGGTCAACGGATAGAGGCTAAAACCTTATTACCAAGGCCAAGAGGGTGGTCGAATAGAAGATGTTCGTCTTATAGGATAAGATAAACGATCGTCGAGCCATGCGATGCTAAATGAAGTGCTCTATGGGAGGAAACCCATGCGTTTATGTCTAACCGTATTGTTTTCTTTTGTTTTTGTTAGGATTGTTAGATCTGTACAGAGCCCCTTAAAAAGAGAAAAGATACCCCAAACAATAAGAGTTTTGAGCAGGCATAAGAAAATTAGGTGCACTTGAGAAAAAACGGAGAATAGTTAAAAAAATTGGCAAAGTTGTGAAAAAACAGGGGCCTGACACGACCGCCTGTGTCACCGGACATGGCCTGTGTAACCGAACATGGCTCGTGTCAGGATGGATGCATAAATAAATAAAAAATGAAATTTTGATGACTTCTAGTAGGCTGAGACGGCTGCCCGTGTCAGGTGAGACGGCCCGTGTCAGCCATACTGGGAACAAGGGATTTTTTGTGTGTAAGATGATGGAAGACAGAGCCCTAACATGGTCGCCCGTGTCAGGCTATACTGACCCAAAATTTTGAAATTTTTTTCATAAGTATGGTGGACCCCACACGAACCCACGCCTCATAATTACCCAATTACACTCATTTAAAACTCTTTACATCAGATTTCCTCATTCTCTTTCTATCACTTTTCATCTTCAACCCTCATTCTTCTTCATTTTCTCTAAAACTCCATAACCACCATAAATCAAAGCTTCCATCTTTTAACTTTCCGTTCACCTAAACACTAGTGCACCTTAATAAAAAGTGTCCCATTTTCTACCTTCTACCCCATTCCACAAGCTTTTTCCACTAACCCTCTATTTCGTTTTTCTTGATTTTCCTTGTTGCAGGTACACAAAAATGCCTTCCAGAATATTGGTAAAAGGCAAGCAACTGGATGCAGAACCATCGAGATCGAGAAAAAGGGCCAGTCGGACGCCAAATGTGCACGACATCATCTTTGATAACCTGGAGCGTGAGAAACGTTACTCCTACCACGTGAAACGTAAGATAATGCTGACCAGGTATATTTGTAATAAAACTCTGTCTCAGTTAGGTCTAAGCATTGAAATCAATAGAATGTTTCATGTCTTAGGAATGTTAGAGTTTATGCATTTGGGAGCTCCCACTTTTGAACGCATAACTTTGGAATTTGTAAGTACTATTGATTTTCATTTTAAAAAAAGATGGACAGGGATGATGAGGTATTTCTATAGTTTGATGAAATTCTCATTGTTGAACACTGATCATGAACTCAGTGTCAATGAGTTAGGTGGCATCCTCCGACTCCCATTATATGGCCCCGAAGCTGTTCCAGAAAGTTTTGATGCAAAGGCATTTTAGACAGCCGTAACAGGTAAAACTGATTATATTACCAAAGGTGCTAAAGCGTCTGGGATCCAAAATCCGTGTTTCAGATATGCTTAGGAAAGTTCAGCATACAATTTGTTTGAAAGAGGGGATAACACAGGGGTTGCTACATAGAGAGAGCTATTTTTTCTTTATGCTATGGCTAATTATGAAATGGTGAGTGTAGTTGCGTTTGCAGCAGATTACTTAGGAAGAGTAGGAAAGGCGACCCAAGGAGGTATATTTGTTGGAGGGATGATCACTCAAATAGCTGAACACTTCGGCTATGACCCTGCCGCATTGAATAATTCACTAGTGACAGGTAAGAATAGATTGGATATGGATGCCCTAGTCCAACAGGGTATGATTTCTATCACTCCTACTTATTATTCTATTATGAGCTTAAACAAGTTTGTTATTGCTCTCCCTGAACCTGACAGAGTAAGTATTGCGAACAAAATAATTGGATTTATGATAGTAACGTCCAAGATGAGGATGAGTACAATGTTGAACATGTTTCTGCAGGTGAGCAGGATGAGGAGGATGTTCTAGAGCAGGAGCAGTTTGTTCCTTACTGTTGCACCCCAAAATTTGCCCAACCTTTTTCTAACTTGGTTTATGTTTCATCTCATTGTTATAGCATTTGCATTTGCATGTCATTGTTCATTTAAAGGGGATCAAGAGAGGTGTGCCTAGCAAGAGGAGATTACCAAAGTTTCCAAGCCTAAGCAAGAGGTCTCAGTCAAGCTATCAAGAGCATATCATCATCAGCAGAAAGTCAAAGTTCTTTGAAAGAGCAGATGAATGAATATGGTTCACCTCCTATCTTAGAGGTCATGAGGAGATCATCAGATGATATTGAGTCCTTGGTTATGGATGTAGAGTATTGTGGAAGATCATTGAGTGCCTTGAGGGTCACTTTAGAGCTTATCCAAGTCATTACATCATGTACAAGAAGCCCTAGTCAAGAGTGTTGCATATAGGGTTTCCATCTGGTCAACCCTAAGTCAACTGGTGAAATTGACGGAGATTAAGACTTAATTCCAAGTCATGGTGATCATGAAGAGTTGTGCTGAAACATCTAAGATGTTGTTTCAAGACCAATTTAAGAAGAATCATGAGTGTGAGAAGTTGCTAAGCTAGGGTTTCTAAGCTTGTTAGTGTAAAATCCCTCATTTAGTGCCTAACTTCAAGACGACATATCTCAAGATACAAGTTTCATCTCATCTTGACTCCAACATGAAATTTGTAGAGCATGTTTCTAGCTTTCGATTGAGTACTAGAACTCATCCATTGGGTTTCTAGAACTCAAGTTATGAGGCTGACAAGTTATGGGTCCTCAGATGAATGTGATTTTGGTCAACAAAAGTCAACCAACTTCTAAGACATTTTTGACCTAGAAGGATGTTTCTTCTCACTTTAACCCAAACATGAAAGTTTTTACTTATGATCTTAGATTTCCAAAAAGTACTAGAAGTCCTTCATATGATTTGTGGAGCTCAAGATATGAAGCTTGCAAGGCAGGGGTATTTTGGGAAACTTTGATTATAGGTCATTTTGGTTATAGGTCATTTTCATAACTTTGCATACTTCAAATGGAACTTTCTCCAACATCAAACTTGCACCAAATAAGCTCAATTTCATCTCTAAACCATCACTTGTCATGGATTTGACTTGTATGTGAAGTAGGGCGAAGAAAATCTCATGAAAAAAGTACTTAAAAGCCATAGTTGGATTGAATTCATTTTGCACTATAATGACAAGTTTGTGCATTTTCTGAGTGCCTTGAATATACTAAACACAATGCCAAAATCAGAAGTAAGTTTTGAGGTTATTTTCATATGCAAATTCATGGTTGCTTCACCATGAAGCTACACATCCAAAATCAACCACAAGATCATTTCAAGGGATTAATCTCATCCCTTTGATCAGAAGGAAGGATAAGGAAGCTAGCTAAACCAAAGCAAGGGCCATTGAAGCAAGTTTTCCCTCGTGAATTTGAAGTTCAAAACTAAATTATGTATTTTTTCAATTGATGATAACAGGTCACAATTGGGCCTCCAATTGTGCTCAGATCAATTGAATATATTCTCCAGATGCTTCACAAGTGCTCATTGTGGATTTTTGGTGGAATTTGGAGCAGAATTCAGTTGCAAAAGTGAAGAGAAAAGTGAGATCGTGTTTTCAAGAATCAAGCAAATTTAATCCAATTCAAGGTGATAGCAAGCTCCATTGAAGTTCCTTGAAGCTTTCTGGTTGGTTTTGCACGAGTTTCATCAACAAATCAAGGCCCAACGGAGGCACTCTGTTAGGTAAGTTATCATTCACGATTTCTCTTTGTTCATGCATCAATCACATGTCATTTTCATGGATTCTTGAACCCCTATCATCATAGGCCATTTTTGGATTGGTTTTGCTCGTGTTCTTGTTAGTTTGTGATTTGACCTCAAAACTTCATGGCTTCGTTTTGCCCTAATTGTAGATGATAAATGAAAAAGAACCATAGATTCATGATCTAGGTGATGAGAGGATCAAATTGGTATAAGAAATTTCAAGTTTTAGTTCAATCTTGATCTTCTTCTCCGGCAAGCCCACCGGAGAAGACAATCAGCGCCACCGTCTGGTTTCAATTCAGGCTAGCTCACGTGCAAGCCACCTCACCCTTGGACCTTTTGACTTATCCTGATCCAATGGCCATGATTTGATCTGATTTGCTTTGACATTTTGACTGCCAACGCGTTTCATTGAAGCCTCTGATGGATTTTGGCCCCCGGGCTCACCTTATTATCCCCACCCTCCTGTCGATCCAAATTGAGATTTGAACTGATTTGGATTGCTATTCATCACGCACGTTTTTCATTTTCATTTCTTTTATTTTCTTTTACATTTTATTTCCTGTTTGATTTTAATTCCATTAAAAATACCTCTGATGATGATAAAAATCCCCAAAAATACTTTTTACATATTTTAGGATGTTAGGTGATTTTACAAATTTTTCAATTAATTTTTTAAGTCATTTTCCAATTAAATCTTGATTTTTACTTTTGAGGTATTTTAATTGGATTAAAATTGCATGTCTCATGTGTTTGATTTTATTTCTTGATCATTTTCCCATGTTAAAGGTAGATAATTGTTTCTCATATTCTTGACATCTTAGTTGTTTTTTAGACATTTTTACCCCTGGTTTTATTGATAATTGGTTAGGGTTTTAGTTGGATTTTTAGGACCCTCGATTTACCCTTGCTTTTAGGGTATCCCTTTGAATTTCAATTCTGTTTGCATAATGTTGCTTGGACTTAGTTCCCATACTCTTGACCCCTGGCTCCTAACACGTTAGGGGTCATCTGGGATTTTATTTGGCATTTTTTTGGATATGTTTGCTATTTTTGGAATATTTTTCATTTTAGGTCATCCTTGTGTGATGTTTACCCTAATACATGAGCTAGTTTGTGTTCTAATTGGTTTGTGTGCTTTGTTTGAGCCTCTAATTTTGCTGCATTAATATTATAGGCATAATGAGGTGTTTGTATGTTTAATTTTAGGTCCTAGTTTGGTTTGTAACTTGTTTATGTTTGTACTTCTTTTGACCTATCTTTTAGGATTCCATATGTGCATGTGTGTGAATGTTTACACTCTTTTGTCATGATTTGTTTGCATTCTTTGGTGCATACCTTTTCATTTACTTTGTATACATTCTTCCCTCATATATTTCTGTCCTAGGACTTTAGGATCCTACTTATGGAAGCTTGGTCCCTCCTTTGGAGGAACTTAAGGCATGCCGTAAGTAATGAGCCTTTGAGGACCATTTGTGTGATTGGTGTGCATATTGGATGTAATATGTTTGGTTGAGTAACCCTTGTTAGTTCCATTGGTTCTCACTTTGCCTCCCATCATCTCATTAAATCCTCTCCTTCTTTCCCTTTCATGTTGTATGATTTTGTGCATTAGGATTGAGGTATGCATGTTGTAAGCTTTTATCCTCTTTTCTTCCCTTATGCATTAATAAAGGTTGAGATGAGCTTGTGGAGGTGTTCACCCCACACTTTTTCCTCCCTTTGGTTGTGTGTTATTTTCTCTTTGTGCATTTCTTACTTGCATTAATAAAGGTTGAGATGAGCTTGTGGAGGTGTTCACCCCACACTTTTTCCTCCCTTTGCTTGTGTGTTGTATTGCATATGCATTCATTCATTCCTATTTTATGTCTTATATCATGCTCTCTTCTTCTCTTTTCTTACCATGCTCCCTTAGGACTTCCAATCTCCTTATTTAAGGATGATTGTGATAGACACTAGGTTTCAAACCATGTATGAGAATATTAAGTATATTCCCTTTAACCTCAACTATAGGTTCATCTTGCATGACAACTACTAGGTTTGAACTAGTTCCCTTTAGTTTGTCCTCTCTCTTTCTCATCTCAAAACAACTTCAAAATACTTAATAAAGGCTAATGAATATTGTACGCTACGAGCCTGAAGTACTTGGGAAATAGTGATTGGGGGGTTTCCTCTTAATGACCTAGAGTGTTTAGTGTTCACCCTTTGGGTGATGTGCGACACATTCGCTCCCAAGTCATAGTCTCTAGTGTAATATGAATTACAAACAATTCAAAAACACTTCTCTTAAAAGACTTAAAAAACAAATGATCAAACTTCATTTTGTCCTTTGGGACCCTTAATAATGGAAAACCTTTTCATAAAAAAAGAGTTTTGTTAACTCTTAGTTCTACCGCAAACAGGTAACGCCTAAGTCTCCAATGGTCGAGCTGCATACACCTAACTGCTAGAACTAGTTGTTGACCCTACTCGGGTAAAACATATGAACCAACCGGTGTTCTTGTTAGCCCGAACTATGTTTTCTCTGATTTCTCATACCAGATGTGAATACATAGGCACAAGACGACGATGTCTTGGCGAGCAACCTTTCCCCACCTTTCACCCGTAGTTAGGCGAACTACGTTGACTCTGACTTTCATATTGCACGAGGGAATACGTAGGCGCAGAGCGGTGATGCTCTGCCGAGTCACTTTTCTTTTCTTTTGTGCCCGAGACCTTTTAGCATAGATAGTTTCAATCACCCGTTAGATAGATGAAAAAGTGTGGATCCCGTCGAGTACGACGAACGTGAGGGGTGCTAATACCTTCCACTTGCGTAACTGACTCCTAAACCCGAGATATGGTTGCGATGACCTGTCTTCTCCCATTTTCGTCAGGTTTTCTCTGCTCGTTTCCTTTCTCTCTTTCGGGATAAATAACGAACGGTGGCGAATCTTCTGTAATTGCCGACCTCCTTTTTCGCAGTAGCGACAGCTGGCGACTCTGCTGGGGACTTCTTTTGCAGTCTTGCCTTGTTTTTTCCTGGCTGTCTGGGTTCCCCAGCAGTTGGCGACTCTGCTAGGGACCTCTAACGATTCCCAATGCGAGTCAATCCTATCGCTTGTTTGTTTATCTTTGGGTGTATGTACATACGTGTTGTACTTTATTTTCCCGCATTTATTTTCAGCATTATATATATCATTATTGCTGTGCTGTGGGGAGGGAATGTTCTATTGAGTGATAAGCCAGACCCAGGCTTAAGTGCAAACATAGCATTAATAGTGGAGATTAGTGGGGGCGTGCATGCTTTGCATGTACTAGTTCCCCATGAAATTCACGCTCAGACGAGATTCTCTTTGATGATTTTCTTTCCAGTCCTTTGGGCTTTAGGGGATTTTGGATCTGAGAGTTGTCGACTCTAGGGACCGATCATTTGTGACTCAGCTAAGTGAGGCCTCTTTGGGAGATGATGATGCCAAACCAGAAATGGCGAACGTATCATCATTTCTTGAAAGTCTGTGACGCTGATGAACGCATAGGATGTCGAACCTTATAAGTGGATATGTCCATACCTGTGAGAGGGATTGGGTTATGCAGGAAACCTTGACTTTCAGATTACCCGATTTTCTTTGTAGTGCGAATCTGTATTCTCGATACCAGAGGTTCCTGTCGCTACTGCGAAAATCGGCGCCGGCTATGACAGAAGAGTCGCCACCGTGCGTTATTTATCCCACAAGAGGGAAAGGGAACGCTCAAAGTAAACCTAACGCAAAGAGGTAAAGGAATGGTCATCGTAACCAAATCCTGGATTCGGGAGTCGGTTACGCAGGGGGAAGGTATTAGCACCCCTCACGTCCGTCGTACTCGACGGGATCCACGCTTGTTTTCTGTCTAAGGTATGTGTTTATCTATCTACTCTAAAGGTCTGGTCTAAAAAGAAAAGAAAATAACTCGGCAAAGTATCACACTTTATGCCTACGTATCCCCGTCTGGAACAAGAAATCAGAGTCAACGTAGTTCGCCTAACTACGGGTTAAGGGGGGAAGATTGCTCGCCGAGATGTCGCATCTCGTGCCTACGTACTTTCACACGGCATGAAAGATCAGAGCAAACGTAGTTCGGGCTATGGAAGACACAGACTTGTCTGACAGTTTATTTATCTCCTTAAGAAAGGGTTTTCCTGATTAAAGGTGCAAGAGGATAAAAACAGAGTTTGAATGTTTGTTTGAGTCTTTTACGAAAGAACTGTTTTTTAGGATGTTTGAATTCTCCGTCGCACTAGAGACTATGGCCTAGGAGTGAACGCTTCGTATGTCACCCAAAGGGTACCACACTAAACCTCCAGGTTACTGGAGAGAGACCCTCCACCAACCTTTTCCCAGATAGCTTAAGGCTCGTAACGCACGACTTCAATTAACCTTATTACTGTGTTTTTGAATTATTTTGAGATGAGAAGAGAAAGACACCCTAAAACTATGGTTGAAAGGGAATCTACCTACAGTTATCATGCATGGGTCAAAACCTAATGTTTGTCATAATTCCATCTTGCATAGAGGAAATCAGAGATCCTAGGGGAAACAGCAAAAAAAAGCAAGCAAAAACAGTAAACAGTAAAATGCATGCTATGCAACAGTACAGGCGAGGCAAGGGAGTCCAGCTCAAACTCCAACCTAAGAAAACAAAAGGCAAGAGGAGACAAGCTCCACCTCAAACCTAGAGGTAATCAACACAAGAAAACAGACAATACAACAAAAGAAAAGAAGCAGAGAAAGTAGCAACAACAGTCTTCAGCATACAACATCTTCAATACTCAACAGCAGTAGCTCTAAACAGCAAATCCTCTTGACAGCAAAGTTGACAGCAAAATGGTCTTCATCTTCAAGCTAAATTCTATCTTCAAGCTTCATCAAACTTCATCTTCAAGCTCTAGCAAGCACACTCCAAGCAAAGGAACAATCACTAAGATCAAGGTTGCAATGTTGAGAACCAAATGAAAACCAAAGGAAATCATCAAGTACCAACATTGAAATGGAAGGGCATCCTCAAATTTCTACTCAACTATGGGCATACCACACATCCCTCAAAAGGAGAGATGGAGTTTCCCTAGGAGGACTTTATACATTGGATAGAATAGAAGCACACAATGCATTCTATGTTTGATGAAAGAATCAAAACTAGTCCTAATGGCCCTTCCTAAAACCCTAATTTCCTAAGCTCCTAAAAAATTCCTAAAAGAAGAGAAAGCTTCAACTCCAAGCTCTAATATTCAAGCCACAACAGCTACACCAATTCCAGAAGACCTCTCAAAAAGGAATCCAAGCAAATCCAGCTCCAAGGTCACCAACAAAACCAAACAAACAAAGGCACACAAAATATAACACTACAAGCACAAAATACAACTAAAGAAGAAAACAAAGTTGTAAAATTCTAATAACATTCCTAGGGGAACAAACATGTTTGAACAACCTAGGGTTAAAATATTAAAGCCTAATTCAACTTCTAAGTCACCTAAATAATTTCTAGATTGAAGGGTATCAAGGTGATCCACAAGTTTGGGAAGGCTCTAATCTCAACACCTAAAACAGAACCTAAAGTTGTTCTGAAATTCCAACAAAACTCCTAAGGGAACATGAATATCTACCCTAAAACATACTAAAAACTCAAAGCCAAATTCATCACCAATTGGAAGAACAAAATTCAACAAGACAGATGACCAAATATGTAAATATTAAATAATTAAACAAAATAAGAAAAATCAAATTAAATGGAAAAATGCATGAAAATGCATTTTATTGATTTCAAAAAATCACAAATTCTCTCAAGATCATGGAGATATTTTTAAAATAATTTTTGGATCAAAATTGAATTTATTGTGATTTTTTGAATCAATAAAGCATTTAAAATAAACAAAATGAATAAAAGAAAATAAAACTGAAATAAAACCACATCGCTTGGATCAATTGACTGAGTATGCAGATCTAAGGTCATTGAGCGTGTCCACGCAAGCATCCCAGTCACACGCTGACTGGGATTAATGAAACGCTGCGTTTCGGTTGAGAGGCAAATCCTCAGATCAAACGTGAGCCCTCAGATGCTCCTACTAAGTCCAAATTTCAAGCTCATCCATTGGCTACGAACTCATCTTCAACCTTGAGCTCAGGCAAGGGGGAAACAGCTCCGGTGACTCTCACGGTAGAAACAACCTTCTTCTCCGGTGAGATGGTGGTTTCAGGTGATCAAACATCAACAATCCTTAATCAATCTTTTCAGAATTTCATCAGGAATTCAAATCTCCTACTCAAATGTGCTAACTCTCCATAGATTTTAAATCACGAAGCAAGGTTCAGAAATGTCATCCAAATCAAACATCACCAATTGCAAATCTAATGATATAGAAATTTTCTTCATGCTTCATACATTAAATTGATCTATCCAATTCAACTTAAATCCTCATGATCAAGCTAAACCGTGCCTCAACAGAAATTACACATCACCTAAATTTGTCTCTAATTGTCCAAAATTCTGTCCAGAAACGATCTACTCCTTAACTAGATCCTAACCACATATGCAAATTGATCTACATCTTCCTACAATGGTGAGAAATTTGAAGGTTACATACTTGGTGTAGATCCACTAACAGAGGTAGCTAGAGCTTGAGTCAACCTTCAAAACTCTCCAGAATCATTCAAGGATGCAAGAGAAAGATGTTGTAAGCTTCAATTTTCCCTGAATCAGCTTGGAACTTAAAACACGATTTCACTTGCTCCTTGGAATTTTTCAACGGCAACTTCAGTGTTCTTCACGAAATGAAAGCCAAAATTGATCTGAAATCAATCCAATGAATATATAGAATGTTTCCATGGGCTTTAGAAACTCAATTGAGGCCCAATCCAGCCAATCCAATTTTCTGTTTTTCTCTTCACATGTGCAATGTAACAGTCACGAATTAGCCATGAAAATTGCTCTAGAAGCTTCCCTTTCAACTGCACATGGCCTTGTGAATGTATTCAGACCAAAAGGAGCACTTGAAATGCCTTGGTGAGTATTTTGGATGTGTGACTTGCAAATGAAGAAAACCAAATGACAACTCATGAAACTTGGCCTAAACTCAAAATTCTGGTAATGCCAAAGTGCTTAGAATTCAATTTCCATTCAAAAAAGTAGTTACTTGACATGTTTTGATCCTTTAACTCAAAAAATCAATTTTCCCTCCTTAATTCATTTGAAAATCTTTCTTATTTAAACCATTTTAAACCAAGTCTTGCTATGAGCCCAATCAATCCATCATGACCTCTTGGCTAGCCTAAAAACCCCATTTTGAACAACTTTCATGTTGAACAAAATTGCATTTGACAAGTGCAAGTTGGAGATTTTGGCCTATGATTGAAAATGACCTATAATCTCACTTTCCCAAAATACCCCTGACTTGTAAACCTCATAACTTGAGTTCTACAAATCGGATGGAAGACTTCTAGTACAACTTAGAAAGATAATATCATGAGGAACAACTTTCATGTTGGCCAAAAGTTCAGGTGAAGCATCCTTCTAGGTCAAAAATAGCTTTGAAGTCATATGATTTTCACAGACAAATTTCAGAGGCATCTGAGGACTTGTAACTTGTCTGGGCCATAACTTGAGTTCTATAAATCCCCTTTAGGACTTCTAGTACTCAAATTAAAGGCATTGAGACGCTCTACAAGTTTCATGTTGGTCAAAGATCGATTTGAAACTTGTATATTGACTTATGTGGTCTTGAAGTTAGGCACTAAATAGGGAATTTTGCACTGAAACCCTAATTTAGCGACTTCCCACACTCTTGACTTTTCTTGACTTGATCTTGGCATAACACTAAAAATGTCTCATCATATCATTTCATGAATTCCATGACCTAAAAGTAGGCCTTTGATATTCTTCAATTGCCCAGTTGACCTAGAATTGATCCAGATGAAACCCTAATTGCTTGCACCTCAACTGTGGCTCTTGCATTTGAAACAATGACTTGATTAAACTCTCCCATGGCCCTCTAGGCATTCTATGAGCTTCATACACATCCTCTTCTCATATTCAACACTTCACAACCCTCTTATGGTCTTCAGCTGATCCTCAAGTTAGGAGAAGATTCCCACTCAAACATCTAAACCCTTAGGCACTCAAACCACCTTCTGATGCCTTTGACCACTCCTCAATCTTGAATGAGACCTCTTGCTAGGCTTCTCCTGATAAGAATCACACTTGATCCTCTGCTATATGAATGATACCATGATATGCAAATGATATAACTATGAAAATGTTAATGCAAATGAAACATAATCCAGGTAAGAAAAAGTTAGGCAAATTTTGGGGTGCAACAGCTGCCCCTATTCAAACGGCTTGGACCCGACTGGGTGAAGAGCGAACGGATTTCAACCAATCGAGGTAGAAGACGGTTGAATACGAAGAAACTCGGAAATTTGCCAACCATAGAAATACACCGCGAAAACTGCTTGGGGAACAACATCTGTTGCGCTGAACCTAGTTGTTACGGCAATAACTGATCAATCATCTGATAAAAACTTGGGATTTCAACATTAACCCCCTGTGTAACGCCACAGGCATCAAATCAACTTTGCTCGGAACAACTCTGTCCACAACTGAACTAAACTTCGTCAACACGAGGGGAGACTCCATCACCATGGGTACCATTCCGACCACAACTGGAATAACGATCTTTGTCAATCACAGGTATTAATTCCGTCAACACGGATACTAATCATTGTTAACTTTACTGGGGACAACTCTGTCGATTACGGGTAATAACTCCGTCCGCACGGGTAACAATCACTGTCGACACAGGTACAATTCCGTCAACACGAATAACAATCACCGCCAGCACGGGGAAACAATTTCGTCAACACGTATAACAATCACTGTCAACACAGGTATGATCCGTCAACACGGATAACAATCACTGTCAATACAGGCGCAATCTCTGTCCATCACAAGTAACCATTCCGTCAACACATATAACAATCATTGTCAACACAGGGAAACAATTCCGTCAACACGGATAACAATCACTGTCAACACAGGTATGATCCATCAACACCGATAGCAATCACCGTCAAAACAGGCGCAATCACTGTCAATCATAGGTACAATTCCGTCAACACGGATAACAAGCTCTGTCCATCACAGGTACAATTTCGTCAACACATATAGCGATCACCGTCAGCACGGGTACAATTCCGTCAACACGGATAACACTCACCGTCAGCACGAGTAACAATCACTGTCAACACAGGTACTATTCCGTCAACACGGATAACAATCACCGTCAACACGAGCAATAACTCCGTCAACACGGATAACAATCTCTGTCAATCACAGGTAACAATTCCGTCAACACGGATAAGGATCGCTGTCAATCACAGGGAAACAATTCCGTCAACACGAATCCACTTGAAGAATACTTTGCTGGGGAATATGAGAAACTTAACCAAACAACTCTGTGGGGAAAAAATTTCACCAGGGGAATCACTAGTGACAACTCCGAAAGTTTAAGCCATGAAACCTTTTAACGCTGACGTAACAGCAATCCGAAAAGAATTCCACTGGGGACGAAGAGAAACTTAACCAAGCAACTCTGTTAGGAGACGAACTTATCATCACCTATCTCACGCTGAAAATTTGAATATCTATAAATCCTTCTAAGCAAGAATCTCACTCCTCTGCAAGGGATAACACCTGAAACCAAATTGGCTTTTGTTTCAACATGCGTATGTTTGACAATGATGCAATGTTCCACACGGCATGCAAATATGATGATATATGCAAATGCAAGGATTCCATGAAACGCTTCAGCAAAATAAGTGCCGAAGACAAGACCCAATCCGCTGGGGATAACCAGGTATCACAAACATATTCCAACAAAATAAATGCTGGAACTGTGCAACCAACTCCGTTGGGGATAAACATCCTGCTGGGGAATGGCTCACAAACTTGAAATTACGAACTCGGTTGGGAATGTTCATCCTGTCGGAGGAAAAGCAACCTGCTGGGGAGAAGGAGAAACAATCCTACCCGGGGATAATCCTTCTGAACCAAAGACGACTTGGTTATACTGCAGGAGTTACCCATGTTGGGAATGGAGTGTGCACATACTCACTGCTAGGAATGCACTTTCTGTTGGGAACATTCAGGTCCACTAAGGATACTCTTTTGGCAACCTTCCTGAGGAATACTCTTCTGGGGAGGCCAACCCACATCCAGTAGGGATAAGTGCCATCTCAAATCTTTCTGGGATAAGATATGACTTCCATCTGCTGAGGAGTGATACAACCACTTGGTCACGGGACTCTGGCTGGGGAAACACAAATTCCCTCACTGTTTGCTTCAAAGGTGAGAACCCTGCAAAACACAAACGAGACAAAACAAATCTACACAACAAGATCTATCCCGGTTAGTATTCGTGACATTCATTCAGTCAATTCGAAGTTTTAGCAATTATTGGCAAGGACCAGCAAGTTTATGTACATGCAAGTTCATCAAAAACATCGGCGTTTTTCACAAACAAAACAGTAAAGAACAAGCATCAAGTACTGAATAACATGCTTTATTGATAACGGGCCTGTAAATAGGCAAAATTTGTACACTGGATGCAACTCCTGAAAAGAGGAAGTTACGCACAAATAAAATACAAATATACAGAAGCACAAAGAAAAATTTGTATACATGTCGGCAACGTGGTACAGACGAACACCATGAGCTGATCCTCCTATGACTCGCCTGACTATGATGCTTTCCCGATACTCAATCTTCGGAAGAGATAGTTTTGGATATACGACCCTCAGGTACTCCCAAACCACTAGGCAACGCAGTATCAAACTCGGACCGCAGTCATTTGCTTTTTCAAATCCCTAACTTTTGCGTGAACCGCCCTTTGCGGGTTTTCAATTCACCGGGATACCCTTTTTTGTTGAAGTTTCCCTTTTCAGGTATTCAACTTCGCGGGTGTATATTTTTTCAATTTTATCCCTAACTTTTGCCCGAACCTTTTATTCCTTTTTTTGTGGTTCGCTGGGATGCCCCATTTTTGCCTGGATATTCTTTTTTTTTGTCCAGCGGGTCTCTTTAAGCAAAGTATTTTTTAACTGCGTTCGAGTTCACAGGGGATGTGAAATCTTCACCATCCATGGTGGACAACAGTAAGGCTCCTCCAGAGAAAACCTTTCTAACGACATATGGACCTTCATAGTTGGGAGTCCATTTGCCCCTATGATCTGATTGTGGTGGGAGAATCTTTTTCAGCACCAGACCGCCCGTCTGAAAGCTTCAAGGACACACCTTCTTATCATAAGCTTTCTTCATCCGACTCTGATACAGCCGACCATATGCTAGAGAAGTCAGTCTCTTGTCGTCCGTTAAATTGAGCTGATTCAATCTATCTTTCACCCATTCTGCCTCATCTAGTTGGACATCACGCAAAACCCTCAGAGAAGGAATCTCAACCTCCAATGGTAGGACAACCTCCATACCATATACCAGTGAAAAAGGAGTTGCCTCGGTTGATGTGTGTACCGTTGTACGATAACCGTGCAAAGCAAAAGGCAACATCTCATGCCAGTCCTTATAGGTCACAACCATCTTCTAAACGATCTTCTTTATGTTTTTATTGGCCGCTTGAACAACGACATTCATCTTGGGCCGATAAGGAGAAGAGTTGTGATGTTCAATCTTGAAACTCTGGCACAATTCCTTCATCATCTTGTTATTCAAATTCGAACCGTTGTCAGTGATAATCCGCTCCGGGATTCCATATCTGCAGATAATATCCTTCTTGATAAATCTGGCCACCACCTGCTTGGTAACATTAGCATATGACGCCGCTTCAACCCATTTGGTGAAGTAATCAATAGCTACCAAGATAAAACGATGTTCGTTGGATGCCGTGGGCTCAATCTTTCCAATCACATCAATTCCCCACATGGAAAAAGGCAAAGGTGACGACATAACTTCAGAGGGCTCGGAGGCACATGAATGTTGTCCACATAAATCTGGCATTTATGACACTTCTTTGCAAATTTGAAACAATCTGTTTCCATTGTTAGCCAGTAATACCCTGCTCGTAATAACTTTCTCGCCATTGCATGTCCGCCGGCATGCGTGCCAAATGTACCCTCGTGGATTTCTTCCATTAGCAACTTAGCCTCTTTCTCGTCCACACACCACAACAACACCAAGTCATGGTTTCTCTTGTACAAAACTCCATCTGGATTCAGATAGAAATTGCCAGCCAATCTCCTAAGAGTCTTCTGATCACGACTGGATGCCCTGGCCTGATACTCTTGGTTCTTCAGGAAATTCTGGATATCATAATACCATGGTGTTGCACCCCAAAATTTGCTTAACCTTTTCTTGTCTGATTTATGTTTCATTGCATTTCATTTGCATAGTTACATCATGTGCATAGTTCAATCATTTGTATATCATAACATATCAAGTCATCCAATAAGGGATCAAGTGCCATTTATGTCAAAAGAAGCCTATCTAGAGGTATTCTCTGAGCCTGAGAGACCATCCAAGTCATCAGAGAAGGGTTGAAGTCATGAGAAGTTTGAGTGTCCACATGTGGGTTTTGCTCCTATCTTGAGGAATGTTGAGAATCATCAGGGGGATGAGAAGCATGGAATGGGAATGTGAGGTGTGTATGGATCTCATGGGATGTCTGGAGGGCCTTATTGGAGCTTAGACAAATCATTGTATCAAGTTCAAGAGCCATGGTTGAGGTGTGTACAACTAGGGTTTCATCTGGGTAACCCTAGGTCAAGGAGAGCAAAGAAAGGGCATCAAGACCTAGCTCTAGGTCATGGAAGTCATCGATTGATATGTTGAAGCATGTGTGTGGATGAGCCAAGACCAAGTTCAAAATAATCAAGAGTGGTTGGAGGTGTTTGAGACAGGGTTCCTAGTGTAAAATCCCCTGTATAACACTGGACTTCTAAGCCACATAAGTAAAAATAAAAGTTTCAAATGGATCTTTGGCCAACATGAAACTTGTAGAGCTTCTCAATACCTTTAATTTGAGTACTATAAGTCTTCAATAAGATTTGTAGAACTCAAGTTATGGTTCTTGCAAGTTACAAGTCACCAGAGGACACTGAAATTTATCTGTGAAAGTCACTTGACTTCCAAGCAACTTTTTCCCCTCAAAGAATTTTCAAATGGATTCTTGGCCAACATAAGAGTTGTAGGTATTGATCTTATCTTTAATTTTAGTACCAGAAGTCCTCAAGAGGATTTGTGGAACTCAGGTTATGATCTTGGCAATCCAGGGGTATTTTGGGAAAGTTGAATTATAGGTCATTTTCAAGCATGTGCCAAAATCTCCATCTTCCACTCCTCAAATGAAAAATTGTTCAACATGAAACTTGTTAAAATTGATGTTTTGAGTGCAAACAAGTGGTCCTTAGGGTTTGGATTGGCTTGTATCACAAAGTTGCTAAAACTGGCTTAAAAAGGAATAATTTAAAGTCATTTAAAAGGCCAAAAAATGGGATTTCATATTTTAAGGTCAAAACAAGGCATATGGCATATCAAATTGATCAGAAATGATGTTTTAAAGATGATGGCAATGTTAATTTTTCCATTTGAGGTTATTTGAACACACTTGTATTTTGTAACTTCACATGTAAGTAACACATGCCAAACACTTCCTTGGATCAGAACCAATGCAACCACCAATCTCAATCACTTCAATATGTCCTTTGGTGAGAAATTGGATCAAAATGCAGTTGCTGAAGCAAGTCAAACCCGACTGTCATATGCAAGCTTCTTATGGTGCAAGAGAAATTGAATATCTCATATGGATCATTCCAGAACTTTCTTGATCATTCCAACATACTCTATATAAACCTCATAACTGATTCAGTTGTTTTTTTGGCCAAGAACTGTGAAGAATCGAGAGAGAGAAAAGTGAAGTGCAACCTTGCAACTCAAAATCGGTTTTGTTGATTGGGAGGGATTCAAAGCAATTGGTTGCATATAGAAGATTCACAAGGCATTGTTGATCGTATCTGGAGAAGATTGAAGTGTAATTCGAAGCCAAGATATCTCTGTTCATCCACTTTTTACAGGTTTGCAAATTTAAATCTATGGCACAATTTAGGTGGAATTGATAGGATTTGAACGCGTAGATAGATTGTAGACATTACTAGGTTGGATTCTGGTAGGGAAATTTGATGAGTAGAGACAAAGCATTAGGCATTTCAATTTCTGTTAGAGCTCGGTTATCACGATTCTTGGAGGAGTAATGGTGTTTAGATGGTGATAATTGATCAGTGTAACGTGTAGTTTACATTAGTACCTTTAATTTCAAGATTCGTGCTAGTTGAATTTGGAGTGTGATCTGAGCTTGCTATCGGTTTTGGAGTTGTGGTTTGAATCAATGGAAATGGAGGTTGTAATTAGACTCAGGATGAGAAAGAGAGAAAGGTTGAGTGTTTAGGTTTGATGTTTGGTGCATTTTTGTGATGTTGGCAGTTGGGGACGACGGTGGCACCAAGCTCCGGCCATCGTCCTGTTCATTCCCTCCTTTTTTTTTAAAGCGAAGAAGACGACTCTATGGCCATTAGATGAAGACTTTGACCTTGACCAAACCTGAATCCCACGGCCACGAGTGCATCTCAGTTTGTGAAGGAGTATGAAACCTCAAAGCGCACCGTTTCATTTAGTTGCTATAGATGGGCTTAACGTGTTAGTTGCTAGGCACACCCCTGCTAGAGGCCCAAACCAAATTAACACATGATTTTGTTGCTATTTGACACAAGGCTTTGCCAATTTCCATTGCATTTTCTATTGTTTTCTGAATTTCTCTTGGGCCTCAATAATACATTGCTATATACACCCCTCATCTGGGCCCAGTCTGGGAAGTAACTGAACCCAATTGCTATTCATCACGCCAGTTTATCATTTTTCATCTATTTTCTTTTTATTTTCATGTTTTGCATATAATTAGAAAATAAATCATAATAAATTGAAAAATAAACATTTTTAGGCCAGGTTTTTCCCCCTGACTCCTTAGAGAGTCTACAATTTTATAGGATTAAAAAATAATAATATCATGCATTTAATATTTTTATAGCATTTTTCTACTTTAATTGCTTTTACTTTTGAATATGGTTAATATGCTACTTTGCTGATTTTAGTATGGGAGTTTGGAGTGGAATTTTTAGGTGATTCTTTTTGGGTTGTTTAGGTTAGAGAAGCATGTACCCTTAGAAATTTTATCATATTTTTGTGAATAAATTTTAGGCCAATTTGAGTGGTGAATATAAGGAGTGTTATATTTAGGGTTTCAAAACAACTAGTTGTAGTTTAGGGCATAGTTTGGGGACTTAGTGTTTGATTTAGGTCCTGGGATTTATATGGGGTATTGGGTATAGGATTAGGTTCCCTTAGAAATTTAATTAGGATTTTGTGATATATTTTAGCATATCATTTGTATTTTGCAATTGGTGTGATGTTTGTGGGTTTCTCCCTTGATTGTTTGGCTTGTTCAACTTGGTTAGCCATTGTGCTTTGGTTTTTGGCTTGGATTCTTCTTGGTGGAGCTGTGGGAGGCATTGAAGTTGCTTTGAATAGCTTTAAGGAGCTTGGATGTGAAGATTCTCTCATCTGTTGGAGTGCTTGTCAGGAGCTTAGGAAAATTAGGGTTAGGAAGAGCTTTTTAGACTTAGTTCATTTCTTGCCTCAAACATGGAATGTTTTGTTTGCTTCCATCCTATCCTATGATTCAAATTCCTCTTAAGGAAGCCCCATCTATCCCTTGGAGGGATGAGTGGTATGCCCTAAAGAGTAGAACTTTTGAGGATGCCCTTGTTTGCAGATGATGGTTTCTAGTGATTTCCTTTGGTTTTCACTGGTTTCCATTCATTATAACTTGATCTTAATAACCAATCTTTCTTGGTGGAGCTTGCTAGACCTTGGGGATGAAGATATAAGATGTTGAAGATGCCTTTCATAAGGTCTGCTTGGAGATGGAGTTAAGTTACTGTCAACTTTGCTGTCAGAGCTGCTGTAGGAGTTTGGTGTTGCTGCTTGGGCTGCCTCCTTTGGGTTTTGTTTTCTGTATTGTTTGTTGGCTTGTGTAGCTTGCCCCCTAGGTTTGAGGTGAATGTTGATTCACTTTGCCTGTTGTTTTTCCAAGTTCGAGGTTGAGTGGGACTCCCTTGCCTCGCTTGTATTGCTGCATTGCATGCATTTTACTGTATTTACTTGCTTTCTTTTCTGTTTATCCCCTAGGATCTCTGATTCCCTCTTTGCAGGAGGGAATTATGACAGAGATTAGGATTCTTATCCATGCATGACAACATTAGGTTAGTCTTTATTCCCTTTTCAACCCTAGGCTTTTTAGAGCTTCTTTCTCTTCTTATCTCAAAACAACTCGAAAATACAGTAATAAGGTTAATCGATGTCGTACGTTACGGGCCTTAAGCTATTTGAGAAAGGGTTGCTGGAGAGTTTCTTTCCAGTAGTCTGGCTGCTTAGTGTGGTACCCTTTGGGTGACACGCGACGTAGTCACTCTCAAATCATAGTCTCTAGTGCGTCAGAGATTGCACACAAACTAAAAAACACTTCTTTCGTAAAAGATTCAAAACAAACATCAAAGTGTCATTTTTGTCCACTTGGACTCTTAATCAAGAAAAACCCTTTTTGAAGGTAATAAAAAACAGTCAGACAAGCTTGGTGTCTTCCGTAGCCCGAACTACGTTTGCTCTGATCTTTCATGCTTTATGAAAGTACGTAGGCATATGATGCCGTATCCTAGCGAGCAACCTTCCCCTCCTTTCCCGTAGGTAGGCGAACTACGTTGACTCTGATTTCTCGTTCTAGACAGGAATACGTAGGCATAAAGTGCGATACTTTGCCGAGTCATTTTCATTTTTCTTTTCTTTTTAACCCAGACCTATAAAGTAGATAGAATAACGATCCGTACTAGAAAGCAAGCGTGGATCCCGTCGAGTACGACAGACCTGAGGGGTGCTAATACCTTCCCCTTGCGTAATCGACTCCCGAATCCAGGGATTTGGTTGTGACGACCATTCCTTTCCCATTTTGCGTTAGGTTTACTCTGAGCGTTTCCTTTCCCTCCGTTGGGATAAATAACGCACGGTGGCGACTCTTCTGTCATAGTCGGCGCCGATTTTCGCAGTAGCGACACATGGTTTGCCATCAGAAGCTTCCTCAATGGAGAATATGAAAGCAGGCCTATCAAGGCGAGAGATAACTATCCTGAGAGCCTCATTCCAGAAATTAACCTTATACATCAAAGACAACGTCGCGAGAGCGTCTGCATCTGATTTTCTGCTCGTGGTACATGGTGCAATTCCACCTTCTCAAAGAAAGGTAACAACCTTCTTGCATAATTCATATAGGGTATTAGATTGGGCTGACGAGTCTCCCACTCTCCCTTGATCTGATTCACAACTAGAGCAGAGTCTCCGTATACATCAAGATTTTTAATTCTCAGATCAATAGCTTCTTTGAGCCCCATAATGCACGCTTCATATTCGGCCTCATTGTTGGTAACCGGAAAGGTCAATCTGGCAGTGAATGGGATGTGCGACCCATGGGCAGTAGTAATGATTGCCCCTATTCTACTTCCATATGAATTAACGGCACCGTCAAATATCAATTGTCATTTGGAACCCAGCTTTGGACCTTCATCAGGCAATGGCTCCTCACAGTCCTTCATTTTTAAGTACATGATATCCTCGTCAGGAAAATCAAACCTCATCGGTTGGTAATTGTTGCACCCCAAAATTTGACCAACAATTATTTATTCATTGAGTGTTTGAAAGTGGATACCTTCATCAGAAAGTTCAAGAGATCCTCAAAAGAAGTGGTTTGAAACCAGGGTTGTGTGTTTCATAGCTTGAGAGTTGTGGGTGCCCCTCAGATGATTTCGAGACTTTGAGAATGAACTTGATGTTTTGAGAAAGCCTATGAGATGTCTTGATAGCCATCATGAAGCCCAGAGAGGTCATTATGCAAGAATTCAGAGGATTCAACCATGAATGGTAGAATTAGGGTTTTTGACTGGGTCAACCCTAGGATAACTGAAGATTTGGGAAAGGTTGAGACCCAATCCAAGGGCCATGAGATCATGGAATGATGCATAGAGATGATATAAAGATTATTCCTAGGCCAACTCATCATGAGTGAGGAGTTTGAGAAGTTTCAAGTCAGGATCCCCAAGGATTGTCAGTGAAAAACCCTAATTTGATCCTTATCTTCCAGGTAGTTTTAGCTCAATATGTTATTGATATCTCACCTTCCCCATAACATGAATGTTGTAGAGCTTGTTCTAAGCTTTAATTTGAGTGGTGGAAGTCCTTGATAGGAGTTACAGAGCTCAAGTTATGGTTTTGACAAATTACAGGTCAACAGAGGTGTGTGAATCTGGGTCCTTGAAAGTCACCCAACTTGCAGACAACTTTTGCCCTAGTAGGGTGATTCCTATGATTTCTTGGTCAACATGAATGTTGAATAGGATCTTCTTAGCTTTAATTTGAGTGGTAGAAGTCCTTGATAGGATTTGTGGAACTCAACTTATGGTTTGAACAAGACAGGGGTATTTTGGTCATTTGTCAGTTATAGGTCATTTTAGCCAATGCCTAAAACTCCTATTTCCAAGCCTCAAATGAAAAAACTCAAAACATGAAAGTTGTTAAAAATGTGATTTTAAGTCTAGAAAGAAGGTCACAAATTGTTGGAAAAGCTCATAGCATGAAGTTACATGATTGGTCAAAAATGAACTAAAAATGGCATATAAGTTTGAAAAGTTGAATTTGAAAATTGATTTGGAAGATCCACAAATCCAAAATAGGTCATCCAATATATCATTTTGATTGGAAACATCATTTTGAGAACATTGGTTTAGCTAGAATTTTGATTTGAAGCTTTAAAATGGGTGATGCTTTGAAAACTTGTTACTTGAAAAAGAAGGCAATGTTGAAAAACCTTACACAAGCCAAAGATGAGCTTGTTTTTCACTCATCCACACTCAATATCTCTCATAAGGAGAATTTGGCACAAAATGGTAAGGCATAAGGCATGAGATGAGAGAAATCCAACTTGTCCCCACATGAGATTTTCAAGAACTTTCCACCATATTCTAGATGAATCTAGAAGTGTCTAAGGATCATTATAAAAAGAAGGCCATGAAGAGAGTTCAGGGTTGGTGATAGAGAGAGATTTCAGGAGGGAGAGAGAGAGAGAAACAGCCATTGAAGTTCTTCCTTCAAGTTCAAGCAATCCAAGAAACCTTTCACTACAAGGCTTCTTCTCCAAAACCAGTGCAAACAGAATCATTTCCACCATTGGAGGATCATCCTGAAGCAATTACAAGGCTTGCAACCTTCTCCACGAGCACCTACCATCATCTCTTGACAGGTTGGTTTCTCTCCCTAATCCTCTTAATTTATTTAGTTTCAGTTCATTCTTTAGGTGTAGAATTAATATGCTAGGATAAAAGATCAAATTCTGAGAGTTTGAGAGCTCTGTAGGTAGATCCATGGCAGGTGAGTGATTCTTTAGTCTCCAAGAACTAGCTGTTTAGGGAGTTTTAATTAGCATGAATTAGGTTAGGTTAACTAGGGTAGCGTGTAGAGCAAGTTTAGACCCTTAGGTTGAAGCTTCACCATGGTTGATCTCAGGTGAACATGGTGGAACCATGATCTTAAGGTCTTCTGTTAGGATGATCTAGGGAGAATTAGGGGAAAGTACGCGTATGGCTGTGTTCCTCTTGAGTAGTAGCAGATTTTTCATTTTGGAATCGTGGCATTTCATGGCCTGAGCAGAGAGAACGAGTGAGGAGAAGATTGGTGCATGGAGAGAGGGTTTCTGAAAACCCTAGGTCAGTTTGGGGACGATGGCTGTTGGCCGTTGGATGAGTCCCCAGCTTTGGACCTTTTCCATTCATCGTGTGGCCAGGATTCATAATGAAAACGGAGGGAAACCTCCTCGCTGCAATGCAGCGTTTCATTAAAGCTGAGGACCTGGGCCTGGGTCCAGCTTGCTACTCGCGCCCCCCCTTTAGCCCATTCTGAATATTTGAACTAGCGCGCCTTGCTATTCCAACCCCCCTCCCTTTTATTTGTTTTAAATTCTTTTTTGATTTCTTTTAATATTTTTCTGTTTTAGAAAATTCATTAAAAATTGAAAAATAACTCTTTTTTGTCCATTCTTTTTTCTATGTTGAGATAATTTTGTGTAGAAAAATATAAAAATAAAAATGGAATTTTATTTTTAATGTGGAATTTTTAGTGGTATTTTCTTTAATATAGTATATTTTCTTTCTTTTAGTTGATGCATGATTTTGCAAGAATTGTTTTAGGACCTTCCTTTAGTCTTTTTAATCCATTCTTTTTTGTGCAATTAGATGATGAATCATAGTTCCCCATAGGATTTATTCTAGAATTTTAGAATTAAATTTTGATTAGTTTAATTGGGGTAGATGTAGGGTATCCTAATTAGGGTTTAGGTTGCGCTTAGGTGAAGAAATCCATCTTCTTTGATTAAGTTTTGTCTTGATTTTTAGGTAGAGGCCTATGTGGATGTTAGGGGTAGATGTTGTAGACCCTTGTGAATAATTGTTAGATTTTTCCCCATTGGTTTAGTATTTTTTAGGTATTTTCTGAAGTTGCCTATTGATTTTGTCTCCCCTGTGGTCATCTGTTCATCTTTGGGGTTCATTGTGGGGAATTTGTTGTGGGGCTTGTGTTGCCTTGAAGATCTTGTTGGAGAGCATCATGAAGAGAAGATTGTAGATCAAGACCCAGAGACCCAGAGCTTGGCTTGTCCCCTGTCTGTGAGGTTTGAGATCCTGAAGTTTGAAGGAAGTTCATGGTACTTTCCTGAGGAAGGCACTATGAATGACTTTCATTCTTTATTCTCACCTCTTTCTTAAGTATCCAATGATGTTGGAGCCAACTTGTGAGTTTAATTTCTCCTGAGGAGGAATGTAAACTGATCACAGGTTGTTGAGCCATATGGGATACAACTCCTAAGTGGAAGTCTCCTAGTACTTTCCTGAGGAAGGTCCTATGGGTCTATTCACTTAGTTCCCTTAGTTTATCTAGGATTTCTCAAGTATCCAATGATGTTGGAGCCAACTTGTGAGTTTAATTCCTCCTGAGGAGGAATGTAAACTGATCACATGTTGTTGAGCCACATGGGATACAACTCCTAAGTGGAAGCCTCCTAGTACTTTCCTGAGGAAGGTCCTATGGGTCTATTCACTTAGTTCCACTAGTTCAGATAGGATTTCCTAGATATCCAGTGATGTTGGAGCCTGCTTGTGAGTTTAATTTCTCCTGAGGAGGAACGTAAACTGATCACAGTGGTTGAGCCACATAGGGTATGACTCCTGAGTATACACCTCTTAGTGCTTTCCTGAGGAAGACACTATGAGTCTGCTTGCTTAGCTCCCTTTCTTTGGTAAGCTTGTTCTGAAGCTTGAAGACTGGGAATTGATTTCTTTTGGTTAGGTTTTGCTTTAGGGCTTTGCTTAGATTTGATTAGATTCTGTGTTAGGGTCAGGATTAGAGAGTAGATTCTTTCTTTCTCAAGCATGTGTGTTTGTTGGTCTGATGGCACTTCCCTTATTTTATCTGTTATGGCTTGATAGCATGTTGATTATCTTCAGTATGATTACTGTTATTTCATGACTGGCTTGAGGTCGAGACGAGCTTGTGGAGGCTGAAGCCCCACACACATTTCCTCCCTCACTTGCATTGCATGCATTTTACTGTTAAAGTTGATGCTTTTGGCTGTTTTGGTGTATCATTGACATGATCCCTTAGGACTCTCATTTCCTTTGATAAGGATTTGATGATAGACCTTTAGGTTGAAACCTATGCATGACAACATCTAGGAGTTCCCTGTTCAAACCTCAACCATAGGATGAATCCATGGCATGATAACAGTAGGACTTGATAGTCTCCCTCCTAGTTGGGCCTGTTCTCTTCTCATCTCGAAGCAGCTTAAAATACAGTAATCATGAATGATTTCTTTCGTACGTTACGAGCCTTAAGCCATCTGAGGATGGATGTTTAGTATGGTACCCTTTGGGTGACATGCGACGCATTCACTCTCAGGTCATAGTCTCTAGTGCGGTTGAAATCGCAAACACAATAAAAAACACTTCTTTTAGGAGATAACCCGTAGTTAGTCGAACTACGTTTGCTCTGATCTTTCATACCAGATGAAAGTACGTAGGCATAGGATGCGATATCCTAGCGAGCAACCTTCCCCACCTTCCCCCGTAGTTAGCCGAACTACGTTGACTCTGATTTCTCATTCTCTGATGAGAATACGTAGGCATAAAGCGCGATGCTTTGCCGAGTCATTTTTCTTTTCTTTTTCAGCCAGCCCTGATAGGTAGATAGAATAAAACCAACCCGTCCAAGTAAACAAACAAGCGAGGATCCCGTCGAGTACGACGGACGTGAGGGGTGCTAATACCTTCCCCTTGCGTAACCGACTCCCGAACCCAGACAATGGTTGCGATGACCTTGTCTTGCCCTTTTTCGTCAGGTTTTTCCGATCGTTTCCTTTCCCGCTCTGAGGGATAAATAACGAAAGGTGGCGACTCTTCTGTCATGCCGGCACCTTATTTTCGCGCAAGCGACAGCTGGCGACTCTGCTGGGGATGAGACCCAGAATCTCTGGTTCTCCGGTTCCCTATGAGAGTCAATCCTATCGTTTGTGTGTTTGCTTGTTGGGTTGCGTTTATTTATCGCATTTTTACTTCCCGCACTTTACTTCCCGCATTTTATTTCCCGCATTTTATTTCCAGTTCGATATGATTATCTGTGCTGCTGTGGGAGAGGGATGTTACTGTGAGTGAAAAGCCGGACCTGGGCTTGAGTACACACCTAGATATAGTTGCGGAGAAGTAGTAGACGAACCTGTCTGCTGAGCAGGCACAGTTCCCTACGAAAATCTGCGCTCAGACGAGATTCTTGCAGAGGTGCTCCTTTCCGGTCCTGAGGATCTGAGGGGAGTCCAGACGTGAGGATTGTCGACTCTGGGGACCGATCATTTGGAAGTCAGCTAAGAGAGGCCTCTTCATGACTTGATGATACCACTCCTTCTGGGAATCGTATCGTCACTCATGAAAGTCTGTGACGCTGATGACCGCATAGGATGCAACCCAACAAGCAGATTTTGTCTGTTCCTGATAGAGCAGGTTCCTGATAGAGCAGGTTCCGATCAGAGTATTGTCATCAGAGGTTTGTTCTGGATGGAGCAGATTTTTGAGTGGGGTCTGAGGATCTCGTCAGCGGTTGTTATTTGTTCTTGATAGGGCAGATTTTGAGTGGGGTTTGAAGATCTCATCAGCAGCTGTGTGTTTGTTCTTGAGAGGGCAGATTTGTGATTTGGGGTCCGAAGACTTCATCAACAGATATTCCTTGATCTTGCATCCGGGGTCTTTATTATCAGGCCTTTATTCTTGTCAGGGCAGAAGTTTGATCTCGATCCTATCAAATGGTTATTCACAGCAGATCAGATCAGTGGTTTTTACACCGGGGTTTCCTTCTCATCATTGACTGTTGACATCGAATCTCCACAGCAGCCACCTGGATATATTGTTGCATACCTGCATTTTGCATTAGCTTGCATAATCATTCCATTGGCGTGTGTCTGTGACAGGTACCGTTTCCCCGATCCAGGATCTTTCGCCTCTTATCGTGTTACTGCAGCCTCTCTCAGAAAGACTGTTGCGTACGAGTTCTCGGTCCTTGACGTGTCGAATCTGACTATTGCTGTGTGAGGTTACTATTTCCATGATTGGGCCTAGATTCCTCTCCTTATTATTGTCAGCAGGTGCCAGGATCGGGGGATAATCTCTCAAGCACACAGACACACGCACGCATCTGCATAAAGCATTTTTGCATGACATACATTCTGCTGCTTTTCCTAACCTTTGATGTTGACAGGTTTTTCAGGTACTCAGGTCCCGAGCTGCTTTCGATCTCCAGGATTGATCAAAGACTCATCCACCGCTACTCAACTCGCGCTAATCAGACGAGAATCATGGACCAGGTACAGTCAGATGTTCAAGAGCTTCGGGAACAGATGGATCGATTTATGGAGCTGATGCAAGTAGTTGCGAATGGGCAAGATCAGCTTCGTACTTTGGTTCAACCTCTCATCTCCAGGGTTGACAGTAATGGAATACTTCACGGCGGGGCCGTGCCCACTCCTCCTCAAGGGGATACTCCGCAGAACGTTGTTCCTGCTGCCGGGGGCAACGGCAGTGCTAACGGAAATCTCATGACTAATCTCGGGCTCAACGCGGCTGGCGCCGTCAATGGTAGTTTGGGTGCCAATGTTAACATAGGGCCGGTCAACGGCAATGTTGGTGCAGGAAATATGGTGGTGCCTCAACCGTGGCTGGAGGACCATCAGGATGACATTTTCTCTCAGAGAGGTGTAGAGGCTGAGTTGACTGCTGAGGCTCGACTCAGGTTCAAGGCGCTGGAAGACAAGATGAGAGATATAGAAAATCAGAACACATTGGGCGTTGACATGGCCAAACTTGGGTTGATTGCTGACTTTAAAGTACCTCACAAGTTCAAGGTGCCTATCTTTGAGAAGTATAGGGGCACTACTTGTCCCCGCGTTCATCTCCGATCTTATTATAGAAAGATGTCCGCTTATTCTGACGATGAGAAGCTGCTGATGCACTTCTTTCAGGATAGTCTTTCTGGCCCATCGCTCGAATGGTTATGGGTTTGGAGCCCGCTGCTGTGCGCACCTGGAAAGATCTTGCAGAAGCGTTTGTTCTCCACTATCAATATAATAGCGACTTAGCTCCCAACCGAGTTCAGCTTCAGAACCTCTCACAGCGGAACAATGAAAGCTTCAAAGAGTACGCCCAGCGGTGGCGTGAATTGGCTGCTCGGGTCCAACCACCAATGGTTGAGTGTGAGTTGGTGCAAATGTTCGTGGCTACCCTTCCTGGAGTCTATTATGAAAAGCTGATTAGTGGCATGTCTGGAACATTCTCGGCCCTCATCACTTTGGGCGAGCATGTTGAGAACGGTATAAAGATCGGAAAAATTCAGGGCGAATCATCCTCAGCTGGAGGAGCTAGCAAGAAACCCTATACTGGCAAGCGTCGAGAGGGAGATGCCAGTGCTGTCACTAATGCTAGGAGAAAAGGCAAGGGCCCTCAGTCTCAGATCGCTAGCATAAACATCCCAGCTGCTCCGCCGCAACCGCAGCCGCAGCAGCAACCTCAGCAACAGAATAATCAGGGGTATAAGAGATATCAGAATCGGGGTCCCCTGGCAAACCGTCATCTTGAAACCCCACCTATGTCATATGCACAGCTTCTGCAAACGTTGCTTCAGCTCCAATTGGGTCACAAGAGGACAATGGCTCCCTTAACAGGGGCACCACCACCGGAGTATGATGCTAATGCTACTTGTGAATTTCACTCGGGGGCACCTGGCCATACGGTTGAGAATTGTAAAGCTTTTAAGCACAAAGTCCAGGACTTGGTGGACGCCAAGGTTATCAACTTTTCTGACAGCGTGCCCAACGTCACCAAAAACCCGATGCCTCATCATAAGGGGGGCGGAGTGAATGCTGTCATCACTGAGGAGAATTCAGACTTGCTGACTGATGTCAAAGATTTGAAGACGCCGTTGAGTTTTGTTAAGGCTAAGTTGCTAAAGAAGGGCTTCTTTCCCGGATGTGGAGAGTTATGTATGGCTTGTGCTACACTTCCTGATGGGTGTGAGCAGTTGATCGAAGGTATCCAGAGTCTGATGTCCGAGGGTATTTTGCAATTCAGTCGGAGCATTGAGAATGCGTCAGGGGAAGTCGTGCTGAAGCAGGCAGACGAAGTTGCTACCATTACTATTCCTCGTCACCCTATTACTATTTCCGCGCCCCGTCCGCCTTCTATCACCATCACCAGGGCCGGACCAATCCCATTCGAGAGTACCAATGCCGTTCCATGGCATTATGGCGCCGAAGTTTATTGTAATGGTCAGAAGATAGAGCTTGAGCCATCCGGATCGACTGCGCAGAATCTTACCGAAGTCAGTGGTATCACTAGAAGCGGAAGAGTATTCACACCAGCAGAGGTTGCAGCAGAGAAAGTGGTCCGGGCTGACGCTGTGGATAAGGGCAAAGGTAAAGCTGTTGAGGAGGTCCCTGCAGGGGCAGAGAAGGACTTGCTGGTTAAAGATGCTGAAGAGTTCATGCGACTAATCAAGAAGAGTGACTACAAGATTGTAGATCATCTTCACCAGACTCCGTCAAAGATCTCGATTCTTAACCTGTTGCTGTGTTCTGAAGCGCACCGCAACGCGTTACTGAAAGTATTGAATGCTGCATACGTGCCACAGGAGATATCAGTAAATCAACTCGAGGAGGTGGTGGCCCATGTCAATGCTGGTAATGGGCTGGGATTTATAGATCTGGAGCTGACTCCTAAGGGAAGAGATCACAATAGCGCCTTGCACGTCTCAATAGAGTGCAGAGGCACGATTATGTCACATGTCCTGGTGGATACGGGTTCCTCGCTTAACGTGCTTCCGAAGAAGGCACTGATGAAGTTGGATACCCGTGGACTGCTGTGCACGCCCAGTGATCTGGTCGTGAAGGCCTTTGACGGGACCAAGCGCCACGTCTTCGGAGAATTGACCCTGCCAATTCAAGTTGGACCAGAGACGTTTAATGCGGTTTTCTATATCATGGATATCATGCCCGCCTATAGTTGCCTCTTAGGTCGGCCGTGGATCCATTCTGCTGGTGCCGTGACGTCCACGCTGCATCAGAAGCTTAAGTATGCTGTTGGGGGCAGCATAGTCACAGTCTGTGGAGAAGAGGACATCATGGTAAGCCACCTATCGTCCTTTAAATACGTTGAAATGGATGGTGAGATCCATGAGACTCTGTGCCAAGCATTTGAAACCGTCAGGGCGAAGGAGGTGGCTCCCGTTGTCGCGGAGAAGCAAGAGTTGAACCTCTCCTCGTTTAAGGAAGCTAGAGCCGTTGTCGAAGCTGGTTCCACCCCAGGCTGGGGGCATGTCTTGGACATACCAATCAAACAGGATAAGTTTGGATTAGGGTATTCTCCTGGAGCTGAAGCTTCATCTTCTTCTGGCAGTTCGTCTCAGGGGAAAGGGCCGATCTTATTCACCAGGGGGGGAGTAATTTTCGAGAGCATCAACGCTGCGTCAGAGGACAGCGGGGACAGTGATTGCGATCTTGACGCCTGGATTCAACCGAGCAAGCCAGGCGAGCGCCTCCGCAATTGGACCATCAAGGAGATTATCAAGCTGACAAGTGAAGAGTAATGATTTGCTTTTTACAATCTTTGTACAACCCTACGTCCTGCCCGGGGCATAGTGGTTTTACTGTCAGGGCCTTGTTGGATTATGTGTATGCATTTTGTTAATAAATAAAAGGCGTTTTCTTCGTAATCAAATGTTGTGTTCTCTGTTATTCATGCTTTATGTTTGTTTCGAAAAACAGCAAAATGGCAACGAGGTTCGTGCTAACCTGCATATTCTTGCTTTAAACTTAACCCTTGTTATTGCAGGATCCACGTAACAGACGACATCGACTCTGGACCCTCTACGGCTCACTACGACTTTGATTGCCCGATCTATCAAGCCGAGGATGAGATTGATGAAGACGAAGACCTCCCGGAAGAATTAGCCCGCTTGTTGAGACAAGAGGAGAAGGTTATTCTGCCTCACGAGGAGGATATTGAGGTTGTAAATCTGGGTTCTGAGGAGCTCGTCAGAAATGTCAGAGTAGGGGCTGCGCTGCAGAACGATGTCAAGCATAGACTGGTCGAGATGCTTCGAGAGTATAGTGACGTCTTTGCTTGGTCATATGAGGATATGCCCGGACTTGACACTGATATCGTGGTTCATCGCTTGCCGTTGCGAGAAGATTGCCCTCCAGTCAAGCAGAAGCTCAGGAGGACGAGACCAGACATGGCTGTAAAAATCAAAGAAGAGGTCCAGAAGCAGTTGGACGCAGGATTTCTAGCCGTTACCACTTACCCTCCGTGGGTCGCCAACATAGTGCCTGTACCGAAGAAGGACGGTAAGGTACGTATGTGCGTCGATTATCGGGATTTGAATAGGGCGAGCCCTAAGGATGATTTCCCGTTGCCTCATATCGATGTGTTGGTCGACAATACAGCCCAGTTTTCCGTGTTTTCGTTCATGGATGGCTTCTCCGGTTACAATCAGATTAAGATGGCGCCGGAGGACATGGAGAAAACGACGTTCAACACCCCCTGGGGCACGTTTTGCTATAAGGTAATGCCCTTCGGTCTGAAGAACGCAGGGGCCACTTACCAGCGAGCAATGGTAACTTTGTTTCATGATATGATTCATCATGAGATCGAGGTCTATGTTGATGACATGATTGCAAAGTCCCAAACGGAGGAAGAGCATCTGGTCAACCTATTGAAGCTGTTTGAAAGGCTTAGGAAGTTCAGGCTGAGGCTGAATCCTAGCAAGTGCACTTTCGGAGTGCGGTCCGGAAAGTTATTGGGGTTTATCGTTAGTGAACGAGGTATTGAAGTTGATCCTGCAAAGATAAAAGCTATCCAAGAAATGCCAGCGCCGAAAACAGAAAAAGAAGTTCGTGGTTTCTTGGGCCGAATAAACTACATTGCAAGGTTTATCTCTCAGCTCACGGCCACTTGTGAACCGATGTTCAAGTTGTTAAAGAAAGATCAGGCGATTACTTGGAATGAGGATTGCCAGAAGGCATTCGACAAAATAAAGCAGTATCTTCAAGAACCTCCAATCTTGATACCCCCAGTGGCTGGACGGCCATTAATCATGTACTTGACAGTTCTGGAGAATAGCATGGGGTGTGTTCTCGGTCAGCACGACGAGACGGGCAGAAAGGAGCATGCCATTTATTATTTGAGTAAAAAGTTCACTGAGTGTGAATCTCGATACTCGATGCTGGAGAAGACGTGTTGTGCACTAGCTTGGGCTGCCAAACGTCTACGACAGTATATGTTCAACCACACCACTATGCTTATTTCGAAGATGGATCCGATCAAGTACGTCTTCGAAAAGCAGGCTCTTTCGGGCAGGATTGCCAGATGGCAGATGGTGTTAACAGAATATGATATTCAGTACGTCTCTCAGAAAGCCATTAAGGGGAGCGTATTGTCTGATTACCTTGCCGAACAGCCAATCGAAGACTATCAGCCGATGAAGTTCGAATTCCCTGACGAGGACATTATGTTTCTCAAGGCGAAGGACTGCGATGAGCCATTGCCCGATGAGGGGCCGGATAGGAAGTCTCAGTGGAAGTTGATATTCGACGGAGCAGTTAATTCCTATGGGAGTGGTATCGGGGCTATCATCACGACTCCTCACGGATCTCATATCCCGTTTACTGCAAGACTGACGTTTCCAGTTACCAACAACGAAGCCGAGTATGAAGCATGTATTATGGGTCTAGAAGAGGCAATTGATTTGAGAATCAAGAATCTAGACATATATGGTGACTCAGCGCTTGTAATCAATCAGATCAAAGGGGAGTGGGAAACTCGTCAAGCGAATCTAGTGCCGTACATGAATTATGCCAGGAGGCTGCTTCCATTCTTTGACCGAGTAGAACTTCATCATGTGCCCCGGGCTGAAAATCAAATGGCTGATGCTTTGGCCACGCTGGCTTCAATGTATAAAGTCAATTATTGGAATGAGGCTCCAAGAATTGTGCTTTCGCGGCTTGATAGACCAGCGTTTGTGTTCGCAATCGAAGATGCCACTGACGGCAAGCCATGGTTCCACGATATCCAGACCTTCCTTATGACCAAGGAGTATCCTGCGGGTGCGTCAACCCAGGATAAGAAGACTCTGAGGAGGCTATCTGGAAACTTTTACCTCAACCCTGATGGAGTGCTGTACAAGAGAAACCACGATCTCGTGCTGCTCAGATGTGTGGATGAGAAAGAAGCAAGTATGCTCATGGAAGAAGTCCATGAGGGCACATTTGGTACGCACGCCGGCGGGCATGCCATGACGAGAAAGATCCTGAGAGCAGGATATTACTGGCTGACTATGGAGTCGGATTGCTTCAGATTCGCGAAGAAATGTCACAAATGCCAGATTTATGCTGATAAAGTTCATGTGCCGCCGTGCCCATTGAATGTCATGTCCTCCCCTTGGCCGTTCTCCATGTGGGGCATCGACATGATAGGCAAGATCGAGCCCACTGCATCCAATGGTCATCGTTTCATTCTGGTAGCTATCGACTACTTCACCAAATGGGTGGAGGCAGCCTCGTACGCTAATGTGACCAAGCAGGTGGTAGCTAAATTCATAAAGAGGGACATCATCTGTCGCTATGGAATTCCCGAGCGGATCATTACTGATAATGGTTCGAATTTGAATAATAAGATGATGAAGGAGCTGTGCCAGAGCTTCAAGATCGAGCACCACAACTCATCCCCTTACCGGCCGAAGATGAATGGCGCTGTTGAAGCGGCCAACAAGAACATCAAGAAGATTGTTCAGAAGATGGTTGTGACGTACAAAGATTGGCACGAGATGCTGCCGTTTGCCTTGCACGGTTATCGTACGACGGTGCGTACGTCGACCGGGGCAACTCCCTTCTCCTTGGTGTATGGTATGGAAGTTGTCCTACCGTTAGAAGTGGAGATTCCCTCTTTGCGAGTTTTGGTTGATGTGAAACTTGATGAGGCAGAATGGGTTACGAATCGCTTGAACCAACTCAGCCTGATAGACGAGAAGAGGTTAGCATCGATTGCATTTGGTCGCCTATACCAAAGCCGAATGAAGAAAGCTTATGATAAGAAGGTGCGTCCTCGAAGCTTTCAGACGGGTGATCTCGTCCTGAAGAAGATTCTTCCGCCACACTCCGATCACCGGGGCAAGTGGACTCCGAATTACGAAGGGCCGTATGTCGTCAGCAAGGTCTTCTCGGGAGGAGCTTTGTTGTTATCCACGATGGATGGCGAAGATTTTGCATCCCCGGTGAACGCGGACGCGGTTAAAAAATACTTTGCTTGAAAGAGACCCGCTGGACAAAAAAGGAAGAGTCCAGGCAAAAAAGGGGCATCCCGGCGAACCAAAAACAGAATAAAAGGTTCGGGCAAAAATTAGGGATATATTGAAAAAATGTACACCCGCGGAGTCGAAAACCTACACTGGGCGGCTTCGGCAAAAAAGGGTATCCCGGTGAACTGAAAACCCGTAAAGGGCGGTTCACGCAAAAGTTAGGGATTTAAATAAGCAAATGACTGCGTTCCGCGTATGGACTTTCATTGTTTAGTGGTTCGGAAGACCTGAGGGCCGTTTATCTGAATCAATCTCTTCCAAAGCTGAAGCATCGGAGAAGTATCGAAGTCGAGTGGGTCTTAGAGGGATCAACTCATGGTGTTCGTCTACGCCTCGATTGCCGACATTTGTATATACTGATGTATATTTATGTTTTCTTTTTTGTGCGGCTTCCTCATTCCAGGAGCTGGCCTCTGTTGTAAAACATTTTTGCCCGTTCAGGGGTTCATCATCAATAAAATGCACATTATTCAGCAATTCTACTTGACTGCTTAGCATTTATCTGTTTTGTTTGCGAATGAGAACGCCGATGTTTTTTATATAAAATGTGCATGCATAAACCTACGGGCCTAGGCCCATTGATTGTTGAAACAACTAATTAACTGAATATTGTCACGAGATAATAACCCTGATAGGCCCCTTTGAGGAGGGTATCTTGTCTGTTTGTTTGTGTTGTTGCAGGTATAGCACTTGCCAGAAGATGTGTCGTGCGTATCCCCGAAGCAGGATGAGCCCTCCTTCCCCAGCAGAGTTCAGTAGTCTCTTCTCCGCAGAATCTGCACGCGAGATGGTGAGTATTGATATGCCTTCCCCGGATAGAGGTGATTCTCTTCCCCAAGCAGACGCATCCTGAAGGAATGTCACCTCATCAGCTGAATCAAGCACCGAAGAATGATGTCGTCTCTCCCCAGCACCGGGTCACAAGTGCAGAGTTCATAGAAATGTTTGGGTACTGGAGCTCGTGTTTTCCCCAGTAAAGTCACCGAAGCAGGTGTCTCCCCCGCACCGGGTCACAAGTGCAGGTTTCATAGGAGGTTGTTCGTATGCCGAAGGATGCAGCAACTGATGGTGCCAGACTAAGGTCTCCAGCAGAATTGAGATTCCCCGCCAGAGTCATGCTCTCTCCTGAAGTTGGACGATTCCCTCTCCCCCAGTAGAGTGTTGGAACAGCTGATGTTGTATTCCCCTGCAGAGTTGTACTCTTCCCCCGAAGTCAGATGATTCCTTCTTCCCCGGCGAAATTGAGTTTCCTCATCGGAGTCGCACTCTCCAGTGAAGTAGAATGATTTCCCTCCCTGGCTGAGTCCGCAGAAAAGCAGAATCCTTGGAAGTTGATCAGATCATGGTCGATTTTCCCCAGCAGAGCGTGGGGCAGCTAATGCTGTGTTTCCCCAGAATCGCACTCTCTCCATCGAAGCAGAATGATTTCTCCTTCCTCAGCCGAGTTTGCAGATGACCAAGAGATCCGAATCCTTGGAAGTTGATCAGATCATGATTGGTTTTTCCCTAGTGGAGTGTTGAGCAGCTGAAGTTGGTTCCCCTCAGAGTGGTCGTCCCTAGAAGAGTAGCCGAGACGGCCGCGCAGTTCATTCCCGCGATTGATATCAGCAGATCCAAGTTCTCGTAGAGCTTCGTCCCCTGCAGCAGTAAGCTGAAGTTGTTCCCCTGCAGCAGTTCGCGGAAGATCAATTCCCCAGACAGAGCCTGATTGATATTGGCATGTTCACGTTCTCCTCAGCAGGATGATCCCTCTACCTGAGTGGTTCTTTCTCATTGACAGGAGGATTTCCCCTGTCGGCATTTATTTTGCTGACGGGATCGCGTCATTGTGCATGATTGCATAGCATTGTGCATGATTGCATAGCATTTAGCATAAACGCATAGCATTTCCACCATGTGGGGCATGGCGCAGAAGCATACGCATCATAAGCATGACCTAGGTCATTGTCCTTCTGATTTTACAGGCACTCCACCAAAAGACCGGTTGCTCAGGACGATTCTTGATGTTCTTCCCAGCAAGGTCGCTCTTGAGATGATTCTTAAAGACCCCGGTGTAATCCCCACGGTCGCTCGCTCAAAATGACTTCTGAGATCCCCAGCGAAGTCTTCAGTTCGAGATGATTCCCAAGTCCCTCAGCAGGGCCGTTTGCTTAAGGCGATTCTTAAGACCCCAGTACAGCTCCCCGAGTTGTTCGCCTAGTATGATACTTGGGCTCCCCGACAGCGTCCTCAGCAAGAGTTGCCCAGGAAGATTCCTGGAATACCCAACAGAATGTTTGCTCCAGAAAGGTTATCGGTTCAGGACGATTCTTGAAGATGCCCGACGGATCTGTTTGGTCAAGATGATTTTTGAAGTCCTCAGCAGCGTGATATGTCCGCTCCAACAATGATGTCTAATCTGAAGATGGGTTTCATAAGCGCCCGAAGGCGATATCAGAAGGTTCCTGTGAGTCCAGATTTCCGTGTTGAAGAATCAACGGGTGGCTGAAGACAAGGTTCCAGAGTTGTAGATACAACAGAGTGATTTGCGTGGGTCCGAAGACCAAGTCAGTTATCCTGAGGTGATGATTGATTGCGATCAAGTGAATGGTATGTCTTCTGATTGAAGTCGAAGATGTTTCTCCAGCGGTGACGCAGAGTACTTCGATCGTCCGACGGTGATGTCAGATTTAGTTCTCCAGTGATGACGCAGGGTACTTCGATCGTCCGACGGTGATGTCAGAGTTGGTTCTCCAGCTAGTTGTTGAGCAGCTAATGTTGCAGGATTCAAAGGTTTGTTCCCCGCAGAGTACTGTGTGCTCGTGCAGTTGGCAAATTTTCGGGTTTACCGATATTCAACCGTCTCGTACCTTGATTGGTTGAGAGCCGTTCGCTTCTCACCCAGTCAGGTTCAAGCCGTTTGAATAGGGGCAGCTGTTGCACCCCAAAATTTGACCAACAATTATTTATTCATTGAGTGTTTGAAAGTGGATACCTTCATCAGAAAGTTCAAGAGATCCTCAAAAGAAGTGGTTTAAAACCAGGGTTGTGTGTTTCATAGCTTGAGAGTTGTGGGTGCCCCTCAGATGATTCCGAGACTTTGAGAATGAACTTGATGTTTTGAGAAAGCCTATGAGATGTCTTGATAGCCATCATGAAGCCCAGAGAGGTCATTATGCAAGAATTCAGAGGATTCAACCATGAATGGTAGAATTAGGGTTTTTGACTGGGTCAACCCTAGGATAACTGAAGATTTGGGAAAGGTTGAGACCCAATCCAAGGGCCATGAGATCATGGAATGATGCATAGAGATGATATAAAGATGATTCCTAGGCCAACTCATCATGAGTGAGGAGTTTGAGAAGTTTCAAGTCAGGATCCCCAAGGATTGTCAGTGAAAAACCCTAATTTGATCCTTATCTTCCAGGCAGTTTTAGCTCAAGATGTTATTGATATCTCACCTTCCCCATAACATGAATGTTGTAGAGCTTGTTCTAAGATTTAATTTGAGTGGTGGAAGTCCTTGATAGGAGTTACAGAGCTCAAGTTATGGTTTTGACAAATTACAGGTCAACAGAGGTGTGTGAATCTGGGTCCTTGAAAGTCACCCAACTTGCAGACAACTTTTGCCCTAGTAGGGTGATTCCTATGATTTCTTGGTCAACATGAATGTTGAAGAGGATCTTCTTAGCTTTAATTTGAGTGGTAGAAGTCCTTGATAGGATTTGTGGAACTCAACTTATGGTTTGAACAAGACAGGGGTATTTTGGTCATTTGTCAGTTATAGGTCATTTTAGCCAATGCCTAAAACTCCTATTTCCAAGCCTCAAATGAAAAAACTCAAAACATGAAAGTTGTTCAAAATGTGATTTTAAGTCTAGAAAGAAGGTCACAAATTGTTGGAAAAGCTCATAGCATGAAGTTACATGATTGGTCAAAAATGAACTAAAAATGGCATATAAGTTTGAAAAGTTGAATTTGAAAATTGATTTGGAAGATCCACAAATCCAAAATAGGTCATCCAATATATCATTTTGATTGGAAACATCATTTTGAGAACATTGGTTTAGCTAGAATTTTGATTTGAAGCTTTAAAATGGGTGATGCTTTGAAAACTTGTTACTTGAAAAAGAAGGCAATGTTGAAAAACCTTACACAAGCCAAAGATGAGCTTGTTTTTCACTCATCCACACTCAATATCTCTCATAAGGAGAATTTGGCACAAAATGGTAAGGCATAAGGCATGAGATGAGAGAAATCCAACTTGTCCCCACATGAGATTTTCAAGAACTTTCCACCATATTCTAGATGAATCTAGAAGTGTCTAAGGATCATTATAAAAAGAAGGCCATGAAGAGAGTTCAGGGTTGGTGATAGAGAGAGATTTCAGGAGGGAGAGAGAGAGAGAAACAGCCATTGAAGTTCTTCCTTCAAGTTCAAGCAATCCAAGAAACCTTTCACTACAAGGCTTCTTCTCCAAAACTAGTGCAAACAGAATCATTTCCACCATTGGAGGATCATCCTGAAGCAATTACAAGGCTTGCAACCTTCTCCACGAGCACCTACCATCATCTCTTGACAGGTTGGTTTCTCTCCCTAATCCTCTTAATTTATTTAGTTTCAGTTCATTCTTTAGGTGTAGAATTAATATGCTAGGATAGAAGATCAAATTCTGAGAGTTTGAGAGCTCTGTAGGTAGATCCATGGCAGGTGAGTGATTCTTTAGTCTCCAAGAACTAGCTGTTTAGGGAGTTTTAATTAGCATGAATTAGGTTAGGTTAACTAGGGTAGCGTGTAGAGCAAGTTTAGACCCTTAGGTTGAAGCTTCACCATGGTTGATCTCAGGTGAACATGGTGGAACCATGATCTTAAGGTCTTCTGTTAGGATGATCTAGGGAGAATTAGGGGAAAGTACGCGTATGGCTGTGTTCCTCTTGAGTAGTAGCAGATTTTTCATTTTGGAATCGTGGCATTTCATGGCCTGAGCAGAGAGAACGAGTGAGGAGAAGATTGGTGCATGGAGAGAGGGTTTCTGAAAACCCTAGGTCAGTTTGGGGACGATGGCTGTTGGCCGTTGGATGAGTCCCCAGCTTTGGACCTTTTCCATTCATCGTGTGGCCAGGATTCATAATGAAAACGGAGGGAAACCTCCTCGCTGCAACGCAGCGTTTCATTAAAGCTGAGGACCTGGGCCTGGGTCCAGCTTGCTACTCGCGCCCCCCCTTTAGCCCATTCTGAATATTTGAACTAGCGCGCCTTGCTATTCCAACCCCCTCCCTTTTATTTGTTTTAAATTCTTTTTTGATTTCTTTTAATATTTTTCTGTTTTAGAAAATTCATTAAAAATTGAAAAATAACTCTTTTTTGTCCATTCTTTTTTCTATGTTGATATAATTTTGTGTAGAAAAATATAAAAATAAAAATGGAATTTTATTTTTAAGGTGGAATTTTTAGTGGTATTTTCTTTAATATAGTATATTTTCTTTCTTTTAGTAGATGCATGATTTTGCAAGAATTGTTTTAGGACCTTCCTTTAGTCTTTTTAATCCATTCTTTTTTGTGCAATTAGATGATGAATCATAGTTCCCCATAGGATTTATTCTAGAATTTTAGAATTAAATTTTGATTAGTTTAATTGGGGTAGATGTAGGGTATCCTAATTAGGGTTTAGGTTGCGCTTAGGTGAAGAAATCCATCTTCTTTGATTAAGTTTTGTCTTGATTTTTAGGTAGAGGCCTATGTGGATGTTAGGGGTAGATGTTGTAGACCCTTGTTAATAATTGTTAGATTTTTCCCCATTGGTTTAGTATTTTTTAGGTATTTTCTGAAGTTGCCTATTGATTTTGTCTCCCCTGTGGTCATCTGTTCATCTTTGGGGTTCATTGTGGGGAATTTGTTGTGGGGCTTGTGTTGCCTTGAAGATCTTGTTGGAGAGCATCATGAAGAGAAGATTGTAGATCAAGACCCAGAGACCCAGAGCTTGGCTTGTCCCCTGTCTGTGAGGTTTGAGATCCTGAAGTTTGAAGGAAGTTCATGGTACTTTCCTGAGGAAGGCACTATGAATGACTTTCATTCTTTATTCTCACCTCTTTCTTAAGTATCCAATGATGTTGGAGCCAACTTGTGAGTTTAATTTCTCCTGAGGAGGAATGTAAACTGATCACAGGTTGTTGAGCCATATGGGATACAACTCCTAAGTGGAAGTCTCCTAGTACTTTCCTGAGGAAGGTCCTATGGGTCTATTCACTTAGTTCCCTTAGTTTATCTAGGATTTCTCAAGTATCCAATGATGTTGGAGCCAACTTGTGAGTTTAATTCCTCCTGAGGAGGAATGTAAACTGATCACATGTTGTTGAGCCACATGGGATACAACTCCTAAGTGGAAGCCTCCTAGTACTTTCCTGAGGAAGGTCCTATGGGTCTATTCACTTAGTTCCACTAGTTCAGATAGGATTTCCTAGATATCCAGTGATGTTGGAGCCTGCTTGTGAGTTTAATTTCTCCTGAGGAGGAACGTAAACTGATCACAGTGGTTGAGCCACATAGGGTATGACTCCTGAGTATACACCTCTTAGTGCTTTCCTGAGGAAGACACTATGAGTCTGCTTGCTTAGCTCCCTTTCTTTGGTAAGCTTGTTCTGAAGCTTGAAGACTGGGAATTGATTTCTTTTGGTTAGGTTTTGCTTTAGGGCTTTGCTTAGATTTGATTAGATTCTGTGTTAGGGTCAGGATTAGAGAGTAGATTCTTTCTTTCTCAAGCATGTGTGTTTGTTGGTCTGATGGCACTTCCCTTCTTTTATCTGTTATGGCTTGATAGCATGTTGATTATCTTCAGTATGATTACTGTTATTTCATGACTGGCTTGAGGTCGAGACGAGCTTGTGGAGGCTGAATCCCCACACACATTTCCTCCCTCACTTGCATTGCATGCATTTTACTGTTAAAGTTGATGCTTTTGGCTGTTTTGGTGTATCATTGACATGATCCCTTAAGACTCTCATTTCCTTTGATAAGGATTTGATGATAGACCTTTAGGTTGAAACCTATGCATGACAACATCTAGGAGTTCCCTGTTCAAACCTCAACCATAGGATGAATCCATGGCATGATAACAGTAGGACTTGATAGTCTCCCTCCTAGTTGGGCCTGTTCTCTTCTCATCTCGAAGCAGCTTAAAATACAGTAATCATGAATGATTTCTTTCGTACGTTACGAGCCTTAAGCCATCTGAGGATGGATGTTTAGTATGGTACCCTTTGGGTGACATGCGACGCATTCACTCTCAGGTCATAGTCTCTAGTGCGGTTGAAATCGCAAACACAATAAAAAACACTTCTTTTAGGAGATAACCCGTAGTTAGTCGAACTACGTTTGCTCTGATCTTTCATACCAGATGAAAGTACGTAGGCATAGGATGCGATATCCTAGCGAGCAACCTTCCCCACCTTCCCCCGTAGTTAGCCGAACTACGTTGACTCTGATTTCTCATTCTCTGATGAGAATACGTAGGCATAAAGCGCGATGCTTTGCCGAGTCATTTTTCTTTTCTTTTTTAGCCAGCCCTGATAGGTAGATAGAATAAAACCAACCCGTCCAAGTAAACAAACAAGCGAGGATCCCGTCGAGTACGACGGACGTGAGGGGTGCTAATACCTTCCCCTTGCGTAACCGACTCCCGAACCCAGACAATGGTTGCGATGACCTTGTCTTGCCCTTTTTCGTCAGGTTTTTCCGATCGTTTCCTTTCCCGCTCTGAGGGATAAATAACGAAAGGTGGCGACTCTTCTGTCATGCCGGCACCTTATTTTCGCGCAAGCGACAGTAATCATCAATTGGCTGCTCAGCTAGGTATTCTGACAGAACACTACCTTTAATAGCCTTTTGAGAAACGTACTGAATATTGTATTCTGTCAATACCATCTGCCATCAGGCAATCCTTCCGGAAAGTGCTTGCTTTTCAAACATGTATTTGATTGGATCCATCTTTGAAATTAGCATGGTTGTATGATTGAGCATGTATTGCCTCAAACGTTTGGCAACCCAGGCTAGCGCACAACAAGTTTTTTCGAGCATTGAGTAACGGGACTCACAATCTATGAACTTTTTACTCAAGTAGTAAATCGCATGCTCTTTACGTCCAGTCTCATCATGTTGACCGAGAACACAACCCATACTTTTCTCAAGAACCGTCAAATACATAATCAATGGTCTCCCGGCTACTGGGGGTATCAATATTGGAGGTTCCTGCAAATATTCTTTTATTTTCTCAAACGCCCTTTGACAATCTTCATTCCAGGTCACAACCTGATATTTTTTCAACAACTTGAATAATGGCTCGCACGTGGCCGTTAGATGAGATATGAATCGAGCAACGTAGTTCAACCTCCCTAAAAAACCACGAACTTCTTTTTCTGTTTTCGGCGTTGGCATTTCTTGTATTGCTTTTATCTTAGCAGGATCAACCTCAATTCCTTTATCGCTAACAATGAACCCCAGTAACTTACCAGATCTCACCCCGAAGGTGCACTTGTTAGGATTCAGCCTCAGCCTGAATTTCCTAAGCCTCTTGAACAATTTCAGAAGATTGACCAGATGCTCTTCCTCCGTATGGGATTTGGCAATCATATCGTCAACATAGACTTCGATCTCTTTATGCATCATGTCATGAAAGAGTGTTGTCATAGCTCGCTGATATGTTGCCCCGACGTTCTTCAAACCAAAGGGCATCACTTTGTAGCAGAACGTTCCCCACGGGGTAATAAAATTTGTTTTCTCCATATCCTCTGGCGCCATCTTTATCTGATTATAGCCCGAAAAGCCGTCCATGAAGGAAAACACGGAGAATTAAGCGGTGTTATCGACCAGCACATCAATATGAGGAAGTAGAAAATCGTCTTTTGGGCTCGCCTTATTCAAATCTCGATAGTCCACGCACATCCGCACCTTACCATCTTTCTTTGGTACAGGTACTATATTCGAGACCCATGAGGGATAAGTTGTAACAGCCAAAAAACCGGCATCCCATTGTTTCTGAACTTCCTCCTTAATTTTCACAGCCATATCTGGTCGAGTTCTTATGAGTTTTTGCTTAACCGGCGGACATTCCTCGCGCAATGGAAAACGGTGAACCACCATATCAGTATCCAACCCAGGCATGTCTTCGTAAGACCAAGCAAAGATATCACTGTACTCCCGCAGCATCTCAATAAGCCTTTGTTTGATATCACTTTGCAGTGCAGCCCCTATCCGGATATTCCTGACAACCTCTTCGGACCCCACGTTGATAATTTCAATTTCCTCCTGATAAGGTAGAATGATTCTCTCTTCTTGTTTTAAAAGTCGAGTCAACTCTTCTGATAAGTCACTATCCTCAACAATCTCTTCTTCTGCTTGAAATATCGGGTACTCGAAGTCGAAGCGAGTCATAGGAAATTCGTGATCGATGTCGTCTGAAATATGAATCCTGCAATGAGAATGGTTAAATGTTTCAAATAATTCAAACAAAGCACATAAACACGTTGCCATTTTATTGTTAAAGCAAAAACAGGAAAAACAAGGATCACAAAATTTGCATGAGAAAAAACGCCTTTATTGATGACTAAACAAAGTACACACATAAGCAGGTAGCCCTAAAAAACAGAATCACTATGCTCCGAGTCGGACACAGGATCATACAATAATTGAGAAAATAAATCATTACTATTTTGTAGTCACTGGGACAAGTTCCTGGATAGACCAGTTACACAGATTCTGTCCTGGCACGCCGAGCTTGATCCACGAGTCCATATCGCAGTCACTATCTCCTTCCTCAGCATCGGAAACAACATTGATCGTTTCATAACAGACCCCACCTGGAGTGATCACCACTGGTCCTTTGAACTTTGGCACGCCTGATGCGGAAGGTGATGATGTCGGGCGATACCCCAACCCAAACTTGTCCATCTTGACCGGAATTTCTAAGATTTGGCCCCATCCTTTAGTTGCTCCAGCCTGAACCACTGCCTGAGCGTCTTTGTACGAAGACATGGCCACCTCTGGCCCTTTGCTAGGAACATGAGACTTGTCCTTGATCTGCAACCATTCGAAGGCTTGGCATGGCGTCTCATGGATCTCCCCATCCACTTCGACGTACTTGAATGACGAAACATGACTAACCAGAATGTCTTCCTCTCCGAAAATAGTAACAACACTGTCCCCGACCATGTATTTAAGCTTCTGATGCAGTGTGGACGTCACAGCCCCTGCAGAATGTATCCATGGTCGCCCAAGTAAACAGCTGTAAGCTGGATGTATATCCATGATGTAGAACACTGTGTCAAACACTTCTGGCCCGACTTGGAGTGGCAATGTTATGGACCCAAACACCGACCTTCTGGTCCCATCGAAAGCTCTCACGACAAAGTCACTTGGCGTGCATATGATTCCTCGGACATCTAGCTTCATCATAGCCTTCTTCGGCAACACATTCAAAGATGATCCGGTGTCTACAAGAACGTGCGACATAACAGTGCCCCATCACTCCACTGAAATGTGCAAGGCCATATTATGGTCCCGACCTCTAGGCGTCAAATCAAAATCAGTAAATCCCAGGCTATGGCCAGCATTCACATGCGCCAGCACCCCCTCAAGCTGATTAACAGTTACTTCCTGAGGTACAAAAGACGTGTCCAAGATTTTCAACAAGGCATTTCGATGGGCCTCGGAACAAAGCAACAAAGATAGTATCGAAATTTTGGAGGGCGTCTGCTGCAAGTGCCCCACAATCTTATTGTCACTTTTACGAATCAACCTCATAAACTCTTCTACATCCTTGACTGATGTTTCTTTCTCTTTCGACTGGGAAGGTCCTCCTTCATTCACTTTGGCTTTGCCTCTAGTGATCCTTTCAGCCTCGATTTCGGGTGAAGTGAAGATTCTACCACTGCGGGTCATACCTCCCGCTCCAATAAGATTGCCCACTGCCCCTGCTGGTTGGCTATCCACATTAATCTTTTCCCCATTGCAAAAAACATCCAACCCATTATTCCATGGAATGGCTTTCGTACTCTCATAAGGAACATGTCCTGCTTTCGTTATCGTGATAGTTGGCCGCTTGGCGGGCGCTGATATCGTAATAGTCTTTCGTGGAATTGTAATTGTTGCGACCTCCCCCTGCTTTTCAAATCTTGCCTCAACAGGCTCCTCCACAGCAGTACGGTCGAATTGTAAAGTTCCCTCTTCAATCATGGCCTGAATACCTCTCTTCAAATCAATACAGCGCTCTGGTCGGGTCCAACAATCCAAACAGTACTCATCACATCCGGGGAAGACCCCCCCTTCAACAATTTTCTTTTAACATAACTTAAAGGTGTCTTTAGATCATTTACGTCCATAACCAAATCCAAATCTTCCTCTATCAAAACAACATTTGCTCCATGATTCGGCATTGGTTTCTGTACAATGTTGGGACCATCATTACTGAAGTTAATGACTTTACTATCAATCAAATCTTGGACTTTGTGCTTAAAAGCATGACAACTCTCGATATCATGTCCGGGTGCCCCAGAATGAAAGTCACACTGCTTACTAGTATCATACCCGTAAGGAAGCGCTCCTGTGGGTGGGTACAACGTTTTCTTCTCAACCAGATTCAAACATAACAGCGTCTGAAGCAGTTCTACATACGTTGACGGAGGTGTATTAAATAGCCTCTTCGGCTTCCCATTCTGGATCCTTCTCTGAGCAGGATTATACCTTTGTTGTTGTTGATGCTGCTGTGGTTGTTGTCGTTATTGTGGTATAGGGATCGTCACACTAGCAACCTGTTGTTGAATATACTGATTCCGACCTCTACCTCGTCCTCGACCACCATACAATGTGCTGGTGTCTCCTTGTCTTTTACCACCAAAGACCTTTTTTGCACCCCCAGCTGAGGTCGATTCACTAGCTTGAATCTTACTAATTTTGATGCCATTTTCAATCCGTTCTCCCATGAGTATCATGTTAGAGAAACTACCCATCGAGCAATTGAGAAATTTATCATAGTACATCCCAGAGAATGTCCCAACAAAAATATCAATCAATTCCCTTTCAACCATAGGTGGGTGGACTCTTGCCGCCAGATCCCGCCAATGCTGGGCATACTCCTTGAAACTTTCCCCATTCTTCTGTGAAAGACTTTGAAGCTGGACCCTATTTGGTGCAAGGTCACTATTGTATTGGTAGTGTCTGATGAAAGCATCAGCCAATTCTTTCCAACTTCCGATCTGTGCAGGCTCTAGTCCCATGTACCATTCCAGCGATGGTCCCGACAAACTATCTTGGAAAAAATGCATAAGCATCTTCTCATCATCAGAGTAAGCAAACATCTTCCGGTAGTATGAACGCACATGAACCCGTGGGCATGTATCCCCTTTATATTTATCGAAAGTGGGAGCTTTGAACTTCAATGGCACCCTCAGCCCAGGAACTAGCCCCATGGTAGCCATGTCCAAACCTGCCGAATTTTGATTAGCTATACCTCTCATCTATTTCTCCAGCATTTTAATCCTCCGATCACTATCAGTGGGACCCTCAAAACCCATGCCTTGCCTAGAAAAGGCATCTTTTTGACGATCTCTATTCTAGTATGGACCCTCATTACCATATCCGTCATAGGCAGCATTACGACCATGACCATGACCACTTTGGAAGAACCTGGGGTCATACCTCAGATTGCCAAGCTCTTGATTAGCAGCCATTGTCCCAAAATCAATATTAAAAGGACCCATCCCAGCACCATTGGTATTCACATTGCCAAACCCAACATTACCGTAGCCATTATTACCATAACCTTGATTGTTATCACCAAACCCTCCGTTGCCGAAGCCCTGATTATTGAAGCCATCATTGCCATCCCGATTGCCAAAGCCAAGACCCTGATTGTTGTCACCGAAACCCGTATTGGTACCAACATTCCTGTTGGTTTCCACATTCCCATTAACATTATCAACATTTCTGTTACCAGCGTTGCCGTTGCTGTTGCCAATACCAGTCTCACCAACATTTGGTATCACTTCCTCCCTGCGAGGAGTCTCAACATGAACAGAGTTGTATTCAGTATTACCAGCCGCTCGCGCCAGCAACGGTTGCACCAAAGTTTGAAGATGTTCCTGGCCTTTGGCCACAACTTCCATTGTCTGCATGAATTGGGCCAACCTATCCCGGATCTCCTGCATCTCAGACTGTACCTGATCCATGATCTTCTTACTGTTGCTTCTTGTAGCGTACCGGTGAATTCTCTGTTCATCAATCTTGAAATAACCTGTAAGATGCAGGAGATAAAATTCGAGCTCAAAAAGGTACCTGCCATGCAATATGAAGATGCAAATGCACACATGTAAATATGCAACAGGTTAATTCCCCCCCCCCCCCCCCCCCCCCCGATTCTAGTTCTGGAGAAGAAGCCATAACGACAATGGAGTCCTAAATAAGCAAGCGCAGAATCAGAAACCTCATACATAAACAAATGCCAAGAGGCAAAGTACAAAGATACAACTGAATACAACTGAAAAGACCTCGGCCAACAAGCCTGGCGATGGTCAAAATACAAGTACAAATAACAAGAGAAAAGAAAAGATAAATTAGGACAAATGGCGCGCCCTGACATCTTCCAATAGCCTCAACGTCTCCGGATGACCTAGTCTGGAGATTAGTTCCTGTATCAGTAATGCGTGCCGCTCAACAGTGGATCTCAGCTTTTTGGCGTCCTCTTCACAGGCTCCCCTGCCAATACACTCATTAATCCTGCATCTTTTGAAGCCAGCCTTCAATTCACCACCCCTAGTTTCTTTAACCATGTTGCTTAGTCTAGACTCAGCGTCACGTCTAAGAGATGCCTCTTCAGCAATCTTCGCATCCTTAGCGTTGAGCTGCTCCTCTAACTGGGAAATCTGAAGCTTCAATTCATCTTCACGCTCCTTCCGGCTAGTAAGCGTGGCATTCCACAAAAATTCCCATTTGGAAAGTCGAGAATAAACCTTGTTCAAAAGTTCTTTCTTAGTAGCAAGCACACTACTAACACCATTCAGGGCTACTCCCACCTTCTCTCTCCTGCTGGTTTCTTCAGTCAAATCTGAACCCAACCTATTAATCATCTCAGTCTGCTTCTTCAAAGTGAAGGTTGCCTCATACTTCTCATGCCGAAGATGGAAAATCTATTTCTCTAGCTCTTCATTCGCTCTTTGCAACTCTTCCTTTTCAGCCAGCAGCTTGTTATACTTCTCAATCTCTATTGAAGTAGGTTCCTCAATCACTGGAAGATACAAAGGCTCTGCAGCAGGATATGGCATCAAAGAAGTCCTAACTCTCTCATGGATCCAGAGTCGATAAGGATTATAAGCTCGACTGTCACTCTTACCAAGCAATGTCTTTCCTCTTCTGTGAATATTACCCCAAGCACGCCTCAATCTGACCAAAACATCTCCATCTAATAAACCTGTGAGATACAGAGATTCCTGTATCTCATCTTCAACCGGAGAGTCCCTCAAAGCGTAGCAAAACTGTCTCACAAGCAAAGAAGGGTTATAGTTAATACAACCTTTTCGTCCAATCAAAGGAACGTTCGGAAAGCCACTGCAACTATATATAATATCCACTCCAAGCAAATTCCGATCAAACCAAACAATGTTCTCAGCACACAATCCCATCAATCTGGAAGACCAATCTAAAGTACCAGCAGTATCAACAAAAGGACCCTTCTTAGGAAGATGTCCCTGAAACTACCTGTATAGAAGAGGTACACAGCAAGAAACATTCTTTCTCTGACGCTTCTCATTCTTATAGTGAATAGAATGATAAACGTCACCCAAGAGAGTAGGCACCGGATTCTTCGAGGCAAGAATAAAGAAAGCATCTGAGTCAACAAAATCAGGCAAGTTGGGGAACAATACAATCCCATAAATGCAAACAGCCAGAATAGCACTGAAGACAATCCAACATCTATCCTTCGCACACTGCGTAGCCTTCTCAACCAAGCAAGAAAGATGAAAACCATAAGCTCCATTCAACTTGACCAAACCTCCGGGGAACTCAGAAGCATCTAAACTGACAATCTCAGTAAGCTTAGCCAACTCAAGCTCAGTATCCTCGTGAACAAAAGGCATATGATCTAACACAGGCACTCCTAGCATATCAGAATACTCCTCCAAAGTAAGAGCCAAAATATAATCTGGGAACAAGAAGCATCTCAACTGAGGCTCGTAAAACTGCATCAAGGTATACGATCCAGTCATCTCAAACACAAAAGGTATGTATAACAAACTAAGCAGTTTCCCATAAGACTCTCTAAACTCAGCCCTCACTCTCTGATCTGCTAGAGCAACCAACCGCAATAAGGAACTGATATCTGGAGAAGGCAACCTGTAAGCAACTGTCCTCTTCATGGACTCCATGTCTGGCAAGAAGAACACTAGAATCTGAGGGGAAAAAGTAAACCTGCAACATAAATACACGTTAATGAAATGCAAACATGAAAATGCAAATGCACATGCAGACAGAGGATCAAGTGCAATGATGAAGAACTGTGTTGTGCTGTACTGTAGCTTTAGAACCATCAAATCTTCTCCTCAAACCAAACCAACCACCAAAGAATCCTCACAACAAATTCTCACTGACAGAGACAAACCAGGTATTCTGAGGCTAGAGTTTCCCTGCAAAAAGACCCACCTACCCCTCACAGGTATTTACTTAACTCGCAGACGAGGTACAACATCCTATGCGGTCATCAGCGTCACAGACTTTCAAGAGCGATGATACGATACCCAGAAGGTGTGGCATCATCATCCCTTGAAGAGACCTCACATAGCCAAATCCCAAATGATTGGTTCCCAGAGTCGACAACTCTTAAATCCAACAACATGTCGAGCCCAAAGGGCCAGGCAAGATGCCATTAAAGAGAATCTCGTCTGAGTGTAAATTTCCTAGCTAGCTGGTGCGAGCAAAGCAAGTAGGCTAATCACTACTCTCTACTTCTAAGTCTATGTGCACTCAAGCCCAGGTCCAACTTATCTCTCAAACTAACCCTCTACCCACAGCACAACAACAATAATATACAGTACTGAAAGTAAAGACAGAAAGATAAATACATACAAAACCCCAAACGGGAAAACAAGAGCTAGGACTGACTCGCATAGGGAACCGTTGGATCCCCAGCAGAGTCGTTAGCTGTCGCTGCTGCGAAAATTGGCACCAGCTATGACAAAAGAGTCGCCACAGTGCGTTATTTATCCCACAAGAGGGAAAGGGAACGCTCAGAGTAAACCTAACGCAAAGAGGGAAAGGAATGGTCATCGTAACCAAATCCTGGATTCGGGAGTCGGTTATGCAAGGGGAAGGTATTAGCACCCCTCACGTCCGTCGTACTCGACGGGATCCACGCTTGTTTTCTGTCTAAGTTATGTGTTTATCTATCTACTCTAAAGGTCTGGTCTAAAAAGAAAAGAAAATGACTCGGAAAAGTATCGCACTTTATGCCTAAGTATCCCCGTCTGGAACGAGAAATCAGAGTCAACGTAGTTCGCCTAACTACGGGTTAAGGGGGGAAGATTACTCGCCGAGATGTCGCATCTCGTGCCTACGTACTTTCACACGGCATGAAAGATCAGAGCAATCGTAGTTCGGGCTATGGAAGACAGAAGCTTGTCTGACAGTTTTTTATCTCCCTAAGAAAGGGTTTTCCTCATTAAAGGTCCAAGAGGACAAAAACAGAGTTTGAATGTTTGTTTGAGTCTTTTACGAAAGAACTGTTTTTTAGGATGTTTGCAATCTCCGTCGCACTAGAGACTATGACCCAGGAGTGAACGCTTCGTATGTCACCCAAAGGTTACCACACTAAACATCCAGATTACTGGAGAGAGACCCTCCACCAACCTTTTCCCATATAGCTTAAGGCTCGTAACACACGACTTCAATTAACCTTATTACTGTGTTTTTGAATTGTTTTGAGATGAGAAGAGAAAGACACCCTAAAACTATGGTTGAAAGGGAATCTACCTACAGTTATCATGCATGGGTCAAAACCTAATGTCTGTCATAATTCCCTCTTACACAGAGGAAATCAGAGATCCTAGGGGAAACAGCAAAAGAAAGCAAGCAAAAACAGTAAACAGTAAAATGCATGCTATGCAACAGTACAGGCAAGGCAAGGGAGTCCAGCTCAAACTCCAACCTAAGAAAACAACAGGCAAGAGGAGACAAGCTCCACCTCAAACCTAGAGGTAATCAACACAAGCAAACAGACAATACAACAAAAGAAAAGAAGCAGAGAAAGTAGCAACAACAGTCTTCAGCAGACAGCATCTTCAATACTCAACAACAGCAACTCTAAACAGCAAATCCTCTTGATAGCAAAGTGACAGCAAAATGGTCTTCATCTTCAAGCTAGCTTCTATCTTCAAGCTTCATCAAACTTCATCTTCAAGCTCTAGCAAGCACACTCCAAGCAAAGGAGCAATCACTAAGATCAAGGTTGCAATGTTGAGAACCAAATGAAAACCAAAGGAAATCATCAAGTACCAACAGTGAAATGGAAGGGCATCCTCAAATTTCTACTCAACTATGGGCATACCACACATCCCTCCAAAGGAGAGATGGAGTTTCCCTAGGAGGACTTTATATCATTGGATAGAATAGAAGCACACAATGCATTCTATGTTTGATGAAAGAATCAAAACTAGTCCTAATGGCCCTTCCTAAATCCCTAATTTCCTAAGCTCCTAAAAAACTCCTAAAAGAAGATAAAGCTTCAACTCCAAGCTCTAATCTTCAAGCCACAACAGTTACACCAAGTCCATAAGACCTCTCAAAAAGGAATCCAAGAAAATCCAGCTCCAAGGTCACCAACAAAACCAAACAAACAAAGGCACACAAAATATAACACCACAAGCATAAGCAACTTGCAAAATACAACTAAAATAGAAAAAAAAAGTTTTAAAATTCTAATAAAATACCTAGGGGAACAAACATGTTTTAAAAACCTAGGGTTAAAATATTAAAGCCTAATTCAATTTCTAATTCACCTAAATAATTTCTAGATTGAAGGGTATCAAGGTGATCCACAAGTTTGGGAAGACTCTAATCTCAACACATAAAACAGAACCTAAATTTGTTCTAAAATTCCAAGAAAAATCCTAAGGGAACATGAATATCTACCCTAAAACATACTAAAAAATAAAAGCCAAATTCATCACCAATTGGAAGAACAAAATTCAACAAGACAGATGACCAAATATGCAAATATTAAAGAATTAAACAAAATAAGAAAAATCAAATTAAATGGAAAAATGCATGAAAATGCATTTTATTGATTTCAGAAAATCACAAATTCTCTCAAGAACATGGAGATATTTTTAAAATAATTTTTGGATCAAAATTAAATTTATTGTGATTTTTTGAATCAATAAAGCATTTAAAATAAACAAAATGAATAAAAGAAAATAAAACTGAAATAAAACCACAACGCTTGGATCAATTGACTGAGTATGCAGATCTAAGGTCATTGAGCGTGTCCACGCAAGCATCCCAGTCACACACTGACTGGGATTAATGAAACGCTGTGTTTCGGTTGAGAGGCAAATCCTCAGATCAAACGTGAGCCCTCAGATGCTCCTACTAAGTCCAACTTTCAAGCTCATCCATTGGCTACGAACTCATCTTCAACCTTGAGCTCAGGCGAGGGGGAAACAGCTCCGGTGACTCTCACGGTGGAAAAAACCTTCTTCTCTGGTGAGACGGTGGTTTCAGGTGATCAAACATCAATAATCCTTACATCAGTCTTTCCAGAATTTCATCAGGAATTCAAATCTCTTACTCAAATGTGCTAACTCTCCATAGATTTTAAATCACGAAGCAAGGTTCAAAAATGTCATCCAAATCAAACATCACCAATTGCAAATCTAATGATATACAAATGTTCCTCATGCTTCATACATCAAATTGATCTATCCAATTCAACTTAAATCCTCATGATCAAGCTAAACTGTGCCTCAACAGAAATTACACATCACCTAAATTTGTCTCTAATTGTCCAAAATTCTGTCCAGAAACGATCTACTCCTTAACTAGATCCTAACCACATATGCAAATTGATCTACTCTTCCTACAATGGTGAGAAATTTGAAGGTTACATACCTAGTGTAGATCCACTAACAGAGGTAGCTAGAGCTTGAGTCAACCTTCAAAACTCTCCAGAATCATTCAAGGATGCAAGATAAAGATGTTGTAAGCTTCAATTTGCCCTGAATCAGCCTGGAACTCAAAACACGATTTCACTTGCTCCTTGGAATTTTTCAACTGCAACTTAAGTGTTCTTCACGAAATGAAAGCCAAAATTGATCTAAAATCAATCCAATGAATATATAGAATGTTTCCATGGGCTTTAGAAACTCAATTGAGGCCCAATCCAGCCAATCCAATTTTCTGTTTTTCTCTTCACATGTGCAATGTAACAGTCACGAATTAGCCATGAAAATTGCTCTAGACGCTTCCCTTTCAACTGCACATGGCCTTGTGAATGTATTCAAACCAAAAGGAGCACTTGAAATGCCTTGGTGAGTATTTTGGATGTGTGACTTGCGAATGAAGAAAACCAAATGACAACTCATGAAACTTGGCCTAAACTCAAAATTCTGGTAATGCCAAAGTGCTTAGAATTTAATTTCCATTCAAAAAAAGTAGTTACTTGACATGTTTTGGTCCTTTAACTCAAAAAATCAATTTCCCCTCCTTAATTCATTTGAAAATCTTTCTTAGTTAAACCATTTCAAACCAAGTCTTGCTATGAGCCCAATCAATCCATCATGACCTCTTGGCTAGCCTAAAAACCCCATTTTGAACAACTTTCATGTTGAACAAAATTGCATTTGACAAGTGCAAGTTGGAGATTTTGGCCTATGATTGAAAATGACCTATAATCTCACTTTCCCAAAATACCCCTGACTTGTAAACCTCATAACTTGAGTTCTACAAATCGGATGGAAGACTTCTAGTACAACTTAGAAAGATAAGATCATGAGGAACAACTTTCATGTTGGCCAAAAGTTCAGGTGAAGCATCCTTCTAGGTCAAAAATAGCTTTGAAGTCATATGATTTTCACAGACAAATTTCAGAGGCATCTGAGGACTTGTAACTTGTCTGGGCCATAACTTGAGTTCTATAAATCCCCTTGAGGATTTCTAGTACTCAAATTAAATTTATTGAGAAGCTCTACAAGTTTCATGTTGGCCAAAGATCCATTTGAAACTTGTATCTTGACTTATGTGGTCTTGAAGTTAGGCATTAAATAGGGAATTTTGCACTGAAACCCTAATTTAGCAACTTCCCACACTCTTGAATTTTCTTGACTTGATCTTGAAACAACACCACAAATGTCTCATCATATCATTTCATGAATTCCATAACCTAAAAGTAGGCCTTTGATACTCTTTAATTGCCCTGTTGACCTAGAATTGATAATGAAACCCTAATTGCTTGCACCTCAACTGTGGCTCTTGCATTTGACACAATGACTTGATTAAACTCTCCCATGGCCCTCTAGGAATTCTATGAGCTTCATACACATCCTCTTCTCACATTCAACACTTCACAACCCTCTTATGGTCTTCAGCTGATCCTCAAGTTAGGAGAAGATTCCCACTCAAACATCTAAACCCTTAGGCACTCAAACCACCTTCTGATGCCTTTGACCACTCCTCAATCTTGAATGAGACCTCTTGCTAGGCTTCTCCTGATAAGAATCACACTTAATCCTCTGCTATATGAATGATACCATGATATGCAAATGATATAACTATGCAAATGTTAATGCAAATGAAACATAAACCAGGTAAGAAAAGTTTAGGCAAATTTTGGGGTGCAACAGTTCCTATTATCAGAGTTATGCTATGTTCTTGCCAAAGCGAAGTGTTGGTTCTTCTCGATCAACAACACATCAATCTTGATCCCCTGTTGCATTTGCATTTGCATAATCATCATGCATTTAACATTGCATGTCTATGGGTTTGAAAGGTTCTCGTCTTTCCCTTGATCCTGGTACTTATTTGCTGTAAAGAGGGAAGTAGACAGAAAGATGATTGTTGTATACAAGTTTCCGATACTTGAGCTAGGACCTTTATTTGGTCTGATTTCCATGGCTGAGCCTGGTGTCTTTGAAACCTTCAGGAAGGATCTTACCTGATATATGAGAGGATTGTTATGGTGTACATCTCTACTGCTCTTGTTTATTGAAACTGGGATCAAGAGGGAGATCTCCCTGTAAACACATAGACATGTCTGCATTTTGCATCTTGCATTCTCATTCGCATCGCAGGTTGTTCTCGGTGGCCTCGTGTTCTTATCTCTGTTTGGTGTCTGTTAGCAACAGGATTGAGCAGCTCCGTTTTCACAGATATCCAACTCGAAGGAATCAGCGAAAAGTAATGGATCAGGTCCAAGCTGAGATGCAGGAGGCCAAAGCCTGCAAGTCCCAGTTCATGGAGTTGATGCGGAATGTTGCCAGTGGACAGGAGCATTTGAGAACTTTAGTGCAGCCTCTCATTGACGCTCCCAAGTCAATAACAATGGAGTTGGAGCTGGTGTCTTCCCTCTAGTTGGTGGATCTGTTCCACAGGGTATTCTTACTGTTGGAAATGGTAATGTTGCTGGTGGAAGTGTGGGTGTTGTGCATCGGAATGCTGGCCTCAGTGGGAAGATCACCATAGTGATATATTTTTCATCAAGGATATGGAAGGTGGCTTGCCAACTGAGGCTGATAAGAGGTTTAAACTGATTGAGGAAAAGATGAAGTCTTTTGAGAATCAGAACTTGTTGGGTCTTGACATGTCAGATCCCAAGTTCATACATACTGTTGTTTCTTTTTTATGTAAATGTATAGGTTTAGTTACTTTTAGTAACATATGATTTATCTTTTAGCTTTTATTAATAAAAAAACATATTTATGTTTATTTATTTACTTAAAATTTTTTAAAACTTATTTTAGTGGTTTAAGCTTTAACTGATATAATAGTAAAAAGGAAGAGACCAAAAAGTTTTATCATTTATCTTAATCTTCTAGTCCTTTTTAGTTAATTTGAATCATATTTAAAGATGTAAAGAAATTTTGTTACTTTTACTTTGTGGTATTGAAGATACCAAAATTTTAAACCTTTTATTTTAATATTTTCATTTTTTATGTTAACTACTTATTTGTTAAATATATATATATATATATATATATATATATATATATATATATATATATATATATATATATATATATATATATATATATATATATATATATATATATATATATATATATATATATATATATATATATATATATATATATATATATATATATATATATATATATATATATATATATATATATATTGTAATTATTAATTAATATAAATATTTTTATTTAATTTGATTAATTAAATTATTAACTTATCTTACTAAACATTTATATTTAACTTGATTAATAATTCTTTGTTGCCTGATTCTATTTTCATGACTTGATTTTCCTCGATTAACTTTTGATGCTCTTAATTGATTAATTGGTGTTGATGATTTCTTCACGATATTTTGTCATGACTTTCTATTTTTATACACGATGTTTTGCCATCTAATTTTCTCTTTGTTTTACCACGATGCTTTGTCGTGACTATTTTGTGGATTTTATTCGCGATGCTTTTCTATGTGTCTTTATCTGTTTATGCGTGATGCTTTGCCACGTGTATCTATTTACCGTTTACATGATGCTTTTCCGTGTATTTCTGTTGACTTTTGTTGTCTGATACCATGATATTTTGCCATGTATATTTTGTGATCTCTTGTCTGTTTGACTATACATGATGCTTTTCCGTGTACTGTGTCTGCGTATTCTTGCTTGCCATTTACGTGATGTTCTTTCGTGTATCTGTCGCTTTCTGTTGATCCTTGTGGACCTAATCCAGAGGAAGGGATTGTATGTTGACTTATTATCATTGTGCATGTCCCTCGTCTGTTCTTTATTTCTCTTTGTTGTTCTTGGCTCTTAGAACCTGGCAACCCGTGGTTCCACGATCTATGGACGCTTTGATTTCTCAAGTTCCACTTGAGAATACGTAGGCACAAGGCCCCAATCCTTGGCAAGCAACCTTTTCTTTTTTCACACTCCTTTTCTTTTTTCACTCTTCTTTTCTTTTTCACCATTTCCTTTCCCGTTTATCCTAGCCTTAGTTCAGAGTCGTCGCACTCTATGTAGGTGTCTCACCATAGAAATTTACTTTTCCCTTTGGAACCTTGACCACAGTCAAGAGTTCTTCGCCCCTATTGAGAGAAACTACGATTTGCTCTAATTCCATTCCCTTCAGGATACGTAGGCACGAGATGCGATGTCTTAGCGAACATACTTGATATATACCTTAAATCTTTACCTTAGCAGTGTCCCTTTAGCAAGCACACTTTAGCATAACACAAATACTAACAAGAGGTTCCTGTAGAGTAATACAAATACTTAGGATGCTAACATCTTCCCTAGGTATAACTAACCCCCGAACCTTAGATCTCTTAGCTGTGTTGTTACATAGCACACTTAGGGTTTTCTTCAATCTTTATCCTTTCCTTTGGATAAATCAAAGCTCCATGGTGAACTTCATGATTTGTGATCCAAGTAATTCAATAGCTTGATATTTGATTCTTACCGCAACAAGATCCAACAATCACATTCACATTTATATATGCTTGATCACAACCAAGACGGGGAAAAAGAACTACGCTCGGCAGAGAAAATCTGAATCAAGACTTAGCAAGGGAGTCCAAGTTTGAAATGCTTGAACTAATGCTCATTTGAGGAATACATCAACAAGATCAAACTCTGTTTGGGAGATTGTCAACAAACTCTACCTGGGAGAATATCAACAGGTACAAACTCTGATTGGGAGAATGTCGAGTTTTGCACTTCAGGATCTTACCATTCCTTGAAGTAACTGTGGGTATTCCTTTTAATGTTCACAAATCAAAGAAAAACATTTTTGTAGTTTCCAAAAGCATTATTAACAATTATATTTTGTTTAAAAAATTATCATAAAAAATAAATGAAATATTGCAAAGATAAACATATAAGAATTGTAAACATGGGGACAAATGCCCAAATTTTATTGATAGAATGGAAGTATGAAAATGGTGTGACTCCATGGATCATTACAAAGTTGGAAAATGGTAAATACATGGAAAAGGTTACACTGAAATACAATGTCCACTATTCTCCCTAACAACTTTGAACTCCACTGTGTTTTACACTTCTGTCAAGAACGACGGGGATGGGAAACCTTGATGAACAATGTTGCTTCAGATGATCAAGTGTGGCCAGATGTAATTACTTGCCATGATTCCTAAATTTTGCCTAGATTTTCCTCTCGGGTTTTCAATCTACTGGGATAATTATTTTCTATTTATGTCTCTAATTTTTTCCTAGACCGCTGTCTCGGGTTTTTAGCCCACCGAGACGTTCATTTTTGCCTAAGCCGCCCTTTTGAATTTTCAACTTAGTGAGTTGTTCTTTTATAGTTTTTTTTAGGTGAAGTATTTCTTGACTGCATTAGCATTCACAGAACGAGTGAGCTCTTCATCATCCATAGTTGTAACAATTAATGCACCGCTAGAGAATGTTTTCTTAATAACATATGGGCCTTCACTGTAACACCCCAATTTTTAGTAATTATTTATTTAATTAAATTAATTGATTAATTGTGTGATTGTGTGCTTAATTGAATTAACTAATTTATGTGATTTATTTGAATTAATTAAATTAATTGATTTACTTGATATATTTGAATTAGTTGATTTATTGAATTTATGTGAAATATTTGTTTTATATGAATTAATTGATTTATTAGATTTATATAAATTATTTGATTTATTTGAGTTGTTGGATTAATTGATTTATTGAACATATTTGAAATAATTTATTTTATTTATTTGATATATTCTATTGGGTAGAATAGTGTAGAATTGCTAGATTAATTAGTTGGGCCTAATTATAGGTGTGTGAATAAAAAGTGAGAGTGAGTTGAGTAAAGCCCAATAGAAATGATTAAATTGTTAGGGTTTAACAAAAAGGAATGAGAAAGAGAATAGAAAGATAGAAAGTTGGTAAAGAGAAAGAAAGAAGGCTAGAGGGAAAGAAGGTGGAGAAGAAGAACCAAGAGAGGGAGCTCAAGAAATCATCAGAAACTAAGGTAAGGGTGAGTTTTTATATGATTATTGGGATCGTACGATAGTGTATGATGAGTAGTCTCATATTTAGGATAGAAATCCCTAATTTCCATGGTTTTGAAATTTATGATTACATGATATATGATGATATGATCTTTAAATATGTGTTGTGGACTGTTAAAATTGTTATATAATGGTAGGATTTTAAATTTTGAAACTGGGGCTTTTTCGGAATTGAAATCGGATGTCCGGAAGGCCTCCAACGGTGGAAAACGCAGAAAATTCTGCATTCTGCGCTATTTGCGTCGACGCATACGTCGCAGCGATCAACGCATACTGAATGCGTCTTTCTGGATTTTGTTTCGGCCTTCCATGCGTCGACTGACCCGTCGCTAGCGGTCGACGCAGGACTGTGTATTGGTAAAATTGTTGTTCCAACGATTTTGGCCATAACTTTTGATCTGTAAGTCGGTTTTGGTCTCCGTTCGAAGTATTAGAAAGCTAATGAATAGATCTATAACATAGTATAGATAATATAATTAGTTATAAAATATTTTTATATCAAATATGTTTGGGAAATCAGTTGTGTATATGTTCTATTATTGAATTGTTGCACTATTGTTGTCGGTTGTGAAATTATTTATGGATAATTTATCAAATACTTGTGTCTATGCTTGTATAAATATATTTTGGCGTGTGACAACGTGAAATTCATGATATTTATTTATTTTTGTAATGATAATACCATTGTGATTGTATTTTAAAATGCGTTGTATACCATTGAAAATGAATTGTGTGTAAATAATTGATAAAAATGTGCAAGTATGTGTGATTGTGTGATAACTCAAGTGCGATGAATTATTGAAGATATGCATGAACGTTAAGATTAGGGAATGATATTAATTTCATATGGTTGTAAACTTGCACATGCATCATTTGTGTCAAGAGGCAATGCTTGTTAGTTCCGTGGGAGCTAGTGACTTGTCCCAAACCTTGAGCGGGGTTTGAAAGCTTAGGGAATGAGATTTTTGTGTGTTATTGGTATAGGGAACGGACCCGGTTTAAATGTAAAAACCAAAAAAATAATAACAAGTGTTGGTACCACATGACATGAGTTGCATTGAGTCTTGCATTGAATTTTGCATTGAGTCTCATTATGTATATGTTTGTGCTATGAGATTATGTGTATCTATGTGAATTGTTGAAATTGATGAAATTGTGGATTGTGTGTATATACTTGTGAATGGTATGGTTACTTGAGTGATATTTATTTGATGAAACTTTTGAAGTGTGAGAATAATTGTGATTATACTTGTTTGCCTTAAATTATATATTATCTTATAATTTCGATAATTATGTGAATTCTCACCCTTCTGTTGGAATGATGTTTTATACGACATCGCTCAGGTACGGAGGAGTAGAGTTGCTTCTAGCGTGAGGTAGCTATTGGAGTAGCTTGCTTAGTGTATTTATTTATGTTGGGTCGACTCGTGCTCTGATCATGTAACAATGGGATCGTTTCGATTTATGTTTGAGAGATAAATTATGTACTCTTCTATATGTCATTATGTTTATTTGAATTATGTGGAATATTGGCTTTTATGCCTAAGTATTGATTATGAATGAGATGAGTATGAGACTTCCATTATGTCAATTATGATTAAATTAAATCCGTTACTACATGCTAAGGTGAAAGTTTATGAAAAGTATGAATTTATTTTAAGTGTTAATGAGCATGATAGGTATTTGTGTGATGTTTCAAAATTATATGTGACACCCTTTTGTGAGATGCATGATAATTACTCTGATTATTTGTATATATTCTGCAGGGTTAAGAAGGGTGTTACATTAGTGGTATCAAAGCAGGTCGGTCCATCCGACCAAGTTGTCTAATGTTGTTTGTTCCCTAGTAACTAAAATTAAATATGACATAAAGACACACATATATAAAATAAAATATGAAAAAAGACAAACATATAAATTTAACACTTAATGAAATTTGGGTACCCAATAACTAAATCATATTATTATTGGTACCAGTTTATATTTGGATAACAAAATGGATACCCACATTTGTATTTTGGCATTTGGTTTAGGTTTTTAAAAGTGGAACAATTTGAATACCAGTTTGGTTAAACATAACCGATTTTTTTGCACAACCCTACTTCTCACTTCGATTTTTAATAACTCCTAGAAGTCGTGACACCTCTAGACAGTCATAACTTTAGCAGCAATAAGTTAGTCACCTAAAAAAACAAAGAAAAAATGAAGCTGAGTTGCCTCCCAGTAGCACTATTTTTAGGTCTTATAGCCTGACCAAAACAAAGAAATTAAGCAATGAAATTGAGGGTGCCCCTTATGTTATTTGAGGGGTCACCAAAATAAGTCTTAATTCTTTGACCATTAACCTTGAAACTTTCACCAGTTTTCTCATTCAGTAAATCAACAGCCCCATGAGGGTAAATCTTCCCTAATTTGAAAGGACTAGACCATCTTGATTTCAATTTCCCAGGAAACAATTTCAATCTAGAGTTAAAAAGAAAAACTCTTTGACCTTCCACCAACTCTTGCTTCTGACACTTACTGTCGTGCCACCTCTTGGTCTTTTCTTTGTATAACTCAGTATTTTCATAAGAGAACAACCTATGCTCTTCGAACTCATTAAGTTGAAGCATCCTTGCTTGGCCAACATATTTTTGGTTGAAGTTGAGTTGCTTAGTGGCCCAAAAAGCTTTGTGCTCTAATTCAATGGCTAAGTGGAAAACCTTCCCAAAGACAAGTCTGTATGGAGACATGCCTAAGGGAGTCTTATAAGCAGTTTTGTATGCCCATAAAGCTTCATCTAAGTGCTTAGACCAATCTTTTCTTGTGGGGTTAACAACGTTTTCTATGATTATTTTGATTTCCCTATTGGACAATTCAACTTGACCACTTGTTTGGGGATGGTAAGATGTAGGAGTTGTGTTTGATACCATATTTTTCTATTAGGTTTTCAAAAATATTATTGCAAAAGTGGGATCCTTCATCACTTATGATAGCTTGAGGCGTGCCATGCCTTGACAGTATGTTTTTCCAGCAAAAATATGGTCATGACTCTAGGATTGTTAGTGGGGGTTGCCAGTGCTTCTATCCACTTGGACACATAATCAACAGCTACCAGAATGTACAAATTCCCAAAAGATTGAGGAAATGACCCCATAAAGTCTATGCCCCACACATCAAATAATTCAATTTCAAAGATGCTTGTGAGTGACATTTCTTGCTTCATAAACACATTTCCAATCCTTTGACATCTATCAAGAGATTTAAAAAATTCATGAGTATCCTTAAAAAGAGAAAGGCTAGAAATAGCCATATTGAAGTACCTTAGCTGCAGTTCTGACACCTCCGAAGTGTCCTGCATAAGGTGCGTTGTGACAAGATGTCAGAATTTATCGCACCTCAGAATGATCCATACACCTTCTTAGAAATTAGACACCACATTTCTTACATACAAAAGGCTCATCCCAAAAATATCTTTTAGACACGTGAAAGAATTTTTTCCTTTGCTAGTAGTTGAACTCTAGTTGGACATATCCACTGACTAAGTAGTTGACAATGTCAGCAAACCATGGGATCATGCCTACAATGGTCATCAGTAACTTCTTGTTTGGAAATGTTTCTTGAATTCCTTATGGATTCTTATTTTTAACTTCCTCTGGCAGTCTGGATAAATGATCAACAACTAGATTTTCTACTTCATTCTTGTCTCCAATTTCTAGGTCAAACTCTTGTAGCAATTGAAATTCTGGTATCAGATATTAGATGTCAAAGGAGATGTTCCCGACACAAATATCTGTATAAAAGGAACAAAGATAAACAAAAGCAATTGTAAAGAGACACAACAATTGTTAACCCAGTTCGGTGAAACCACACCTACATCTAGGGCCTACCAAGCCAGGGAGGAAATTCACTACCAGTAGAATTAATTTAGAGCTAAACTCCCAATTTACAACTCCTAACTTAATCTATACCCATGCAATTTCTGCCTAGAACACCCCTAAACAAGAGACACCTCTCACTCCCCCTCAATCAGAGCGGTGATAACAGTCAATACAATAAGAAGACTTTAGAAGACACTCTTCAAAGTCACAACTTGATCTTGCTTAAAGCTTCAATCAAGTACAATACACTTTTGCTTACAAGCTTTGAGTGAACAATTTACAATTAACTGTAAGAACAGAGTATGCCTAAGAGGGGGGGGGGGGGGCTGAATTAGGACTTTTGAAATTTTTCCGGTTTTATATGGTTCTTGAAAATATACTGGATGGTGTTCTTGGTTATGGAAAGTAGTAAATCAACAGAAAGAAAAAGACACAAAATTTATAGTGGTTCCCCTCACAATCCGAGAGTACTCCACTCCCCTTTCAACATGAAAGAGAGTTTTCACTATTGTTTAAAACAGTACAACCTATCACACCATCAACCGGTGAGGCCTACTATCAACCAATCAAACTAACAAGTGTACAAGAACAATCCTCTTGTAAACACTCACCCTTGTGTCCAACAATCCTGGATCACAAGTCAAAAATAATTGTAATGAATTTGGTTTGAGAATAACTATCAAAGTGATCTTCTCCAATGAATCAAAATTCACTCTTCGTAATTTTTCAATACAAGTGTTCAATGAATATGAAATTTTCAATGCAAGTATGAACACTTTTTGAAAAATGAATTTGATTCTAAGATAATTTTAAAATGAGTATAGGAGGTTGAAAAGTTTTTGAGTTATGTTCTATTTGGTTGTTTTTCAAAAATGAAAAACTCAGAATTTATATGAGTAAAATAACCTTTCAGAAAAGGTATAATTTTAAAAGATTCAAACCATGAAAAGGTATGTTTTTAAAATAATTTTTGAACATGAAACAAAACAATTTTTCACTGCACGTTCAGTGTTAATCGGTTAACCCATATGGTTAATCGGTTAACACTGGTACGTTAGCCCAGAAAATTCAAAATTCAAATTGGTTAACCGGTTAACCTATATGGTTAATCGGTTAACACTGCTAATTTTCAGAAAAATGCTTTTTAAAATTAATGTTATACCATTTTTAAGGTTTCAAAAACATGCTTATGTATTATGCAAAAATGATTGATGTTTTTGAACACTTGTATATCAAATTATAAAGGTGGATTTGATATACCAGTAATGCAGCCAAGTCTGGAAGAATCATAGTTCCATATGTAGCTTGACTTGATCTTGATGACTTTGAACGGCTTGTCTTTTTGCAATCAAGAGATGACTTTGAGTAGTATTGACATCATCAAAACTTGAGACTGAAGCATGCTTCTACATTCTCCCCCTTTTTGATGATGGCATTCAAAAATGTTGTGCGATATCTCTTGGTTCTTGATCTGGTTCTCCCCCTATGTCTAGCAACTCCCCCTATCTTAACAGAGGAGAAAAAAAATCTGCACACAGAGAGACATTAAAAGAACCAAGCTCTTCTCCCCCTTTGACATCAGCAAAAAGGTAGAGCTTTCAAAGAAATCACAAGATAGCAACATATATAGTAATAAGCACATGCAAAGCCAAGTAAACACAAAGCACAAACAGTAGTACATATAAAATGCAGCAAATAGAAATTGTACTTGTTACAATAAAACATAGTTCAAAAGAAAGCATAAAAACTTAAAACTAGAAAGCAAAGCAATAAAAACAACAGCAACAACATATTCTCTAAACATCCTCATCCGCCATATCCTCCTCCTCTTCTTCTTCATCACTATCAACCTCTTCTTCAATCTCGTCGTCCACAACTCGGGTGCTGGAATGTGGAGGGTTAAGAATGAGGTTTCTAAGGGAGGCAATTGCTCGGGAGGTCTCTCTATGCATATTCATGGATTCTCGATGCTGGTTCATCATGGTTGTGTAGAGAAACTCACTGGTAAGACCCCCTTCAGGCATTGGATAAGCGTGATGCACAGGACCGTCATCAGTATACCTGTAGGTACCGTCAGCCGCCTTGATGATTCCAGTATTCTTCACAATATTAATCTCATTGATCTCATTAGTTGTAGGTTTCATCTTGGAGGATGGTTCTCTGTTGAGGTCAAGTTCAGTTAATTCCAGAATTCTAGAAACCAAGCGAGCATACGGCAGCCGGGTAATGCAATGAAGTTGTTGCTGCAGATGATACATAATAGTCAAAATCCAATTGACTCTGATGCGATTCTTAATAGCAAAGATCAGCTGCATTTCCAAGTCGTTGATCTGAGAGTGATTTGAGTCCTTTGGAATGAGGACATAACAGATAATGTAGTGAAGCATTCGATCAGATACTGTCAGATTCTTGGCATAGCATAGCATACGAGCAGTGCGAGAGTTTGCAATAACGGTTTCTTTTGGGAACCTGCAAATCTGATAGTAATACTCCATTTTATCATAGTTTGCCCAGGGTCCATCTACATGGTTTACACCTTTCCTCAGGAAGCATCCCTTTGATGGAATCTTAAGGTGTCTAGCAAGGGTGGATAAATTCTCAACAAACTCATGATCTCTAATGGTGGACCGGATCATGTGGTTCTCATCCATGTCCAGATATACAGACATTTTATTCATAAAAGCTTTAACCAGATCAGGATAGATAATACCAGAGTCGGTGACGAACTTGTCGATACGATGATATTCCAACAGAGTAGGAAAATCAAAAGATATTGCAGGAAAAGCTCGAAGATTCACATACTTTACCGGCATAAGTTGACGAACACGCACTTTGAAATCCATCCGTCTCTTTTTGGTGGTTTCCATTGGAATACTGTCGTCATCTGATTCTGATGCAGAATGGTGTTCTGGAAGTTTTCCCTTGCCGCGGTTTGATGCTGAAGCCATGGATGGAGGATTGAGAGAACTGGGGTTGTGGGTTCTGAGGAAGTTAGGGTTTGAGAAGTTGTGGGGAGTTTTTCCAACTTTTGAGAGTGGGAGAGAGAAGTTAGGATTTAAGAGGGAATGTGCATTTTGGATATGGATGTGGATATTTAAGAGAATATGGACCACACAAAATATATAAAGAAAAAATATAAAATTTTCAAAAATTTAATTAATTTTCGTTTCTGATTTTTGAAAAATTAACAGTGTTAATCGGTTAACCATATAGGTTAATCGGTTAACACATTAAAAAATTTAATCAGAATTGAAAATTCAACAGTATTAATCGGTTAACCCATATGGTTAATCGATTAACATGCTCGAATTTTTGAAAAATACATAAAAACAGAATGCATACACATGAAAACATATTACAATTAATGCATACATATAATAGAGACAAGGATCAGATGTCACCTTCATCAAGAATCCCAAGTTCTCTCCGAATTTTGTAGAATGGTTCTTTTGCCAAAGGCTTGGTGAAGATGTCGGCGAGTTGGTTGTGTGTGTCGACGAAAGTAACATCAACATCTCTGTTTAATACGTGATCTCGAAGGAAATGATGCCGGATATCGATGTACTTTGTTCTGGAATGCATAACCGGATTCTTTGTGATATTTATGGCACTAGTATTGTCACATCGTAGAGGAATGCATCCGAGGTCAACACCATAATCCAGAAGTTGTTGTTTCAGCCATAAAATCTGTGCACAGCAACTTCCTGCGGCGATGTATTCTGCTTCGGCGGTGCTGAGTGCTACACAAGCTTGCTTCTTGCAGGCCCATGATACTAGAGCATTTCCGAGAATATGACATGTACCACTTGTACTTTTTCTATCGGTTTTGCATCCTGCATAGTCAGCGTCAGAATAACCAACTAAAGAACAAGTACTACCTTTAGGATACCATAATCCTACGTTGGTCGTTCCTTTGAGATACTTGATAATTCTCTTCACAGCAGTGAGATGCGATTCCTTCGGATTTGCTTGGAAGCGCGCACACAAACAAACACTAAACATAATGTCAGGACGGCTTGCTGTCAAATATAGTAATGAACCAATCATACCTCGATATTTAGTAATATCAATTGGAGTACCAGATTCATCTTGATCAACATACGTTCCGGATCCCATAGGAGTAGACATCATCTTGCAACTATCCATATCGAATTTCTTTATTAATTCCTTACAGTACTTGGATTGGTTGAGGAAGATTCCATCCTTGGTTTGCTTGATTTGTAGTCCAAGAAAATAATTTAACTTTCCCATCATGGACATCTCGAATTCTTCTCGCATCATGAGTGAGAATTCTTCGCAGAGTTCTTTGTTTGTTGATCCAAAAATGATGTCGTCGACGTAGACTTGTACTAACAAGGTGTTACCCTTGATCTTCTTTATAAACAACGTCTTGTCAACCTTTCCTTTTGTAAATCCTTTCTCACATAAGAAGTTGCTAAGGCGATCATACCATGCTCGTGGTGCTTGTTTTAAACCGTAGAGAGCCTTCTTCAGTTTGAAAACATGTGAGGGATTTTTGAAGTCTTCAAAACCCAGAGGTTGTTTGACATAGACTTCCTCATTAATGTACCCATTCAGGAAAGCGCTTTTGACATCCATCTAGAATAACTGAAAATTCATAGAACACGCGTAAGCAAGTAGTAATCTAATTGCTTCTAACCTTGCTACCGGAGCGAATGTTTCATCAAAATCAATTCCTTCCTCCTGGTTGTAGCCTTGTGCGACCAATCTTGCCTTGTTACGAACTATAATCCCATTCTCGTCAAGTTTGTTCTTGAACACCCATCTGGTTCTTATAATATGCTTATTGTCTGGTCTTGGTACAAGGGTCCAAACTTGATTTCTTTCAAATTGATTAAGTTCTTCTTGCATTGCTATAATCCATTGGTTGTCGCCTAAAGCTTCATCGAGCTTTGATGGTTCAATTTGAGATACAAACGCCATGTTGAGACAAGCATCCTTTAAATTAAGTCGAGTTGCAACGCCTTGACTAATATCACCAATAACTTTATCAATTGGGTGATCTCTGTGTGTTCTCCATTCTTTTGGAAGATCTTGATTTTCTTGAGTAACATCTTTTTGTAGTATTGTTTGATCTTTTGAAACAATTTCTTCATTTTGTGAAGTATTTACAAAATCATCATCATCATCCAAAACAATATTATCCTCTTTCGAGGGGTTAGTCTCATCAAATGAAACATGAATGGACTCTTCAATGGTAAGAGTTCTTTTATTAAAAATTCTAAAAGCTTTACTATAAAGAGAGTAACCAAGAAATATACCTTCGTCGGACTTCTCATCAAATTTACCGAGATTGTCCTTATTGTTGTTGAGAACGAAGCATTTGCATCCAAATATGTGGAAGAATGATATATTCGGTTTCCTTCCGTTGAACAACTCATACAGAGTCTTTTTGAGTAGCGGTCGAATATTCACGCGGTTGCTTACAAAGCATGCCGTGCTTACCGCTTCTGCCCAAAAATATTTTGGAAGATTTGTGTCGCTGAGCATTGTTCTAGCAAGTTCAACTAGTGAACGATTCTTCCGTTCTACGACGCCGTTTTGTTGAGGAGTTCTTGGTGCCGAAAAACTATGAGAAATTCCATGTTCTTCGCAAAATTCTTCAAAGTCTGAATTTTGAAATTCTCCACCGTGGTCGCTTCTTATGGAGGCTATAGTGAGTGACTTCTCATTTTGAATTTGTTTTGCATACTTTTTGAATGCTTTAAACGCATCATTTTTCTGCACTAAAAACATTGTCCAGGTATATCGAGAAAAATCATCAACAATAACTAAAGCATAAATACTACCTCCAACGCTCTTCGTTCTTGATGGACCAAAAATATCCATGTGCAACAATTGAAGTGGTCTTGATTTAGAAACCACTTGCTTGGATTTGAAAGTTGTCTTGGTCTGTTTTCCCTTTTGACATGCATCGCATAATTTGTCCTTGATGAATTTTATCTTCGGAAGCCCAACAACCAGATCATGCTTGATTAATTTGTTTAAATGCTCCATGTGAATGTGAGCAAATCTTTTATGCCAAAGCCATGCCTCGTTGTTGTTCGCCATAAGACACTTTACCTTCAAGGAAGAGTCATCAAAAGAGATCATAAAAATATTATTATATCTTTTACCTTTTAGCAGAATCTCATGAGTGACTTCGTGTTCGATCAAGCATTCCTCCTTTGTGAAGTTGATTTTGAACCCTTTGTCACACAATTGACTGATGCTAAGCAGGTTATGCTTAAGGCCTTCAACAAAAAGAACGTCTTCGATGATTGTACATGGGGGTGCACCAATGGTTCCAACTCCAAAAAATTTTCCTTTATTATCATCACCGTAAGTGATGTATCCTTTGGCCTTTAACGATAGACTTGAAAATTTGTTTATATCTCCCGTCATATGCTTCGAGCAGCCACTATCAAGATACCATTGATTTGTGGTTGTCTTCAAGCATACCTACAAAACAAAATTAGGTAGTGTTAAGTACCCAAATTGCTTTGGGTCCTTGATAGTTAGTACCTTTTTCCACCCACACATAATGCCCCTTTGCAACACCAATATTACGTACATAGCAGGCATTAGGTGTGTGCCCTTTAATACCACAATAAAAACATGTAGGTTGAAAATGACTTCTATATCTAGGAATATAATTCTTTTCTTATTAATTCTTTTCTTGTTATGATTTTGATGCTGAGTTTTAGAAGTGCTTGTCTCTTCCTTCACAATTTGTTCACTTGCTCTTACAAAAATGGTCTTATTGGTGCTTGGTTTTGAAAATTTAGAATATCCCAATCCACTTTTATCATTAGGATACCTTTGATGTTTAAGAATCTCTTCCAAGCCAATTTGACCTTTTTCGTATCTTTCTAAAACTCTTTTAAGTTGAACAATTTAAAAAGACAAAGACTCACAATTCTTACATACAAGACTTTGTTTTTCATCCATCACTTTTTGTTTTTCATCTTCAATATTTTTCAAGAAATCAGAATTTTGTTTTTCTAAAAGTAAAATTCTTTTCTTTTGTGATGAGATGTCTTTATACAAAGTCTTGCACTCTTTTAGAAGTTCATCTATAACTTCTTGTGCATCATTATCATAGACAGAAAAATTACTACTAACCTCATTTTCGTCATCGGAATGGTGAGAGGACATTAAGGCAATATTTGCGCATTCATCGCTATCTGATTCCGATGATGAACTCACTTCGTTGTCGTCCCATGCGACATAAGCCTTCTTTGTTTTGAAATCCTTCTTGCCCTTGAATTTTCCTTTATTTGCGAGTTTTGGGCAGTCTGGCTTTATGTGACCTTGTTTTCCACATTCATAACATGTAATTTCTTGGTTTGATGTGGATGCCTCCTTTTTCCTGAAATGTCTATTCTTTTTAGAAAAAGAAGAAGTTTTATTATTATTAAAAAACTTACCAAGCTTCTTTACTAGAAGCATGAAATTTTCGTCTTCGGAAGATTCGTCAATTTTGTCATCCTTTGTGTCAGTCTTCAAGGCAATTCCTTTGGACTTCTTGTCTTGATTTTCATGTTTCTCAAGCCTTCCAAGTTCCAGTTCATGCTCTTGAAGTTTCCCGAATAATGAAGCGGATGTCATTGTTGAAATACTTTTCTTTTCCGAAATGGCGGTCACCTTTGGTTGCCATTCTCTTGTCAAGGATCTTAGGACTTTTAAGTTGAGATCATCGTTGGTGAAGGTCTTCCCAAGAGCAATCAGGTGATTTGTTAGATGAACGAACCTCTTTTGCAAGGCAACAATAGATTCACCGGGCTGCATACGGAACATCTCATATTCTTGACTTAACGTGTTAAGTCTTGATCTTTTTACTTCTGCTGTTCCTTCATGCGTTTCTACCAAGATATCCCAAATCTGTTTTGCCGATTTACACTGTGATATGCGAAAGAATTCATCCATACTGAGAGCGCTTTGAAGTATGTTGATTGCTTTCTTCTCATTCAAGATTCTCTTCTTGTCATCTTCATCATATGAGGATTTGATCTTTGGGGTTCCAACACCATTTACCACACTTGTAGGAACATGTGGACCAGTTTCAACGGTTTCCCATATACCATCTCCTTGAGCCTCAAGATGTGCCTTCATACGGATTTTCCAAAAATCAAAGTATTCTCCAGAAAAGAGTGGTGGTTTGTTACTACTTCCACCATCTTTGAAAACCGGGTTGGTACTTGCGGAAGCCATACTGAATCGTTAGGAACAGGTTACCTTAACCTGCTCTGATGCCAATTGTAAGAACAGAGTATGCCTAAGAGGGGGGGTGAATTAGGACTTTTGAAATTTTTCCGGTTTTATATGGTTCTTGAAAATATACTGGATGGTGTTCTTGGTTATGGAAAGTAGTAAATCAACAGAAAGAAAAAGACACAAAATTTATAGTGGTTCCCCTCACAATCCGAGAGTACTCCACTCCCCTTTCAACATGAAAGAGAGTTTTCACTATTGTTTAAAACAGTACAACCTATCACACCATCAACCGGTGAGGCCTACTATCAACCAATCAAACTAACAAGTGTACAAGAACAATCCTCTTGTAAACACTCACCCTTGTGTCCAACAATCCTGGATCACAAGTCAAAAATAATTGTAATGAATTTGGTTTGAGAATAACTATCAAAGTGATCTTCTCCAATGAATCAAAATTCACTCTTCGTAATTTTTCAATACAAGTGTTCAATGAATATGAAATTTTCAATGCAAGTATGAACACTTTTTGAAAAATGAATTTGATTCAAAGATAATTTTAAAATGAGTATAGGAGGTTGAAAAGTTTTTGAGTTATGTTCTATTTGGTTGTTTTTCAAAAATGAAAAACTCAGAATTTATATGAGTAAAATAACCTTTCAGAAAAGGTATAATTTTAAAAGATTCAAACCATGAAAAGGTATGTTTTTAAAATAATTTTTGAACATGAAACAAAACAATTTTTCACTGCACGTTCAGTGTTAATCGGTTAACCCATATGGTTAATCGGTTAACACTGGTACGTTAGCCCAGAAAATTCAAAATTCAAATTGGTTAACCGGTTAACCTATATGGTTAATCGGTTAACACTGCTAATTTTCAGAAAAATGCTTTTTAAAATTAATGTTATACCATTTTTAAGGTTTCAAAAACATGCTTATGTATTATGCAAAAATGATTAATGTTTTTGAACACTTGTATATCAAATTATAAAGGTGGATTTGATATACCAGTAATGCAGCCAAGTCTGGAAGAATCATAGTTCCATATGTAGCTTGACTTGAAAGATAGCTTGACTTGATCTTGATGACTTTGAACGGCTTGTCTTTTTGCAATCAAGAGATGACTTTGAGTAGTATTGACATCATCAAAACTTGAGACTGAAGCATGCTTCTACATTAACAACCTAGTCCAATTCACACATTAAACAATGAGTGAATGGCTCACAAAGCTAACACACACGAAGGCTTAAGATGCACACACTTTTAATCCTTGCTTCTCTGGTCTTCAAGCTAGGGTTTTCTCCTCTTTAAATAGCAATGCAGAATGGGCTTGGACTGTGGCAAAATTAATAACAGGTTTTGAGAAGATTTCAATCTTCATAAATTGCTACAATGAAACAGATCTGACTTGATCAATCAGATCTAATCAAATCATCCTTCCAATCTTCAATCAATCTTTTGGGAATAACTCTAAATCAAATCAAATCTGATCCATAATAAGTGTATCAGAAATGCCTTTAGAAAACCACAAAAAACGCGCAGGTTCTACACAAGAGTAGTGCAACAAGCTTGCACATAAAGATATGGACACATAAATACATTCATACAAAATGTTTAGTAAATTAGTGTCAAGACGTCTTGTTTGATATCAATGAGATAAGCCCTGTTAAAAAGTCCAAACCATCCTGCTGATCCTGACAAACAGATGTCACGACATCCTGTAGGACATCTTGTGATTATTCCTAGGTTTACCAAAATGCCTGCCAATCAAGAACTAACAAACTCCCCCTTTGGCAAATTTTTGCTAAAACAAATCACAAGAAAAACAAACACCAGTAAAGAGTACAACATAACAGAAAAAAAATCACAGAAGAAGAGTAAAAGCAAGGCTCTCCCTCAATAAAACAACAAACATCACAACAACCCAAGCAAAACACGAAGCAACCTACAATAACCTATAATGCAAGCATATAGGCAAATAGAAAAACTACTACAACATACAACAAGATGCACAATAGCCCCAAATAGGAACAAACAAACATTAGCAAGATCAACATCCTGTCAAACCAATCAGAGCAGCAGAGACCAGCAGGCACCATCTTCACCTTCAGCTACACGCCTTCTATATACACCAGCACATCTAGCCATACATAAAAGCTACTATAGTATACTCTTCTCCCCCTTTTTAGCCATAATTTTTAGAACAAAAAGCTAAGATATATAGCAAGATCAAAAGGTTAGGAACAATCAAGTTAAGGTCATAGAGACCCCACAAATATTACAACCCATAGGCACATGAGGTGCATCAAAATTAGTCTATTATGCCAAGGCAGACAACACAAATAACAAACAAAAAAACAGCCCAACAACAAAGCAAAAAGCTTAGTCTTCATCTTCAGATGCAGAACTAGAGCCAACATCTTCAACATCAGTTTGGACATCTTCATTATCATCCTCAGAATCCTCCCCAGACCCATCCCTATCATCTTTTTCACTAGCATTATCAGAACTAGGGGATGGATCTATGCGAGAAATTGGGGTGGAAATAGCATGCACAATACGACCTTTCTGGAGAATCTTGGTGACAAGTTCCCTAATGGATCTGTCAACATAGGCATAACCTTCCTTGTTTTTCATTATAGTAATGTTGTCAATAGAGGAATCATAAGATTTACCTTTGGAAGGTTGTTGGGATTTGTTTGCATGACGGGGTGTCACCTCAGGAGCATCTTTGAAGGGGGTGTTCATGGGGTGGCCATCAGTTTGGAAAGCATCACATTTGGGAGACATCTTGATGTTGAGAGAAGAAAAGTGTAGAGGATGACGAAGATAAATGATAAAGTTCAGAGTGTGAGAGGTGTAGGTGCAGTTAGAGGGAAATATTTGTGTGGGATAGTGAGCTTCAGTAGTCAAAGGCGTGCAATGCATTAAAGAGAGATGTTGAAATATGTTTATTTTAGAAAAACTTCTTTTAAACGCAAACATCCCTCTTAGCAATAACTGCTATAAGTCCTTATAAATACAAATTCCTAACTTCCCTCTCAAGGTATCAAACTGATTAGCATCCAATGCTTTGGTAAAAATATCAGCCAATTGATTTGCTATAGTAACATGCTCAAGAGTAACGATTTTTCTTTCAACAAGCTCCCTAATAAAATGGTGTCTAATATCAATATGCTTAGTTCCGCTATGTTGAATAGGATTCTTGGAGATATTTATAGCACTTAGATTATCACAGTATAATGTCATGACATCTTGTGTGACATTATATTTTGTAAGCATCTGCTTCATCCATACAAGTTAGGAACAACTACTCCCAGCAGCTATGTATTCTTCTTCAGCAGTAGATAGGGATACACAGTTCCGTTTCTTGCTAAACCATGAGATGAGTTTGTTTCCCAAAAAGAAGCAGCCTCCAGATGTGCTCTTCCTATCATCAGCACTTCCATCACAATCAACATCACAATATCCAAACAACACACATCCAGATCCATGAGTGTACAACATTCCATACTCACTTGTCCCGTTGATATAATTAAAAATTCTTTTGACTTGATTAATGTGGCTAATCTTGGGTTCAGCTTGATATCTGGCACAAACTCCCACAACAAAAGCAATGTCAGGTCTGCTTGCTGTAAGATATAACAAGCTCCCTATCATGCTTCTGTATAGCCTTTGAACCACATTAGCTCCCTTTTCATCTTTGGACAATTTTAGATGGGTAGGTGCAGGAGTTCTTTTGTGGCTGGCATTTTCCATTCCAAACTTCTTAACAATGTTCTTGGCATACTTACTCTGAGATAGAAATATGGATTCTTCCATCTGTTTGACTTGAAGACCCAGAAAGTAAGTTAATTCCCCAACAAGGCTCATTTCAAATTCAGATTGCATTTGCTATACAAAATGTTGAATCATCTCTCCTGACATCCCACCAAAGACAATGTCATCAACATAGATTTGAGCAATCATGAGTTTTCCCTCTTTTTCTTTGATAAACAAGGTCTTATCTATGCCACCTTTTCTATATCCATTCTCAACAAGAAACTCTGTTAGTCTTTCGTACCATGCTCTAGGGGCTTGCTTCAGGCTATACAAGGCCTTTTTCAACTTGAAAACATGATTAGGAAAGGTTGGACCAACAAAACCCCTAGGTTGTTCCACATAGACTTCTTCACTTAGGTAACCATTTAAGAAGGCACTTTTGACATCCATTTGAGGCAACTTGATTTTCAGAGTGCAAGCAACTCCCAGAAGAAGTATGATGGATTCAAGTCTAGCTACAGGAGCAAAAGTGTCATCAAAATCAATCCCTTCAATCTGAGTATATCCTTGAGCAACCAACCTGGATTTGTTCCTAGTGACCACTCCTTTTTCATCAAATTTATTCTTGTAAACCCATTTGGTTCTAATCACATTTTTTCCTTCAGGCCTTGGCACAAGATCCCAAAATTCATTCCTCTTGAATTCACCCAATTCCTCTTGCATGGAATTTATCCAGAATTCATCAGTTAAAGCTTCCTTGATGTTCTTATGTTCAATCTTTGACACAAAGCAAGAGCTTGAGACAATTTATCTAGAACTAGTGGTTACCCCTTTATTTGGATCACCTATGATAAGATCAATAGGGTGGTCTTTCTGAATTCTGATGGAAGGTCCTTTATTAACAGGTTTAGCCTCAGTGGTGGTGGGATTAAAGTCATTATTTTTGTCTCCAGATTCATCTGAGATATCAAATGATGTTCCAACATCTTCTGGGACATCACTTTCCTTATGCATGTCATTTATAACAACATTGATAGATTCTATCATGGTATTAGTTATGTAGTTAAATACTCTATAGGCTCTGTTGTTGGTAGAGTAGCCCAAGAATATCTCTTCATTACTTTTAGGATCCATCTTTCTTCTATGGTCACGATCTGAGAGAATGTAGCACTTGCTTCTAAACACATGAAAGTATTTCACAGTAGGTTTTCTTCCTTTCCAAATTTCATACAGAGTGGTCATAGTTCCTGTTCTCAAGGTTACTCTATTGTGAACATAGCAGGCAGTGTTCATGGCTTCAACCCAGAAATGGTAAGGTAGGTTCTTAGCATGAATCATAGCTTTGAATGATTCTTGTATTGTTCTATTCTTTCTTTCCACAACTCCATTTTGTTGAGGGGTAATAGGAGAAGAGAATTCTTAGTTAATTCCTTCAGTGGAGCAAAATTGAACAAACTTTTGATTTTCAAACTCCTTTCCATGATCACTTCTGATTCTGACAACTTTACTTTCCTTTTCTCTTTGAAGTTTCTGATATAGGTATTTAAACACATCAAACACTTCAGATTTTTCTCTTATAAAATTCACCCATGTGTATCTTGAAAAGTCATCCACAACAACATAAGCATACTTCTTTCCACCAAGACTTTCCACTTGCATAGGTCCCATTAAGTCCATGTGAAGAAGTTCCAACACTTTAGAAGTAGTGAGATGTTGGATCTTTTGATGAGACATCCTTGTTTGCTTTCCTATTTGGCATTCACCACATATTTTTCCTTCTTTAATCTTTAGCTTAGGAATACCTCTGACAGCTTCAATAGATATGATCTTCTTCATTCCTCTTAGATGTAAATGCCCAAGTTTCTGGTGTCACAGTCTTACTTCATCTTCTTTGGCAAGAGCACACTTAGAGTCCTGAGAGGCCCATATATAACAATTGTCCTTAGATCTGACTCCCTTCATGATCAGCTCTCCCTTTTCATTTGTAACGAAACACTCAAGTTTAGTGAAGTTGGCACTTAGACCTTGATCACATAGTTTGTTGATGCTAATTAGATTGGCATTTAATCCTCTGACTAACAGAACATTGTTAAGATCAGGTGTTCCTGAGCAGTTTAACTTTCCAACTCCCTTAATTTCACCTTTGGCCCCATCTCCAAAGGTTACATAGCTGGTTGAGTGAGGTTTGATTTCAACTAACAGATTTTTAATACCAGTCATGTGTCTTGAGCACCCACTGTCAAAGTACCAATCTTCCTTAGTAGAAACGTTTAGGGACATATGAGCTATGAGGTAAGTAGTATCAGATTTAGGAACCCATTGCTTCTTGGAGAGAAGAGTGTTAGTTCTTGTAGAGGTTGGATATCCATGCAGTTTGAAACAGAAGGACTTTATGTGCCCAAAGCAACCACAGTAATGACATCTCCATCTTTGGAATTTTCTTGGCTGATTGGTTTGTTTTCTGTCATGATGTTGAGACATCTGTTGGAACTTCTTTGATTCAGAAGGTTTATGATGAGAGGCAGAGTTCTTGTCTTCATTGAACCCTAACCCTGTCTTGTCTTCAGATCTTTTACCATATTGAAAGATCTCTTCTAAGGTTTTGGTACCACTATTCGTCATTCTAACAGACTTTCCCATTTGGTTAAGTTGGGAAGTCAGTTGAGCAACTTCATCTATTAATTTAGTGATAGTTTTAGCCTATTTAGCAACCTCATTTTTCAGACCATTGATAGTTCTCAGGTGTTCCTCCTTTTCAGCCTTTAACTTGATGATGTGTTTCTTCTGTTTTTCACCTTGCTAGCAGACTTCTTCACTTCTGAGGCACAGTTCTTCGCAGGAAGCTGCTAGTTCTTCAAAGGTTAAATCATCTTGGCTGGAGTCTTCATCAGAATAGTATCTTCCAGTCAAGGCAGTTATATGTTCTCCCTGCATCATTTGACTTACTGATGTCAAGTGAGTTGTTCTTGACATTTGGTCTTGTATTTATATCCATTCTTTTTATTACCTTGTTGAATTGTCTTCCTAGTAGAACCATGGCCTTTGATAGACTTTCATTTGTATCCTCATTAGATTCATTATCTCTTCCCTCAGTAATTGACACAAAGGCTATGCTTTTTTTCTTGTCAGCTTTGTCACCTATTCCTACTTCAAAGGTTAGTAGAGAGCCAATGAGTTCATCAACTCTCATCTTACAGATGTATTGAGCTTCCCCTATGGCAGTTACTTTCATGTCAAATCTCTTGGGGAGAGATTTGAGAATTTTTCTTACCAGCTTTTCTTCAGACATCTTTTCACCAAGAGCACTTGAAGCATTGGCAATCTCAAGAATATTCATATGAAAGTCATGTATGCTTTCATCATCTTTCATTCTCAGGCTTTCAAACTTAGTTGTAAGGAGTTGAAATCTAGACATTTTTACCTTGGATGTGCCTTCATGAGTAGTCTTTAGAATCTCCCAAGCTTCCTTAGAAATTTCACAGTTGTTCACCAACTTGAATATGTTCTTATCAATTCCATTGAACAATGCATTCAAGGCCTTGGAGTTTCCCAGAGCTAGATCATCTTCTTCCTTTGTCCATTCTTCCTTAGGTTTTAATTCAGTTGTAGCCTTTCCATCTTTATCAACAACCATAGGATGTTCCCATCCCTTGATGACAGCTTTCCATGCCTTACTGTCCAGAGATTTTAAGAAGGCAACCATTCTAGGTTTCCAGTAGTCATAATTATTCCCGTCCAGAATAGGTGGTCTGTTCACGAATCATCCTTATTTTTCCATGGTACCAGAAAGTATTGTCCCTGGATCTCACCTAGAACCAGAGCAGGATGCCTGCTCTGATACCAATTGAAGTTCTGGTATCAGATATTAGATGTCGAAGGAGATGTTCCCGACACATATATCTGTATAATAAGAACAAAGATAAACACAAACAATTGTAAAGAGACACATCAATTCTTAACCCAGTTCGGTGAAACCACACCTACATCTGGAGGCTACCAAGCCAGGGAGGAAATTCACTACCATTAGAATTAATGCAGAGCTAAACTCCCAGTTTACAACTCTTCACTTAATCTCTTCCCATGTGTTGCACCCCAAAATTTGACCAACATTTTCTTAATCTTTGGCATATGTTTCATTGCATTTTAACATCTTGCATTTGCATAACATAGTTCTTACAGGGGATCAAGTGATTGTTTGTGTCCTATCCAAGAAGAGAGCCTTATTGACCACAAGCTCAAGCAGAGGCATTGGTAGAGGTTTTTTATGTGTGTGTCATCACCATGAAGATACCTGAGCTCCTAGAAAGGAGAGGTATGCCCAGTAGTATCGAGGAACCATCATAGGGTTGTCAAGGGGCCCATGAAGATTTATCATTGGTAGAGGCTTGTTGAGTACCTCAAAGGTCATTGTGGAGTGGGAATGGTCACTCAATTCTTCTGCACATTGCCTAGGCAAAAAGGGTGAATTAGGGTTCCGTACAGTAAAAATTGAGGTTTCGACGGTTTAATCAGTCAATGTGTTGGATTGATTCTCCAAGAAACAAAGCTCCACATCATCAAAGATGCTCCTTTGGGTCAAGTATGAATCCAATTTGAGTTTGTCACCCAAAGATTAAAGGCAATGCAGTTCAGGATTCCCGATTAGGGTTTCTAATCAGGAAAAGTCAACTGTAGTTTGATTTTTGATTTAAAAGGTGTTCCAAAGATGTAATTATGGTCCATGAAGCTCATATGGCTTAGTGAACTCCACTCAAGAAGTTTCAAGGCATCAGAAGACCTAGAACATCAACAATCGACTCGGTAGTCATCGATCGATCGTTTCGTTGACCAAAAAGTCAACTCTTCAACCATAAGGAATTTGACCTCAAAGTGTGAATAAAAAATGTTCCTAATGACATATTACACCTATACATGGAGTTTCATGACCATTGGATCAAGGATGGAGGAGTAATCGAGAAAGTCAGGAATTAGGGTTTTGAAAGGGGCAAGACCATAATTTCTTAACCACACATCCAATTGGGTTGCTTCAAAGCTTGTTGGAAAGGTCTTGACAAATCCTACAAAAGTGTCACAGATGTCCATGTTCGAAAAATGAGTAGATTGGGAGTTATGATCAAAATCATTACAAGAGGGGAAAACACTTAGAAAATTTCTAAGTTTTCTGGCCTTGCAAATCATGTTTTCAGCCAACTTTGAAGGGCTTTTTGACCTAGTTCCACTTGGAATCTGAGGATCATGAAATCATGAAAGTTGTAGAGCTCCATGAGGGATTTCCAAAAATTACTAGAACTCCTCCATAGCCCTTATGAGTTGACAGTTATGAATCCAGAAAGTTGGGCTCTCCACACTTGAGTGCACCATTTCCACTTTTTCACAAATTCACTTTTCAACCACTTGGACCATTCTCAACCATTGAATCATGTCTTAAACTTATATTTAGAGAGGATGGTGGTTAGAAAATGCATAAACAATGAGGTTTTGAGAGCTTTGCAAGTTGGCAAGCAAGTGGACATTATTTTATTCAAAAATAGAGGAAAGAGAAACTTTTTTGGTGAAGACTTGCAGTTGCAGCCTCTCCTACTCTCTAGCCTCATTTCAGTCACCTCCATGAACCTTATTCCACTTGATTTGTGCATCACCTTGATCCAAGGACTTGAGTTTACAACTGCCACATGATCTTGGATGGATTTTCTTCCAAAACTCCCTCCAAAAGCTTGAATCAAAATCTGCCCCAATACCTCTCTTGACCTATAAATAGAGGCTTCATGCCATTGTAATAGACATACCATAGCTATCCAAGAGAACCAGAAACTCATAGCTCTCCTCCTTCCCTCTTTGCTTGAAAGAGAAGAAGTTCACAAAATCACCAAAAAGACCATCCACACAAACTTAAAGTCACCATTTGAAGCTTTTCCAACAATTAGTTTCATCAAAAACACCATAAATCTAAAAGTCAACTTCTCACACACCTAAGTTTGACTTTTATGCACATTTCATGCCAAATCCCTACATAAACCATTTTCCATCATTATGACACTTTGAACACTCTTCATTTAGGTCATACCAACTGTCCATAACCTAAAACAACCACTAGAAATCCGTTTTCTCAACTGTCCTCAAAAAACCACTTGTTTCTTCAAAAGGAAGTAAGCTTCACAAACTTGTTCAAAAGGAAGGATCTCTGGTTTTCTTTGTTGCTAGTTTGCTCAAGGAGGTCTACAAGAGGTATGTAGCTTTGAACCATCTCATCATTGTGCATCATATATGTATGGATTTGGTTTATGAGTGAGACATTGTTATGTTTAAAGTTGTAATTTTGCTACCAAAACTATCTTGAAAGATGAGTTCGTCAACTCTTATTTGTGGTTGTTGAAGTTTGTCTCATTACCAATTGCTGCTTGTGGATTAGACTGTCACTAGAATCTTGCATTAGGGCTGTTGGTTTATTTGTTTGGTATGGTTATGCAAAAGGGGTTACATTTATGTGTTAAGAAAGGCATACTGTCATAGGCTTGTAGAATGACTTTGGGATTAGAGTTTTGGGCTGTTTGGTAAGTGATCTAGACATTATCATGTAGGATTCACATTTATGTTATCAAAATCTGTTCATGGATCTAAGCTTACCATGCTTGTTGTTCTAGTGCATACTTGGATTTTGATAGCTCATATTAGATGCTTAGAGGTTGTAATCTTTGTGTTATTGTTGGTTGTGGTATTAGGTTTTAGTTTGTTTGGTTTAAGATAGCATTCAATCTGTTCAGGTTAATTTTGCTGTCAAAATCTGTGCTTGAGAACCAAATCTCCCTACTCAGTTGCTATCAGTTTGGAGTAGGCGTTTTGGTTTATGTTGTAGCTGCTGCTAGAATTTGTGTTTGAAAATGACAATTCATATGCCTTGAGTCTATTGACTCTCTATTTGACTACTTTGTACCTAATGTGGTACTGCTTAAGTTCTAGTTTAGTATCCTCAGTTTGTGACTTTAGGCTTTGAGTTTTAGCTTGATAGTTGTGTTGGACTTTGACAATGTGTAGGTGGTGATTTTTTTGTGAATAACTGATCTTAGTTTGGTTGGTGTTGAGCTCATGATGATGATTGACCATTATTGACATGTTGGTGCTTTAGGTAGGGGATTTTGAGTCTAGGTTGGAAATTCTGGTGTAGTCATAACAGATGGGGTGATTGACCATTATTCTGCTAGTATGCTCTAGTGAGAAGGGGTATTTTCTACAGTTCATGACAGATTGAAGTTTAGATTTCATTGACTTGTTGCCTTGATACTTAGTTCACTGTCCAAGTTTATAGAGAGTTGTTTTGGAGCATACCAGTGCATTGTGTAGGCTCTGGCCATTTATATCTTAGTGTTTTAGTCACTTGTTAGTTTTCTAGGGTCTAGGTGTTGTAATTTTTTCATGCCAGCATATCTCTTGGATCTGTTGAAAACTAACTATCATAGCTTGATAGTTTTAATCTGATTTCTGCTAACTAGTTGGTTTAAATCCTTGGATGCCTCAAATCTGTTTAGATCTTTGAGAGGCAGTCTATTTTAGTTAGTTGGTTAAAGGAGTTTAGTGTGGTTTGTGAAGAACTTTGGATGTTGTTTAACCCTTTAGTAAGTAGGACAGTAGGATAGTTTAAGCTAGACTGCTTAGTTGGTTTTCTTTGCTGGAGTGATGTTTGGAGGGAAGGACTGTCATGGGCCTGTTTTGAATCCTTGGAGTTTTAAACTTTGTTGACACATGGAGTTGATGCTGTGCTTGGCTGTCCTGTCTTGTTGATAGGGTCCTTGATTTGTTTTCTTGGTAGGCTTATACTTTAGTCCTTAGGATGTGTTCAGAATTGCTCCATGTCTGAATAAAGGTGGTTGGATTGCAAGGCTTATGTTTTCACTTTGTACAGATGTGCAGCAGGTTGTGTGCTTTGGTGTTTAGGTCAAACCATTTTAATCTCCCATCAAGACTTTGTTGTGGGTGCTGCCTGATGTAGAGTAGAATCATAACTTGCTTACATTTTTGAACTAGATTAGATCTGCATTGCTTTCCCTGTTATTACTGGATCTGCTGCTCATGCCATGTTTGGTTTGAGGTTGCTTGACAGGTTGGCAACTGTTTTAATGTTTAGAGTTTGATAATTGTGAACCACTAAAAACTGTCACTGAGTCTTGGTCTTGGGATAGCCTGTCCAGCCTTTGTATGGGTTTGTACCAAGTGTTTGTCTTGAAATATTTCTGTTCACATTACATTGAAAGTTTGATTGTTGCTTTTGACTTTTAATCACACTTTACATTGAAAAATTCTGCTCTTCATGAGTTGCTGCTAGATTGTAGTAAGAATTCATGATTAGGCATTGTTTGATATGCCAAAACATACTAGTTGTCAGTTCCGCTCTTCATGCTTCTACTTGTGAAAATTGAAAGCTGTCATTGGAATAAACAAGATGAGTATGGTTCTTGGACTCAAAACTATGTCGGTAGGACTGTTCTACTTTGAAACTTGCTCATATAACATCGTATTTGAAACTTGCTCAGGCCATTATTTGCTCTAAATTGCATCTGTTTTGATCCATTGGTTTTCAAATGCATCTCAATGTCTCTCCTTGCGCGAGCAATCGTGTTTTTCACCATGAGCACCATTTGAAAGTATGGTTGATACCATTACAATCTTCATGAAAAAAATGTAGGTTTGACTAAAATTTCATCAAATTTGGTTAAGATTTGGAGAAGTAGTGATCGAATTGTATTTTGAGTTTTTACATGGTTTTGGCTTAAACTTGCCCAGCCTGCGCGCCATTCTTGGTATATATCAAACTGGGGTGGCTTGATTCAACGAATGTAGCCACCCCAGTGGTTAAACGCCTTGCCTTAAGACCTTGCCTTGCCTTGAGAACCTGAGTTCGACCCCCAGCGGAGGCGTTTTTGCTTCCATTTTATTATTTTTCATGTTTTTAGTTTTTTTACTTTCCTTTTCCCTTCCTTTCACACGCTTGAAGGTGGTTTGTTTGGCATTTTTTTGTGTCTGCAACCCCAAGGTCTTGGGTTCAAGCCTTGGGGGGCACTTTCTTATTTTTAGCATTTTGTTTGTTTCATTTTCTTTTATTTTTGTTTATTTCTTATTTAACTTTTACTTTATTTTAAAAAATAGTTTTAATTATCATAAAATCTAAAAAAATATTTTTCTCATGTTTTAATAAGTTATTTTATTTTTCATCTTTTTTTAATTATTTTAATTTTCTTTTTTATTTCTCTTTTGTTATACGGCTTTTTATCCCATTTTTCAAAAAACTATTCAATAAAGGAATAAACTTCTCTTTGTATTGAATTAAAAAGAGAGGATTAAGTGTAGACTTCTTCCTCTCCGAGTGTTGGGATACTCACTGTAGTGTGGGTGGTCTTGATACTCGTCTTTCAATACGAAGACGCGTTCATATTCATCCACACCTTTTTTCTCCCAAAAAACCTCGGTCCCGCGCCGAGTACATTTCCAAAACACTTTCAATAAAAGAATCAATTTCTCTTCGTATTGAACTAAAGGGAAAGGATTGAGTGTAGACTTCTTCCTCTCCGAGTATCAGGATATTCACTGTAGTGTGGGTGTTCTTGATACTCGTTTTTCAATACGAAGACGCCACTTTATTCACCACCTCTCTCATTCATAACTTCCTTCCGCAACCTTTCTCACCTAAAACCTCAGTCCTGCACCGAGTGCATTTTCAACTCCTTTTCACAACAAAACTTGAATGGTCGTGGAGTGGTTAGGTGTAGGCCTTCTCCTATCCCGAATGCTTGACATTTACCATAGGGTTCATTGTCACAAAGCATTTATCATTCAAAATAAAAAAAACACTTTAATAAGAGAATGAAGCTTTCTTTGTATTGAATTAAAGAGAGAGGATTGAGTGTAGACTTCTTCCTCTCCGAGTGTCAGGATACTCACTGTAGTGTGTGTGGTCTTGATACTCGTCTTTCAATATGAAGATGCTACATTCGCCACACCATTTTCATAACAAAAACTTTAAGATAAAGAATTGGGTAGTACCCACAATGGGTTACTATCCAATGACATATCTCACCCCTAAAAACAATTCAACAAATCAAACGCGACATCTTGCCTCGCATGGCGAAAATTAATCTTTCCAAAAGGATATGTTACATCCATTCTATCACAAACAAGTAATGCCTAAGTCTCCAAAGGTCGAGCAACAATACACTTAAACTACTAGAATGCGCACGATAACATTGTCCATAAAAACATCAGTTAACCATTTCCCGAACTACTTTTGCTCTGATTTCTCATGCTAGATGAGAATATGTAGGCACAAGATGGCGATGTCTTGGCGAGCACCCGTTTCTTTTTCCCCTCGTAGTTTCCCGAACTACATTTGCTCTGATTTCTCATGCCAGATGAGAATACGTAGGCATAAGATGGCGATGTCTTGGAGAGCACCCGTTTCTTTTCCCCACGTAGTTTCCCGAACTACGTTTGCTCTGATTTCTCATGCCAGATGAGAATATGTAGGCACAAGAAGGCGATGTCTTGGTGATCACAATCCCCCTATCACTCGTAGTTTCCCGAACTACGTCGACTCTAATTTTCTCATATTTGTTGAGAATACGTAGGCCTAGGACTGCGAAGTCCTACCAAGTCCTTTCTTTCCCTCTTTACCTTTCCCGGTTTCTAACCTTTCCCTTTATTTTTTTGGAACACTTTATTTAAAATTTTCATTTAAGCAAATATTATCACACATCGACAAACAAATGGTTCCCATCGAGTACGATGGATGCGAAGGGTGCTAATACCTTCCCTTCGCATAACCGGCTTCCAAACCTGTTCTTGGTTACGATACCATCTTATCCATTTCTTTCTTAGGGTTTTCTCGATGTTTTCCCTTCCCCTCATGGGATAAATAAAGTTCGATGGCGACTCTTCTGTCCTTTCTTTTCGCCTCCCCATCGATGCATTTTTTTCGAGTAGCAACAGCTGGCGACTCTGCTGGGGAATTCCTAGCAAGCCAAACCTAGTTTGTTTGTCGCAAGTTTGATTTATTTGCCGTTATTGATTATTATGTTGTGTTCCTTTTAACCTGTTGGGTTTGTTGGGATGGTTTGAAAGGATAAGAGCTTTCTACCCGAGCTTTCTAGTATACACTAAGAGTAGGAGGTGGTTTCTTTCTGATTTACGAGACTTATGACTCGTTGAGTTGGTTTGAATTCCACCGCTCAGATAAGACCCCGTTGGGATGATTATGTCCTACATGTAGTCGTAATGGTGTCTTTATTTCCAATTGGGAGTTCGTGACTCTGAGGACCTTTTGTAGAATCCAATTCCAAAGTTTACTAAGATATGAATTTGTGTTCATCCTTTGAAGGGTTCACCGTCTTACAAATCGTCGTTATGATGGAAAAATTTTGAGGGTTAGTGCATAGGACTTTATTTAATGCCTTTGGAATACACTCTTATAAACCAGTAGATTGCCCACCCGAGGTGAGAGATATCTCGTTGCATTGTATTGCAAGATGTGTGACCTTGATCCTGTGCTGTTGCATTTCATATTACATTGCATGACATTAGCATTTCATTTGCATAGCAAGTGTTTGAGGCTGGGTTTTTGTCATCCTGATCTGGTTTTCTTCGGAATTTTTTGGATTCAATTCTTGGGGAGATAGAAGTTGACTATGGAGCAGATTCAAGTACAACTGAGGGAAGTCCGAAGCCAAATGGGACAATTCATGGTGGAAATGCAAGCTTTGTGGCAGGATCAGAAAATGCTTAAGGAGGAGGTTCATCAACTGAAGACTCAGATGGGCCTGATCACAGAAGTGATAAGAAAAGTGTTAAGAAAGGAAGGCGATCATGTGGCTGAAGCTGTAGCAGAATTGGTCATTTCATCTTTATCTGTGGAACCTGTCCCAAGGCGTGAGGTGCCTCAAATATCTTCTACACAATCCGAGGTTCCAGGATATCGCCTTCAGCAGCTACCTCCTGTTTCCCGAGACAATCCCAATATTAGCAGGCGAGCTTAGAGGCCGAAGCTATCCGATATAATCTTCAACCAGATGCCTATGACTTATACAAAGTTGTTGTAAATCTTGCTTCAACTTCGTTTGGTTGAACTCCGGACTCTGGATCCACTTACTGGTAAGCCACCACCAGACTATGATGTAAGTGCCTATTGTGATTTCCATTCTGGGGCACCGGGGCATGATGTTGAGAAATGCAAAGCTTTTAAGCACAAAGTTCAGGACTTAATTGATTCAAAGGCAATTGAATTCGCGTCGGGCAGCGTTGTTGCACCCCAAAATTTGCCCAACCTTTTCTTAACTTATTTTATGTTTCATTTCATTTCTTTCTAGCATATGCATTGCATATCATGTTTCATTGAACAAGGGATCAAGAGGTTGTGCATAGCAAGAGGAGTCTACTCAGAGGGTTGATCCTAAGCAAGGGGTGTTACTCAAGTTTGAATGGTCATCAGGTCATCTAGAAGTGGGCAATAGTCTTGTGAAAGGATTGATGGATGTATGTGGATCAGCTCCTAACTTGGAGGCCAGTTCAAGATCATCATAGGATTGTGAGTGCATGATCATGGATATAAGATGTTGAGAGATCTCATTGAGTGCTTTGAGAATCATTTGGAGTTTATTCAAGTTGTTGTGTGAGGTGGAACAAGCCACAGTCAAAGGTGTTGCAATTAGGGTTTTCATCTGGTAAATCCTCAATCAATTGTGAAATTGGAGGAGATTAAAACTCAATTCAAAGTCTCTATTGTCATGGGACGTTGTGTTAGGATACATGGTATATCATTTCAAGATCAATTCATCAAGAATCAAAAGTGTGTGAAGTTACTAAATTAGGGTTCTCAGGGCAAAATCCCCTATTTAGTGCCTAACTTCAAGACCACCTACCTCAAGATACAAGTTTCATCTCAACTTTTGGCCAACATGAAACTTGTATAGCATGTTCTTAGCTTTCGTTTGAGTACTAGAAGTCCTTTATTTGATTTATAAAACTCAAGTAATGATGCAGACAAGTTACAGGTCATCAGATGAATGTGATTTTGGTCAACAAAAGTCAACCAACTTCCAAGACATTTTTGACCTAGAATGATGTTTCTCCTCAACTTTTAATGAACATGAAAGTTGTAGGTCATGATCTTAGATTTCCAAAGAGTACTAGAAGTCTTTCATCTGATTTGTAGAACTCAAGTTATGAGGGTTGCAAGTCAAGGGTATTTTGGGAAAGTGAGATTATAGGTCATAAAATTATAGGTCCATTTCACCAATTTGCACATCTCAAATGGAAATTTGTCCAACTTGAAAGGTTCTCAAAATGGGGTTATTTACTCAACCAAGCATCAAGGGTTCCTGGATATGGATAGGAATGAGAGTTGGTTCAAGAAAATCTTACAAAGGGCATTTTAAAGGCATTAAAACGGGAAAATCCAAAATAATTCATATTGGCTCACAATTATGCAAGCTTGTGCATATTTTGAGTGCATTTTATGTTTTGAACATATTGGCATTATTAGAATTTCAAATTGAGTCTCATTTCATGGCCAATTTTTGAGTTGCTTCAAGAATAAGTTACACTTGAAACATCAACCATTGAGATCAAACAAGGAGTAAATCATGGCCTTTCACTCTCCATACACTCCCAGCAAGAGTTTTGAGCCAATTTGGAGCCAAATTTGAAGCATTTTCGTGCACTTGAAGGAGCTCCAAAATCAATTCCCATGGATTTTCAATTGGGCTCTAGGGACTAGAATTTGGCTTCATTCTGATTCAAATTCATTAAATAAAAGGTTTCTAACCTTCACAAATCAACAGAACACGAAATTGGAGGCAAATTGCTCAACAACTTTGAAAAAGTGGTGAAAATTCAAAATTTGAATTCTGAGAATTAGCAAGTTTCAAGCCAAATTGTGAATTGCAAAAGCTTTATTGAAGTTTGTTGAGTGATTCTGGAAATTTTTCTGCAAGCTTAAGCATCAATTGAAGGCTCAGTGGAAGTTCTCCACTAGGTATTTACAAATCAACCTTACACTCTAAATATGCATTGATTCTCTTCCATTTTTACATATTCGAGACCTAGACAATATGTAGATCATTAATCACTAAAACGAACTGGCATTTGTGATGATTGTTGGATGAAGCTCAAAATTGTTTGGATCTGGTATGGCTTGTTCTTTCGTGTTTTTGCTTAATTGTTGGTGGATCTGTAACCTCCATAACCTCTAGATGATGTTTGCACAAAATTGAGTGAGTTTTGGTGAACTTTTGGTTTTGATGCACAAGCTTGTTTGCTTCGGTTTGCTCTTATTATGCATGATAATTGAATTTTGATGCTGGATTTGAGATCCTCGTGATCTCTAGATGAATTTTGATATAAAACTTATCATGTTTGGTGAGATTTTAGTTTGGTCGTGTGTTGTTGTTGTATCTGCGGTGGCCGAAAGTTTGGTAGGGACGACCGGAGTTACAGTCCGGCCACCTCCGTTTCCTTCCATGTTTCATTGAAGAAGATGACGAGGTGTCGTCTTGTGGTGCGCACGATTTGCATACTTTTGGCTTTAATGGCTGTGATTTAGAAACACGATAGTCATCCTTTGACTTGATGCATGTGATTGCTTTTAAATTCCTCATTAATGTGTTGGCAGCCTGACAGCCACGTGATGTGATTACCAATTAATCATGCGCTTCCTATTGATTTCCATGATACACCACAGTGGACTCTGGCACACACAATCACCAGATTGTTTGGTTTTTGTTTGGATTTTCTGACTGGGCCTTGACCGTGCATGCTAGGCGCACCCCCCTGCTGGGCCCATTGCCAGTTTGAACAGGATTTCATTGCTATTTGCACTTCATGTTTTATCATTTTCTTTTATTTTCTTTTTGATTTTTGTTTTATTTTCTGTTTGCAATTTAAATCAAATAAAATAGCTCCAATACTCTAAAAATTCACCAAAAATATTATTTATAAACTTTGAGATGTCTAATATTTTTTTGGATATTTTTATTTTTATTTTTGATTTTATTTTCAATTTAAAAAAGAATTAAGTATTGGAGTTGTTTTAAATGAAGTGAATTGTGGCATTGTTTGATCTTGCATTTATTTCTCTTCTTCCTTTTTGATCCAATGATTGAAAATTGATCCTCATATCAATGATGGGATGATCAATTTTTGAGGACCATTTTTCCCCTGGTTGTTGACTTTTGTGGCTTTTCTTTTTGCCTTTGTTTCTTCTATTTCAAAGTGGTACATCTAAATGAATCTTTTCTTTTGATGGTGCTTTGAGGGAATATTTGTCTTGATCTTTTGGCCTCTGTTTGCCAACATGTTTAGCTTCTTTGTGTATTTTATTTGGTATTTTTTTATCCTTTTTCCAAATTTTGAGATGACTTGCAAGATAGGTCATTTCATAGGACAGCTCACACAAGTGCATGACCTAGTTTGAATTGGAAGTGACCTTTGTGGATCCAATAAGCTCTCAACTCTTCTTGTTTCACATTTTAGACATGTTGAGCTTACTGTATGTTAATGTTTAGGTCAAAATTATGTTCATTGCTTGTTGATTGATGCATTTCTTTTTGAGCTTTCAACTTGAACTCCTAAGTGGTGTGTGCTTACTTCCTTTGTGCTCTTACTTGCATTTCTTCTTGATTTGTTTTGATATTGCTTTTGAGGTTTCTTCTATTCATCTACCTTCTGTCCAATGACCTTGGAGTGTCATTTAAGGTGGCTTGGTCCCTCCTTTGGAAGTATTTGAAGCATACCTAGAATGATGAATCCTTGGGGACACTTTTGGTGCTTCTTTGCTTTTGATGAGTGATGCTTATGGTTGAGCACCTATTATGAGGTCCTTGCTGCCCTCATCTGGTCTCCCATCCTCACTTGGTTTTGGTTTTTGTTTTACCTTTCATTTGGTTTAGTTTTTTGGGTGTGGTTGATGTTGCTTGACTTAGGTCATTTCATCCCATTTTTGATGCACCTTTGTGTGGTTTATTCTTGTTTGATTTGATTTCTTCTATTGCACTTCTACTTCCTTTCTTTTCTTACATTTCCATATGCATGCTTGGTTGAGATAAGCTTGTGGAGGCTACGGCCCCACACTATTTTCCTCCCACTTTCATTCTATTTGTGCATCTTATGTTTGCATCTTCATTTGCATGTTGTTCTTTTGTTGTTTCTTTTTCTTCTCTTGCTTTTCTTTGCCATTCTCCCCAGAAGTTCTCTAACCTCTTGAGGTTATGATAGACATTAGGTGCCTAACTATGCATGATAACATTAGGAAGTTTCCTTTTGAATCCCAACTTTAGATCCACTTTGCATGATAACTTTTAGGATTGATTAGTCTCCCATTAGTGTTCCTTTTTCTCTTCTCACCTTCAAACATTCTTAAAACATCTAATAAAGAATGACAAGTGTGGCACGTTACGAGCCTTAAGCTACTTGAGAAATGGTAATTGAGGGACCTCCTCTCAAGGACCTAGAGTGTTTAGTGTACACCCTTTGGGTGATATACAACGCATTCGTTCTTAAGTCATAGTCTCTAGTGCGACATGAGTTACAAATCAAATTCAAAACACTTCTTCTCTAAAAAACATAAAAACACTTCAAACCTTTTTCATCCTTCGGGATCTTAATCAGGAAAATCTTTTCAGATAAAAGAGTGTCGTTAACTTTTAGTTCTACCGCAAACAGTAACGCCTAAGTCTCCAATGGTCGAGCTGCATACACCAACTGCTAGAACTATTTGTTAACCCTACTCGGGCCTAAAAACTTTTGAACCAACTTGTGGTCCTTTTAGCCCGAACTATGTTTGCTTTGATCTTTCATGCCAGATGAAAGTACGTAGGCACAAGACGCGACGTCTTGGCGAGAAACCTTCCCCCCTTTCTTTAGCCATAGTTGGTCGAACTACGTTGACTCTGACTTTCCCATTGCACGAGGGAGTACGTAGACACAGAGTAGCGATGCTCTGCCGAGTCACTTCTCTTTTCTTTTTCTTTTGTCCCCGAGCCTTTAGCTAGGTAGTTTCAACACACCCTTTTAGATAAACAACAATGCGTGGATCCCGTCGAGTACGACGGACGTGAGGGGTACTAATACCTTCCTCTTGCGTAACTGACTCCCGAATCCAGACATGGTTGCGATGACCTTGTCTTTCCCTTTTTCGTTAGGTTTTTCTGATTGTTTCCTTTCCCTCTCTTTGGGATAAATAACGAAAGTGGCGACTCTTCTATTTTTTCTGCCGGTTGTTTTTCGCAGTGATGACAGGCGTGAGCGTACCAGGTGGTCTAGTTCCCTTCGTTGCAAAAGAGGTGGATGTTCCTATTCTCTCCCCTGAAGTTGCATCAGGTCAGGAGTATGCCTTACAATCTATGATTTCAGAATCTCCATGTCCACAGTTGTTGCCTGTTCCTAGGCCAAGTCTGAGAATGAAAATGTCTGCACGTGAGGAATGCCCTAATCAGTACCAACAACCTCATGCTCCTCAGTAGCAATACTATCGACGCCAGAATCAGAATAGCCCTTGCAACAATTTAGAAAGAATGAGTGCTCCTCTTCATCCAGTTCCTATGTCATACAGTCAGTTGCTGCCACATCTAATTCAAAACTCATTGGTGGAGCCTAAGGCTCTCAAGCCGTTACTAGAACCATACCCTCCTGGGTATGATCCCAGTATTCAATGTGGTTATCATGGGGGATCCATGGGGCAATCGACTGAAGATTGCAAAGCCCTTCAAGCCAAAGTGCAACAGTTGATGGACAAAGAGTACATATCCTTTCCCAAAGGAAATTTGGTCGTGCACGTCAACCTCTAATTTGTTGGAGTTTGAAGAGTTCAAGGGTCATCTCCTCCAGCCAGTGGTTCAAACAGGAAGACATTCTCCGAGCTGGAAATCTTGGATCTTTTTAACTTATCATTTCTTTGCACTTGTAGTTTATTTTCTGTTTAAATTTGAACTTATTTACAAATCTTGTCTGTAGAACTCTTTTATAATGATAATGAATTGAATATGCTTGTTTTGATTAAATCCATTCGTATTCACTCAATTCTTTTATTATTGTCAAACACTTGTTTAAAGAGGAATCAGAGGGAGGATGACGAAGTTTAAAGACGCAAACTTCCGAAAGTATGCTTTTGAATTAAAACCTCTGCTGATGATGTGCATGCATTGTTTCAAATCCCTAAACACCTGAGATATAAGGAAGATAATCCCTTGTTAACCCCTTTGAGCCTAGTAGTAGGAGTTTCTTTTTGAGAACAAAAAAACCCGCAATCTTTGCCTGGGGCAGGGTAGGTGTCAGTTAATTTGATGGAGTATCCAATTGCAAGAGGATTGTTCTTGTTCGAGGATCATTCACACCCGTAGGGGTCGTACCTAAAAAACCATAGTAATTATCCCTTACTAGTCAAGGAGTGAGACAATCAAAATCCCTTTCAACAAGTCAGACAAGTCGGTGTCACGCGATTTGTTCAGAAAAAGAATCAAAAGAAAGAGAAAAAAAAGTCTGCTAAGTCGATAACTTGAAGTCAAGTGGCTTAGGCAAAAATTAGGGTATCCCGCTGGACTTTGAAATCAAAGGATATACTCAAAAGAGCCAGTCCAGGAAAAATTAGGGAAATAAAAATAATGGCAAAGAACAAGACGTGTGACTCCAGACACCAAACGCGAGAAGCGAGTGACTGTCACTTCGAAAACTCGTGGTTTCCTGAACCGTCACTCCTGTCATTCAACCTTTGAGAGGTGAGTGCTTGTGTCGATTTAGCTGAACATAGGATTGGAGAACATCAAGGAAAGTGGGTGGGTTAAACAAAACTTTGAGCCTGATATCCTTTCCCTTAAACCGTGAATCTGACCAAGTTACAACCTTCAAAAGTCCTAATTGAAGCATGTTTGTTTCAAAAGCATACTTCGGTAAAGATCGCGTCGAAACTGACTCCTAAAAGGATTTTTCTTACCCTATGGGTATGGATATTGAAGTTTCTGATAAGTGATTCGTTCACTAAATGCCACAAATTTTTTCGGTGAACAGACTTGGATTTCAAAACTGTCATATGCATTGCATTAATATCATCTTTTGCAAAACAAATTGTTTTACTCGCGAGAAAGCATTTGACATCAGGAAAGTTTCTACAGTTGAAAGTTTGATAGAAATAAGATGTAGAGCGCCCCAGTACTCCTTTGAGAATGGGCAAGTCACATCAGGTAAACATAAGCGGAGTCAGTCATTCCTATATGAAGTTAATCTGGGGCAATCAGGTCGAGATTAGATAAATCTCTCGAAGTCAGTCAGAGACACTCCTCCATAAATCATTCAATCAGGGGCAAAGTCGTTGCAAGGCTGGGGCAGGCCACCCCAAGAGCCCGAAAGCTATATTTATCCAAGAGCCAACACTTCTTCGGGGTTCTAAGTGTTGAGGCAGTTCACATCAGACCATCGGGGTACAAAAATTTCAGATCTCCATTCAGGGAAGGATTTACAAAAGTCCCACATGCAGGGGCAAAGTTTGAAAAATGAGGGAGCTATTCCCCTCCACATCTTCAGAATTCATCAGAGTTATTTGGGCAGGTGCAGTCGACCTTCAAGTTCAGGATGAATATCGGGAAACTGTAAAAAATAAACCCGCACTCGGACTGAACGTTTCTCAACTTAGTTGTACTTGACCTTTCACAGAAGACTTGAGGTCCGGTCACACTTGGCACGTCCGGTTATCCCAAGAATTTTCCTCAGTAGAAGAAGATGGGTAGCCCGAGAGCTATCCCTCAGCGGGTGAAGATTAATAACCCTAGCGTATCGAGTGTGTACACTCATCCCCCAGCAGATCAATTATAGGCGCTCATCCCCATCAAAGTCAGTGGAGAGAATTATTCCCTTTCTTCAGCAGCTCTTACCCATTATCCCTAGCAGATAACAGATTAAATCTCCAGTGGAGTGGAACCCCCAACAGAATGGAGTTTGTTCCCGGTTGTTTATCTCGCGCCCTAGAAGAGTTGTAAGAGGCCATCCATGATTGATATCCCCTGTAGGAGTTCATCTCAGCAATTGACTGTGTTTCCCCAATAGGGTCATTCTTTCCCCAGAAGAGTTGTATTCTGGTGAGCCATCCAGAGCATTTTTCCTCAGTAGAGTTTGATTGGATCCCCAACAGAGTGGATTTGCTTTTAGCAAAACAGTTTTACACATAATTTTTCTCGGAGGCCAGCCAAGTCTTGTCTCCCCCAGCATGGTTCCGTTTGTGCTAGGCGTGTCTAGCCTTTCCCCAGCGGAGTTGGTCTCTCTTCTCTAGCATTTATTTTGCTAAAGTGGTTCCTTTGTATTTGCATCATGCACAGCATCCTCAAACGCGTAGCATTTCCATTTCGTGTAGAGCATTACGCCATATTCAAACATATGCATGTAAAACATAAGCCAGGTTGTGACCTCGTTGCGTTCAGGTGTATCCCTAACAGGTGGTTGATTTCTGTATCCCCGTGGTGTTCATAATATGGTAGGGCGTGATTTGTTTCTCTAAGTCCATGCAAGCAGTCAGATCTCAGGCAGTAGATCCTTGATAAATCTTAGCATTTCCTCCCTTTCAGAGTCGATTGGTTAAGCTTCTCTTTTCCCCAGCGGGATTTCTTTATGATGTTTCATCATATGTTGGTATCAATTGTGTGAATGCCTGGCGGCGATGTCGGGTGTTTCTCAACTAAGATGATTGATCCGCGGTCGCTCGCGGATCAAAAACGAGTGTTTTTGTAAGAAAATGCAGTACAACGACAGTGACTCAGAATATCGTCTCACAAGGATTCTTGTAGGAATAATCAAATACAGTAACGAAATATAGGGGGTTTTGATTAAGATAAAATAAACGAAAAATAAGTGATTAGAAAAAGTGATTGTAGTAATGAGTTGAAACGGCTAATCTACTGTTTTCGTTTCCCAACTTATCATCGATCCTAATAATTCCCAATTCCTAAGCGGATTCTATCCCCTTTCCGATTATAATAACAATCAACAAGCGCAATTGATATTATACGATACACGTTCCTAATTTCTGAATTAAGCAAACAAATAAAATAGTAACCGTGAATTAAGAAAACACGAGAAACATACGCGGATTAAGCAACCACGATTAAAGTATAAGAACATGCAATCATCGAAATAAATCAATCATCCCTAAGATAAATCGAATTAAGCAAACAAAATATCATAGAGAAGAATTGAAAGGAAATAGATTTTATTGGAAATTAAAAGAACCTCAAAGTGTTGGCGGGAACCGATTACAGCATATTAATCCGAAGGAATTAGTTCTCCTTAATTCATACAAAGCTCCAACCAATATTTTTGTGAATAGTGAATAGGATACTGTAAACGAGGTTTTCCCTCAAAATAAAACAATGGATTCAGTTCATAACCCAACTGGGTCAAAAACATAACCCAGGCCCAAAACAAGATCAAAACTAAAACAGAATTCTAATGCTGTAACTTGAAACGAAATTATGGAATTTTGAGCTTCGAATCTGACTTCGACTCCAACACAAAAGTCGTAGCTCTCTCTCTTAGCTTTCCGGCGATTTTTAGAACGCCTCAAACGGACTCCCGGAACTCCAGTTATGATTTTTCTCGCGAAAGCTGCTAAAGCTGAAAAATAAATACGAAAAACAATTAAATGCAAAAATAAAATAAAATATAAAAACACGTTAAAACATAAAAATAAATAAATAAAATCAAAGAAATGCTTGAGTACAAACATGGAAGAACGTGCATCAAAATGCACTAATCAATGATGTCTTCACCTTCAGTTTGTGGCTCGCTTTTATTTAGCGAAGGTCTGGCGGCGATGCTAGATGTTTCTCAATGTGGCGGTCATCTGGTGGCGATGTCAGATGTTTATTAACATGGCGCTTGTTTGGAGATGATGTTAGACACTTACCAGTTTCAACAGGATGCCTGGCGGCGATGTCAGAGATCTTTATCTTTGGGTCCGATGTTGGTTATATCCTTAGCAGACTTCTGGCAGTGATGTCAAATGTATTATCAATAGTGTGTTTGTCTGGCGGCAATGTCAGATGTTCCTCAACATGGTGAATGCTTGGCGACAAATTCAAGTGTTATTAACAGGGTAGGGATATCAACGTTATGGTGTTTGTCTGGCGGCGAGGTCAGATGGTATATCAACCTTGTGTTTGTCTGGCGGTGATGTCAGATGTGTATCACTGATGTATCTGGCGGCGATGTCAGGCGTTTGTTAGTTTTATGGTTATCTGGCGGCGATGTCAGATGTTTATTCGCATTATGGTTCGTCTAGCGGTGATGTCAGAGGTGTATCCGTTTCATGGTGGTCTAGCAGCGATGCTAGATGTTTATCAATATTATGTTGTTCTGGCGACGATGTCAGATGTTCATCAGTTATGTTGTTTTGGCGACGATGTCAGGCGTTTCTCAGTTCTGTGGTTCTAGCAATGATGTTAGACGTTTATCAATTGTTGTTGTTCTGGAGGCGATGTTAGATGTTCAGTTTGTTTGGCGACGATGTCAAACGTTTATCAACTTGGTGGTTATTTGGCGGCGAGGTCAGGTGCTTATCAGTTGTGTTTATCTGGCGGCGATTTCAGATGTTCAGTTTGTTTGGTGGTGATGTCAAACGTTTATCGACTTGGTAGTTATCTGGCAGCGATGTCAGATGTCTTATCAATTGTGTTTATCTGGTGCAGAGGTCAGATGTTTTATCAGTTATGGTTATCTAGCAACGATGTCAGATGGTCAGTAGTTTGGCGGTGATGTCAGACGTTTCTCATATTTTGTGTTTATTTGGTGGCGATGTCAGATGTTCAGTTTGTTTGGCGGCGATGTCAAACGTTTATCGACTTGGTGGTTATTTGGCGGCGATGTCAAACATTTATCGACTTGGTGTTTATCTGGCGGCAAGGTCAGATGTTCAGATGTTTTATCAGTTGCGATTATCTGGCGGCAATGTCAGATGGTCAGTAGTTTGGCGGCGATGTCAGACGTTTCTCAGATTTTGTGGTTATCTGGCGGCGATGTCAGATGTTCATCAGGTTTGTGGTTATCTGATGGTGATGTCAGATGTTTATCAGCTTTGTGGTTATCTGGCGGCGATGTCGGAAGTGTTTATCAGATTTGTGTTTATTTGACAGCGATGTCAGATGTTTATCAGCTTTGTGATTACCTAACGGTGATGTCAGATGCTTTTACCGACATGATGTCGAGGCATGACGGTGATGTCAGATGCTTTTACCGACTTTATGTCGATGCCTGACAGCGAGGTCAAATGCTTTTACTTGATATTGATGATTGACAGAGAGGTCAGATGTTTTACTTGATATTGATGACTGACAGCGAGGTCAGATGCTTTTACCGATTTGATGTCGAGATGGTGACGGCGAGGTCAGATGTTTTACTTGATATTGATGACTAATGGCGAGGTCAGTTGCTTTTACCGATTTGATGTCGAGGTCTAACGGTGAGGTCAAATGCTTTTACCAACTTGATGTCGAGATGCTGACGGTGAGGTCATATGTTTTACTTGATATTGATGACTGACGGAGAGGTCAGATGCTTTCACTTGATGTCGATGACTGACGGTGAGGTCATATGTTTTACTTATTAATAGATGCCTGATGGCGAGGTCAGAGGTTTCTTCCATCTGCGGGTCGATGCTTTCCAATTGATAACTAATTATCTTATTGCTATTGCAACTATCAGATACCATTTTGGCTCCTCAGGATTGCTGTCCTAGTGAACAAGTTTATTCAGTTTCAGTTTCATTCCACGGTTGTCAAATTTCCGGGTTCTTTGGTATTCAACTGTCTTTTACCTTAAATGTTTGAAAGCCGTTCACTTTTCATCCCTTCAGGTCCAAGTCGCTTGAATAGGGGCAGTTGTTGCACCCCAAAATTTGACCAACCTTTTCTTAATCTTTGGCTTATGTTTCATTGCATTTTAACATCTTGCATTTGCATAACATAGTTCTTACAGGGGATCAAGTGATTTTTTGTGTCCTATCCAAGAAGAGAGCCTTATTGACCACAAGCTCAAGCAGAGGCATTGGTAGAGATTGTTATGTGTGTGTCATCACCTTGAAGATATATGAGCTCCTAGAAAGGAGAGGTGTGTCGCAGCAATATCGAGGAACCATCAGAGGGTTGTCAAGGGGTCCATGAAGATCTATAATTGGCAGAGGCTTGTTGAGTACCTCAGAGGTCATTGTGGAGTGGGAATGGTCACTCAATTCTTCTGCACATTGCCTAGGCAAAAAGGGTGATTAGGGTTCCGTACAGTAAAAATTGAGGTTTCGACGGTTTAATCAGTCAATGTGTTGGATTGATTCTCCAAGAAACAAAGCTCCACATCATCAAAGATACTTCTTTGGGCCAAGTGTGAATCCAATTTGAGTTTGTCACCCAAAGATTAAAGGCAATGCAGTTTAGGATTCCCGATTAGGGTTTTTAATTAGGAAAAGTCAACTGTAGTTTGACTTTTGATTTAAAAGGCGTTCCAAGGATGGAATTATGGTCCATAAAGCTCATATGGCTTAGTGAAGTCCATTCAATAAGTTTCAAGGCCTCAGAAGACCTAGAACGTCAACAATCGACTCGGTAGTCATCGATCGATCGTTTCGTTGACCAAAAACTCAACTCTTCAACCATAAGGAATTTGACCTTAAAGTGTGAAGCAAAAATGTTCCTAATGACATATTAACCTATCCATGGATTTTCATGACCATTGGATTAAGGATGGAGGAGTAATCGAGAAATTCGGGAATTAGGGTTTTGAAAGGGGCAAGACCATAATTTCTTAACCACACATCCAAATGAGTTGGTTCAAAGCTTCTTGGAAAGGTCTTGACAAATCCTACAAAAGTATCACAGAGGTCCATGTGCAAAAAATGAGTAGATTGGGAGTTATGATCAAAATCATTAGAAGAGGGGAAAACACTTAGAAAATTTTTAAGTTTTCTAGCCTTGCAAATCATGTTTTCAGCCAACTTTGAAGGGCTTTTTGACCTAGTTCCATTTGGAATCTGAGGATCATGAAATCATGAAAGTTGTAGATATCCATGAGGGATTTCCAAAAATTACTAGAACTCCTCCATAGCCCTTATGAGTTGACAGTTATGAATCCAGAAAGTTGGGCTCTCCACACTTGAGTGCACCATTTCCACTTTTTCACAAATTCACTTTTCAGCCACTTGGACCATTCTCAACCATTGGAACATGTATTAATCTGATATTTAGAGAGGATAATTGTTAGAAAATGTAGAAACAATAAAGTTTTGAGAGCTTTGCAAGTTGGCAAGCAAGTGGGCATTATTTTATTCAAAAATAGAGGAAAGAGAAACTTTTTTGGTGAAGACTTGCAGCTGCAGCCTCTCCTACTCTCTAGCCTCACTTCAATCACCTCCATGACCCTTATTCCACTTGATTTGTGCATCACCTTGAGCCAAGGACTTGAGTTTACAGCTGCCACATGATCTTGGATGGATTTTCTTCCAAAACTCCATCCAAAAGCTTGAATCCAAATCTGCCCCAATACCTCTCTTGGCTTATAAATAGAGGCTTCTTTCCATTGTAAAAGACACACCAGAGCTATCCAAGAGAACTAGAAACTCATAGCTCTCCTCCTTCCCTCTTTGCTTGAAAGAGAAAAAGTTCACAAAATCACCAAAAATTGCCCTTTTGCATTTTTCACACCAACATCATTTCCAGCCATGAAACCCCATAACGACCATCCACGCAAACTTAAAATCACAATTTGAAGCTATTCCAACAATTAGTTTCATCAAAAACGCCATAAATATAAAAGTCAACTTCTCACACACCTAAGTTTGACTTTTATGCACATTTCATGCCAAATCCCTACATAAACCATTTTCCATCATTATGACACTTTGAACACTCTCCATTTAGGTCATACCAACTGTCCATAACCTAAACCAACCATTGTAAATCCTTTTTCTCAATTGTCCTAAAAAACCACTTGTTTCTTCAAAAGGAAGTAAGCTTCACAAACTTGTTCAAAAGGAAGGATCTCTGGTTTTCTTTGCTGCTAGTTTGCTCAAGGAGGTCTACAAGAGGTATGTAGCTTTGAACCATCTCATCATTGTGCATCATATATGTATGAATTTGGTTTATGAGTGAGACATTGTTATGTTTAAAGTTGTAATTTGGCTACCAAAACTGTCTTGAAAGATGAGTTTGTCAACTCTTGTTTGTGGCTGTTGAAGTTTGTCTCATTACCAATTGCTGCTTGTGGATTAGACTGTCACTAGAATCTTGCATTAGGGCTATTGGTTTATTTGTTTGGTATGGTTATGCAAAAGGGGTTACATTTGTGTGTTAAGAAGGGCATACTGTCATAGGCTTGTAGAATGACTTTGGGATTAGAGTTTTGGGCTGATTGGTAAGTGATCTAGACATTATCATGTAGGACTCACATTTATGTTATCAAAATCTGTTCATGGATCTAAGCTTACCATGCTTGTTGTTCTAGTGCATACTTGTATTTTGATAGCTCACATTAGATACTTAGAGTTGGTAATCTGTGTTAGTGTTGGTTGTGGCAGTAGGTTTTAGTCTGTTTGGTTTAAGATAGACTTCAATCTGTTCAGGTTAATTTTGTTGTCAAAATCTTTGCTTGAGAACCAAATCTCCCAACTCAGTTGCTATCAGTTTGGAGTAGGAGTTTTGGTTTATGTTGTAACTTGCTGGTAGAATTTGTGTTTGAAACTGTCAGTTCATATGCCTTGAGTCTGTTGACTCTTTGTTTGACTACTTTGTCCCTAATATGGTACTGCATAAGTTCTAGTTTAGTATCCTCAGTTTGTGACTTTAGGCTTTGAGTTTTAGCTTGATAGTTTTGTTTGACTTTGACAACGTGTAGGTGGTGATTTTGTTGTGAATAACTGATCTTAGTTTGGTTGGTGTTGAGCTCATGATGATGATTGACCATTATTGACATGTTGGTGCTTTAGGTAGGGGATTTTGAGTCTAGGTTGAGAAATTCTGGTGTAGTCATAATAGATGGGGTGATTGACCATTATTCTGCTAGTATGCTCTGGCGAGAAGGGGTTTTGCTTCAGTTCATGACAAATTGAAGTTTAGATTTCATTGACTTGTTGCCTTGATACTTAGTTCACTGTCCAAGTTTATTGAGAGCAGTTTTGGAGCATACCAGTGCATTGTGTAGGCTCTGGCCATTTATATCTTAGTGCTTTAGTCACTTGCTAGCTTTATAGGGTCTAGGTGTTGTAATTTTTTCATGCCAACATATCTCTTGGATCTGTTGAAAACTAACTATCATAGCTTGATAGTTTTAATCTGATTTATGCTAACTAGTTGGTTTTAATCCTTGGATGCCTCAAATCTGTTTAGATCTTTGAGAGGCAGTTTGTTTTGGTTAGCTGGTTAAAGGAGTTTAGTGTGGTTTGTGAAGAACTCTGGCTACTGTTTAACCCTTTAGCAAGTAGGACAGTAGGATAGTTTAAGCTAGAGTGCTTAGTTGGTTTTCTTTGCTGGAGTGATGTTTGGAGGGAAGGACTGTCATGGGCCTGTTTTGAATCCTTGGAGTTTTAAACTTTGTTGACACATAGAGTTGATGTTGTGCTTGGCTGTCCAGTCTTGTTGATAGGGTCCTTGATTTGTTTTCTTGGTAGGCTTATATTTTAGTCCTTAGGATAAAGGTGGTTGGATTGCAAGGCTTATGTTTTCACTTTGTACAGATGTGGAGCAGGTTGTGTGCTTTGGTGTTTAGGTCAACCCATTTTAATCTCCCATCAGGATTTTGTTGTGGCTGCTGCCTGATGTAGAGTAGAATCATAACTTGCTTATATTTTTGAACTAGATTAGCTCTACATTGCTTTCCCTGTTATTACTGGATATGCTGCTCATGCCATGTTTGGTTTGAGGTTGCTTGACATGTTGGCAACTGTTTTAATGTTTAGAGTTTGATAATTGTGAACCACTAAAAACTGTCACTGAGTCTTGGTCTTGGGATAGCCTGTCCAGCCTTTATATGGGTTTGTACCAAGTGTTTGTCTTGAAATATTTGCGTTCACATTACATTGAAAGTTTGATTGTTGCTTCTGACTTTTAATCACACTTTACATTGAAAAATTCTGCTCTTCATGAGTTGCTGCTAGATTGTAGTAAGAATTCATCCATATGCATTGTTTGATATGCCAAAACATACTAGTTGTCAATTCTGCTCTTCATGCTTCTACTTGTGAAAATTGAAAGCTGTCATTGGAATAAACAAGATGAGTATGGTTCTTGGACTCACAACTATGTGGGAAGGACTGTGTCTACTTTGATTTTTGTCACTTTCCAATATCCTCAAGAGTTCCACTTTAGAGATCCTTGCACTGTGTGTGTGTGTGGAGTTCATGATCAATGGCAGTCTAGATTGATGAATATGGTATTGTAATTCGAATCACTTGTTTTAATTCTGTAAGGATACCAAGCCTATTTCAAATACAATTTCACCAACTTACTACTCACATACCATTTCCTTGTTCTAAGATCCTTTGACTGAATTTCTTGTTAGAACTCATCCAACATCATATTTGAAACTTGCTCAGGCCATTATTTGCAATAAATTGCATCTGTTTTGATCCATTGGTTTTCAAATGCATCTCAATGTCTCTCCTTGCGCGAGCAATCTTGTTTTTCACTGTGAGCACCATTTTAAAGTATGGTTGATACCATTACAATCTTCATGAAAAACCAAGTAGTTTTGACTAAAATTTCATCAAATTTGGTTGAGATTTGGAGAAGTTGTGATCGAATAGTATTTTGAGTTTTTACATGGTTTTGCCTTAAACTTGCCCAGCCTGTGCGGCATTCTTGGTATATATCAAACTGGGGTGGCTTGATATAACGGATGTATCGCCACCCCAGTGGTTAAACGCCTTGCCTTGCCTTGAGAACCTGAGTTCGACCCCCAACGGGGGTGTTTTTGCTTCCATTTTATTATTTTTCATGTTTTTAGTTTTTTTTACTTTCCTTTTCCTTTCCTTTCACACGCTTGAAGGTGGTTGGTTTGACATTGTTTTGTGTCCGTAACCCCAAGGTCTTGGGTTCAAGCCTTGTGGGGCACTTTCTTATTTTTAGCATTTTGTTTGTTTCATTTTCTTTTATTTTTGTTTATTTATTATTTAACTTTTACTTTATTTTAAAAAAAAATTTAATTATCATAAAATCCAAAAAAATATTTTTCTCATGTTTTAATATGTTAATTTATTTTTCATCTTTTTTTAATTATTTTAATTTCTTTTTTATTTCTCTTTTGTTATTAGGCTTTTTATCCCATTTTTTTAAAACTATTCAATAAAGGAATAAACTTCTCTTTGTATTGAATTAAAAAGAGAGGATTAAATGTAGACTTCTTCCTCTCCGAGTGTTGGGATACTCACTGTAGTGTGGGTGGTCTTGATACTCGTCTTTCAATATGAAGACGCGTCCATATTCATCCACATCGTTTTTCTCCCAAAAAACCTCGGTCCCGCGCCGATTGCATTTCCAAAACACTTTCAATAAAAGAATCAAGTTCTCTTCGTATTGAACTAAAGGGAAAAGATTGAGTGTAGACTTCTTCCTCTCAGAGTATTAGGATATTCCCTGTAGTGTGGGTGGTCTTGATACTCGTCTTTCAATACGAATACGCGACTTTATTCACCACCTCTCTCCTTCATAACTTCCTTCCGCAACCTTTCTCACCTAAAACCTCGGTCCTGCACCGAGTGCATTTTCAACTCCTTTTCACAACAAAACTTGAATGGTCGTGGAGTGGTTAGGCGTAGGCATTCTCCTATCCCGAATGCTTGACATTTACCGTAGGGTTCATTGTCACAGAGCAATTGTCATTCAAAACCAAAAAAAAAAGACTTTAATAAGAGAATGAAGCTCTCTTTGTATTGAATTAAAGAGAGAGGATTGAGTGTAGACTTTTTCCTCTTCGAGTGTCAGGATACTCACTGTAGTGTGTGTGGTCTTGATACTCATCTTTCAATATGAAGACGCTAAGTTCGCCACACCATTTTCATAACAAAAACTTTAAGATAAAGAATTGGGTACTACCTACAAGGGGTTGCTATCCGATGACATATCTCACCCCTAAAAACAATTCCACAAATCAAACGCGACATCTTGCCTCGCATGGCGAAAATTAATCTTTCAAAAAGGATAGGTTACGTTCATTCTATCACAAATAAGTAACGCCTAAGTCTCCAATGGTCGAGCAGCAATACACTTAAACTGCTAGAATGCGCACGATAACATCGTCCATAAAAACATCAGTTAACCGTTTCCCGAACTATATTTGCTCTAATTTCTCATGCCAGACGAGAATACGTAGGCACAAGATGGTGATGAGTTGGCGAGCACCTGTTTCTTTTTCCCCTTGTAGTTTCCCGATCTATGTTTGCTCTGATTTCTCATGCCAGATGAGAATACGTAGGAACAAGATGACGATGTCTTGGCGAGCACACGTTTCTTTTTCCCCTCATAGTTTCTCGAACTACGTTTGCTCTGATTTCTTATGCCTGATGAGAATACGTAGGCACAAGATGGCGATGTCTTGGCGAGCACCCGTTTCTTTTTCCCCTCGTAGTTTCCTGAACTACGTTTGCTCTGATTTCTCATGCCAGATGAGAATACATAGGCACAAGACGACGATGTCTTGGCGAGCACAATCCCCCCTATCACTCGTAGTTTCCCAAACTACGTCGACTCTGATTTTCTCATATCTGTTGAGAATACGTAGGCCTAGGACCACGAAGTCCTACCGAGTTCTTTCTTTCCCTCTTTACCTTTCCCGGTTTCTAACCTTTCCCTTTATTTTTTTGGAACACTTTATTTAAAATTTTCTTTTAAGCAAATATTATCACACATCGACAAACAAATGGTTCCCATCGAGTACGATGGATGCGAAGGGTGCTAATACCTTCCCTTCGCATAACCGGCTTCCGAACCAACTCTTGGTTACGAGACCATCTTATCCATTTTTTCTTAGCGTTTTCTCGATGTTTTCCCTTCCCCTCATGGGATAAATAAAGTTCGATGGCGACTCTTCTGTCCTTTCTTTTCACCTCCTCGTCGATGCATTTTTTCGAGTAGCGACACCATGCTATTTCTTCCTAGAACACCTCTAGACAAGAGACACCTCTCACTCCCCCTCAATCACAACAGTGATAACAGTCAATACAATAAGAAGACTTTAGAAGACACTCTTAAAAGTCACAACTTGATCTTGCTTTAAAGCTTCAATCAAGTACAATACCCTCTTGCTTACAAGCTTTGAGTGAATAACTTAAAATTAACAACCTAGTCCAATTCACACATTAAACAATAAGTGAATGGCTCACAAAACTAACACACACGAAGGCTTAATATGCACACACTTTTAATCCTTGCTTCTCTGGTCTTTAAGCTAGGGTTTTTGCCTCTTTAAATAACAATGCAAAATGGGCTTGGACTGTGGAAAAATTAACAGCAGGTTTTGAGAAGATTTCAATCATCATAAATTGCTACAATGAAACAGATCTGATTTGATCAATCAGATCTAATCAAATCATCCTTCCAATCTTCAATCAATCTTCTGAGAATAAATCTAAATCAAATCAAATCTGATCCATAATAAGTATATCACAAAAATCCTTTAGAAAACCACCAAAAACGTACAGGTTCTACACCAGAATAGTGCAGCAAGCTTGCACATAAAGATATGGAAACATAAATAAATTCATATAGAATGTTTAGTCCATAAGTGTCAAGACATATTGTTTGAAATCATGAGATAAGCCTTGTTAAAAAGTCCAAACCAACCTACTGATCCTGACAGACAGATGTCGCGACATCCTGTAGGACATCTTGTGATTATTCCTAGTTTTACCAAAATGCCTGCCAATCCAGAACTAACAACAATAATGCCCATCTAATCAGTTGTGGCTTAGCATCCTTCTTTGCAATTAGGTACTTGATGGAAGCATGATAAATATACATTATCACCTTCGTACCAACAAGATAGGATCTGAACTTGCCAAAAGAAAATACCACAGCTAATAATTCCTTTTTAGTAGTGGTATAATTTATTTACTCTTCAATAAGTGTCCTACTTGCATAATAAATGGTGTCGAACACTTTGTTGTGCCTTTGTCCCAACACTGCTCCTATTCCAAATTTGCTTGCATCATACATTAATTCAAATGGTTTAGACCAATAAGGACTCTTCACTATGGGTGCAGATATCAAAGCCTTTTTCAATAAGTTAAAAGCACGGTCACATTTAGAGCTAAAGACGTAATGCACTTCATTCTGGAGCAGTTGCACAAAGGTTTGGTTATCTTTTAAACATTCTTAATGAACCTTGTATAAAAGCTAGCATACTCTACGAAGCTCCTTATCCCTTAAATGTTGATAGGTGAAGGTAAATTCACAATGACTTCAATCTTTGCTTGATCTACTCCCAATCATTTTTAGAGATTTTATGACCTAAAACTATTCCTTCCTTAACCATAAAGTGACATTTTTCACAATTTAAGACCAGATTTCTCTCTTCACACTTGGCTAGAACTTTATCAAGATTCTCTAAACATTTGTCAAATGACTCTCCAAAAACTGAAAAATCATCCATGAAAACTTCCATGGAGTTCTCTATCAATTTTGAAAAGATAGCCATCATACAATGTTGAAAGTAGTTGGTGCATTGCACAAGCCAAATGGCATCCTTTAAAGGCAAAAGTTCCATACGAGCATGTCAAAGTTATTTTTCCTTGGTCTTCCGGATGTATGGCTATTTGTTTATAATCGGAATAGCCATCAAAAAAATAGTAATACTCTTTTCCAGTTAACCGATCCAATATTTGATCAATGAAAAGAAAGAGAAAGTGGTCCTTCCTTGTAGCTTTGTTTAACTTTCTGTAGTCCATGAAAATTCTCCATCCGATAAAGTTCTTGTTGGAATTATCTTATCCTTCTCAGTGGTGACCATATTCATGCCTCCTTTCTTCTGGATACACTGGATACAATTCACCCACACGCTGTCAGATATGGGTTAGATAATTTCTGCATCCAACCACTTAATGATTTTCTTCTTCACTACTTCCTTTATGATAAGGTTTAGTCTTATTTGACATTCAATGATGTTTTTAGAAATTTCCTCCAATAGAATTATGTGCATACAAACAGTATGGCTAACCCCCTTGATGTCAGACTGTTGGCAGACAATAGTTCTTTTGTGTTTCTTGAGAAGTGTCAGAACTTGACACCTTTGTTCTTTAGATATATCTATAGCTATGATTACAAGTAAATTTTGGCCCGCCTCCAAGTATGCGTATTGTAAGTGAGGAGGTAACTGCTTGAACTCTAGTTCTGGTGGAACTTCTATGGACGACTTGCGTTGATTCTTCAGCCAACTCCAATAATTCTAATGGTTCTTCTTTATTTATTGACTTACACAAAGGTCCAAGTATGATTCCTTCCTTCAAATGATCATCTTCCTTTAATCTTCCCAATTCTTGCTCCAAAACATCAGTTGATTTGAGAAGACTCCTGTGAATAATGGTCTCCCAATTGGAAATCATTGAACATTCAGCCACATCTTCTTTGAGGTATTGCAAAGTATTCAACCTGTTGAACAAAACTTGTTATCCATTAACTCGTATTGTTAGCTCTCATTTCTCCACATCAATTAATGTTCTTCCAATGGCAAAGAATGGTCTTCCTAACAGAATAGGAGTATCCTCATCAGTGTTGAAATCCATAATGATGAAGTCAGCGGGAAACACAAACTTATCAACCCTCACTAGTACATCTTCAATTTTTCCTTCTAGATAGTAGATGCTTTTGTCATCTAATTGAAGTGTAATGGTTAATGGTCGAGCATCACCTATACCCAGCTTCTTAAATATAGATAAGGGCATCAAATTTATACTTGCACCAAGGTCGCATAGATCCCTGCCATAGAATGACTCTCTAATGTTACATGGAATTGTAAAACTGTTAGGACCCTTCAGCTTTGGTGATAGTGTTCCCTGCAAAAGCTGGCTACATTCTTGTGTCAAAGCAACAATAAAAAATTGACCTATGCTCTTCCTTTTGGTGAGCACGACTTTCATGAATTTGGAGTAGTTTGGCATTTGTTATATGGCTTTAATCAAAGGAATATTGATGTGCAGTTACTTCAGAATCTCCCTGAATTTTCCAAACTGTTATTCTTCCTTTGCCTTCATAATCCTATGAGGAAAACGTGGTGGTAGTCCTTCTTGCGAAATTTTTGGTGACTTGTCAACTTCAGGCATGACTCCTTTCTGCTTTTCTGAACTAGAATCCTTGCCTTCATTACTTCTCTTGTCACTGCTTCCTTTTTGCTCCTCTGAGGTTGGTTCCTTAGTAGATTATTTTCATGTAGTAGTGATTTGTGGTGTCAATTTTCCACTTGACTATTGGCTTGTTGATCCTTCATATTATTTACCACTCCTTAGTTTGATAACCTTTCAAGTTTCAACATTTTTTACTCATGAGGTAGTGGTGGAGGCTTCAGTAGAACTGGGAAGAATTCCCATGTTTCTAGAACTAAGGGCATTAGCAATTTTCCCTATTTGATTCTCGAGGTTCTTAATACTTGCTCCTTGTATTTGAAATTGAGTTTTTTCCTCTTGAATGCAAGATTTTAGAATATTCTCCAGTTGTTTACCTCCTTGATTTGGATGGTAGTTTGGTGCAGAATAACTAGGAGGAACTTGTGGTGCTTGAGTGTGTTATGTTGCTTGGGGTTTATTGAGTTGATTTTGAGTGTTACTCCATGAAAAATTAGGATGATTGCGCCAGCCTGGATTATATGTGTTGCTATAGGGGTTTTTATACTTGTTGTTGCCAACATAATTAACAGACATAAGGTTTGATGAATATTCTTCAAATAAATGTGCACCTTCATAGTATACACAAGAAATTGTGGTCATGTCAGCAACCACCTTGATTGATTCAGGTTTGGCTACTTCAAGGGTAGTCATCATATACTTCATCATCTAATGAATCTAAGCTATTTAAGCAACAAGAGCGTTGGATTCAGAGACTTTATATACACCATCAGGTTTCTTTGAGGTTTGACTTTCTCCATCCTTTGTCACAGGCCATTGGTAAGTGTTAGTTGTAATGCTCTTAATCAACTTGTACCCTTTTTCATAAGATTTAGAAAACAAAGCTCCACCGCTGGAAGCATCTAACATGTTTGGCTACTTCAGGGGTAGTCATCATATACTTCATCATCTGATGAATCTAAGCTATTTAAGCAACAAGAGCGTTGGATTCAAAGACTTCATAGACAACATCAGGTTTCTTTGAGGTTTGACTTTCTCTAGCCTTTGTTACAGGCCATTGGTAAGTGTTAGTCGTAATGCTCTTAATCAACTTGTACCCTTTTTCATAAGATTTAGAAAACAAAGCTCCACCGCTGGAAGCATCTAACATGTTTCTTGAAGATGAAATCAACCCATTGTAAAATGTTTCAAGTTGTATATAGATAAATATCCTGTGGTGACGACATTTTTTAAGCAACTCCTTGAATCTTTCCCATGCATCAAACAGGGACTCATCTTCTCCTTGTCTAAATGAAGTGATCTCATTCCTCATCTTTGCATTTTTGACAAGAGGAAAATACTTTGACATAACTTTTCCAGCCAATGTGTTCCAAGTATCAATGGAATTATGCTCAAAGGAATTTAACCAACTCTTAGTTATATCCCTTAGAAAGTATGGAAAGAGCCTCAACTTGAATGAACCATTTGTTATGCCTGGAATTTTGAAATTACTAGCGACCTCCATAAATTGTCTCAAGTGAAGATGAGGGTCTTCGTGAGTAGATCCAGAATACTACCAAATATCTTGCAGAATCTGAAACATTATAGGATTGAATTCAAGCTAAGAAACAATTATCTCAGGCCTAATGATTCCAATAATCATAGCACTAGGGTCAAAGACTGCATAGTCTCTGATGTTTCTTGCCTTGTCATTAGTTATGCCAATGATGTCGGGTTTAGTCATGGTTGCATCTTCTGGTACCAACTCTTGGAATTCTTGATCTTCAGGAATAAGATTTCCTTCTTCTAGATGTTTTGTATCACATATAAATCTCCTTCCTATTCAAAATGTTCTTTCAGGTTCAGGATCTTCTTTTTATTCTGGGGATACCAACCTATGCATGTAGAAGCTTTACACTTGTCATGACACCAGAGTATAGGAAACGGTAAAAAGCTCAAATTTTATTTTCAAACAAAAATAATAAATACAACAGTTCAAAATACTTCTTGGCACTCCCCGACAACGACGCCAAAAACTTGTCGTGCGTAAACTCGACTATGGTGTCACATGCAAGTATACTTGTAAGTTTTAACTGCATTAACTGATATTAGTAAGGATATCGTGCCCACATGGAGTGAAAGAGGTTTAGATTGAACTTTTTGTATATATTTTTGTTTAAAACTAACATGAGCAAAGTAAGAAACTAATAGTTGGTAACAAGTTTAGATGTTTCCACAACACATAGCTAAATGAAATAAAGGTAGGTTTGATTAAATCAAGAGAATGAATGTTGAACTATGATCCATTAATATGAAAGTAACCAAAATGTGTATATAATAAGATGTGGTGTGCCTCAAAAGATTAGAACATGATTTATACGTGTATCTCTACAACATCAAAACATGCATTAATAAGGCAAGGGAACAAATCTCTAAGTCTCACTTATAACCCTGAAATACGTCTGGTTTATATTCTGAAATTTCTTTGTGGTGTTAGCCTCTTATCTCCAAACAAGATAATTAAGTGAATATCTCTATCCTACTTGTTTAACCACTTTTGTTATGAAATTCACTTGTTGTTGGATCTCTCACAATAATAAGTCTTTACCTTTTTTTAAGTTGATCCTTCAAAAAGTCAGGTTTATAGCATAATAACACATAACAAAATAAGACATTTAACATCACATCATTTTAACATAAAGACAACATTATATTAACTTCACATTACTCAACAAACAAGTGTTTAGCTCATGGTGAGCTGAGTACAAACTACTGAACTGAAACTACTAAGAAACATACTTAACGATAGATGTAAAAGAAATGACAACCTAGAAGTAACTTAGAGATCTCTTATGTTGAATAAACAGAAAGTGAAGACTCCAGTCGCACCAGCTCCCAGCAGTGAGTATAGTATTGGATGAGAAGAAGAACTCCCTTTTTTCTCTCTCAAACCTGACACTAAAATAACTATAACAATACTAAAAACTATCTTCTAAATGAATTTGTGTGGAACTTCTTCTCCAATTCCTAAGGTTAGCTTTTATGGGCACAAGTGTGAATGTGAAAGGTAGTAGTCTTTGGATCATGGGCTTTTGATGAAAACAAGGTTCAACACATATCCAAATTAACATATTCTTTTTTTCTCCTTCGTTATTCGTGAACAAGCATCCTAGTATAGCCAATGGTGGGGGATAAGGCGTCTGGTACATGCTGTTGCAGCAACTAGTGGTGCAGAGGTGTCGATGCAATCTTTATGTGTAGGGTGCACTTTTGCAATTGTGGTCCCCACCGTGCTACTTCTTTGTCTCCTTATGTAATTGGTTTTATCCATTTTATTTTCCATTTCTTCTAAGCACAATTCTGCCACACAAGCCCTAGAAGTGAGCACACTCAATGCTCTTGGGTATTATCCATTTGTGATTTTCAACAAACTTTAAATTTTCCTTTCAGCTTTCTCTTTCAGACGCTGTGTATACCATGCATGCCCCAGCTTGCCATAACTGTTTTAAAATCCATTAACACACATAAAAACTACAAAAAGAGCACCCATTATGCTTAAAGAAAGATAAGCTAAAAATACTAAAACTTTGGAAATAAACATTAAAGTCATTACAAAAACAAAAATGAAATGGGGTAATAATGACACCTCAAAAGTGGATTATCGGTTTGCTTCTCAAGATCAAATTTTAAGTGACTCCATGTCTCCTAAGGAAGTTAAAGGCTATCATATAATTTGTGTTAAAGAATAATTCCTTGAGAAACTGTTCAATTCTTTTTATTCTGGCAATACCCAGACAGTGCTGCAAAATTATTTTATGCTAACCTCTAATAGAAAACACCGTCTGAACCTATGCTAGTCATAGATTTCAAAATCAATGATTATAAAGTCAAAAGATTTAATAATAGATGAATCCAAGATAATGAAATCAAAGACTCTGCTAAGAACATGTTTTATTAGAGCCAAAACTGATCATCGACTTAAATTCTTGAATGAATCAAGGCACTACTATCAGACTAAGGCATGAAGTAAAAGAAAGCTTGTTAGAACTAACAGTTTAGGACCCACAGAGATATGGGTACAAAAATTCAAAATTGTATTTCTGAAGATATCATAAAAGAAAGGAGCAAGGCATCTTCCATGATACCTGATCAACAGTTTCTTACAACATTTGAAGGAAGAAATACCTACATACCAAACTCAAAAGCTGAAAGATGCAAAAAGTGTGGAGTTTGGAGAAGAAAGTGGAATTATAGGTATAAGTACCATTGACTCAAGATCCACTTAAGTTTGAATTCAGATTTCATGGTCAAATCCAAATACTCGCCTGAAGCTTAACCAAGAAAAACTAAAAAAAGTATCTTCAATTCTTTACTTTGCAAACTCCTTGGCTCAATGAACTATTTAAGTATGAGTGAATACAAAGTCTCTATTAGATCTCTAGAGAAGTTCTTTTTGCTGATAACAAAAGAATCTTAAAAAATATTTAAAAAGAAACTATGTTGTGCTTGACTATACTAAATAAGTCATTAACTAGAAGATGGTCATGCTTATGGAAATAGTACTATCACCTTTTATGATAATATTATTGCTAATTAGTAGTCAGAAAAACCAATTCAACATTCATGGATCAAGCACATCTATCTAAAAAACTAAAATTTAGTTTCAAAGAGAAAATGCTTAACTCTGAATGGAATATTAATTATTGATGACTAACAGAAGATGTCTCACTCAACATTTAATCCTACAAGACTCCAATGACAGATAGCTTCTGAAAATTGTTAGTCTCTAATATTTTGAAAAGGAATCTTTGCTTTTGACAAGAAGTTTAAGTAAAAATTATTTTAAATTCTTGTCTTACTTAAATTCCATAATGTTGAGAATCATCTAGTGTGTTCAAGAAATTTTTTGGGTAAGAACTCTTGGGTAATGATTTTTCTTTTTATTACATTTATGGTCTATATCCCTTGTCTTTGTGTAACATCGTTTCTTGTCACCTTTGGTGTCCTTCTGACAAGATTCTTATTCTTATGTGTCTAGAATCTTGTTTAGTTCTCTCTTTATATTCTTTTCATTTGTGTTGATCAAACGAAACCTTAGATGAATTCTCTAGTCAATTCTTAACCGAGTTAACTAGTAGTCATCAATGAAAGGTTTGTGGATTTTGAAAAGTTGTTTAAGTTAGGTTTTAACTTCTGGAAGACTGTTTATGAATAAGGTTGTATTGAATACTTTGAAATGCTTTATGATTTTACTTATCCAAATCTTGTCAAAAAAATTTGGGTTAATGCATCCATTATTGAGCTAAATCCTGAGTATGCTATCCTTTCCAGGGTTTCGAGTGTTTCTATAATGGTAACCTCTAAGACAATTGCTAATGTAATCAACTGTGAGGAGATTAGAGAAATCTCGCGTACTCTTGTTTGGGAATACTCTCTTCCTACTTGGCGTACTTTTGTAGATCCATCAAACTTTTCTCATGTCTCAAATCTTCGTCTTGATGCAATTTTTTGGAACTAGATTCTGAACTCAAATTTGCTACCTAAGGACAAGGATATAGACCTTGTAGATTCTATTAAAAAAATATTTTCTACTTCTTATCAATTTAGACATACATATTGGTCTACCTCAAATTATGTTTGACCATCTAAAAAAGAGTATTTCATCCTTTCACAAGGGAAAGACATTCTTCATTCCTTATGGACGAGTTCTTTCTGAATTGTTAATCCAACAAAGAGTTGTCATAACATTATAAGATGAGTTTGAAGCTAACTATGAAAGGTTCTAATGTTAGTTATTTGCAATATATGTCTTGTAATTGTTATCATCTTGTATTAAGCAATCCTTTGTTTTAATAAAAATTGTTTATGTTCTTGTGTTGTTTTAATTGTTATATGTGTATATCTTATGTTGTTCAGAGAATCATAAAATTAGGATTAAACACTAGAAACAAGCAACATTTTCATTAAAATATTGGTAGTTGTCACATCTTTGTCAAGGACTTTCTAGACATTTGGACATGTTCTAAGGTATTCCCTAGGATCATCTGACATATCTAGATTGTTTAAGTGGTCATCCCAATCTTCCTTTGCAAACTTAATAGTCTCCTTCTTCTGGAGATTTCTTCATTTTGACCTAAAAGTTCATTTCCTTCTACGTGTCTCAACAAAGGTTGTTGTTGTTTTATGTGCCTATGAAGGACATTGCTTGTTTGAAGACTCTTCAGTTGTTACATTTTTCTCGTATGCACGAGTTGCTACTCTTAGCAATGTTGCCTTTTTAAAATCTCTCTTTGGAACCCAGATTTGTTTATGCTTATACATTTTTATGTTCTAAAGATTAAGTAATTTGGATAGACAATATGCTAGTCATTTTATAGAGTTTATTCATCTGTTACCTTGAGTCCTTATTGTCTATGTGTTGATTAGTCAAATCAATCTTTTAGCTCTTGACTCTTGGGAAGCGATGTCTAGTATTTAGCCCTAACAAATATTCTCTTAAAACAACTATAAATGTCATTTAACAACTATTTTCTTTCTTTTTAATAATCTTTTTTCTTTTTACTTCATTTACGCACATGTCAAAAAATAAAATAAAAGGGAAAGTAAAAGATTGTACTCGTGCAAAATAATAGTGGTTAACAAAAGATTTATTTAATCATAAAAAAAATATTACAAAGGATGAAGATATTAATATTAATATAATTCTTATAATACCTTAATATCCATAAAGTTTTACCAAGTATAGTTTGGTTCGTCTTCATCAAAATCTGAAATAACAATATGAAACACCCTTCAATCGTTGGTTCTCTTCTTCTTCTTCTTCTTCTTCTTCTTCTTCATTGTCCCTTCTTAGGTTTAAATGTAGTTGTTAAAGAACTTGCTTCAGAAGCTACGGAACCATCTGGAGTATATGGACTTGGCGTCTTCAGACTTGTGATTTCTTCTGAAATCTCTGTTATTATAGAGATGTTGGAACTTTCAGTTGATGATTCCATAGTGTTCTAAAAGATGTTGATGAAGAAGACTTAGGATTTGGTTTCTTTTATAGTGGAGTCTAGGTTGACCAAATGGTTGCATTAAATCCTTTTCTTAATCTTTGGAAGTGTTACGACCAATAACGATTAAGAATGCATTGTACACGCTTTTAATGCTCTATATAGCCTGAATCATTTCTCTTCTTTGGGAACTGCTCAAGTAATGATGATCTATTTTTCATTTATGAAATATTTTGTTTTGTTTTCTTATCTCTATTTTAAAATTTCATTTTAATCCTTTTGATGTGACAAAAGGGGGGGAAAGATATAGAAGTATTTAAAGAGAATCTGAACCCTTCATATTTTATATGTTGTTTATTTTAAATATTTTAAACTTTTGTTATTAAGGTTATTTGTTTACCCAGGAGATATATTTTATTTTATTTTTCTTGAATATAGAACTTAGAGGGGCTTACAAATCTTAACATTTGAACAATTAAACTCAGGGGGAGCTTACGAACCTCAAACTCTGATGTTGTTAAGTAAATTAAAATAACTCAACATTATTCCTAAATACTTAGTTTTGTCATCATCAAAAAGGGGGAGATTGTTAGAACAAGATTTGTATGACATATATCCTTTAGGTTTTGATGACAACACAGTATTGAAAGAACAATGGTTTTATCTAATGTGTATTATAAGTATGCAGGTTTCAAAGCTTAAAGAGAACTTACTCATAATCTGTTAAGAGAACGCATTTGAGAAAAGCTGAGTTCTTGACTTCTGAGGGTTCAAAACTGAAGAACATTCTTAAGTGAAGTTTAGTTATATAGGATTGTGTAGACTCTGAAGATGAATCTATCAACATCAGAAGAGCAATATGTTATCTCTTCACTTATTGAATGTATCAGCTTCTGGTGATCATTCAGAACCATAGACTATACTAGGTGATTCGTACTGCATAAAGCAAACTACATTGTCAAATCAGTTTGTTAGCTAGATTTTGTGTTCACATGGCTCAATGAGAGTTAATATGCTCTACAAATATCCACTCTCAACAGATCTATTGTAAAACTCACAAGAAAGACGCTATGGTTAAACAAGTTACATAATGGATAAAGATATTTTTATGTATCTATCTTCAACGTCTCTTAGTAATATGGAGTAACAAAGACACTTGTGCATGTTATCTCTTCCAACGATTATTTCTTTTGTATCTGCTATTTAAGTAGCTGAAGATTCAATCTGAAGAATCAACAAGGAATAAAAAGAAAGAGGGCCAAGCAGAGAAATGAGTGTTTCACGCTTCTGTCAAAGTGGAAGAATAACAAGATCAACAACAACATCGAGTATGCAAAGTTTATGTTATTTATTATTATTTGTACGAAGCCTTAAGATTTATTAAACATTGAATATCTTAGAAATATTAAGGCTATGATTTTTTTATGGTTAGTTCCATGTGCCTCTAATTGTATATTAAGTACACCTTGTTGTCTATTTTTCTAAAGAGGTTATTTAGTAGTTTAGAAAGAAAGTCTCTTGTTATGTGCTTGAGCATCAAAGTCTCTTGATGTGAGCTTTTGCCAAGTGAATCTCCTGCTATGTCTTTGAGCATTGAAGACTTAATTAAACTGTTGATTAAGTAAGGAAGTCTTTGATTGTAGGTCTGAGCAGAAAAGTCTTGGATTCCTGGAATCTGAGCAAGGAAGTCTTGTACTTGGGGGTATGAGCATGAAGTCTTGAATCTATGGGATTTAAGTAGGAAGTCTTGTATTCCTAGAATCTAATAAGGAAAGTCTTAGGTTGTGAGTCTAAGCAGGAAGTCTTGAATCCATGGGATTTTAGCAGGAAGTCTTGGATTTGTGGAATATTAGCATGAAAGTCTTAGGATATGAGTCTGAGTATGAAGTCTTGTACTTGAGGGTATAAACATGAAAGTATTAGGATATGAGGATCTAAGCATAAAGTCTTGATCACGTGTTGATTGAGCAGGCAAGTCTTAGGCTGTATGTCTGAGCAAGGAAAAGTATTATTCATTAGGGCATAAGAAATTGTAATCATGGTTTGATTATAGTGAAAAATCTCTTGTGCTACAAGGGGACTGTACTACTCTCAGTTTGGGAGAAACTAGGATAAATCTATGTATGTTCATTTTTCATTTACTTGCTTCTAATTATTATTCTACTGCATACATATTATCATAATCTAAAAAGATTTTTTAGAATCTAAACTCTGTTCAGAAACAACGCAAATTGAAGAACATAATTCAACCACTATTCTTGTGTATTTTTCTCGCCTTCAAAAGATTTATCATATTTTTGTATGATATCACCAGAACCTGTAGAGGCTTTAGAAATAATTTTTCTTTCAGGTTTGTGACTCTTGCTTGGAAACACATAGTTGTTTTTCAAAATAATATTTTCCTTAATTAACCTTGAAAATCCATTCTGAAGCTTGTAGTAAGCTTCTATTTCAGATACATGAATCTTCTTCAGATCCTTGTATTTGCCCAGAAGATTATGATATTTTTCCAGAACCTTAAATGAGCTGGATTCGAGCTCAAATAAGCCATACGATCCTTCTTCTTCCCACAAAAGTCTTTCTTCTTGGGTCTGCCACTCTTCAGCTTGGGGCAGTTATTCTTATAATGAACTGGCTCCTTGTATTCATAGCAGATAACTTTATTGATGGCTCCAAATTTCTTGAATCTAGAATAAGAATCAGAACGACCACCCCTCCTTCTTTGTCCTCTGAATTTCCCTTGCCTTTTTTTCCAGAGTTGATTCACGCGTCTGGAAATGAGAGATGATTCATCTTCTTCTTTAGATTCTTCATCGGTAACATCTTGAAGTGCTTTTTTCTTCTTAGATCTTTCTGGAGACTTTAGAGAAACAGACTTGCTCTTTCTCTTGGGCTCATCCTCTTCGAGCTCAATCCAATGGCTTCTCAACGAACTAAATAGTTCTTCATGAGAGATGTTGTTGAGGTCCTTTGATAACTTTAGAGCAGTTACCATAGGTCTCCAATGCCTAGGTAAGCTTCTGATGATCTTTTAGACATGATCAATAGTGGAATATCCTTTGTCCAGAACCTTAAGCCTTGCGACAAGAGTTTGAAACCTTGAGAAAATGTTCTCAACAGTTTCTTCGTCCTCCATCTTGAACGCTTCATATTTTTAAATAAAGCAAGAGCCTTGGTTTATTTTACTTTTGTGTTCCCGTAATGCGTCATCCTCGGAGAGTCAAATATGGATTTAGCAGTATCTCTGTTAAAGGAACTCACAATCCAAAATGCAACGGAAATTAAAATTTTCCCTTTAGTGATCCTTATGAATGGGAATGATCAGTGATTGAAATGGTTACCTATTGTGGAGATAAAATCTTTGATGCTGAATTAAAGGAGTGATTACGAGTGTTGAATGATGAACAACGCCTCTACTCAGTCTACAGGAACATATTCCTTCAGTCTCAGTGCAAGCTGCTACGATTGAAGGCTTTGAATGAGAGAGAGAGAGAGAGAGAGAGAGAGAGAAGGAAAATACGGTTAGGGTTTCATAATCTAAATTTTCATCAAGAGTGTATGATTTTACACAAGGGTTCTATTTATAGAACCACTTGCGTGGGATGCAAGCTAAAAAGCCCACTTAAGTGTAGGCGCACCATATCTTATGGTGTACCGTATATCACTTAAGAGTGTGGTACCTTACCACATCCCGTGTTCTACTTAAGTGCACCGTACCTTACGGTGTTCTACATTTACTTAAGTGCATTATACATTAAGGTGTTCTTTATTTACTATGCCTCTTATTAATTTGTCCTTATGTGTGTAAGCCTGTTGGTCTTCGCGATGTTGGTAATTATATTAAATCAGGCATTTAACATAAGAAACAGTGGGCGGTATCTAGAAACACATCACTGCTACCCAAGTCATAAAAATATCATGTCATCTGACAAAACCTTTTTTGATAATACTTGTGTGTATAATTACCATTTTGCCCTTATGTGTATATTGAGCACAAGGCATATGTCATGTCATACTTGTCCAATATAATATTGTGCCCTTAGATATTTATCCTGTTATGTAGGATATGCAAATTCCATCTAGGCCACTCATGTCCGTCAGCGTGCTTTGTGGAGTATGCATTAACTGCCTTTATGGTCATCCAGTTACAGACAATGTTTGATCAGTAATGAATTACTCGACTCTACATCTGGGGACCATAGTGGTTTTAGGTCGAAGGGTGGTATACACCATTATCACCATGAGAGTAACTTATGGCACATTGCATAACATTTTATGTAGTACTCTCATAGCGGGTCAGTCCAATATAAATATTTCTCTTAATATTCATACATATGTTAAGACTTGATAACTTCTTATCCATGATCCATGAGATGTGATCATCAGTCTATCTTTATAATAGTTTTAATTCTTTAAGGTTATCCAACTTCACAATAAAGCTCTACTACAAATACTTTAAGAATAATGTCCTTATGTTTAATGGGATCTCATAATTAAGTCACACTTAATATTTCATTAAACGGACTAGCTATTCTAGGGATTTTATTATTTTGGAAAAACAAACATAATAAATAAATGCCTTTTATTAATAAATAATTCGATACAAGTACCGAAAGTATTGGCCTCTAAGGCTTACATTAACACTCTGTTGCTAACCTTTTCATACTCAATGCATGAAATAACATTTAGCAAGATGGTTCTGACTTTACCATAATTAAAACATGAACCCCTGGACTTTCCTTTCTTATTCTTATCAAGTTTTAAGGAGTCAACTTGTCTTCTAAATTTGATGAGATTGTTGTCAAAGTTCTTTACTCCATTTATCTTAATATAGTTATGATACCGTTTAACAAACAACCCTATTTTTTCATCATCCAACTTCTCATTATCACTAGATCCACTTTCATCATGCTCTTTTGTTGAGGACTTGGAACTAGAAGCCAAAAGAGAAATTGACTTCTTTTTCACCTCTCTTTCTTTGTTCCTTTCTTTCTTAACTTTCTTTTCATGCTTGTTGCACCCCAAAATTTGACCAACCAACTATCGCATTTGACTTATGTTTCGACTCATTTTGCATTCTGCATTTACATACCGCATACATCGCATTTTTTGCAGTCAGATTGATTTTTTCGGGATTACAGCCTCTCCTAACGCTTCAGGCATTTCAGGCCAGTTCGAATAAGTTGTTTTGAGAATTTGTGCTCGTCCCGGTGTTTTCAGCTCTCGTTGTTATTTTTGAGGACATTTCGGTGTCCAGATTTTACCGCTTATGTCGCTATAGTCGCGCATCTGTTTTCTAATCGATTTAATTGGCTTCCTTGCATTTTTAGATTTTTTCTCTTAATTTCTAGATTTTTAAAAAGAGATTTTAATTGCTTTTTTTAGATTTTGAAATTGATTTTAAATGGTCTCTATTTCTTTTCTAGAATTTTAAATAGATATTAAATAGCTTTTTAAATAGTTTTTAGGTTAATTGTTTTCTAGAATGATTTTTAGATATAATAAATAGATTTTTTTAAATAGTTTTAATAGGATAATTGTTTTTCTAGATATTAAGTATATTTTTAAATGGTTTTTTAATAGGATAACTCTTTTTCTAGGTTTTTTAAAAATAGGTTTAGTGGACTCTTTTTCTATTTTTAATAGGTTTAGGAATTAATAGGGTTAATTGGAGTTTAATGTCTTTTTAGAATTAATTCATAGAGATTAATTAGATTTTAATCATTTTTTTAATTAGGATTAATTAGGAGAATTGATTAGTGGTTTTTAATTACTTAGCATTAATTTTTGTTTTACAGTTAATTGAGTTTTAATGGAGTTTTTAATGATCATTAGCATTTTAATTGTGTTATTAATTGAGTCTTAGTAGTATTAATCAGGTTTAGTTTTAATCCAAATTCGGTGGGCCAAGTGGCATTTTTTTAGAGGCCCAGGTCCAGCTCGTGACATTTGTCACTATATAGAGGGTCCCACGTTTCAGTCTCTCTGTCTTCCACATCACTGCATGCACACTCCACCAGACCCACACGTGGCCCCCACGCGTCCACTCCCTATCTGCATGCAGCTGCCACACGTAGCCCCACCTATCCCCACGTGTCTCATCCTCCTTCATCCTTTCACCCTTCGTCGGCCGCCCATGCAGCCGCCGCAACTGTCACCGGAGCCACCGCAACGGTCGCCGGAAAAATTAAAATAACTAGAGTTCACAAACTTTTCTAGAAAATCCCTCGAATCTTCATCATTTGCACTTGTGTTCGTCCGTTCATCGTGTTTTTCCAGAAACGCATCATCAACAATGTTCATCCTTATTCATCATTCTGAAGAACACTCATCAGACATATTCAACGTGTTCATCACTGATTTTCCAGATGTTCTTCGCAAGGTCCTTCAACAACTCTATCAGGATTCATTAATGTTTTCCAGATTCTTCATCCAGATCTTCATAGATTATCATCAATACTTCCATCACCTTCAAGAAACATTCCAGAGAAGTTTCAAACGAACTTCGTATCGATCATCTTTTCATCGCAAGAACCTTCATCCACCTTAAACCATCATCAATGCTAACTTCAAGATTCTTCTAGATCTTCCGTCAACGCCTTCAGATCTTCCGATTCAAGAACCTCCCAAAGCGACCTCACCTTCAACGCGTGAGCACAATCTCCAGGTATAGGAATCAACACCAAGCAATACACAATGTTTTTTAGTAATTTCATCAGAGAGCATTCGCCAAGCATTGTTGAGCTTCAATCACCGTCGAGAAAAATCAGTTGGTTTAGGGATTTGTGGTTCCGTTTGGATTGTGTACGTTATGCATCGGGGGATGGTAATGTTGAAGGAAAGAAGCTGAGACGGAGCCTGAGAGATGAGAGGTTTGGGGACGGAGAGAGATGGGGGCGAGTTCCAACGGCGACGCAACTGAGTGGAGAAGAGAAGGGATTAGGGTTTCTGGGTGAGGAGTTTAAGAGAAGGTGGAAGGAGGTTTGGATGTTTTGGGCTGGACTATTGAACCCAACGAGTTTTTTTGATCCATACCCCTATGTTGCACCCTAAAATTTGACCAACATTTATTTACCTAGCTTGTTTTTCATTTCATTCACATTAGCATCATCATTTGCATTTCATTGACATGTATGCAGGAGATCAAGAGGTATGATTACCAATTAAGAGCACCACAAGACTTTGAAGATATCCAAGAAGCTTATTCAAGTATTCAAGGGTTGATATCCTTGTCAGAGAAGCTAAAGGATTCTCAGAGAGAGTGGTTGAAACCAAGGGTATGTGCCTCCTAAATTGAGAGTTGTGGGGAGTTCTCAGATGATTCTGAAGCCATGAATGTGGACTTGAAGCCTTGAGAGAGCTTATGAGATGTCTTGAAAGCCATCAGGAAGCCTAGATAGGTCATTGTGCAAGATTGAGAAGCCTCAGCCATGAGTGGTGTAATTAGGGTTTGACTGGGTCAACCCTAGGTCAACTGATGATTTGGAGAGGGTTGAGACCTAATCCAAGAGCCATGTGATCATGGATTGATGCATTGAGATGCTATAAGGATGATTCCAATGTCAACTCATCATGATTGAAGAGTTTGAGAAGTTTCAAACTAGGGTTTCTAAGGCTTGACAGTGTAAAATCCCCTAGTTTGACCCATATCTTCAAGGCAATTTAGCTCAAGATATGATTGTCATCTCATCTTACCCCCAACATGAATGTTGTAGAGCTTGTTCTTAGATTTAATTTGAGTGCTAGAAGTCCTTGATAGGATTTGTGGAGCTCAAGTTGTGACTTTGACAAGTTACAGGTCATCTGAGGTATGTGAATCTGAGGCCTTGAAAGTTACCCAACTTGCATCCAACTTTTGCCCAAGAAGGATGATTCCTATAAACTTTTGGTCAACATGAATGTTGTTCCTTATCTTCTTATCTTTCTAGAGAGTACTAGAAGTCCTTGATAGGATTTGTAGAACTCAAGTTATGGCTTTGACAAGTCAAGGGCATTTTGGTCATTTGGAGATTATAGGTCATTTCAAGCATAAGGCCATAACTCCTATTTCCAAGCTTCAAATGGAAATATCTTCAACATCAAACTTGCTTAAAATGACGTTTTAAGGCTAGTAAGGAGGTCATGAGATGTTGAAAAGGCTTGTAGCTCAAAATGGTAAAAATGACCTAAAATGGAGGCATAAGTTAAATAAGTCAAAGTTGGAAATTGAAAATTCCAAGCTACACATCCAAACCATGGCATGTAATATACCATTTTGACTCTAGAAAACATTTTAGAAACAATGTTCAGCCACATTTTTGATTTGAGGCTTAAATCATGGACTTGCTTTGGAAAATGGTTACTTGCATATTAAGGTACATATGCAAAACATAAGGAAGAGCAATGCACAAGCTAGCAAAGCATCCTAACATATCATGCATCTCATCTAAGGAGATTTTCAAGTCAGATACAAGTGCTGCAATGAGCCAAACACAAGATGGTATGTCAGATGGCTTGAAATCAAAAACTCATGACATGAGAATCTCAAATTCTCATTGGATGATTCCAGAAAGTTTTGGATGGTTCTGAACCATCCTATATGTTGATTAGAAGTTGCTCAGGTGCAAGGTTGGTGAGAGGTTAGAGAGGAGACTGAGATTGACATTTCATTTTCTTCCATTGCAAGTTGAAATTAATTTCTATATTCCACACCATTTCCATTGATTCTTTCAATCCTAACATCTTCCATTGATCATACTGAGTGTGTGCATACCAAATTGAGAGCAAGATCGTGTGGGATTGAAGAGATAGCATTTGGATTTTGGAAGCTGCAAGTCACCATCGGATTCTGAGATTCAAGCATCCTCCATCAAAACTTTTGCAAACAGTAGCAAGATCTTGGTGCAAGGAGTGATTTTGAAGAGATTGAAGGGTTGAATTGAAGATTTGACCTATCTGGTATTCAAGAATTGACAGGTTTGCAACTTTTACTCTACACCCTAATTTAAGCATTGTTAGTTAGATTTGTTAGGTTAGAATGGTTAGAGACAAGTAGGAGATGGATTCTGGAGATTTTGAGGGCATTTGGTGAGGTTCAAGATAGTGACCCCATTTCTGTTTGGATCAAGAACGTGTTTGATATGGTGAATTAATGAGAGTTTTATAGCAAGAATTGACCGGTGTAACATGAGGAAGAGATTGAGCACTTTAATTTCAAGAATGGTTATAGTTGAGATTTGAGCATAGTTTTGATTCACTATCGGGTTTAGAGATTGAGGATGATTCTTTGAATTCTATGGCTATGGTCGTGATCAGCAGGAAATTTAGAGTGTTCTAGGGTTTTAAATCTTGGATTTCGGGCAAGAATTGATGTGATACGATTGTGATGAAGAGAAAGCATGAAGCTCTGTTTCCATGGCTTCTTCATTCAAAACCCTGGCTGAAGGAAGAAAATAATGTATTGGCCGTTGGATGGAGAGTAGACTCATTGACTGGGATCAGATCGTGTGGATGAGGTTTAATCTCACGTTTTGAAGAGGGAAGTCTGAGGACAACCAAACACAACCGTTTCATTTATTTTTCGTTTGGGCTTTAGTTGCTAATTGTTAATCACACCCCCATCCACGGCCCAGTCATGATTTGTATTGCATTCCCTTACTTTCTGCACCGCGTGTTTTTCCTTTTTCTTTATATTTTTTAGTTGGTTTTCTGATTAAATAAATTGGGCCTAGTGCATTTACTGATCCCACCCCCATTTAAAACCCATCTGGATAATGAACTGCATATCATTGCTATCTACACCAAACATTTCACATTTTATTTTCTTTTTCTCCATTTTTCTTTAAACTTTGAAAAATCATATTAAATAGAAAATTAATGATTTTGGCATGGGAATTTTTCCTCCTATTTCAAATTTATGTCTAGAAAATTATAAAATCAAAACATTTGAATTTCATGCATTTTTAATATTTTTTGTATATTTTCTCTTTTAATAGCTTTTTAATTCATCTTATGTTGATGCATAGTTTTGTAGAATTTTGTTTAGCTAGTTCCTTTTGTATTTTTGGGCCATTCTTTTTAGGATAGTTAGATTAGGACTTTATCTCCCCTCTGGATTTATTCCATAATTTTGTGATTAATTTTTTATTAGTTTTGATTAGATGATTTTAGGTTGTGTAGATTTAGGTCAATCCTTAACATAGGTCCACAATAACACTAGAATTTTGGGTTTCTAGGTCAAGATAGATATTGGGACATATAGGGTATTAAGGATAGGTATATAGGATCCCCTAGAAATTATATTAGATTTTAATATAATAGTATACTATTTTTAATTGATTTTTGTAGTTGATTGTTGTGTGTGTTGCCCTTGTGGGCTTGTATTTTGTTTTGCTTGGCTTGGTGGGTTTGGTCTTGCTTTGTGGAGCATGGAAGAGCATAGTGGAAGAATTGAAGATTGAAGAAGGAGCTTGAGAGCTTGAAGAATTGTTTGTTTTGTTGTTGTTTTAGGGTTAGGAATTAAGTAGAGCTTAGACTTAGTTAATTTCTTCCTTAAACATGGATGGTATCTTTCACCTCCATTCCTCCCCATAATTCAAGGTCCTTCCATGGTATTCACCTCCCTCCTTTGGAGGGATAAGTGATGGTACCTAGGAAGTAGAACTTTTGAGCGAACCATTCTTTTGATGTTAAACCCTTATAGGCCACCTTTGGTGGTCAATAAGCAGTTTAATATCCTAGCTTATCCAGTTAAGTGATTTCTTCTGGTTTGAGTGTCCTGAAGATGTTGGGCTTGAGTTTGAAGATGAGACCTTCATTGAAGAGTATGGAAGAGGATGATTCCTTGAGCATTGCCATTGTAGCTGAGGCCTGAAGAGCAAGAAGAAACAGGTTGATACTTGAAGACCCAATGAAGATCCAGTAAAGACTGAATGAAGAGCTGAGGCTTAAAGACTGAAGGATGAGGTTGACACTTCTAAGTGATTAAGGACTACTCTGAGCAGCTGAAGCTTGTAGGAGAAGAAGACCAAGTTGAGACTGGTGAAGCAAAGAGAGCTGAAGCTTGAAGACTAATTTGATACTTATGAAGAGGATCCATTTGAGATTGAGTGTAGAGCTGAGGCTTGAAGAACAGAGGATGAGTTGATGCTTACTCTGATACAGTGAGATCCTGAAGGAATCAAGTTGATACTTGTGGTTAAGGGTGAAGCCTGAAGGTGGAATTGATTGAAGAGCTGAAGCTTGGAGAAGAGAGAATAAGTGGAAACTTATGTTGAAGGGTTGAAACCTGGAAAAGCAATTTGATACTTGTCATGAGAGATGGTAGCCTTGAAGGGTGATTGATGTCTGAAGACTGGACTGCTGTCAGAAGAGCTGAAGCTTGGGAGAGAGGAGTTGATCTGCTTTCTTGTCTGTTTTCTTTTCTGTGTTGATGTGCCTTGTTTGACTTGCTTGATGCATTAGAATACGTTCATATCTAGACTTTAAATTAGGAGCATGATTGAACTAGAGGTTGAGTTGCTCCCTCTGCTTGTATTGTTACTGTATGGCTTTGCTTGTGGGTATTCAGTAGAGCCCTGCTCCCTTGCCCATGTGGTTTATTTTGCTTGATAGCATGTTTTACTGATACTGTATGATTGCAGTTTACTGTTTTGCTTGATAGCATGTTTTATTTTCCTCAGTATGATTACTGTTATTTATCTGGCTTGAGGTTGAGATGAGCTTGTGGAGGCTGCTGCCCCACACACATTTCCTCCCTCACTTGCATTGCATGCATATTGCTGTTTACTGTTTAAGCTGATGCTTTATCTGGTTCTGTGTATCATTGACATGATCCCTTAGGACTCTCATTTCCTTTGATAAGGAAGTGGTGATAGAACTTTAGGTTGAAACCTATGCATGATAACTTCTAGGAGTTCCCTGTTTCAAACCTCAACCATAGGATGAATCCTTGGCATGACAACAGTAGGACTTGATAGTCTCCCCGTAGTTGAGCCCGTTCTCTTCTCATCTCAAAACAGCTTAAGATACAGTAATCATGAATGATTTCTTTCATACGTTACGAGCCTTAAGCTATCTGAGAAAGGATTGTTGGAGAGTTTCTTTTCAACAGTCTGGATGTTTAGTATGGCACACTTTAGGTGACATGCGACGCATTCACTCTCAGGTCATAGTCTTTAGTGCGATTGAAATTGAGAACACAATAAAAAACACTTCTTTCGTAAAAGACAGAAAACAAACTTCAAAACTTTTTGCCCCGTGGGCCTGTAATGCAAAGGAAAGCTTTTCTGAAGAAGAGAGTGTCGTTAAACTTCAGCGCCAACGCAAACAGGCTTTGTCCCTAACTGTTGGAACTGCTGTTTAACCCTACTCGATAAAACAGATGAATCTGAATCCCCATAATCCGTAGTATCCCGAACTACGTAAGCTCTGATCTCTCATATCTGTTGATAGTATGTAGGCACAATACTGATGTATTGGCGAGCCACCTTCCCCATAACCCGTCGTAGGTCGAACTACGTTGACTCTGATTTCTCATTCTCTGATGAGAATACGTAGGCATAAAGCGCGATGCTTTGCCGAGTCATTTTCTTTTCTTTTTAAGCCAACCTTGATAGGTATATAGATAAAACCAACCCGTCCAATAAACACAACAAGCATGGATCCCGTCGAGTACGACGGACGTGAGGGGTGCTAATACCTTCCCCTTGCTTAACCGACTCCCGAACCCAGACAACGGTTGCGACGACCTTGTCTTACCCTTTTTTTTGTCAGGTTTTTTCCGATCGTTTCCTTTCCCGCTCCGAGGGATAAATAAAAAAAGGTGGTGAATCTTCTATTCTGCCGGCCCCTTATTTTTGCGGAAGCGACAACTGGTGACTTTGCTAGGGACTTGATAGTTTCCTGGGACCCAACGTCCCGTATGCGAGTCAGTTTGGGGATCCGACGTCCCCTGAGAGAGTCAATCCTAGCGCTTGTATGATTACTTATTGGGTTGTGTTTATTTATCGCATTTTATTTCCCACATTTTATTTTCAGTATGATATGATTATCTGTGCTGTTGTGGGAGGGGCATTCTGATGAGTGAGAAGCCAGACCCAGGCTTGAGTGAACATAGCATTAGTTGTGGAAATTAGTGGGCGCGTGCTTGCTTTGCAGGCACTAGTGTCTCATGAAATCCACGCTCAGGCGAGGTTCTCCCGGTTGGCTTCTCTTTCAACCCTTTGGGTTGAGACGGTTGTTGGTTTGGAGGATTGTCGACTCTGGGGACCGATCATTTGTGATTCAGCCGAGTGAGGCTGCTTCATGAGCTGGTGATGCCACACCTTCTGGGTATCGTATCACCCCTCTTGAATGTTTGTGACGCTGATGAACGCATAGGATGCCGAACTTGAGTCAGTTTAGGTCCATACCTGTGAGCAGGGTTGGGTTTATTGCAGGAAACTTTGACCTTCAGACTACCTGGTTTTCTTGATAGTGAATCAGTTTTGTTGGTACCGGAGGTTCTCATCATCAGACATATGATTGTTCTTGACAGAGCAGAGCTTTGGTCCTGTATCAGAGGACCTTACATTCAGAGATGGGTATTTGTTCTTGACAGAGCAGGTTTTTGATTGGTATCAGAGGATCTTATCATCCGATGTTTGTTCTTGACAGAGCAGGTTTTTGATTGGGGTCTGAGGATCTCATTTGCAATAGATGTTTTTTCTTGATAGAGCAGAGTTTTGGTCTTGTATCAGAGGTCCTTATTATCAGACGTGTGTTCTTGACAGAGCAGATTTCTTGGTCCTGTATCAGAGGTCCTTATTATCAGACGTTTATTCTTGACAGAGCAGAATTATGGTCCTATGTATATGGCCCTATCAGATGGTTGTTCTTGACAGAGCAGATTTGTGGTCCGGTACCAGGGTTTTCTTCTTATCAGATACAGTGGTTGTTCTTGATAGAGCAGGATTATGGTTTTGTTGATACAGAATCTCCACAGCAGTTGCCTTGATCTCCTGCTGCATGATTGCATTTTACATTATTTTGCATACTCATTTGCATTGCATTAACGTGTGTCTGTGTTGCAGGTACCGTTTTCCCCGATTCAGGATTTCTTGCCTCCTATTGTATTGTTATGGGTTCTCTGAGGAAGACCGTGGCTTACAAGTTCCCTGCTCCTGACGTGGTTCGACTGACTGGGTTGATTGCTTTAGCAGATGATTCTGTGAGAGATGAGTTCAGAAAATCCTACGGCAAATTGCTCAGTTTGGTTCGTAAACCTTTTGCGTTCGAGTTGAATGGGTTGCACGCTCTGCTGCAGTTCTACGATCCTCCGTTGAGATGCTTTACTTTCCAGGATTTTGTTCTCGCACCCATGCTAGAGGAATGTGCTAATTTGTTAGGTGTGCCTATCAAGAGGCAGATGCCTTTTGTTCATATGGATGCTGAGCCTGACCTGGCTGGTCTAGCTCCTTCACTTCATCTGGATGCCTCTGAGTTGGTATTGTCTAGTTGGAACAAGGTCCCCGGGTTCTCCTTGCAGTTCTTAGTGGGAAAGGCTCAGCAATGCGCCAAAGACGGATGTTGGGTCGTGTTCAACGCCATTCTCGCTCTGTGCATATATGGCATCATTTTGTTCCCCAATATGCCCGATTTTGTAGACTTCGATGCCTTCCACATCTTTGCTTTAGGGAATCCAGTCCCTACCTTGATAGGAGATGTCTATCATTCCGTCCACTACAAAAACGAGAACAGGAGGGGCAAGAATGTCTCGTGCTGTGTGCCCTTGCTTTATAAATGGCTTGATAGTCATCTGCCCAAGAGGGGTCCCTTTACTTCGTCTGCAGCCACAGCTGAGTGGTCCGAGCGTCTGATGAGTTTATCGGTAGAGGAGATTGACTGGTTTGACAAAGATAGGTTGGGTACCGAGATTATCTTCAGCTGCAGCGGGTTTCTGAACGTGCCTTTGATAGGCAGGAAGGGCTGTATAAACTATAATCCGTCTTTGTTGGTCTGACAGTTTGCTTACGCTTTGAGAGCCCCGCCGAAGGATGAAGAGGTGCAGGAATCTCTGTACCTCACTGGTCTTCTAGAGGGGGATCTGTTATCCAAGCTTCAGCGCCCCTGGAATGGTATCAGTAAGAGGGGAAAACCATTGCTGGGGAGAAGCAATAACCAAGCCTACCCTCCATATGTGACTTGGATCAGAGCCAGAGCAGATGCTATAGGGATGTCGTTTCCTCATGCCAAGCCAGAAAGCCCTCCAATGATTGAAGAGCCTATTACTGTGCCCATTCAGCAGCATAATCAGGTGTTAGCTGAGAGAGATGAATTGAAGAGGCCAAATGAGGAACTGGAGAAATAATTGGCTCAGCTCCGAAGCGAGAGGAACGAAGTCGTTCATTCCTTCAAGAGGCAGACAGAGTTGGTGAACCAGCTAGGTACAGACCTGACTAAGCAGATAGTCGAGCGTGAGCGCATGGGTCAAGACTTCAAAGCTGTCAATGACGTACTGGCTACGAAGAAGCAGCACTTGGACGAAGCATATCGGAGGATATCCAAGTTCAACCAGCACTGGAAGGCCTCCCTAGCCACCAGGAAAGAGCGGGAGGATAAGCTGATACTACAGATCTCCAAGCTGGAAGCCTAGGTGAAGGCTAGTGAGAAGAGGTTTGATGAAGAAACCGCTAGCAGATATGCCGCTGAAGGTCAGCTCAACAGGGCTCTTGCTAACCTAAAGGAGCACAAACTGACGTTTGAGTCCAAGAAGCAGAAGTTAGAAGATTGTTTCGGCGAAGGAGCATGGGATGATTCGGTCGAAGGTCTTCAGTACACCATTGTGCAAAGGGAATTACTCGTCGAAGGGTTACTCACGCTGCCTGATCATCCAGAAACGAAGGAGTTGTTAGAAGAGTATCGCGCCCGTGGCCGTACTTGACTATTTGTATTCCTTTTGTTTTGATCATTGTTGTATGCTGACCATCACCAGGCTTGTTGGTTGAGGTCACGCTATTGATTCATCTTGTACTCGCTGATGTTGTGTACTGCCTTGATGGGCTTTCTTTATATATGAGATTGTTATTTCCATGATTGGACTCAGACTTCTTCTTATTATCAGCACTGGCACTCAGGCACTAGGATCGGGGGAGATCTCCCTAATGCACAGACACACGTTTGCATTTGCATAACGAGAACTTTGTTGTTTTTCCTAACCCTTTTGTGTTTGACAGGTTGTTTCAGGTGGTTCCAGGATTGATCAGAGACCTATTCACCGCTATCCGACTAGAGCTAATCAAGCCAGAATCATGGAGCAAGTGCAAACTGATGTTCAGGAACTCCGCGAAAGAATGGATCGCTTCATGGAGCTCATGCAAGCGGTCGCCAATGGCCAGGATCAGCTCAGAACCTTGGTCCAGCCTCTGATTTCAAGGGTCGATAGCAACGGCATACTCCATGGTGAGACTGTGCCTACTCCTCCACCAGTTGAAACTCCATAGAATGGTGTTCCCGTGAATGGGGGAAATGGCAGTGCCAACGGCAATGTGATGGCCAACATGGGACTCAATACGACGGGCGTCGATAATGGGAGTCTGGGAGCTAATGTCAATGTTGGGTTGGGCAACGGCAATGCAGGTGTCGGGAATCTGTTTGAGCCCTAGCCATGGCTAGAGGATCATCAGGACGATGTGTTCTCTCAGAGAGGTGCTGAAGGGGAGCTGAATGCTGAAGCACGTCTAAGGTTCAAGGCACTTGAAGATAAGATGAGAGATATCGAGAACCAGAACACCCTGGGCGTTGATATGTCCAAGTTGGGACTAATTGCTGATTTCAAGGTGCCTCCCAAGTTCAAGGTACTTGACTTTGAAAAGTATAAGGGCACCACTTGCCCTCGCGTCCACCTGAGATCATATTACAGAAAAATGTCTGCTCATTCTGAGGACGAGAAGTTGTTGATGCACTTCTTTCAAGACAGCCTTTCCGGGCCATCCCTCGAGTGGTACATGAGTCTGGAGCCTACCAGTGTGCGCACGTGGAAGGATCTTGCTGAAGCATTTGTGCACCACTACCAATACAATAGCGACTTGGCCCCGAACCGAGTCCAACTGCAGAATCTGTCGCAAAGGAACAACGAAGGGTTTAAGGAATATGCCCAGCGGTGGCGTGAGTTGGCAGCCAGGGTTCAGCCGCCAATGGTTGAACGCGAGCTCGTGCAGATGTTCGTAGCCACCCTCCCAGGGGTTTACTATAAGAAGTTGGTCAGCGGTATGTCTGGAACCTTCTCAGATCTCATTATCACGGGTGAGCACATCGAAAATGGGATCAAGCTCGGGAAAATTCAAGGTGATTTGTCCTCAGTTGGAGGAGGCGGAAAGAAACCTTATAGCGGCAAAAGACGAGAAGGAGAAGCGAGCGCTGTGACCAACGCTCGAAGGAAGGGTAAAGGTCCTCACTAGCAGGTGGCCAGTATAACTATCCCGGCGGTTCAACAGCCACAACAGCAGCAGCAGCAGCAACCGAATCAACAAGGGTACAGAAAGTATCAGAATCGGGCACCTTTGTCGAGCCGTCACCACGAGACACCGCCCATGTCGTACGCGCAACTCTTGCAGACTTTGCTCCAGCTACAGTTGATCCAGAAGAGAATGCTAGCTCCCTTGACAGGGGCACCTTTGCCAGGGTACGACGCGAATGCAACTTGTGAGTTTCACTCAGGGGCACCAGGCCACACAATAGAGAACTGCAAAGCCTTCAAGCACAAGGTGCATGACATGGTAGATGCCAAGATCATCAACTTCTCGGACAATGTGCCAAATGTCACGAAGAATCCTATGTCGAATCATAGGGGAGGCGGAGTGAACGCCATCATCAAAGACGAGAGTTCGGATTTGTTGACTGACGTTAGAGATCTGAAGACGCCGCTTAGCTTCGTTAAAGCTAAGTTGATGAAAAGAGGGTTCTTTCCAGGTTGCGGAGAGCTATGTATGGACTGTGCCACACATTCTGATGGATGTGAACAGCTAATAGAGGGAATTCAAAGTCTGATGACTGAAGGGATTTTACAGTTTAGCTAGAGGGACGAATGTGGATCGGGAGAGGTAGTGCTGAAGCAAGATGATGAGGTCACCACCATCACCATCCCTCGCTGGACGATAACTATTTTTGCACCCAGACCGCCCACGATTACTATCACCAAAGCTGGGCCGATACCGTTCGAAAGCACTAACGCCGTCCCATGGCATTATGGGGCTGAAGTCTACTGCAACGGACAGAAGTAGGAGCTAGAACCGTTTGGGTCGACTGTGGAGAACCTGGCGGGAATCAGTGGTATTACTCACAGCGGAAGAGTGTTTGCACCACCAGAGGTCGTGGCGGATAGAGCGGTCAGGGCTGATGCGGCCAATAAAGGTAAAAGTAAGGTCGTTGAAGAGACCCCGTGTGGGGTAGAAAAAGACTTACTTGTTAAAGATGCCAAGGAGTTTATGCGGTTGATTAAAAAGAGTGACTACAAGATTGTGGATCATCTCCATCAGACGCCCTCGAAGATTTCCATCCTGAACTTGTTGCTGTGTTCTGAAGCACACCGCAACACGCTGCTGAAGGTGTTGAACGCCGCATATGTACCGCAGGAAATATCGGTAAATCAGCTAGAAGAGGTCGTAGCCCACGTAAATGCCGGAAATGGGTTAGGTTTCACAGACCTGGAGCTGACGCCGAAGGGGAGGAACCACAATAGCGCCCTGCACATCTCGATAGAGTGTAGGGGCACGATTATGTCGCACGTGTTGGTGGACACGGGTTCATCACTTAATGTTCTTCCGAAGAAGGCATTAATGAAGTTAGATACTCGTGGAGTGATTTGCACACCCAGTGATCTGGTTGTGAAGGCGTTTGATGGGACTAAACGCCACGTTTTCGGGGAGGTGACCCTGCCAATCCAAGTTGGTCCGGAAACGTTCGACGCGGTCTTTTATATTATGGACATCATGCCTGCCTACAGTTGTCTCTTGGGTCGGCCGTGGATCCATGTTGCTGGTGCCGTGACCTCCACGTTGCACCAGAAAATCAAATATGTTGTCGGGGGTAGCATCATAACGGTGTGTGGCGAGGAAGACATAATGGTGAGCCATTTGTCGTCCTTCAAGTATGTTGAGATGGATGGGGAAATCCATGAGACTCTATGCCAAGCGTTTGAAGCTGTCAGATTGAAGGACGTAGCTCCTGTAGTCACGGAAAAGCCAGAGATGACCCTCTCCTCATTCAAGGAAGCTCGGGCCGTTGTTCAAGCCGGATCTACCCCAGGCTGGGGGCGAATTTTGGAGATACCTAACAAGCAAGACAAGTTTGGGTTGGGATATTCTCCTGGAGCTGAAGCTTCTTCTTCTTCTAGCAGTGCGTCTCGAGGTAAAGGGCCGATCCAGTTTACCAGTGGCGGGGTGATTTTTGAAAGCATCAACACAGTGTCTGAAGACAGCGGAGATAGCGACTGTGACCTCGACTCTTGGATCCAGCCAAGCAAGCTAGGCGAGGGCCTCAACAATTGGTCCGTCAAGGATATCATCCAAATGACAAGCGAAGAGTAATGACTTACTTTTTTCTAATCATTGTACAACCCTATGTCCTACCCGGGGCATAATGGTTTTATTGTCAGGGCCTTGTTGGATTATGTACATGCATTTTGTTAATAAATCAAAGGGCGTTTTTCTTCATATTCAAATATTGTGATCTCTGTTATTCATGTTTTATATTTGTTTTGAAAAACAATAAAATGGCAATGGGGTTTGTGCTAACCTGCACATCCTTGTTTTAAACTTGATCCTTGTTATTGCAGGATCCACATAACAGATGACATCGACTCTGGACCTTCTACGGCTCACTTCGACTTTGATTGCCCGATATATCAAGCCGAAGAAGAGATTGATGAAGACGAAGACCTCCCTGAAGAGTTGGCCCGCTTGTTGAAACAAGAGGAGAAAGTTATTCTGCCTCATGAAGAGGAGATCGAGATTGTGAATCTGGGTTCTGAAGAGCTCGTCAGAAACGTCAGGATAGGGGCTGCACTGCAGAATGATGTCAAGCAGAGATTGGTCGAAATGCTGAGAGAGTATAGTGACGTCTTTGCTTGGTCATACGAAGATATGCCCGGACTTGATACGGACATCGTGGTCCACCACTTGCCGTTGCGAGAAGATTGTCCTCCCGTTAAGCAGAAGCTTATGAGGACGAGACCAGATATGGACGTTAAGATCAAAGAAGAAGTGCAAAAACAGCTCGATGCTGGCTTCTTAGTGGTTACTACTTACCCTCTGTGGGTCGCCAACATAGTACCTGTACCGAAGAAGGACGGTAAGGTACGCATGTGCGTCGATTATCGGGATTTGAATAGGGCGAGCCCTAAAGATGATTTCCCGCTGCCTTATATCGATGTGTTGGTCGACAATACAGCCCAGTTCTCCGTGTTTTCGTTCATGGATGGCTTCTCCGGTTACAATCAGATCAAGATGGCGCCGGAGGACATGGAGAAAACGACGTTTATCACTCCCTGGGGAACATTTTTCTATAAGGTAATGCCTTTCGGTCTGAAGAACGCAGGGGCCACTTACCAATGAGCAATGGTAACTTTGTTTCATGACATGATTCATCATGAGATTGAAGTCTATGTTGATGACATGATTGCGAAGTCCCAAACGGAGGAGGGACATCTGGTCAATTTGTTGAAGCTTTTTGAGAGGCTTAGGAAGTTCAGGTTGAGGCTGAATCCTAACAAATGTACTTTTGGAGTACGGTCCGGAAAGTTACTGGGGTTTATCGTGAGCGAAAGAGGCATCGAGGTTGATCCTGCGAAGATTAAAGCGATACAAGAAATGCCAGTGCCAAAAACAGAAAAAGAAGTTCGTGGTTTCCTGGGCAGAATAAACTACATTGCAAGGTTTATTTCTCAGCTCACGGCCACGTGTGAACCGATGTTCAAGCTGTTAAAGAAAAATCAGGCGATTATCTGGAACAAGGATTGCCAGAAGGCATTCGACAAGATAAAGCAGTATCTTCAGGAACCTCCAATCTTGATACCCCCAGTGGCTGGACGGCCATTAATCATGTACTTGACAGTTCTTGAGAATAGTATGGGGTGTGTTCTCAGTCAGCACGACGAGACGGGCAGAAAGGAGCATGCCATTTACTACTTGAGTAAAAAGTTCACAGACTGTGAATCTCGCTACTCGATGCTGGAGAAGACGTGTTGTGCACTAGCCTGGGCTGCCAAACGTTTACGACAGTACATGCTCAATCACACCACCATGCTAATTTCGAAGATGGATCCGATCAAGTACGTCTTCGAGAAACAAGCGCTTTCGGGCAGGATTTCCAGATGGCAAATAGTGTTGACAGAATATGATATTAAGTACGTTTCCCAGAAGGCCATTAAGGGAAGCGTATTGTCTGATTACCTTGCCTAACAGCCGATCGAGGATTACCAGCCGATGAAATTTGAGTTCCCTGATGAGGATATCATGTTTCTCAAAGAGAAAGATTGCGATGAACTGTTACCCGACGAGGGTCCAGATAGGAAATCCCAGTGGAAATTGATATTTGACGGGGCGGTTAATTCCTACGGAAGTGGCATTGGGGAGGTCATCACGACTCCCCACGGATCCCATATCCCATTCACTGCGAGACTGACGTTTCCAGTCACCAATAACGAAGCAGAGTACGAAGCATGCATCATGGGTCTAGAAGAAGCAATTGATTTGAGAATCAAGAACCTAGACGTATATGGTGACTTGGCACTTGTGATTAACCAGATTAAAGGGGAGTGGGAGACTCGTCAATAGAATTTGGTGCCGTACATGAATTACGCCAGAAGGCTGCTTCCGTTCTTTGATCGAGTGGAACTCCATCATGTGCCCAGGGCCGAAAATCAGATGGCTGATGCCTTAGCCATGTTGGCTTCGATGTATAAAGTCAATTTTTAGAATGAAGCTCCAAGAATTGTCCTTTCTCGTCTTGATAGACCTGCATTTGTCTTTGCGATCGAGGAAGCCGCCGACGGCAAGCCATGGTTCCATGACATCCAAACTTTCCGTATGACTAAGGAGTATCCTGCGGGAGCGTCAACCCAGGATAAGAAGACTCTGAGGAGGCTGTCTGGAAATTTTTATCTCAATCCTGATGGAGTTTTGTATAAAAGGAACCACGATCTCGTGCTACTCAGATGTGTAGATGAGAAAGAGGCGAGTATGCTCATGGAAGAAGTCCATGAAGGCACATTTGGTACGCACGCCGGCGGGCATGTTATGACAAGAAAGATCCTGAGAGCAGGATACTACTGGATGACGATGGAATCGGATTGCTTTAGATTCGCGAAGAGATGTCATAAATGCCAGATTTATGCTGATAAAGTTCATGTGCCGCCGTGCCCGTTGAATGTCATGTCCTCCCCGTGGCCGTTCTCCATGTGGGGCATCGACATGATAGGCAAGATCGAGCCCACTGCATCTAACGGTCATCGCTTTATTCTAGTAGCCATCGACTACTTCACCAAGTGGGTGGAGGCAGCCTCATATGCTAATGTGACCAAGCAGGTGGTGGCTAAATTCATAAAGAGGGATATCATCTGTCGTTACGGAATTCCCGAGCGGATCATTACTGATAATGGTTCGAATCTGAATAACAAGATGATGAAGGAGTTGTGCCAGAGTTTCAAGATTGAACACCACAACTCATCTCCTTACCGGCCGAAGATGAATGGCGCCGTTGAAGCGGCCCATAAGAACATAAAGAAGATTGTTCAGAAGATGGTTGTAACCTACAAGGATTGGCACGAGATGCTGCCATTTGCACTGCACGGTTATCGTACAACGGTACGTACGTCAACCGGGGCAACTCCTTTCTCCTTAGTATACGGCATGGAAGCTGTCCTACCGTTAGAAGTGGAGATCCCTTCTTTGCGAGTTTTGGTTGACGTGAAACTCGACGAGGCAGAATGGATTACGAACCGACTAAACCAACTCAGCCTGATGGACGAGAAGAGATTAGCATCGATTGCGCATGGTCGTCTGTACCAAAGCCGAATGAAGAAAGCTTATGATAAGAAGGTGCGGCCTAAAAGCTTTCAGACGGGTGATCTCGTCTTGAAGAAGATTCTTCCTCCACACTCCGATCACCGGGGCAAGTGGACTCCCAATTACGAAGGTCCGTATGTCGTCAGCAAGGTCTTCTCGGGAGGAGCTTTGTTGTTATCCACGATGGATGGTGAAGATTTTGCATCACCGGTGAACGCAGACGCAGTTAAAAAATACTTTGCTTGAAAGCGACCCGCTGGACAGTAAAAAAAGAGTCCAGGAAAAAATGGGGCATCCCGGCGAACCATAAAAAAGGAAAAAGGTTCGGGGAAAAATTAGGGATATAAATTGACAAAAATGTACACCCGCAAAGTCGGAAACCCAGATGGGCGACTTTGGCAAAAAAGGGTATCCCGGTGAACTGAAAACCCGCAAAGGGCGGTTCACGCAAAAGTTAGTGATTTGAAAAAGCAAATGACTGCGTTCCGCGTATGGACTTTCTCTATTTAGTGGTTTGGAAGACCTGAGGGCCGTTTATCTGAATCAATCTCTTCTGAAGCTGAAGCGTCGGAGAAGTATCAAAGTCGAGTGGGTCATAGAGGGATCAACTCATGGTGTTCGTCTACACCTCGTTGCCGACATTTGTATATACTGATGTATATTTATGTTTTATTTTTGCGCGGCTTCCTCATTCCAGGAGCTTGCATCCCTTGTAAAACATTTTTACCCATTCAGGGGTTCGTTATCAATAAAATGTATACTATTCAGCAATTCTGTTTGCCTGTTTAGCATTTATCTATTTTGTTCGCGAAAAAGAACGCCGATGTTTTTTATAAAATGCGCATACATAAACTTACTGGCCCAGGCCACTTATTGTTGAAACAATGAATTACTTGAACATTGTCACGAGATAATAACCTTGATAGGTCCCTTTGAGAAGGGTATCTTGTTTGTTTGTTTGTGTTGTTACAGGTGTAGCATGTACCAGACAGTACGCCGTACGCGTCCCCAAGCAGGATGATTCCTCCCTCTCCAGCAAAGTTCAGCAGCCTCTCCCCGCAGAGTCTGAACACGAGATCGTGAGCATTGATATGTCTCCCCAGGAAGAGAAGATTCTCTCCCCAATCAGATGCATCCTGAAGGAACGTCATCTCCTCAATTGAGTCATTCACCGAAGTGTGCAGCAACTGATGGTTCAAGACTGAAGTCTCCAGCGGAATCGAGGTTCCCCATAGAGTCGTACGCTCCCCAGCAAGCAGAATGATTTCTTCTTCCCCAGCCGAGGTTGCAGATCCCCAAGAGAGCTGAGTCCTTGGAAGCCGCTCAGGCCATGATTGGTTTTCCCCAGTGGAGTGTTGAATAGCTGATGCTGTGTTTCCCCGCCGGAGCCGTTATCTCCAGGGAAGTAGCCGTGAAGGCCGTGCAGTTTATTCCCGCGATTGACATCGCTTTCCCCCGGCAGGTCCAGGTTCTCGTAGAGCTTCGTTCCCCTGCAGCAGTCAACTGAAGTTCACTTCCCCACAGCGCCCGATTGAGATTGGCGTGACTTTTTTCTCCTCAGCAAGATGATTCCTTCCCCCTATCAGAGTGGTTCTTTCTCCTTGACAGGAGGATTCTCCCTTCAGCATTTATTTTGCTGACGGGATCACATCATTTTGCATGACTGCATAGCATTTATCATAAACGCGTAGCATTTCCACCGTGTGGAGCATTGCGCCATTGCCGAAACATATGCATAATAAGCATGATCTAGGTCGTTACCGTTCTTGTTTTGCAGGTGTTCTGCCACAGGATTGATTGCTCAAGATGATTCTTGAATTCCCCCCAACGGAGTCGCTTGCTCAAGATGATTCTTGAAGTCCCCAGCGAAGTCTTCGGATCAAAATGATTCTTGAGTTCCCCAGCAAGGTCGTTTGCTTAAGATGATTCTTAAAATCCCTAGTGCAGTCGCCAGAGTTGGTTGCTCAAGTTGATGCTTAGAGTCCCCGACAGAGTGTTTGCTCAGGATGAGTCCTGAAATCTCCAGAGTTGTTTGGTTCAGGATGATTCTTGAAGTCCCCGGCGGAGTTATTTGTCCAAGATGATTCTTGAAGTCCTCAGCAGAGTTGACTCACCCAGAATGATTCCTGGATCCCCGAAGCAGAGTTACTTGATATTTCTCCAGAATCCCCCAGCGGAGATGCGTCATCCCCAGCAGGTTTCTGAACGGCGAAGTTGAAACTTCCCTCGAAGACTTGATGATTGAAGTCCGACCGTGTTAACAAAGCAGTTCCCTCAGCTGATGCCGAGTGCCCGATGGCAGAAGATTGGATATCCCCGAGCGGTTCATGATTGACCAAGAATTCTATTCCCGACTTACTGATGGAGTCCGGCTGATGCCCGAAAGTTTTCTTTGAATGCCCGACGGCATGATTTAACTTGATTGATGACCTGATGAGTCCCGAGGAATCTTAATGCCTGACGGCATGATCGACCATGTATTACTGGTTACCGTGTGACTAATTCCCAAGCTAGTTGTTGTGCAGCTAATATTTCAGTTTTCGAAGATTTGTTCCCGTCAGAGTACCGTGTACTTGTGCAGTTGGAAAATTTTCGGGTTTATCGGTATTCAACCGTCTCACACCTTGATTGGTTAGGAGCCGTTCGCTCCTCACCCAATCAGGTTCAAGCCGTTTGAATAGGGGCAGCTGTTGCACCCTAAAATTTGACCAACATTTATTTACCTAGCTTGTGTTTCATTTCATTCACATTAGCATTATCATTTGCATTTCATTGACATGTATGTAGGAGATCAAGAGGTATGATTACCAATCAAGAGCACCACAAGACTTTGAAGATAGCCAAGAAGCTTATTCAAGTGTTCAAGGGTTGATATCCTTTTCAGAGAAGCTAAAGGATTCTCAGAGAGAGTGGTTGAAACCAAGGGTATGTGCCTCCTAACTTGAGAGTTGTGGGGAGTCCTCAGATGATTCTGAAGCCATGAATGTGGACTTGAAGCCTTGAGAGAGCTTATGATATGAATTGAAAGCCATCAGGAAGCCTAGATAGGTCATTGTGCAAGATTGAGAAGCCTCAGCCATGAGTGGTGTAATTAGGGTTTGACTGGGTCAACCCTAGGTCAACTGATGATTTGGAGAGGGTTGAGACCTAATCCAAGAGCCATGTGATCATGGATTGATGCATTTAGATGCTATAAGGATGATTCCAAGGTCAACTCATCATGATTGAAGAGTTTGAGAAGTTTCAAACTAGGGTTTCTAAGGCTTGACAGTGTAAAATCCCCTAGTTTGACCCCTATCTTCAAGGCAATTTAGCTCAAGATGTGATTGTCATCTCATCTTACCCCCAACATGAATGTTGTAGAGCTTGTTATTAGATTTAATTTGAGTGCTAGAAGTCCTTGATAGGATTTGTGGAGCTCAAGTTGTGACTTTGACAAGTTACAGGTCATCTGAGGTATGTGAATTTGGGGCCTTGAAAGTTACCCAACTTGCATCCAACTTTTTCCCAAGAAGGATGATTCCTATGAACTTTTTGTCAACATGAATGTTGTTCCTTATCTTCTTAACTTTCTAGAGAGTATTAGAAGTCCTTGATAGGATTTGTAGAACTCAAGTTATGGCTTTGACAAGTCAAGGGCATTTTGGTCATTTGGAGATTATAGGTCATTTCAAGCATAAGGCCATAACTCCTATTTCCAAGCTTCAAATGGAAAAATATTCAACATCAAACTTGCTTAAAATGACGTTTTAAGGCTAGTAAGGAGGTCATGAGATGTTGAAAAGGCTTGTAGCTCAAAATGGTAAAAATGACCTAAAATGGAGGCATAAGTTAAATAAGTCAAAGTTGGAAATTGAAATTTTCAAGCTACACATCCAAACCATGGCATGTAATATACCATTTTGACTCTAGAAAATATTTTAGAAACAATGGTTCAGCCACATTTTTGATTTGAGGCTTAAATCATGGACTTGCTTTGGAAAATGGTTACTTGCATATTAAGGTACATATGCAAAACATAAGGAAGAGCAATGCACAAGCTAGCAAAGCATCCTAACATATCATGCATCTCATCTAAGGAGATTTTCAAGTCAGATACAAGTGCTGCAATGAGTCAAACACAAGATGGTATGTGAGATGGCTTGAAATCAAAAACTCATGACATGAGAATCTCAAATTCTCATTGGATGATTCCAGAAAGTTCTGGATGGTCCTCAAACATCCTATATGTTGATTAGAAGTTGCTCAGATGCAAGTTTGGTGAGAGGTTAGAGAGGAGAGTGAGATTGCCATTTCATTTTCTTCCATTGCAAGTTGAAATCAATTTCTATATTCCACACCATTTCCATTGATTCTTTCAATCCTAACATCTTCCATTGATCATACTGAGTGTGTGCATACCAAATTGAGAGCAAGATCGTGTGGGATTAAAGAGATAGCATTTGGATATTGGAATCTGCAAGTCACCATCGGATTCTAAGATTCAAGCATCCTCCATCAAAACTTTTGCAAACAGTAGCAAGATCTTGGTGCAAAGAGTGATTTTGAAGAGATTGAAGGGTTGAATTGAAGATTTGACCTATCTGGTATTCAAGAATTGATAGGTTTGCAACTTTTACTCTACACCCTAATTTAAGCATTGTTAGTTAGATTTGTTAGGTTAGAATGGTTAGAGACAAGTAGGAGATGGATTCTGGAGATTTTGAGGGCATTTGGTGAGGTTCAAGATAGTGACCCCATTTCTGTTTGGATCAAGAACGTGTTTGATATGGTGAATTAATGAGAGTTTTATAGCAAGAATTGACCAGTGTAACATGAGGAAGAGATTGAGCACTTTAATTTCAAGAATGGTTATAGTTGAGATTTTAGCATAGTTTTAATTCAATATCGAGTTTAGAGATTGAGGATGATTCTTTGAATTCTAAGGCTATGGTCGTGATCAGCAGGAAATTTAGAGTGTTCTAGGGTTTTAAATCTTGGATTTCGGGCAAGAATTGATGTGATACGATTGTGATGAAGAGAAAGCATGAAGCTCTGTTTCCATGGCTTCTTCATTCAAAACCCTGGCTGAAGGAAGAAGATAATGTATTGGCCGTTGGATGGAGAGTAGACTCATTGACTGGGATCAGATCGTGTGGCTGAGGTTTAATCTCACGTTTTGAAGAGGAAAGTCTGAGGACAACCAAACACAGCCGTTTCATTTATTTTTCGTTTGGGCTTTAGTTGCTAATTGTTAATCACACCCCCATCCACGGCCCAGTCATGATTTGTACTGCATTCCCTTACTTTCTGCACCGCGTGTTTTTCCTTTTTCTTTATATTTTTGAGTTGGTTTTCTGATTAAATAAATTGGGCCTAGCGCATTTACTGATCCCACCCCCATTTAGAGCCCATCTGGATAATGAACTGCATATCATTGCTATCTGCACCAAACATTTCACATTTTATTTTCTTTTTCTCCATTTTTCTTTAAACTTTGAAAAATCATATTAAATAGAAAATTAATGATTTTGGCATGGTAATTTTTCCTCCTATTTCACATTTATGTCTAGAAAATTATAAAATCAAAAAATTTGCATTTCATGCAATTTTAATATTTTTTGTATATTTTCTCTTTTAATAGCTTTTTAACTCATCTTATGTTGATGCATAGATTTGTAGAATTTTGTTTAGCTAGTTCCTTTTGTATTTTTGGGCCATTCGTTTTAGGATAGTTAGATTAGGACTTTAGCTCCCCTCTGGATTTATTCCATAATTTTGTGATTAGTTTTTGATTAGTTTTGATTAGATGATTTTAGGTTGTGTAGATTTAGGTCAATCCTTAACATAGGTCCACAATAACACTAGAATTTTGGGTTTCTAGGTCAAGATAGATATTGGGACATATAGGGTGTTAAGGGTAGGTATATAGGATCCCCTAGAAATTATATTAGATTTTAATATAATAATATACTATTTTTAATTGATTTTTGTAGTTGATTGTTGTGTGTGTTGCCCTTGTGGGCTTGTATTTTGTTTTGCTTGGCTTGGTGGGTTTGGTCTTGCTTTGTGGAGCATGGAAGAGCATAGTGGAAGGCTTGAAGATTGAAGAAGGAGCTTGAGAGCTTGAAGACTTGTTTGTTTTGTTGTTGTTTTAGGGTTAGGAATTAAGTAGAGCTTAGACTTAGTTAATTTCTTCCTTAAACATGGATGGTATCTTTCACCTCCATTCCTCCCCATGATTCAAGGTCCTTCCATGGTATTCACCTCCCTCCTTTGGAGGGATAAGTGATGGTACCTAGGAAGTAGAACTTTTGAGGGAACCATTCTTTTGATGTTAAACCCTTATAGGCCACCTTTGGTGGTCAATAAGAAGTTTAATATCCTAGCTTATCCAGTTAAGTGATTTCTTCTGGTTTGAGTGTCCTGAAGATGTTGGGCTTGAGTTTGAAGATGAGACCTTCATTGAAGAGTATGGAAGAGGATGATTCCTTGAGCATTTCCATTGTAGCTGAGGCCTGAAGAGCAAGAAGAAACAGGTTGATACTTCAAGACCCAATGAAGATCCAGTAAAGACTGAATGAAGAGCTGAGGCTTAAAGACTGAAGGATGAGGTTGACACTTCTAAGTGATTAAGGACTACTCTGAGCAGCTGAAGCTTGTAGGAGAAGAAGACCAAGTTGAGACTGGTGAAGCAAAGAGAGCTAAAGCTTGAAGACTAAGTTGATACTTATGAAGAGGATCCATTTGAGATTGAGTGTAGAGCTGAGGCTTGAAGAACAGAGGATGAGTTGATGCTTACTCTAATGCAGTGAGATCCTGAAGGAATCAAGTTGATACTTGTGGTTAACGGTGAAGCCTGAAGGTGGAATTGATTGAAGAGCTGAAGCTTGGAGAAGAGAGAATAAGTGGAAACTTATGTTGAAGGGTTGAAACCTAGAAAAGCAAGTTGATACTTGTCATGAGAGATGGTAGCCTTGAAGGGTGATTAATGTCTGAAGACTGGACTGCTGTCAGAAGAGCTGAAGCTTGAGAGAGAGGAGTTGATCTGCTTTCTTGTCTGTTTTCTTTTCTGTGTTGATGTGTCTTGTTTGACTTGCTTGATGTATTAGAATAAGTTCATATCTAGACTTTAAATTAGGAGCATGATTGCACTAGAGGTTGAGTTGCTCCCTCTGCTTGTATTGTTACTGTATGGCTTTGCTTGCGGGTATTCGGTAGAGCCCTACTCCCTTGCCCATGTGGTTTATTTTGCTTGATAGCATGTTTTACTGTTACTGTATGATTGCAGTTTACTGTTTTGCTTGATAGCATGTTTTATTTTCCTCAGTATGATTACTGTTATTCATATCTGGCTTGAGGTTGAGATGAGCTTGTGGAGGCTGCTGCCCCATACACATTTCCTCCCCCACTTGCATTGCATGCATATTGCTGTTTACTGTTTAAGCTGATGCTTTATCTGGTTCTGTGTATCATTGACATGATCCCTTAGGACTCTCATTTCCTTTGATAAGGAAGTGATGATAGAACTTTAGGTTGAAACCTATGCATGATAACTTCTAGGAGTTCCCTGTTTCAAACCTCAACCATAGGATGAATCCTTGGCATGACAACAGTAGGACTTGATAGTCTCCCCGTAGTTGAGCCCGTTCTCTTCTCATCTCAAAACAGCTTAAGATACAGTAATCATGAATGATTTCTTTCGTACGTTACGAGCCTTAAGCTATCTGAGAAAGGATTGTTGGAGAGTTTCTTTTCAACAGTCTGGATGTTTAGTATGGCACCCTTTGGGTGACATGCGACGCATTCATTCTCAGGTCATAGTCTTTAGTGCGATTGAAATTGCGAACACAATAAAAAACACTTCTTTTGTAAAAGACAGAAAACAAACTTCAAACCTTTTTGCCCCGTGGGCCTGTAATGCAAAGGAAAGCTTTTCTGAAGAAGAGAGTGTCGTTAAACTTCAGCGCCAACGCAAACAGGCTTTGTCCCTAACTGCTGGAACTGCTGTTTAACCCTACTCGATAAAACAGATGAATCTGAATCCCCATAATCCGTAGTATCCCGAACAACGTAAGCTCTGATCTCTCATATCTGTTGAGAGTACGTAGGCACAATACTGATGTATTGGCGAGCCACCTTCCTTGTAACCCGTCGTAGGTCGAACTACGTTGACTCTGATTTCTCATTCTCTGATGAGAATACGTAGGCATAAAGCGCGACGCTATGCCGAGTCATTTTCTTTTCTTTTTAAGCCAGCCTTGATAGGTAGATAGATAAAACCAACCCGTTCAATAAACACAACAAGCATGGATCCCATCGAGTACGACGGACGTGAAGGGTGCTAATACCTTCCCCTTGCGTAACCGACTCCCGAACCCAGACAACGGTTGCGACGACCTTGTCTTACCCTTTTTTTCGTCAGGTTTTTTCCGATCGTTTCCTTTCCCGCTCCGAGGGATAAATAACAAAAGGTGGCGACTCTTCTGTTCTGCCGGCACCTTATTTTCGCGGAAGCGACACCCCCGTTTCAAACATTCACCCCCGTCCCTGTTTCCTTTTCTCTTTTGGCTGTTGAAGTTGTGATGGGATGGGGCCTAATTCACGTTTTTGCTGGCTCACACCCCTCTGTTTTCCCAGCGCACCCCCCTGTTCCCCTTTTTTGTTTTATTTTTTGAATGTATTGTGGGCTCAAAGCCCAGTTCTGGTTTTTTTCTCTTCATTTATACCAGTTTTTCAGGATGTACCCCCCTCCCCTTTTATTTTTAATTTCTCTCTTGCATTGGACATGTGTTTGTAATAAGTTTAGATTTTATTTTCCTATTTTCTTTTAGGGATTATTTTCATAGTTAGAATATTATGCATAGTTTTTTTATAGAATTTATATTCTATTATTTTTAGCATATTATAGGATATATAGATATTAGTATAGAATTTTCATACTATTTTCTTATAGGATATTATTAGAGTTAGGATAGAATTTTTATGCTATTTTTCTTATACGCATTTCCTTTTAATATTTCTTCAGAATATTTTCTATTGGAATTTAATTGTCGTATTTTAGGAGTAGGATTATTTCCATTTAGTGTTGGATTTCTCTCCTATTTTAATTTTTATCCGATTCTACTCCGATTTTATTTTTTGGCTGGCCGTGTGGCATGATTCAATTAGAGAGTGATTGTCGATATCATTTCTCTACCTTGTCTTTGACACGGACATCAATACGCTACCTCTTAGAGTTCGATTTCTCGTATAAGTCAAACCATGACGGTCTAAGCGTTACATTGTTCCTGATTCGAGCGTCCTCATCAAGGATCCAGAGAGGAGAAGATTGGAATGGAGCTTACGCACATGTCAGGAGCCCACAGAGCCGCTTCGTTCAACATCATTTTTCTTATTCAAGTCTTCAGGCAATTACTTTGGGTGACATGCGACGCACTCGCTCCTACGTCTTAGGTTCTTGCGTTTGTGTCCCGAGTTCCTTCCCGTTTAGGCGTAAGCCTACTTCCTCTTTGTTCTCGCCCCCGTATGATCGAAACCCTTTTCTCTCGCGTTCAGGCGATTGAGACCCCTTCTCTTGCCCCTGTGCAATCGAGACTCCTTTTCCCGTCGAACTACGTTTGCTCTGATCTCTCGTGCCAGGCGAGAGTACGTAGGCATAGGATGCGATATCCTAGCGAGCTCCCTTTTCCCTGTTTCCCCGTTGCTGTAGTTACCTGAACTACAGCTGCTCTGATTTCTCGTACTGTTGCACCCCAAAATTTGACCAACTACTTATTGCAATTTGGCTCATGTTTCTACTCATTTCATTTTGCATTTGCATACTGCGTACATTGCATTTTTTTCCAGTCAGATTGACTTTATCGGGATTACAGCCCTCCGATCACGCTTCAGGCATTTCAGTCCAATACGCGGAGTTATTTTGAGAATTGATGCTCGTTCCCGGTGTTTTCAGCTCTCGCTGTTGTTTTTGAGGACATCTCGGTGTCCGGTTTTTACCGCTTATTTCGCTGTATTCGCGTATTCATGTTCTAATAAATTTAATCAGCTTCCTCGTATTTTTTTAGATTTTTTTCTTAATTTCTAGAATTTTAGGGGTTTATTTTCGATTATAGAATTTAATAGAGTTTTAATAGCAATTTTCCTTTTTTAGAATAATTCATTTTTAGATAATGGTCTTAATAAGATAATTGGTTCTAGATATTAAATAGATTTTTTTTAATAGCTTCAATAGAAAATGTTTTTTTAGGAGTTTAAAATACATATTAAATGTTTTTAAATAGTTTTTAGTTTTAATTTTTTTTTTAGGAATTGTTTTAATCATTTTTAGAGATTAATTGATTTAATAGAGTTTAAATCACTTTTTTTAGATTAATTTCTTTTTAGAGTTAGTTAGATTTTAATAGCCTTTTAGAGGTCTATTTTCTATTATAGATTTTTTAATAGTTTTAAATAGATATTTTTTTCTAGATATTAAATAGTTTTTTAATAGTTTTAATAGGTTTTAATAGTTTCTAGATTTAAATAAACAATTTCTAGAATTTTAATTGGGTTAGAATTTAATAGACTTTAAATCATTCTGTAGATATTAATTTGTTAATTGATAGTTAATTTCCGTTTAGACTTAATATTTCTTAGAATTAATAGATATTAGTTAGATGGTCATTAGATGTTAATCGTTTTATTAATTAGGTTTGGGTAGAAGTTAATTGGCAGATTTCATTTGAATCAGGATTTAATGGTGTTTAATTAGAGTCTTAGTCCATTAATCTCAATTTCGGTGGGCCAGGTGGCTTTGTGGAGGCCCAGTCCAGTCTGTGACACATGTCATTATAAAAAGCATCCATGTCTCCATTCTCTCTCTCTTCCATGCGTGCACTCTCTCTGGCCAACACATCACCCGCCACCTCACTTCATCCTTCTGCATTCACTCTCTCAGCGACACCTCACGCCCATACGTGTACACCTCTCCATCTCTCTCTCCCATGCATTGCCACGACACCCCTTGAGGTGTCACCCTCACACGTTCTCCGGCCATGCAAACACGTTTGGGAACCCGCAGGAGAAATCATCACGGCCGAAATCCTCGCCGTAACAACTCGCCGGAACTCCAACGTTCGCCGGAAAACTCATCAACACTCATCGTTCCTTCACCATCTTCTTCAATCATCCATCAAACCTTTAAGAATCTTCAAGATTTGCATCAAGATCTTCATCGTTTTCCAGGAATTCAACAAGAAACTCATCACGTTCATGGCGAATTTTCCAGAATCGTTCGAATCTTCATCAAGATTTTCCAGATCCCCGTTCATCATCATTCAAGAACATCATCGGTTCTTCACCTAATTCCTCCGATCGTCAAGATGTCTTCCCAGATCCTCATTCTTCAAAACCTTCATCAAGATCTCCATCACCAACTCTCCAAGCTCCATCAACTTTCATTTTCTCCAAATCACGCGTCCGTTTCCAGATCTCGCGTCATATTCGCCAAGAACTTCAGAGATCTACACAACGTCATCTCTTAACCTTCATCCGTCCAAAAAATCCAGAAACTTCATCAATCTTCCACACCAGCGAAGCGTCATCTTCATCAACCGGTCAAGATCCAAAACTCCTTCATCAATTCATTTTCCACATGCAAACAACATAAAAGCCATGGATCTTCTTCGCCAACACGCGAACGGTAAAAGATCGGGAAAGAAGGTGTGAGAGAAGGTTGAGGTGATGGAAAGTTGAAGCGCATTGGTTTGAGCCGGGGAGTTGTTTTGGAATGAACCGAGAGTGAATGACCAGACGGCGGCTGAGTGGAGAAGATGAGAGTTCTAGGTTTTCTGATGGGAGAAGGTGGGAATGAGGAAGACGAAGGGGTTCCTGATTGGGTCATTGGGCATTGGCCCATTCATTTCTTGGACCTGCACCCTCGGTTTCTTTCCTACACCCCCAGCCTTTCTTTTTTCTTTTTTTTTTGGCTGTTAGAGATTTTTGACGGGCTGGGCCCAACAACAACAATGGCTACTAACCGTGCACTCAACGAGTTTCCAAGCGCACCCCCCAGTCCCCTTGATTTTTTGTTTGTTGTTTTTACTGTTGTATTGTGGGCTGGGCCCAGTCCTGTGTTTGCTGCTTTACACCCTTATTCAGAATGTACCCCCTCCCCTTTATTTTTTAATTCTTGCTTGTATTGGACATGTGCATGTAATAGATGCTAGTTTTATTTTTTCTATTTTTCTTAGGAATTATAGTTTAGATATTATTCTTAGTATATTTTTTTTAGCATAGATTTTATATTCTATTTTTTAGGTATTATTTTCATTTCTCTTTTCTGTATAGAATATCATAGAATATTATAGAGTTGATATAGAATTTTCATTCTATTTTTCATTATAGAAAATTATAGAATATTATGCTTAGTATAGATTTTGCATTCTATATTCTTTACAGTAAATTATAGAATATTGTGCATAAGATAGAATTTTCATTATATTTTCTATTATGCAATTTACTTGTATTTCTTTAGAATGTTTTCTATTAGAAATTAAGTGCCGTATTTTAGGAGTAGCGTATTATTTCCTTTTGCTATTGGATTTCTCTCCTATTTTCTCTCCTGCCATCCGATTTTATCTTCGATTTTATTTTTGCCTGGCCGTGTGACACGATTCAATTGGAGAATGATTTTCGATATCATTTCTCTATCTTGTCTTTGACACGGACATCAATACGCTACCTCTTAGAGTTTGATTTCCCGTATAAGTCGAACCATGACGGTCTAAGCGTTACATTGTTCTGATTCGAGCGTCCTCATCAAGGATCCAGAGAGGAGAAGATTGGAATGGAGCTTGCACGCATGTCAGGAGCCCAGGAGCTGCTTCGTTCAACATCATATTTCATCTTCAAGTCTTCAGGCAACCGCCGAGTGTTGTGAGCTGTATCGTTAGATACGTAGGAAATGACAGTTGAGGAGTTTCTTCTCAATCGTCTAGGATGTCTAGTATGGTACCCTTTGGGTGACATGCGACACATTCGCTCCTACGTCTTAGGTTCTTGCGTGTGTGTCCCGAGTTCCTTCCCGTTTAGGTGTAAGCCTGCTTCCTCTTTGTTCTCGCCCCCGTGCGATCGAAACCCCTTTTCTCTCGCGTTTAGGTGATCGAGACCCCTTCTCTTGCCCCCGTGCAATCGAGACTTATTTTCCCGTCGAACTACGTTTGCTCTGATCTCTCGTACCAGACGAGAGTACGTAGGGATAGGATGCGATATCCTAGCGAGCTACCTCTCTTTTCCCTTTTTCCCGGTTTTAGCTGTAGTAAGCTGAACTACAGCTGCTCTGATTTCTCTGATGAGAATATGTAGGCATAGGATGCGACATCCTAGCGAGCACACTAACAACTAAACTTTTTGTTCTCTCGCTGCTGTGTGATCGAGACTTTCCCGCTAACGACTGATGTTTCCCTTTCTCTTGCCCTTGCGCATTTGAGACCAGACCATAGTTCTAAGTTCCTGTAGGTTCCCCTACCTTAAAACCTGACATACTACGACCGTTCTACCGCAAACAGGTAACGCCTAAGTCTCCAATGGTCGAGCAGCATACACCTAACTGCTAGAATGCGTACGCTAGTATCGTCAATCCTTTCTCTCAGCCCCGTGTGACCGAGAACACCACTGTCTAGCCGTAGTTAGCCTGAACTACGTCATGCTCTGATTTCTCTGACGAGAATACGTAGGCACAAGACGTGACGTCTTGGCGAGCAAACTTCCCCCGTAGTTTCCCGAACTACGTAGACTCTGATTTCTCATTCTCTGATGAGAATACGTAGGCATAGAGCGCGACGCTCTATCGAGTCAGTTTCTTTCCGTTTAGCTTTAGCAGCTGTAGATAGATTATTTTTCACCCGTAGACAAACCAACAAGTGTGGATCCCATCGAGTACGATGGATGTGAGGGGTGCTAATACCTTCCCCTTGCGTAACTGACTCCCGAACCCAGACAATGGTTGCGATGACCTTGTCTTATACCTTTTCGTCAAGTTTTTTCCGATCGTTTCCTTTCCCGCTCTGAGGGATAAATAACGAAAGGTGGCGACTCTTCTGTTTTGCCGGCACCTTATTTTCGCGGTAGCGACAGCTGGAGACTCTGCTAGGGACTTTATAGTTTCCTGGGATCCAACATCCCTTATGCGAGTCAATCTGGGGATCCAACGTCCCCTGAGAGAGTCAATCCTAGCGCTTGTTTGAGTGTCTGTGGGTGTTTATTTTGGGTGTTGTATATTACTGATGTATTTACATTTCACGCACTATATTATTACTTATTGTGCTGTTGTGGGATGAGAACTCTGATGAGTGAGAAGCCAGACCCAGGCTTGAGTGTACCTAGAATTAGTTGTGGAAATTAGTGGGTGCGTGCTTGCTTTGCAGGCACTAGTGTCTCATGAAATCCACGCTCAGACGAGGTTCTCCCGGTTGACTTCTTTTTCAACCCTTTGGGTTGAGGGGGTTGTTGGTTTGGAGGATTGTCGACTCTGGGGACCGATCATTTGGGATTCAGCCGAGTGAGGCCGCTTCATGAGCTGGTGATGCCACACCTTCTGGGTATCGTATCACCCCTCTTGAATGTCTGTGACGCTGATGACCGCATAGGATGCCGAACTTGTGTCAGTTTAGGTTCATACCCGTGAGTGGGAGGGTTTTTGCCGGAAACTTGACTTCCAACCTACCCGGTATTTTTGTTTTCTCTTGTCAGAGCAAACTTATCCTTTCAGCAGCGCAGCAGTAATCAGAGCTTTGTGGGGGCTGTGATCCCGTGTTTGCTGCATCTTGCATCGCATTTGCATAAACATTCCTGCATCACATTGCATGTCATTCTCCAGCTAGCCGGAGTCTGATCCAGCCGTTGTGTTGCTTCAGAGGGTGATTCTCCGGTGTTTGGTCTGAGCAAGGGTTGATTGTTAGAAGACGACCAAGGGGTTAAAGCAGATTTGAGCAGGATCAAGCAGTGAAGTCAGTTGAAAGTTGTTAGTAGCTATGTTAGATAGCAGCTTCCAGTTTGTTGATACCTTGTCAGGTTTCACTGTGACGTCCAATCCTTTGTATAGTTCTACGCCTGATGAAGACTTTCCGCAAGTGAACAACCTTACTGCAGCTCGGCTTGTACAGCCTTCTGTTGAAAACCGAGGTCTACATGAGCAGTTTGTTGTCCGAAGTGAACACTCTCCTTCTATTGATACCTCAGACTATCAGGATGTTGTTTTCCATGTGCCAAATTCCCGAAGAGAGGTCTCGATAGCAAAGACTGAAGACCCATTAGCTCTCGTGTATGCTAAAAGGTTTCATGCATTGGATGAAAGATTCAAAGCCTTGGAAGTTAAAAATGTTGTTAACCCCAATGTTGCAGACATGTGTCTGGTTTCTGGCCTAGTGTTACCTCCGAAGTTCAGAGCGCTGAGGTTTGAAAAGTACAAAGGAGATAGTTGCCCGAAGCAACATTTGGTGATGTTCTGCCGAATGATGACTTCGTTTGTGAACAATGACAAGTTGATGATTCACTGCTTTCAGGATAGTTTGACTGGGGCATCTCTAAGTTGGTATATGCAGTTAGAAGGTAACCAGATCTGATCATGGGTGGATTTATCCAATGCTTTTCTGAAACAGTACGACTACAATCTTGACGTAGCTCCTAGTCGCATGCAGCTGCAAGAATTGTCTCAAGGGAACAATGAACTTTTCAGGAAGTATGTTCAGAGATGGAGAGAATTTGCTGCTAGAGTGCAACCACCGCTTCTAGACCGAGAGTTAAAAGGCATGTTCGTAAACTCCTTGCAGAGCCCGTACTTCGAAAGAATGCTTGGAGTTGCACCAAATTTCTCTGAATTGGTAAGGGCAGGAGAACGTATCGAGTATGGTGTAAAGACTGGAAGAATTCAGAATGTTTCGAGCAATCAGGCTGGTGAAACCGAATCTCTCTATAGCTTTCAAACTGAAGATGAAATTGTGGTCAATGCAGTCATGACAGATGTTGGGTATTCTCAAGATGAATCGGTGAAATCTGTTGGTTCTTCGTCTTCTCAGCGGTCAGTATCCTCTGTGTCTCGTTATTCTGGACAGACAATTGTGCCTAGGGCACCACATCGAGAACTTTATGTCGCTCCTCTTACAAATCCACGAGCCCGTGGCCGAGGTTATCAGAATCAGCGTCAGAATCAGAACCGACCTCGTAACAACTTGGAACGAAGGACTGCTCCTTCTCATCCAGTGCCTGTGCCGTATAGCCAGATTCTGCCACATTTGATTCAGAATTCTTTGGTGGAACCTAAAGCTCTTAAGCCCGTGCCAGAGCCTTACCCTCCTGGGTACAACCCCCATGCTCAGTACGGATACCATGGTGGATCCCCGGGGCATTCAACTGAAGATTGCAAGGCTTTTTAGGCAAAAGTGCAACAGTTGATCGACAAAGGGTGCATTTCCTTTCTAGAAGGAGTTTTGGTTGTGCATGACAACCTCTCAGCTGTTTGAGCTCGCAGATTCAGAGGTTTATTTCCAGAGGCCAGTGGTCCAGACAGGAAGACATCCTCGGCATTGACAGTCCTAAGACTTTATATCATCTGCATTTGTAGTTTCTTTTCTGTTAGTTACTACTTGCTGTTAAACATTGTTTGTTTCGAATGGTAATATTGATAAAGTGACTATGCATTTTTCTGAATTAATCATGTCGTTGTCACTCATTTATTACATTGCACTGACACTCGCATTTTATTCACTCCACTTTATCACTATGATTAGCAAAGATTGGAGGGAGGATGACGAAACTGAATACTCATAACCGATGATCGTATGCTTTCGGATAAAACCCTGCCTATGATGTACAGGCATTGTTTCAAATCCCCTAAACACTGGAGATATAAGGAGTTAGTCCCTCGTTATCCACTTCGAGCCAAGAAGTAGAAGTTTTTTCGGACTTTTAAACCCTCACATCTTAACCCGGGGCAGGGTAGTCGTCAGTTAGCTTGACCGAGCATTCAAGTATTATAGAGGAGTGTTGCCTTTCGAGGACCAATCACAGTTTATTCCTCTCAAGAGGTCGTACCTCGTCAACCGTAGTGGTTAAACCTCTTCAATCAGGAGTGAGACGGTTATACCCCTTTCGGAGCAAGCAAGATAACCAGTGTCACACGACTTATTCCAAGCAACAACAAAAAAAAGAAAAAAGAGAGCCCGCTAAGTAAAAAGAAAAGAAAACCTGGAAAGCAAATACTTAGGCAAAAACCAGGGCCTCCCGCTGGACTTCAAAAATCGAAAAGAACTCTGAAGAGTCAGTCCAGGCAAAAATTAGGGAATGAAAAAGGATATAAAAAGAAAAATCCTCGAACAAGGACGAAGTCGTGTGGATACAGACACCGAAAACGAAAAAGGAGTAACTGTCGCTCTGAAAACCTTGTGAGTTCCTACTATTCAACATACCTCTCGAAGAGGCGAGCGCTCGAGCCAAGTTAACTAAACTTTAGGATCGGAGATCATCACGCAGAAGGGGTGGGTACAAAATATACTTTAAGCCTAATATCCCTTGTTTCACGAACCGTGAACCCGACCACGATACAACCCTTAAAAGACCTAATTAAGGCAGGGTTTATTCTGAAAGCGCATTACGATAAGGTTGAGTAACTTGACTCCTACATGATTTGCTAATCATATCCTTGTTGTATTTTTCACTGATCAAATTAGCACTACGTTTGAACTGTTGGTTCATTCGTCACTCACTATCATGACACGTAAATGAGTGAAAGTACATTTTTTCGAAATCTGCATGAACACTGCATTAAAATTACCATTCGTGAATAGACAATTTTAATTGCAGGTCAGTAGTTGATATGAAGGAATTCCAACAGGGAATAGTCAATCAGGACTGAACCGTTTAGTAGTCTGGATCAGAATGGTATACTGTGAAGCCCTGTGAATTTGGGGCATTGACTTCCAGTGAGTTTGGAATCAGTTGGTCTGAGGACAAGTCTCGAAGCATCGGTTGATTATGGGACAGTTTGTTCAAGAAGCAGTTGATCAGAAGTGAATCTTCTTGAGACACATTTAGGGGCAACTACCCGGAGTTCCTGTGATTTGAGGGCAGATCCCTCCAGTGTTCAATCAGGGCATGTTAAGTCGCTCCACTCTCGTTCAGGGGCAAGCTACTTCAGGAGTATATTGAAACCAACCATGTTGAGAGTTGGTTAGTTGAGGATGAATCCTTCCGTTGCACATATGCCGGAGCAAGCCATCTCAAGGTCGCCTCGTGGCAAGCTGCTTTCTGTTCAGAATGAATTTTCCCAAGAGTCAGATTGGGGCAAGTTGAATTGCGTTGGGGCAAGTTATTCAAGCGAGTTTGCTCACCCTAGCAAGAGTTGAGTGTCGGGGAATCGTGTCATTACCCTGCCAAAAAACCTGAACCTTCTGAAGAAGTCTTGCTGCCATTGGATTGTTATCCTACAGCCTAAACTTGTTACTTACCATGTAACCAATGTCATTTCCAAAGCCCAGTTCTCGCCTGGCAAACCTCCAAAGCCCAGTCCTCGTCTGGCAAACCTGTAACCAGTTCTCGCCTGGTCCACCTTTTTTCAGAATACCAGTTCTCGTCTGGTGCGTGTCAGCTTTTAAACCAGTTCCCGTTTGGTCACCTTTTCTTTAACCTATTGTTCAACCAGTTCCCGTCTGGCTAACACAGTTTAAAGTCCAGTTCTCGTCTGGAAAACCGTAGATCAGCTCTCGTCTGACAACTTAAACCCTTTTGCCACCAGTTCTCGTCTGGTAGTCTACCCTCGAATGCTAGTTCTCGTCTAGTATTTCCATTTCAGATTCATTTTGTTGGTAACCAAAAATAAATGCCTATCGCCATGAACCTATCCCTAAACTAGAAAAAGCCTAAATATATTCGACACGATGATTCCTAGTGACTCGTATGTTGTCACATTCCCCAACACAAGGCTCGAGTGATCCCAGCTCCATGATTGGTATTCTGTATCCCCTGTGTTGATGTTGTGGAATCAGGATTATTTTCTTCAGTAGAGATGTACAGTTTGAGATTGTTTCCCCTGAGCAGTTTGAGATTGCAGCAAGTTGAGATGGCATTTATCCAGAGTAGGATCAAGATTAGCCTCGACAGGTTTGATTAATATTCCCGGCAGAGTATGGCCATCCCAAGCGTTGAACGTTGATTAGCCTGATGTGCTATTTTTCCAAGTGGGTTGAGACTGAAGCTTTCCCTGACCAGCAGATTTGGGTTTATTTCCCCAGCATTGGGACTAATGCAATGTTGTATCCCCACAGAGTCCAAGTTTGACTCCTTTCCCCTCCGAGTCCAGGTCATTGACTCAAGCAGAGGTCGACGTTGATTCCCTCACTGAGTAATCTCCAAACGAGTAGATTTTGACGTCAGACAGAGAAGAGTTATTTCTCAGCAGATTGCTTCGTACCCTATAAGGACTTAGGGTGTCCTAAAAGGACCGTTCAGGGTTGTTTTCCTCAGTGAAGTGAGATTCAATTTCATGGATTGACTGTTATCTTCCGCAGTCGCCAGAGGTGTGTCCTTGATAGGATCAGTACATCTCCAACAGAGTTGTACAATGAGTAGCTAAGGATTGATATCCCCAGCAGCGTTGATACACAGGTATTCCTCATAAGACTTGATAGTCCAGCAGGTGTTACCTAGAAGGGTCAGTCTCCGTAAGGCGTATGCAAGATTATCCTCAGCAGATCGAGATTGATATCCCCGACAGAGTGTAGCCATTCCCGGCAGATTGATTGTGCATTCCCAACGGTTTAGGATCGAAGTTCTCCTTGGCAAGCGAATTTGGGTTTATTTCTCCAGCACTGGGTCAGTGTGCAGTTTTCTCGTAGGAGACTATTCACAAGTGTTCAGCTTTTGATAGCGCAGACTGAAGTCTCCGGCGGAATTGAGATTCCCCACAGAGTTGTATTTTCCCCGGCAAGTAGGATTGATTCCAGCGTCTGGTTACCTTCCTCAGCCAAGCTGACAAATCCCCAAAAGAGTCGAGTCCTTGGAAAGCGTTCAGGCCATGATCGGTTTTCCCCAGTAGAATGTTTAATAGTTGATGCTGTATTTCCCCGCCGGAGTCGTTATCTCCAGGAAAGTTTAGCCGCGAAGCCTGTGCAGTTTATTTCTGTGATTGACATCGTTTTCCTCAGCAGTTTGTGGTTTGAATACCCAGATGAGCAGGTTCAGGTTCTCGGAGAACTTTGTTCCCCTGCATCAGTCAACTGAAGTTCGTTTCCCCAGGCGGAGTCTAATTGAGATTGGTGTGACTTCTTCTCCTCGGCAGGATGATTCCTTCCTCCACCAGAGTGGTTCTTTCTCCTTGACAGAAGGATTCTCCCTTCAGCATTTATTTTGCTGATGGGGCCATAGCATTTTGCATGATTGCATAGCATCTACCCTAAACGCGTAGCATTTCCACCGTGTGGAGCATTACGCCATTGTCAAGCATATGCATATGAAACATGAGCTAGGTCTTTACCGTTTTTGTTTTGCAGGTGTTCCTCCGCAGAATGGTTTGCTCAAGATGATTCTTGAATTCCCCAGCAAAGTTGTTTTCTTAAGATGATTCTTAAAATCCCCAGTGAATTCGCCAGAGTTGGTTGATGCTTAGAGTCCCCGACAGAGTGATTGCTTGGGATGATGCCTGAAATCTCCAGCAGAGTTATTGGTTCAGGATGAGTCTTGAAGTCCTGAACAGAGTTGACTCATCCAGAATGATTTCTGGATCCCCGAAGCAGAGTTACGTGATAGTTCTCCAGAATCCCCAGTGGAGATGCATCATCCCCAACAGGTTTCTGAACAGCAAAGTCGAAACTTCCCTTGAAGACTTGATGATTGAAGTCCAACTATGAAGCCGACGCAATTCTCTCAGCTGACGCGGAGTGCCTGATGGCAGAAGATTAAATATCCCTATTTGGTTCATGAGTGACCAAGAATTCTATTCCCAACCTACTGACGAAGTCCGGCTGACGCTCGGAAATGTCTTTGAATGCCCGACGACATAAATAGCTTGATTGTTAAAAAGTTCCTAATGACCTGACGAGTCCCGAGGAATTCTTCTGCTATGACACAGAACGCCTGACGGTATAATCAACCATTCATTACCAGTTACCGCGTAACCGGTGACCCCTTGATGACTTGAGGACGAATGTCTACAGCAGAATCAGATGATCATCCTGACGGAGATTTGAGATTAGACCTTTCACCGGTTACCGTGTGACCAATTCCCCAGTAGAGTTGTCATGCAACTGTTATGCTCAGCGTCGAAGATGTTCCTACCAATCGGAGTACCGTTTACCCGTACGGTCGGCAAATCATCAGTTATCGTGCAGTCGGTGATCCCTCGATGATTTCAGAACGCAATGATATCAGATAAATCAGAGAATCATCCTGACGGAGGTTCAAATCAGTATTTCTCCAGCTAGTTGCCGTGCAGCTATTATTTCAGTTTTCGAAGATTTGTCCCATCAGAGTACCATGTACTTGTGCAGTTGGCAAATTTCCGGGTTCTTTAGTATTCAACCGTCTTCTACCTTTGAATGCTTGAAAGTTGTTCGCTCTTCAACCCTTCAGGTCCAAGCCGTTTGAACAGGGGCAACTGTTGTACCCCAAAATTTGACCAACTACTTATTGCAATTTGGCTCATGTTTCTACTCATTTCATTTTGCATTTGCATACTGCGTACATTGCATTTTTTCCAGTCAGATTGACTTTATCGGGATTACAGCCCTCCGATCACTCTTCAGGAATTTCAGGCCAATACGCGGAGTTATTTTGAGAATTGATGCTCGTTCCCGGTGTTTTCATCTCTCACTGTTGTTTTTTAGGACATCTCGGTGTCCGGTTTTTACCGCTTATTTCGCTGTATTCGCGCATTCATGTTCTAATCAATTTAATCAGCTTCCTCGTATTTTTTTAGATTTTTTTCTTAATTTCTAGAATTTTAGGGGTTTATTTTTTATTATAGAATTTAATAGAGTTTTAATAGCAATTTTCCTTTTTTAGAATAATTCATTTTTAGATAATGGTCTTAATAAGATAATTGGTTCTAGATATTAAATAGATTTTTTTTAATAGCTTCAATAGAAAATGTTTTTTTAGGAGTTTAAAATAGATATTAAATGTTTTTAAATAGTTTTTAGTTTTAATTTCTTTTTTAGGAATTGCTTTAATCATTTTTAGAGATTAATTGATTAATAGAGTTTAAATCACTTTTTTTAGATTAATTTCTTTTTAGAGTTAATTAGATTTTAATTGCCTTTTAGAGGTTTATTTTCTATTATAGATTTTTTAATAGTTTTAAATAGATATTTTTTTCTAGATATTAAATAGTTTTTTTAATAGTTTTAACAGGTTTTAATAGTTTCTAGATTTAAATAAACAATTTCTAGAATTTTAATTGGGTTAGAATTTATTAGACTTTAAATCATTCTGTAGATATTAATTTGTTAATTGATAGTTAATTTCCGTTTAGACTTAATATTTATTAGAATTAATAGATATTAATTAGATGGTCATTAGATGTTAATCATTTTATTAATTAGATTTGGGTAGAAGTTAATTGGCAGATTTCATTTGAATCAGGATTTAATGGTTTTTAATTAGAGTCTTAGTCCATTAATCTCAATTTCGGTGGGCCAGGTGGCTTTGTGGAGGCCCAGTCCAGTCTGTGACACATGTCATTATAAAAAGCATTCACGTCTCCATTCTCTCACTCTTCCACGCGTGCACTCTCTCTGGCTAACACATCACCCGCCACCTCACTTCATCCTTCTGCATTCAATCTCTCAGCGAAACCTCACGCCCATACGTGTACACCTCTCCATCTCTCTCTCCCATGCATTGCCACGACACCCCTTGAGGTGTCACCCTCACACGTTCTCCGGCCATGCAAACACGTTTGGGAACCCACTGGAGAAATCATCACGACCGGAATCCTCGCCGTAACAACTCGCCGGAACTCCAACGTTCACCGGAAAACTCATCAACACTCATCGTTCCTTCACCATCTTCTTCAATCATCCATCAAACCTTCAAGAATCTTCAAGATCTGCATCAAGATCTTCATCGTTTTCCAGGAATTCAACAAGAAACTCATCACGTTCATGGCGAATTTTCCAGAATTGTTCGAATCTTCATCAAGATTTTCCAGATCCCCGTTCATCACCATTCAAGAACATCATCGGTTCTTCACCTAATTCCTCCGATCGTCAAGATGTCTTCCCAGATCCTCATTCTTCAGAACCTTCATCAAGATCTCCATCACCAACTCTCCAAGCTCCATCAACTTTCATTTTCTCCAAATCACGCGTCCGTTTCCAGATCTCGCCTCATATTCGCCAAGAACTTTAGAGATCTACACAACGTCATCTCTTAACCTTCATCCGTCCAAAAAATCCAGAAACTTCATCAATCTTCCACACCAGCGAAGCGTCATCTTCATCAACCGGTCAAGATCCAAAACTCCTTCATCAATTCATTTTCCACATGCAAACAACAGAAAAGCCATGGATCTTTTTCGCCAACACGCGGACGGTAAAAGATCGGGAAAGAAGGTGTGAGAGAAGGTTGAGGTGATGGAAAGTTGAAGCGCATTGGTTTGAGCGGGGGAGTTGTTTTGGAGTGAACCGAGAGTGAATGACCAGACGGCGGTTGAGTGGAGACGATGAGAGTTCTAGGGTTCCTGATTGGGTCATTGGGCTTTGGCCCATTCATTTCTTGGACCTGCACCCTCGGTTTCTTTCCTACACCCCCAGCCTTTCTTTTTTCTTTTTTTTGGCTGTTAGAGATTTTTGACGGGCTGGGCCTAACAACAACAATGGCTACTAACCGTGCACCCAACGAGTTTCCAAGCGCACCCCCCAGTCCCCTTGATTTTTTGTTTGTTGTTTTTACTGTTGTATTGTGGGATGGGCCCAGTCCTGTGTTTGCTGCTTTACACCCTTATTCAGAATGTACCCCCTCCCCTTTATTTTTTAATTCTTGCTTGTATTGGACATGTGCATGTAATAGATGCTAGTTTTATTTGTTCTATTTTTCTTAGGAATTATAGTTTAGATATTATTCTTAGTATATTTTTCTTAGCATAGATTTTATATTCTATTTTTTAGGTATTATTTTCATTTCTATTTTCTGTATAGAATATCATAGAATATTATAGAGTTTATATAGAATTTTCATTCTATTTTTATTTATAGAAAATTATAGAATATTATACTTAGTATAGATTTTGCATTCTATATTCTTTACAGCAAATTATAGAATATTGTGCATAGGATAGAATTTTCATTATATTTTCTATTATGCAATTTACTTGTATTTCTTTAGAATGTTTTCTATTAGAAATTTAGTGCCGTATTTTAGGAGTAGCGTATTATTTCCTTTTGCTATTGGATTTCTCTCCTATTTTCTCTCCTGTCATCCAATTTTATCTTTGATTTTATTTTTGGCTGGCCGTGTGACACGATTCAATTGGAGCATGATTTTCGATATCATTTCTCTATCTTGTCTTTGACACGGACATCAATACGCTACCTCTTAGAGTTCGATTTCCCGTATAAGTCGAACCATGACGGTCTAAGCGTTACATTATTCTGATTCGAGCGTCCTCATCAAGGATCCAGAGAGGAGAAGATTGGAATGGAGCTTGCGCGCATGTCAGGAGCCCAGGAGCTGCTTCGTTCAACATCATCTTTCATTTTCAAGTCTTCAGGCAACCGCCGAGTGTTGTGAGCTGTATCGTTAGATACGTAGGAAATGACAGTTGAGGAGTTTCTTCTCAATCGTCTAGGATGTCTAGTATGGTACCCTTTGGGTGACATGCGACGCATTCGCTCCTACGTCTTAGGTTCTTGCGTGTGTGTCCCGAGTTCCTTCCCGTTTAGGTGTAAGCCTGCTTCCTTTTTGTTCTCGCCCCCGTGCGATCGAAACCCCTTTTCTCTCGCGTTCAGGCGATCGAGACCCCTTCTCTTGCCCCCGTGCAATCGAGACTCGTTTTCCCGTCGAACTACGTTTGCTATGATCTCTCGTACCAGACAAGAGTACGTAGGCATAGGATGCGATATCCTAGCGAGCTACCTCCCTTTTCCCTTTTTCCCGGTTTTAGCTGTAGTAAGCTGAACTACAGCTGCTCTGATTTCTCTGATGAGAATATGTAGGCATAGGATGCGACATCCTAGCAAGCACACTAACAACTAACCTTTTTGTTCTCTCGTTGCTGTGTGATCGAGACTTTCCCGCTAACGACTGATGTTTCCCTTTCTCTTGCCCTTGCGCATTTGAGACCAGACCGTAGTTCTAAGTTCCTGTAGGTTCCCCTACCTTAAAACCCGACATACTACGACCGTTCTACCGCAAACAGGTAACGCCTAAGTCTCCAATGGTCAAGCAGCATACACCTAACTGCTAGAATGCGTACGCTAGTATCGTCAATCCTTTCTCTCACCCCCGTGTGACCGAGAACACCCCTGTCTAGCCGTAGTTAGCCTGAACTACGTCATGCTCTGATTTCTCTGACGAGAATACGTAGGCACAAGACGTGACGTCTTGGCGAGCAAACTTCCCCCGTAGTTTCCCGAACTACGTAGACTCTGATTTCTCATTCTCTGATGAGAATACGTAGGCATAGAGCGCGACGCTCTATCGAGTCAGTTTCTTTCCGTTTAGCTTTAGCAGCCGTAGATAGATTGTTTTTCACCCGTAGACAAACCAACAAGCGTGGATCCCATCGAGTACGATGGACGTGAGGGGTGCTAATACCTTCCCCTTTCGTAACCGACTCCCGAACCCAGACAATGGTTGCGATGACCTTGTCTTATACCTTTTCGTCAGGTTTTTTCCGATCGTTTCCTTTCCCGCTCTGAGGGATAAATAACGAAAGGTGGCGACTCTTCTGTTTTTCCAGCACCTTATTTTCGCGGTAGCGACACGTACCATACGAGAATATGTAGGCATAGGATGTGATATCCTAGCGAGCACACTAACAACTAACTTCTTTGTTCTCTCGCTGCCGTGTGATCGAGACTTTCCCGCTGACGACTGATCTATCCTTTCTCTTGCCCGAGCGCAATCGAGACCAGACCGTAGTTCTAGAACCCGTAGGTTCCCATACCTTTAAAACCCAACATACTACGTCCGTTCTACCGCAAACAGGTAATGCCTAAGTCTCCGTCGAGCGAGCAGCATACACCTAACTGCTAGAATGCGTATGCTAGTATCGTCAATCCATTCTCTCACCCCCGTGTGATCGAGAACACCCTGTCTAGCCGTAGTTAGCCCGAACTACGCAAGCTCTGATCTTTCACGCCGTGTGAAAGTACGTAGGCACGAGATGCGATATCTCAGCGAGCAAATTCCCCCGTAGTTTCCCGAACTACGTTGACTCTGACTTTCCCATTGCACGAGGGAATACGTAGGCATATAGTGCGATGCTCTATCGAGTCAGTTTCTTTCTGTTTAGATTTAGAAGCCGTATATAGATTGTTTTTCACCCGTAGACAAACTGACAAGCGTGGATCCCATCGAGTACGATGGACGTGAGGGGTGCTAATACCTTCCCCTTGCGTAACCGACTATGGAACCCAGACAATGGTTGCGATGACCTTGTCTTATACCATTTCGTCAGGTTTTTCCCGATCGTTTCCTTTCCCGTTTTGAGGGATAAATAACGAAAGGTGGCGACTCTTCTGTTTTGCCGGCCTCGTTTTTCGCAGTAGCGACAATGCTTCCCTAAGCTAATGAGCTCTTACTCGAGTTGTTCAAGCTTACCGAACAATGTTTTAGTGTCTACAGGTAATAGTTTGTTAGCTTCCTTGATGGCAGTGACCTTAGGTTTCCATTCCCTATTAATACATTTCAAAATTTTGTTAGAAGCAATATCATTGGAAACCGTCTTACCAAGTGCAATCAAACGGTTTACAAGATGAATGAATCTCTTTTGCATATCGGGAAAGAAAGTGGCAAGAAACACAAGAAAAAGGGGTTTGATTTGGGTTTCTAAAAGTAAAATCTTTTTAAAAGCCAATTCAATACATAAATACACGAATAGTAAAGAATAACACGTTATTTTTCATATTGGTTCGCTATTAACTAAGCTACTTCCAGTTCACCCTGCCAAGGTGATTTCGCCTTCTCAATAAGGACTTAATTCATTGTAATCAAATTGATCATAAACACCACAAAGGCAATAGTGTTTGTCTTCTCGAGTATATATACTAAACCCTATACACTCAAGGAAATAACTCTAAAAAGTTTGAGATTTATAGATTGTGTTTACAATAATTACTTCAAGTAAGCAGATTAACACAAAGTTTAAGTACAGTAAATTACTCACACAATACGAACTAAAGCTCTATGTTTGTTTATACAATATTCACAAGAATAATATTATCAAAGAAAATAATGCAGCAGCATGTGAATAGTGTGTCAATATGAAGCATGTTTCATTCTTCCAAGTCTTCCTTATATAGCCAAGGAAAGATCTGTTGAAGGGTAGAATGAGAATCTTCATGGATGAGCTGGTACCTTGAATAACCGTTATCAATGGTGGGAGACAAAATCTTACAGCATAAATACCCTTACTCCACAAAATCCGTGTAGTGGAAGAAATGTTTTGATCTTGTACTATTTACTATTTTTCTCACATAAAACAGTTTGATTTGATCTTCTAATCTTTAGAGACTTCAGAGTCCTGACACTGTTGTTTGAAGCATGTTTAGAAAAATCAAGGGCATAGTTGAGAGTCTTCAGAGTCCTGACACTATTCCTCAGAACCTGATCTTCAGAATCTTTAGCACTTCGTTCTTCAGAAGCTACAGCTTGAGCATAAAATATTGAAGGTAAGAAATCCTTCAGAGGCTTCTTCAATGAGAGTCACGATGAGAAGCTTTAGCATGAACGTTCTTCAGAACCGTTGTCTAAGAGCTTTCTAGGACTTGGCAACATCTTGTAAGACGCTTGTTTATCTTCAGAGTCAGAGTGTGTTGATTCCAAAATCTGATGAAATCGCACGTCAGAGCTTCAGAGTCAGAACCTATTTAGTAAAAGCTACACACTAGACAAAAATCATTAGTTTACAAAATTGTTCTCTAAGAAACAATGTATTATTATCATCAAAACTAAAAGGGGGGTTGAATAGATCCCAAAACAATTTTATTATTAAACATTTTATTTTGAAAAATATTTTTCTATGGCAAGCGGAAGCGAGTATAGATCAACTCTTCTGTATCCAAACTGTTATTGGTAGAATTAGATATGTGTACAAACTGTAGCATGAGGTATGCTAAAGATGTGAAAGGAAAACCAACAAGTTCAATATAATTAGTTTGAATATAAACCACACTAAGATAAATGATTTCCAATGAGAGGTAAATTAAACTTGACTAGGAATTTTATCGAACACCTAGTCAAAATATCAAACACTTGGTGTGTGTCGCTACCACAAAATAAGGTGCCATCAAAACAGAAGAGTCGCCACCTTTTGTTATTTATCCCACAGAAAGGGAAACGAAACGATCGGAAAAACTTGATGAAAAGGTATAAGACAAGGTCATCGTAACCATGTTTGGGTTCGGGAGTCGGTTACGCAAGGGGAAGGTATTAACACCCCTCACATCCATCGTACTCGATGGGATCCATGCTTGTTGTGTTTATCTGACGAGTTATCAAGGCTGGTTTGAAAATAAAATAAAATGACTCGGCAAAGCATCACGCTTTATGCCTACGTATTCTCATCAGAGAACGAGAAATCAGAGTCAACGTAGTTCGGCTAACTACGGGTTACGGAGAAAGGTGGCTCGCCAATACATCAATATTGTATCTACGTACTCTCAACAGATATGAGAGATCAGAGCTTACGTAGTTCGGGATAAAATACGGCTTACGGGGGTTCAGATTCATCTGTTTTTGAGTAGGGTTAAACAGTTCCAGCAATTTGGTGTACGAAACTTGCTCGTCAGAGACTCGTGCATTATCGTTTGCGGTAGAACTGAGAGTTAACGACACTCTTTTCCTCAAAAAAGCTCTCCATTGCATATGGGCCCACGGGGCAAAAAAGGTTTGAAGTTTGTTTTCTGTCATTTACGAAAGAACTGTTTTTTTTAGGGATGTTTGTAACTAATATCGCACTAGAGACTATGACCTAAGAGTGAATGCGTCGCATGTCACCCAAAGGGTACCATACTAAACATCCTGATTATTGGAAGGAAACTCTCCAACAATCATTTCCTAAGTAGCTTAAGGCTCGTACCGTATGATATCAATTAACCTTTATTACTGTATTTTGATTTGTTTGAAGAGAGAAGTGAGAACGGGCACAACTAAGGGGAAACTATCAAGTCCTAATGTTGTCATGCCAAGGATTCATCCTATGGTTGAGGTTTGAAAAAGGGAACTCCTAGATGTTATCATTCATAGGTTTCAACCTAAAGTTCTAATCATCACTTCCTTATCAAAGGAAGTGAGGCTCTTAGGGGATCATGTCAATGGGAAACAGACAACAGATAAAGCATCAGCTTAACAGTAAACAGATATACAGAAGATGCACATGCAATGCAACAATACAAGCAGAGGGAGACCCACTCAACCTTTAGAGCAATCAAGCAAGAACAACACACAATACACAGGCAAGGGAGGCAAACTCAACCTTCAGCCAACAAGCAAAGCCAAACAGTAACAGACAAGCAGAGGGAGACCGACTCAACCTCTTATGCAAACAAGCAAAGAGAGGCAAGCTCAACCTTTCAATGCACTTTGGCCTAGTATCAACTACATGAAAGCCTATTCTAATGCAACACACCAAAGAAACAGTCATACAAATATAGTCAAACAACAACAGCAGAGCAGCACAACAACACTTCAGCAGCAAAGCAGCCCAACAGTCTGTCTTCTAGTCAAAATTATCCATCAGGAGAAAAGGGAATGAGGACTTCATCTTCAAGCTTCAACTTTCTCCAACAAGAGATGATGTGAATCAACACAAATATCATTGCATGATGAGGGGAAGCAAGAGGAAAACCAATGGAATCCCTCAAGGCACTCAACCACTCATCTGAGATTGGTATCCTCAAAGGTTTTACCTTTTGTGGTAGGCCTTTAGTCCTTCCAAAGGAGGGACTAGGCTCCCACAAGGAACCTTGCATCATTGGATAGGAAATGGAATGCCAATCAAAGCAAACCACATTTATGCAAAAGGAAGCAACTCCTAAAGCTCTAAAAAACCCTAATTCTACAAGCTCTAAAAGAAACTTTCTAAAGGGAACTAAAACACCAAATCAGACCTTGAGATTCAATCTACAAAGGCATCAACATGTCTACTAAACCATCAGAGAAGGTTTGGAAACGTATCATGAACTAAAGGTCACTTTTGAAGTTCATCTATGGGAAGTGCTATTCTAGAATCAACCTAAACACAGCCTAGATGTAAAATCCAACTAAAATAGTAAATCAATTACTAAAAATCTACAAATTTTCCTAAAGGATCCTAAATGTATTAAGAACCTATGATAAAAATTCCAAAGCTTAAATCAAGGTTTAAGGGCTCTAAAGAAATTCTAAACCAAAAGGTGTCAAAAGAAGGTTCAAGTGGGGAAGGCTCTAATAACCTAGTTCAAAACTAAACTTAGAATCATCTAAAAATCACCACAAAAAGCCTATAACATCATCAACATGTCTATAACTAGCCAGCCAAAAATCAACTTCAAAATCAAAAGCATGAATTGGGAATAAAATCAGCAAGCAACAAGCCTTTTTATGCATTTTTAAACAATTATCAAAAATAAGAAAATGGACATTAAATGGAAAACAACATCAAAATAAAATTCAAGGGCATGAAAAAATCAGAAATTCCACAAGGATCAACCACATATTTTTTTCATATTTTTCTGATCATTATTCAAATTATTATGAATTAAACAAGAAAAATCAATTAAAAGAAAATAGAAAAACTATTAAAAGAATTAAAAGCATCCAGAAAATATTAGAGCCATCATATCTAAAGACTAGTCAATTAATCCAACAGCTGCACGCGTGCCAGCACATTAAGTAAAACCGTGCGCTTTGATCAATGGTAATGTGAGGTTCAGTTGACTAAAGCCCATGGTACAACCTAATCACAACCATTCAATGAAAAAGTATGCTCATCTTACGTTCCAGATCACGCCAAGTCACTAAACCCTAATTAGACTCATCCTGGTCCATCAGATGTGAAGACTCAGTCCAGAAATTCCACAGATCCAACGCTTCATGTTCATCGTCCTCATTTGAATATTGAAAGGTAGGGAAAACCAGTCAGGGTGGCCGGAGAAGAGCGTCACCGTCTTCTCCGGCGAGAGCCATCAAGCTCTGCAACCAAACTTAACCAAACTCCAAGAAAATTACATGATTCTTCTCGTCTCTTCTCACTGATCATCATGATCCATCTGATTTTTCTTAATTCCTTTTGAATCTCCAAAAACGAAGACGAACAGAAAATTACTCAATTCCATAATCATCACCAAACCTCAAATTGATTACACAGAAATGTTCCTCACTCTTCAGGGATCAAGAACCACTAATCAATTCATGTTAACACTCAAGAATCTTCTAGATACGAGTCTCAACAGAAAATTCATCACATCATGAATCATCACGAAACTTCTCCATTATGATCCTAAAATGATCTATGTCATCATTACAACCTAACCACATGCCAATTTCAGTCTAAACATGCCTAGAACTAGAGCAATAGAGAAAAATAAAAACCTGGAAAAAAGCTTGAAATTGGAGCAGTTGTAGGGTGATTCTTGGCTTCAAATGCTGCAGAAACGTTCAATGAATGATCCTGGTGATAACTGAATCGTCAATTGATCTTGAAGCTCTCTGAATTGCAAAACACGATTTGGAGTTGAAAGCTTTGATCTCTAACTGCCACAACCGAATTCTGCACCAATTCCTTCCAAAAAAAACCATCTGAACACCATTATGAACTTAAATAGAAGCTGTTTGGATCCTAACAGGGCCCAATCATGGCCCGATTTGCTTGATCCAAAATTTCATTTTCCTCCAAAGTTCAACAGTGGAACTCAAGGGTATTGGCCCTGTTTCATCTCAAACTCTGCTCCAATAGCTTACACAAACCTTGGTGAAGATGAATGGCTTAGATTGCAAGCTTGAATTGATCTTATGGTCCAGATTGATTATGTTGCTTCCATTCTAAGTAATCCACCTAAAGTCCATGAATTTAGCCTTAAATCCCAAATGTGAAATTGCCAATCTCTTTAAAACATCATTTCCAATCAGAAAATGCATAAACTTGTGAGATTTGGGGCCATTGTAATTTATTTTGAATTTTTCTTTCATTAATGCCTTTTAATGATCTTTTCTCAAATTTTCTTCATACTTTTCCATATTCAATCCATATCAATGGATGCTTGGGTCATCGTTGGACTAAAAACACCATTTTGAACAACTTTCAAGTTGAACAAATCTTCATTTGAGGTGCCTAAAATAGTGAAATGGACCCATAACCAAATATGACATGTAATTCCAAATACCCAAAATACCCTTGACTTGTCAAAGCCATATCTTGAGTTCTACAAATCTAATCATGGACTTCTAGTACTTTCTAGAAAGATAAGAAGATAAGGAACAACATTCATGTTGACCAAAAGATCATAGGAATCATCCTTCTAGGGAAAAAATGTAATACAAGTTGGTTGACTTTCAAGCTCCAATTTCACATGCCTCAGATGACCTATAACCTGTCTGGCTCATAACTTGAGTTCTATAAAACCTATCAAGGACTTATAGTACTCAAATTAAAGCTAAGAGCATGCCCTACAACAATCATGTTAGGGTCAAGGTGAGATGAAAATCACATCTTGAGTTATGTGGTCTTCAAGTTAGGTACCAAACCAGGGGATTTTACACTGTCAAGCATAGCAACCCTAGCTTAGGAACTCCTCACACTCTTGATTCATGACGAATTGACCTTGGAATCATCCCTTAGGCATCTCAGCACATCAATCCATGATCACATGGCTCTTGAATTAGGTCTCAACCTTCTTCAAATCATCAGTTATCTTTGGGTTGACCAGATGAAACTCTAGTTGCACGAATCTTGGGTATATCTTCATATCCTTTGCACAATGACCTGTCTAGGCTTCAAAATGATCTTCAACACTTCCCATGAGCTCTCTCAAGGCTCTAGGTCCAACTTCATAGCTTCAGAATCATCTGATCCGTTCCCACAACTCTCAAGTTGGGAGGTATACACATGTGGCTTCAACCACTCTTCCTGAGGATCTTTTAACTTCTCTAATAAGGATATCAACCCTTGAAAACTTGAATAAGCCTCTTAGCTAGCTTCATAGCCTTTGATTGGTAGTCATACCTCTTGATCTCCTGCATACATGTCAATGCTATGCAAATGATAATGCTAATAGGAATGCAATGAAACACGAGCTAGGTAAAGAAATGTTAGGCAAAATTTGGGGTGCAACAGTTGCCCCTATTCAAACGGCTTGGACCTGACTGGGTGAGAAGCGAACGACTCTCAGACAATCAAGGTAAAAGACGGTTGAATACCAACAAACGCGGAAATTTTCCAACTGCACAAGTACACAGTACTCTGATGGGGAAAAATCTTTGAAAACTGAAACGATAGCTGCACGGCAACTAGCTGGAGAATTACTGATCTGATGTATCTGATATCACTGTGTCCTCAAATCATCGAGGAATCACCGGTTACATGGTAACTGGTGCAATGTTTAATCTCAAATCTCCGTCAGGATGATCATCTATGTCCTCAAGTCATCAAGGGATCACCGGTTACACGGTAACTGGTGCTTTGCCAACCGCACAGGTAAACAATACTTTGATTGGTAGGAACATCTTCGAAATCGGAAACAACAGTTGCACGACAACTTATTGGGGAATCGGTCACACGGTAACCGGAATGTTGTCAACCGCATAAGTAAACAATACTCTGATTGGTAGGACAATCTTTGAAGTCTGAAACGGCAGTTGCACGGCAATTGGCCCAAATCTCCGTCAGGATGATCATCAGATTTCACTGCAGCTTCTTCCTCAAGTCATCAAGGGCTCACTGGTTACACGGTAACTGATGATACATAGCTGATATTGCCGTCAGGCATTCTACGGCACGGAAGCAGAAGAATTCCTCGGGACTCATCAGGTCATTAGGAACTTTTTGACAATCTCTATAATTATGCCATCGGGCATTCAAAGAAATTCTCGGGCGTCAACCGGACTTCGTCAGTAAGTCGGAGATAGAATCCTCAATCAATCATGAACCAATAAGGATATCTAAACTTTTGCCGTCAGGCACTCCGCGTCAACTAGGAGAACTATTTCGACATCACAGTCGGACTTCATCAGTAAGTCTTCAAGGGAAATTTCAACTTCTTTGTTCGAAACCTGCTGGGGATGACACATCTCCGTTGGGGATTCTGGAGAACTATCAAGTAACTCTGCTTCAGGAATCATCCTGAATGAATAAACTCTACTGAGGAATTCAAGAATCATCCTGAACAAACAACTTCGTTGGGGACTCTAAGAATCATCTTGAGCAAACAACTCTGGCTACTTTATTGGGGAGTTTTAAGAATCATCTTAAACAAACAACTTTGCTGAGGATCACCTGCAAAACAAGAACAGTGACGACCTAGATCATGTTTCATATGCATATGTTTGAAAATGGCGCAATGCTCCACACGGTGGAAAGGCTATGCTTTTTAGGGTAAATGCTATGCAATCATGCAAAATGCTACGGCCCCATCAGCAAAATAAATGCTGAAGGGAAAATCCTTCTGGCAAGGAGAAAGAACCACTCTGTTGGGGAGAAGGAATCATCCTGCCAAGGAGAAGAAATCACACCAATCTCCACTGGGCTAAACATGGGGAAACAAACTTCAGACGACTTCCTGCAGGGGAACAAAGTTCTACGAGAACCTGTACTTGTTCAACTGGGTATACAGACCACAAACTGCTGAGGAAACGATGTCAATCACAGAAATAAATTGTACGGCCTTCGCAGATAAAACTTTCCTAGAGATACGGACTCCGATGAGGAAGTACATCATCAGCTATTCAACTCTCTACTAGGGAAAACCAATCATGGCCTGAACGGCCTCCAAGGACTCGGCTTTCGTGGGGAACGACAAACTCGACTGAGGATAAGTAACCAGACGCTGGAATCACTTCTACCTGCCGGGGAGAATACAACTCTGTGGGGAATCTCAATTTTGCTGGAGACTTCAGTCTGATTTATCGGAAGCTGAATACTTGCGAATAGTCTTCTATAAGAAACCGCACATTGACCCACTGCTGGGAACGAGTATACACTTCTGCGTATGACTCAGCTGGGGAAATGATGATCCTTCCTAGGATGCATCTGGTTGGGGAGAATCGATCTCTGCTTGGGGAGACATATCAATGCACACAGTCTCACGTTCAGACTTTGTGGGGAAACACCGTTGAACTCGCTGGGGAAGAAGGAATCATCCTGCTTGGAAAACATCTGGCATACTGCCTGGAGGGTGACGTTCCTGCAATAACATGAACAAACAGACAAGATACCCTACTCAAAGGGACCTATCAAGGTTATCATCCTGTGACAGTGTTCCGGTAATTCAATGTTTCAACAATTATTGGCCTAGGCCAGCAAGTTTATGTATGCGCATTTTATTAAAAACATCGGGCGTTCTTTTTTGCAAACAAAACAGATAACAGCTAAATAAACAAACAGAAATGCTGAATAGTATACGTTTTATTGATAACGAGCCCCTGAATGGGCAAAATGTTTTACAACAGATGCAAGCTCCTGAAATGAGGAAGTTGCGCAAGCATAATAACATAAATATACATCAGTATACACAAATGTCAGAAATGTGGCGTAGACGAACACCATGAGTTGATCCCTCTATGACCCACTCGACTTCGATACTTCTCCGACGCTTCAGTTTCAGAAGAGATTGATTCAGAGAAACGGCCCTCAGGTCTCCCAAACCACTAAACAACGAGAGTCCACTCGCGGAACCCATTCATTTGCTTTTTCAAATCCCAAACTTTTGCCTGAACCGCCCTTTCGGGTTTTCGATTCACCGGGATACCCTTTTTTGCCAAAGCCGCCCTTTCAGGTTTTCGACTTTGTGGCTGTACATTTTTCATTTATATCCCTAATTTTTTCCCGAACCTTTTTCCTTTTTTATGTTTCACCGGGATGCCCCATTTTTGCCTGGATATTCTTTTTTCTTTCCAGCTGGTCTTTTTTTTTTAAGCAAAGTATTTTTTAACCGCGTCTGCGTTCACAGGGGATGCAAAATCTCCGCCATCCATCATGGATAACAACAAGGCTCCTCCCGAGAAGACCTTGTTGATGACATACGGACCTTCGTAATTAGGAGTCCACTTGCCCCTGTGATTGGAATGTGGCGGAAGAATCTTCTTCAGGACGAGATCACCCGTCTGAAAGCTTCTAGGACGAACCTTCTTATCGTAAGCTTTCTTCATTCGGCTCTGGTACAGACGACCATATGCAATCGATGTTAATCTCTTCTCATCCATCAGACTAAGTTGATTTAATCGGTTCTGAATCCATTTTGCCTCATCGAGTTTCACGTCAATCAAAACTCGCAAAGAAGGAATCTCAACTTCCAACGGTATGACAGCTTCCATACCGTACACTAGTGATAAAGGAAGTGCCCCGGTTGATGTCCGTACCGTCTGTCGCTACCGCGAAAATAAGGTGCCGGCAAAATAGAAGAGTCGCCACCTTTCTTTATTTATCCCTCAGAACGGGAAAGGAAACGATCGGAAAAACCTGACGAAAAGGTATAAGACAAGGTCATCGCAACCATTGTCTGGATTCGGGAGTCGGTTACGCAAGGGGAAGGTATTAGCACCCCTCACGTCCATCGTACTCGATGGGATCCATGCTTGTTGTGTTTATCTTACGGGTTTATTAACTATCTACCTATCAAGACTGGTATAAAAAGAAAAGAAAATGACTCGGCAAAGCGTCGCACTTTATGCCTACGTATTCTCATCAGAGAATGAGAAATCAGAGTCAATGTAGTTCTCCTAACTACGGGTTACAGGGAAGGTGGCTCGCCAATACGTCATTATTGTGCCTACGTACTCTCAACAGGTATGAGAGATCAGAGCTTACGTAGTTCGGGATAATACGGATTACGGAGGTTCAGATTCATCTGTTTTTCCAGTAGGGTTAACCAACAATTCCAGCAGTTTGGTGTACGCAGCTCGACCCTTGGAGACTTAGGCATTACCGTTTGCGGTAGAACTGAGAGTTAATGACACTCTTTTCTTCAAAAAAGCTTCCTTTGAATTACGGGCCCACGGAGCAAAAAGGTTTGAAGTTTGTTTTCTGTCTTTTACAGAAGAACTGTTTTTTATGGATATTTGCAACCAATATCGCACTAGAGACTATGACTTAAGAGTGAATGCGTCGCATGTCACCCTAACGTTGTCATGCCAAGGATTCATCCTATGCTTGAGGTTTGAAACAGGAATCTCCTAGAAGTTATCATGCATAGGTTTCAACCTAAAGTTCTAATCAGCACTTCCTTATCAAGGGAAGTGAGATTCCTAGGGGATCATGTCAATGATACAGAAACAGATAAAGCATCAGCTTAAACAGTAAACAGTAAACAACTGTAAAATGCATGCAATGCAAGTGAGGGAGGAATTGTGTGTGGGGCATAAGCCTCCACAAGCTCATCTCAACCTCAAGCCAGATATGAATAATTGAAAAGATAAAGGAATGCAACAGTAGCAAGTCACATCAGCAACAGTCAAATAGAAAGAGTAGCAGACAAAATAGCAGACAACAAAGCCACACAGTAAAAATACAAGCAAAGGGAGAAACTCAACCTCTAATGCAATACAAGCAAGGGGAGAAGCTCAACCCTTAGGATGCTCTTAGGCTTATTCAACTTCATGACCTAATCTAAATGCATCACACCAATCAAGTCACATCAATACAGTTGCACAAGAAGAAAACAGACAGTCAAGAAAGCAAATCAACAGCTTCACAGCAAAGCCATCCTCTGACAGCAATCCAGTCCACAATCTGTAATTGTTCTTCAAGTCCACCATCTTCAAGAGAATGAAAGGGATATTTCATCTTCAAATCTTAATCTTCAATAGGCTCCACCAAGAATGAAGAGAATCAATAAGATGATTATTTGATAATGGGAAGCAGACAGGAAACCCAAGGAATCCCATCTGACACTCAACCAATCATCAGAGAAAGGCATCCTCAAAAGTTCTACTCATTGTAAATGTCACACATCCCTCCTAAGGAGAGATGAGACTTTTAACATGAGGACTTTGAATCATAGGATGGGATGGAAGGTGAATGAAACCAACCATGTTTATTTGAAGAAAAAAACTATTTCTAAAGCTCTCTCCTAAAGCCCTAATCTTACAAGCTACAAAAAGCTAACAAAAATGAAAGAAAAGCTCCAATCCAAGCTCCACCAGCCACTTCACACAAGCTTCATCATGTCCATGATATCCTCCAATAAGAACCAGAAGCCCACTATGCAAGGGAAGCCCAATTTGAGTCCATTCCACATCAATCACCAAAATTGAAACACCAAATGAACAACCAACTGAATATTCTATCTAAAATATCAAAACACATTCTAAAAATCTAATTAGTTTTCTATGGTAACATGCATTTGCCAATGATCTACTGTTCAAAAATCAGGACCTAATTCAATCTCTAAGTCCTCTAATAAAATCCTAAGTTGCAAGGCATCACTAAAGAGATCCACTAAAAATCACTCCTAAACAATTATACTAAAAGCATATTTAAACTCATTTAAAAATCATGATAAAAATCACAAGGCAACATCAATATGTACACAAACAGCATACAAAAAATCAAGATCAAATTCAGAACCATGAGGGAGAAAGAAAATGGACAAAATCATAACATCATCATTTCATCATTAAACACATATTAAACTAAAAAATATGCAATAAAATTAAAATGCATGAAAAATGAAAAATAAAATCATGACAAAATACTAAACATCTTAAATTGTATCCACAATTTTTCTCAAGATTTAATATCAATTTTTACTATTTTTTGGGAATTAAAATCTAACAACATGAAAACAACAATTAAAAAGGAAGAACATAAAAGAAATAAATGGGAGGGGTGCATTCAGAAGAAAAACAAACTTAAAGCGCTTGGGCCCAGAAAAAGAGGAGTGCTGTTAGTATGAGGGCGCTAGGCCCATCTGAGTTTCAACTCAGCCAAGAAAAATGCCAGGAGGGGGTGCACTGAGCAAGAGTTTTGCCTTGTAAAAGCATGTTGGGCCTGATGGTGGGGTGGGGATAGCATACAAGGATGAAGCCCAACGCAATGGATAATTCCTTCAGTTCATTCAATTTACAAATTAAAAGGAAAATAAGTACACGCGAGGATTTGAACTCGCTCCTTCTTGGTTCATACAGCGAAGCTACAAGACTGGGAAATTTCATTAAGCCAAAATTGGGCGTTTAAGGGGAGGGTTACGTGGCGCCATGAGGGCGCTTGGATGGATGGACTAAGTCAAGTTTTCATCATGCACTAACGGACACGATTATGTCTTCTTCATTTTCAAACTTCTGCAAGCTGCAAAACGCGCGCGCGAACCAGGCCGTCGCCGGTGACTTCTCCGGTCACCCTCACGCAACCCTAACTTCCTCTATAGTCAACCATTCGCCATGATTCCTAAATGAAACTTGCTCTAAATTTCACCAGGAACTCAACTACATTACTCATTCATGCTAAAAACGCAAGGATCAGAAAATAGCACTCTCAACCGAAAATGGCATCAACCCTAAATTGTCACTAAAGTTCAAATTAAGCATCTAGAGTCCATCTACATCCTAAGTCGAACCTAACCTCATGCTTCTAATTCATTAAAAACACATAAACAGAGAGAAAATTCAAGAAGTTAAAACCTAGCTTTGATCTTTGATTGCAGTGGATTCAAGCCTCAATTCTCTTCCAAATCGTGTAGAAACCTTCAGTGATCAATGATGAATGATTCTTGATGATCAATTCCTGCTGAAAACTTTTGATTCTCAAAAACCAAATCTCAATTTCAAGCTTTCTTCTTCACTTTGCATCAATGACTTCTCCACGAATTTTGGCACTAGAAGCTTCCTAAACTGACCCAAAGCTTATTTATATCCTGTTTCAACAAGTTGGAGGCCCAAACCAAGCCCATTTGTGGATTTTGGATTTTCATTTTCTTTCAAAAATTCAATGTTGATATGCACATTCTAGCCTTGTACATTCTTCAAACTCATTCCAAATCATTCACTTAACCCTTGTGGAGTGTAATGAAATGGTTCTCATCCCTTGATTTCAATCCATGGAATGTGTTGGATATGTTTCTTACTTGTGAAGCAACCTTCCAAATGGCCATGTTATCGACTTCAAATCAAAACTTTAATAATTCCAATCTCTTTAGAATATCAATTCCATTCAAGTTGACAAAAAATTTGACTTGAAAACATGCTATTTCCAATTATTTTGAATTTTCACCTTTTAATTCATTAAAATGGCCTTTATATGAACTTTGTTCAACCAATGCTTGATATAATCCATATCAATGGACTCTTGATAATTGGCTAAGCTAAAAACATCATTTTGAGAAACTTTCATGTTGAACAAAAATCCATTTGAGGCTTGCAAGGTGATGAAATTGGCCTATGATTCAAAATGACCTGTAATGCCCAAATACCCAAAATACCCTTGACTTGTCAAAGCCATATCTTGAGTTCTACAAATCCAATCATGGACTTCTAGTACTATATGGAAAGCTAAGAGAATAAGGAACAACATTCATGTTGACCAAAAGTTCATAGGAATCATCCTTCTAGGGAATAAGTGTAATGCAAGTTGGGTAACTTTCAAGCTCTAAATTCACATGCCTTAGATGACTTGTAACTTGTCTGGCTCATAACTTGAGTTCTATAAACCCTATCAAGGACTTCTAGTACTCAAATTAAAGCTAAGATCATGCCCTACAACAATAATGTTGGGGTAAAGATGAGATGACAATCATATCTTGAATTAAATAGTCTTGAAGTCAGGGGTCAAACTAGGGGATTTTACACTGTCAAGTCTTAGAAACCCTAGCCTGAAACTTCTCAAACTCTTTAATCATGATGAGTTAACCTTGGAATCATCATTATAGCATCTCAATGTATCAATCCATGATCACATGGCTCTTGAATTAGGTCTCAACCTTCTTCAAATCCTCAGTTGACTTAGAGTTGACCCAGTCAAACCCTAATTGCACCAATCATGGTTGAGGCTTCTTAATCTTGCACAATGACCTGTCTAGGCCTCAAAGTGATATTCAAAACTTCTCATGAGCTCTCTCAAGACCTCAAGTCCAACTTCATGACCTCAGAATCATCTGATGGCTTTCCACAACTCTCAAGTTAGGAGACACACACTCTTGGTTTCAACCACTCTCTCTGAGGATCTTTTAACTTCTCTGACAAGGATATCAACCCTTGAACATCTGAATAACCTTCTTAGCTAGCCTCACAGTCTTGTATATCTCTTGATTGGTAATCATACCTCTTGATCTCCTATACCCATGTCAATGAAATGCAAATGATAATGGTAATGTGAATGAAATGAAACATAAGTTAGGTAAAGAAAAGTTGGGCAAATTTTGGGGTGCAACACCGTCGTACGATAACCGTGCAATGCAAATGGAAACATCTCATGCCAATCTTTGTAGGTCACAACCACCTTTTGTACTATCTTCTTAATATTCTTGTTGTCCGCTTCAACCGCACCATTCATCTTCGGTCGGTAAGGTGATGAGTTGTGATGTTCAATCTTGAAGCTCTGGCATAACTCCTTCATCATCTTATTATTTAGATTCGAACCATTGTCGGTAATGATCCGCTCGGGAACTCCGTATCGAAAGATTATGTCCTTCTTTATGAATCTCGCCACCACCTGCTTGGTCATTTTAGCGTACAAGGCTGCCCCCACCCACTTGGTGAAGTAGTCGATGGCTACCAAAATGAAGCGATGACCGTCAGATGCAGTGGGCTCGATCTTGCCTATCATATCAATTCCCCACATGGAGAACGGCCACGGGGATGACATGACATTCAACGGGCACGACGGCACATGAATTTTATCAGCATAAATCTGGCATTTATGACATCTCTTCGCGAATTTGAAGCAATCTGACTCCATTGTCAGCCTGTAATATCCCGCTCGTAGGATCTTTCTCGTCATATCATGTCCGCCGGCGTGCGTACCAGATGTGCCTTCATGGACTTCCTCCATAAGCAGACTAGCTTCTTTCTCATCTACAAATTTGAGTAGCACGAGATCGTGATTCCTCTTATACAGAACTCCATCAGGATTGAGGTAGAAATTTCCAGACAGCCTCCTCAGAGTCTTCTTATCCGGGGTGATGCTCCTGCAGGATACTCCTTAGTCATAAGGAAAGTCTGGATATCATGGAACCATGGCTTACCATCGGAGGCTTCCTCAATTGCAAAAGCGAATGCAGGTCTATCAAGACAGGAAATGACAATTCTTGTAGCTTCATTCCAAAAATTGACTTTGTACATCGAAGCCAACGTGGCTAAGGCATCAACCATCTGATTTTCAGCTCTGGGCACATGATGGAGTTCCACTCGATCAAATAAGGGAAGCAGCCTTCTGGCATAATTCATGTACGGGACCAAATTCGACTGACGAGTCTCCCACTCCCCTTTAATTTGGTTAACAACAAGTGTCGAGTCACCGTATACATCCAGGTTTTTGATTCTCAAATCAATAGCTTCTTCTAAACCCATGATGCATGCTTCGTATTCTACTTCATTGTTGGTGACTGGAAAACTTAATCTGGCAGTAAATGGGATGTGGGATCCTTGGGGATTTGTGATGATTTCCCCAATGTCACTTCCATATGAATTAACCGCCCCATCAAATATCAATTTCCACTGGGACTTCCTATCTGGCCCCTCGTCGGGAAACGGTTCATCACAATCTTTCACTTTGAGAAACATGATATCCTCATCAGGAAATTCAAATTTCATTGGCTGATAATCTTCGATAGGTTGTTCGGCAAGGTACTCAGATAATACACTTCCCTTGATAGCCTTCTGGGAAACATACTGAATGTCATACTCCGTCAACACCATTTTCCATCTGGCAATCCTTCCTAAAAGCGCTTGCTTCTCGAAGACGTACTTGATCGGATCCATCTTCGAAATTAGCATGGTCGTGTGATTGAGCATATACTGTCGTAAACATTTGGCAGCCCACGTGAGTGCACAACACATTTTTTCTAGCATCGAGTAACGGGACTCACATTCTGTGAACTTTTTACTCAAGTAATAAATGGCATGCTCCTTTCTGCCAGTCTCGTCGTGCTGACTGAGAACGCAACCCATGCTATTCTCAAGAACTGTCAAGTACATGATTAAGGGTCTTCCGGCCACTAGGGGTATCAAAATTGTAGGTTCCTGCAGATACTGTTTTATCTTGTCGAATGCCTTCTGGCAATCCTCGTTCTAGATAATCGCCTAATCTTTTTTTAGTAGTTTGAACATCGGTTCACACGTGGCCATGAGCTGAGATATAAACCTTGTAATGTAGTTTATTCTGCCCAGGAAACCACGAACTTCTTTTTCAGTCTTTGGCGCTGTCATGTCTTGTATTACTTTTATCTTAGTAGGATCAACCTCAATGCCTTTTTCACTCACAATAAACCTCATTAGTTTTCCAGACCGTATTCCGAAAGTACACTTGTTAGGGTTCAACCTCAACCTGAACTTCCTAAGCCTCTCAAAAAGCTTCAGCAAATTGACTAGATGTCCCTCCTCCGTTTGGGACTTCGCAATCATGTCATCAACATAGACTTCAATCTCATGGTGAATCATGTCATGAAACAAAGTGACCATAGCTCGCTGGTAAGTGGCCCCTGCGTTCTTCAGACCAAAAGGCATTACCTTGTAGCAAAATGTTCCCCAAGGGGTAATAAACGTAGTTTTCTCCATGTCCTATGGCGCCATCTTGATCTGATTATAGCCGGAGAAGCCATCCATGAAAGAAAACACGGAAAACGGAGTTGTATTGTCGACCAACACATCAATATGAGGGAGCGGGAAGTCATCTTTGGGGCTCGCCCTATTCAAATCCCGATAATCAACACACATCCGCACCTTACCGTCCTTCTTCAGTACAGGTACTATGGTGGCGACCCCTGGAGGGTAAGTAGTGACCGCTAAAAAGCCAGCATCCAGCTGCTTTTGCACTTCTACTTTGATCTTAATGGCCATATCTGGTCGTGTCCTTCTAAGCTTCTGCTTAACGGGAGGAAAATCTTCTCACAGTGGTAGATGATAGACCACTATGTCAGTATCAAGTCCGGGCATATCTTCCTACGACCAAGCAAAGATGTCACTATACTTTCAAAGCATCTCGACCAATCTCTGCTTGACGTCACTCTGCAATGCAGCCCCTATCCTGACATTCCTAACAAGTTCCTCAGAACCCAGATTCACAATCTCAATCTCTTCCTCGTGAGGCAGAATAACCTTCTCTTCTTGTTTCAACAAATGGGCCAACTCTTCTGGAAGGTCTTCGTCTTCATCAATCTCTTCTTCAGCTTGATATATCGGGCAATTAAAGTCGAAGTGAGTCATAGAAGGTTCAGAGTCGATGTCATCTGCAATGTGGATCCTGCAATAACAAGGGTTAAGCTTAAGCAAGGATATGCAGGTTAGCACAAACCGTATTGCCATTTTATTGTTTTTCAAAACAAAAATAAAAACAGGAACAACAGAGATCACAAAATTTGAATACGAATAAAACTCCCTTTGATTTATTGATAATATGTACATGCATAAGCTATCAAGGCCCTGACAATAAACCAGTTGTTGAGGCTCTGGCCTGGTTTGCTCGGCTGAATCCAAGAGTCCAGGTCGCAATCACTATCTTCGTCGTCTTCAGACATGGCGCTGACATTCTAAAATATCACCCCACCTTTTGTGAGCTGAATTGGCCCTTTGACGCACGGCGCACTGCGAGAGGAGGAAGCATCAGCAGAAGGAAAATACCCTAACCCAAACTTATCCTGCTTGTTAGGGATCTCCAGGAATTGCCCCTAGCCTGGGGTGGAGCCAGCTTGAACAACAGCTTGAGCTTCCTTGAAGGAAGAGAGAGTCATCTCTGGTTTCTCAATCATTACTGGAGTCACATCCTTGACTTTAAGAGCTTCGAACGCCTGACACAAAGTTTGGTGGATCTCGCCATTATGTCATCTTCGCCACAGACAATTACAATGCTGCCCCCCACAGCATACTTCAGCTTCTGGTGCAATGTGGAAGTCACGGCACCCGCAGAATGGATCCATGGCCGGCCCAATAGACAACTATAAAAAGGCATGATATCCATGATATATAAGATCGCATCGAAGGTTTTTGGCCCGACTTGAATGGGTAGAGTTACCTTTCCAAAGACGTGACGCTTAGTTCCATCGAAAGCTTTTACAACCAGCTCACTGGGTGTACAAATCAGTCCTCTCGTATCCAACCTCATCAGAGCTTTCTTCGGGAGAACGTTCAGAGATGATCCCGTGTCCACCAACACATGGGACATAACTGTTCCTCAGCATTCTATCGAGATATGCAAGGCACTATTGTGGTTTCTTCCCTTCGGCGTCAGCTCTAGGTCGGTAAACCCTAATCCATTCCCAACATTCACGTGAGCAACCACTCCCTCTAGCTGGTTGACGGAGATCTCTTGCGGTACATACGCTGCATTCAGAACCTTCAGCAGAGCGTTACGATGTGCCTCAGAACACAACAACTGATTCAGAATGGAGATTTTAGACGGCGTCTGATGAAGATGATCAACGATCTTATAATCACTTTTCTTGATCAGTCTCATAAACTCTTCAACGTCTTTTACAAGCAGGTCCTCTACCTCGTTGGAGGTTTCTTCGACGACCTTACTCTTACCTTTATCAGCCTTGTCAGTTTTGTCGACCACAACCTCAGGTGGAGCAAACACTCTTCCACTGCGTGTTATTCCGCCGGTCCCCACTAAGTTGTCAACAGATGGCCCAGATGGCTCCAACTCCAACTTCTATCCATTACAATAGACATCTGGCCCATAGTGCCATGGAACAGCGTTAGTGCTCTCGAATGGTATAGGCCCAGCGTTCGTGATGGTGATCGTAGGTGGCCTGGATGCAGAAATGGTTATTGTTTTACGAGGGATGGTGATGGTGGCAATCTCAACATTCTGCTTCAACATTACCTCCCCTGATCTGTTCTCAGTCCTCCGACTAAACTGCAGAATTCCTTCGGTCATCAGACTCTGAATCTCTGCTACCAACTGATCACAACCGTCTGAATGAATTGCACAATCCATACACAACTTTCCACAGCCTGGGAAAATACCTTTCTTCATCAACTTGGCTTTAATTAAACTAAGTGGTGTCTTCAGGTCTTTGACATCAATCAATAAATCCGAATCTTCTTCTTCAATGATGGCGCTAACACCATCTCCCCTATGGTTCGGCATAGGGTTCTTTGTAACATTCGGAACATTATCAGAAAAGTTGATGATCTTGGCGTCAACCATATCTTGCACCTTGTGCTTGAATTCTTTACATTTTTCAATCGAGTGACCAGGTGCCCCCTAATGAAATTCACATCTCGCATTCGCATCGTAGCCCAGTGGAGGTGTCCCTGTCAAGGGAGCCAAAGTTCTCTTCTGAACTAGCTGTAACTGAAGCAAAGTCTGTAAAAGCTGAGCATACGATATAGGTGGTGTCTCAAGATGACGATTTGACAGAGGAGCTTTGTTCTGATACCTCTGGTACCCTTGCTGGTTTTGCTGCTGCTGCTGCTGAGGTTGCTGGACAACAGGAATAGTAATGCTAGTGACCTGCTGGCACTGGCCTTTTCCCTTTCCCCGAGCATTAGACACTGAGCTCGCCTCACCTTCCCGTCTCTTACCACTGTAAGGTTTCTTTCCTCCTCCAGCTGAGGATACATCTACACCCTGGATCTTCTCGAGCTTGATGCCATTTTCTACATGCTCTCCAGTGATGATGAGATCGGAGAAGCTTCCCGACATACCACTGACCAGTTTCTCATAATAAACCCCGAGAAGAGTAGCTACGAACATCTCAACAAGTTCTCATTCAACCATCGGCGGTTGAACTCTCGCCGCCAGTTCACGCCATCTCTGGGCGTACTCTTTAAATCCCTCGTTCTTCTGAGACAAGTTCTGCAGTTGAACCCGGTTGGGAGCCAGATCACTGTTATACTGATAATGGCATACAAATGCTTCAGCAAGGTCTTTCCATGTACGTACACTGGCGGGTTCCAAACCCATATACCACTCCAACAAGGGGCCGGTCAGGCTGTCTTGGAAGAAGTGCATCAGCAACTTCTCATCTTCAGAATGTGCAGACATCTTTCGGTAGTATGACCTCAGATGGACACGGGGGAAAGTGGTTCCCTTGTACTTCTCAAAGTCGGGTACCTTAAATTTGGGAGGCACCTTGAAATCTGAAGTCAGTCCTAGCTTGGTCATGTCAACACCCATAGTATTCAAGTTCTCAAAACTCTTCATTTTGTCCTTGAGGGCTTTGAACCTTAAACGGGCTTTAGAGTTCAGTTCTCCCTCAGCTCCCTTCTGCGAGAACAAGTCCTCTTGGTGATCCTCTTGCCATGGTTGATGGCCATTGCCAGCAGCAAACCCAACAGCGTTAATACCATACAGATTACCAGCCCCAGCGTTCCCCGCATTACTATTTCCTCCAGTATTGCCATGGCCTATCCCAGCATTGCCATTGGCTTCAAAGTTACCGTTTCCAACGCCTGTCGTAATCCCATTAGGTCCGATGTTAGTGACAACATTGCCGTTACCACTTCCATTCCCTCCAGTCACAGGGATGCCACCCTGAGGGGTCTCAACAAGTGGAGGGTTTGGAGTGTTCCCACCATGAAGCACGCCGTTGCTGTCAACCTGTGAGATCAGCGGTTGCACTGAGTTCTGAGCTGGTCCTGGCTGTTAGCGACCACTTGCATGAGTTCCATGAAGCGGTCCATCCTCTCTCTGAGCTCTTGGATGTCTGTCTGAACTTGTTCCATTGCTCTAGCTTGATTCGCTCTAGTATAGTATCAGTGGATCTGTCTTTGTTCAATCCTGGAAAAACCTGCATACACAAGGGGTTAGAAAAACGGCAAGGTACCTGTCATGCAAATGCAATCGTGTGTCTGTGCCTTAGGGAGATTTCTCCTCCGATTCTAGTGCCAGAGTGCCAGTGCTGATAATAAGAAGTCCGGATCCAGTCATGGAAATAACATCTCGTATATATATAAAGCCCGTCAAGGCAGCATACAATGTCACTGAGTATAGATAGAATCAACAGCATGACCTTGACCAACAAGCCTGGTGATGGTCAGCATACAGCAAAGATCAGAAAATACAAAGGATTACAAAGTAGTCAAGTTCGGCCACGGGCGCGAAACTCTTCTAACAACCCCTTCATCTTGGGATGATCAGGCTGAGTGAGTAACCCTTCGACGAGCAACTCCCTCTGTATGATAGTGTATTGAAGACCTTCAATGGAGTCTTTCCACTTTTCTTTGCTAAAACAGTCTTCTAGCCTTCGCTTCTTGGATTCAAAAGTCTGCTTGCGATCCTTCAGGTTCGCAATAGCCTTATTCAACTCGTCTTCGGTGGCGTACCTACGAGCAGTTTCATCATCAAACATCTTCTTGCTGGCCTTCACCTGAGCCTTCAACTGGGAGATCTGTTGCTTCCGCCTGCCTTCCCGCTCTTTGTTGCTGGCCATAGTGGCATTCCACTTTTGGTTGAATTTGGAGATTCTCCGGTGTGCATCATCCAAGTTCTGCTTCTTGGTGGCAAGGACATCGTTGACAGCCTTGAAGTCCAAACCTAAATGTTAACGTTTAGCCATCTGTTTAGTCAAGTTTGTACCTAGCCGGTTCACAAGCTCTGTCTGCTTTTTGAAGGAGTAGACGACTTCGTTTCTCTCACTTCTAAGTTGTACCAATTATTTTTACAACTCCTCGTTGGTCTTCTTCTGTTCTTCCTTCTCAGCGAATACCTGATTGAATTTCTAAATGGATACTGTGGTAGGTTCTTCGACCACTGGAGGGCAATCTTGCTTAGCTGGTGGAAAAGGCATCCCCACTGTTTCTTCCCTGCTTCGAATCTAAGCGACATAAGGAGCATAAGCCTAGCTATTGCTCTTACCCAACAGCGCTTTCCCTCGTCTGTTGACGTCATTCCAAGCATGCTTGAGCTTGGCTAACATATCCCCTTCTAGGAGACCTGTGAGGTACAGAGATTCCTGCACCTCTTCATCTTTTGGCGGGCCTCTCAAGGTGTACGCAAACTTTCTGACAAGTAATGAGGGATTGTAGTTAATACAGCCTCTTCTTCCGATCAAGGGCACATTAGGAAACCAGTTGCAACTGTAGACAACTTTAGTACCCAGCATATCCCGATCAAACTAAATGATGCTCTCTGCGAATAAACCCATCAGGTGTTCAGACCACTCAGTTGTGGCTGCAGATGAAACAAAGAGACCCTTCTTGGGCAAGTGGCTATCAAACCATCTGTAGAGTAAGGGCACACAGCACGACACATTTTTACCCCTTCTATTCTCATTCTTGTAATGAACAGAATGATATAGATCACCGAGCAAGGTGGGAACTAGATTTCCCGAAGCGAAGATATGGAAGGCGTCCAAATATATAAAGTCAGGCATGTTGGGAAACAAGATGATGCCATAGATGCAGAGGGAGAGAATATCGTTGAATACGATCCAACAACCGTCTTTAGCACACTGTTGGGATTTCCCAACCAGAAACTGCAGCGAAAAACCAGGAACTCCATTCCATGAGGTCAAAAGCAGCTCTAAGGCATCCAAATGAAGAGCAACAACTAGGTTAGCCAGATTAGGCTTAGCATCCATGTGAACAAACAACATCTGATTCTTAACCGGTACACCCAACAACTCAGCATACTCTTCTAGGGTAGGTGTTGCACCTTAAAATTTGCCCAACCTTATTCACTTGGTTTATGTTTCAATATCATTAGCATTTGCATATAGAGTCATGTACATAGGTTACTCATCTGCATAGCATAAGCATAGCAAGTCATTCAACAGGGGACCAATCATTATTCTCATCTCTAGAGGCCTATCAAGAGGTTATTATCCTGATTCAATCCCATTCAAGTCATCAGAAAGAATTTAAAAGTTATCAAGTCAATGGATCAAGCAAGTGCATCCATCTCCTATCTGAGGATATCTGGGGGTCATCAAGGAAAGTGTGAACTGTGGGCTGAGCATGGGGAGTATCTAGACATCTTGGAGGACTTAGAAAGTCATTTGGAGAAGGAGACAAGTCATTGGTATGGTCACAAGTATTGCAGTTGAAGACAGTTAACTAGGGTTTCATCTGGGGTCAACTCTAGGTCAATTGACTGATTGAAAGACATTAAGGGCTATTGGAGAGATGTGGGGTTCATCATTTGACAGATAGAAGAGGATATGGTGGTATGCCAAGGAGAATTCAAGAGAAATCAAGGAGAAGAGGAGTTTCTAAATTAGGGTTTCTGTGTAAAATCCCCTAGTTTAGGTCAAATTTCCAAGCAAGATAAGTCAAAATGCAAGCTTCAAATGGATCCTTGGCCAAAATGAAACTTGTAGAGGATCTCAAGACCTTTAATTTGAGTGGTGGAAGACATTAAGTAGATTTATAGAACTCAAGTTATGGTCCTTGCAAGTTACAGGTCATCTGAGGTATCTGAAATTTTGTCTGTGAAAGTGACTTGACTTCCAAACAATTTTTTCCCCTCAAGGAGATTTCAAATGAATTTCTGGTAAACATAAGAATTGTTCCTCATTGTCTTAGCTTTCTATAATGGTATAGTATGCCTTCATATGATTTGTGGAACTCTACTTATGGTCTTGGCAAGCAAAGGGTATTTTGGTCATTTGAGAATTATAGGTCATTTCAAGCCTATGCCCAAAACTCATACAAGGAAGCTTCAAATGGAAAACTTTACAACATCAAACTTGTTCCAAATGACATTTTGAGTCTAGAAAATTAACCATGAGAGATTGGAAAGATTCATAGCACAAGGTTTCAAAATTGTTGGATTTAATGAATAAAAATGGACTTAAAAATGAGATTTTTCATATTTTGGCCAAATGAAGCAAAATTATAGGTCATTTTGAATGGAAAGATCATTTTAAGAACATTGGATAAATTAGAATTTTGAGCTTAGTTCACATTTTAAGAGTTATTCATGGTTACTTGTAATGGAAGATACATAAACCAAATCCAAGGGAAATCACACATGGGAAGTTTCTCCAAGCTTCTAGGAGTTTCTAACCTCATGTATATATTGATATGAGATGGTTCATTCCATGGTTGGTGATCTCATTTTCTCAAAATCACAAGTTTCACTCACTTTTCTCCAATTTGCAAAGGCATCTCAAACACTCTCAAATCTCCACCAATTTCCATCTTTCTTGATTTGATCATCATCAATATCTTCCATGGATCACATTCACATCAGAGTTTGGTAGATTTGGGGAAGAAATCGTGCTGTTCAAGTTAATCCTCATAGTTGATGGCAAGATAATCCTAGATGAATGGCTCGGGTTGATTAGCATGGCTTGTAGATCATTTTAGTGTAAAAATTATGGAGAATTGGAGCAGTTGATATCAGGTGTTAATGGTGGATTCCATCTGTTACACCTATCGGGTTTGGAGTTTGGGTGAGTTTTAGAAGGAACTATGGCCATGGCTGTGTAGAGGGAAAAGAATGGAGTGTTTTTGGTTTTTACATCATGAGCTTTCATGGAGAATTGAGTGAGAACAGGATGGTTGAAGGCGCGTGCATGGGAGGTGGTTTTCTGAGCTAGGGTTTGGCTGGAGGTAGACGATGACCTCTGGCCGTTGGATGGGTACTTTGACCTTGACTGAAGATCAAATCGTGTGGCCAGCATTTAAAACGAAAACGGAGGGAGATTCAAATGCAGAAACGCACCGTTTCACTTATTGTTTCAGATTGGGCTTTGGATATCCTTGCTATGCACACCCTCCTCCACCAAGCCCAGTGATATTATGCCTAAAATCTTTACTATCTGCACCGTCTTGTGGTTTTTTTGATTTTTGTTTAATTTTTGAAGCGTGCTGGGCCCAGTAGCTTTGATATTCGCACCCCTGCTCCGTGGCCCACCTGGATAAAACAACTGGGCGCCCTTGCTGATGGCACCCCCCTCCCCTTTTATTCATATTTTGTCATTTTAATTTCTTTAATATTTTCTCATCCTTTAAAAAATCATAATAAATCATAAACTTCATATTTTTTAATGATTCTTTTGGCATTAATTTCTTCAAGATGTCTAGAAAATTATAAAAAATAAAAATTGCATTTTATTTTTTATTTGATATTTTTCCCATATTTTCCAAATAAATGCCTATTTTAGGTGTTTCACTTCATACATGATTTTGATAATTTTTGTTCTAATAAATGCTTTAATATTTTTCACCCATTCTTTTTAGGTTGATTAATAGACATTGTTAGCTTGTATATGCAATTTAGTTCCTTTTTTTTTAGGAATTAATTTTAGGTGTTTAGTTTAGGTGAAAACAACATGAATAAAATTAGGGTTTAAGTGATGATTTAGGTGAATTAGTTCATTTCCCTTAGGACTTAGAGATTGAATACTTTAGCTATGGGGCTATAGGGACTATGGGTAGTTATTAGATCCCTTAGAAATCACTAGGATCCCCCTACTGCTATTAGTATATTATTGTCTTTATTTGATTGACTGGTATGGTGTGCCCTCTGGGGATTATTGTTTGTCTGTATGGGTATTGGGATTGCTTGGGGATTGGGGGAGCTGAAGACTTGTGATGATGAAGCCATTGGAGATCCAGAGACTGAAGACCAACTTTCAGAGTTGAAGAGGAGATTCCTGCTAGCAGCTGTTGAGGAGATTAGGGTTTAGGAGCTAGGTAGAGCTCTAGATTAGAAAGCTTGTTTCCCAAACATGGAATGCCTTGTCTGCATCCATTCTTTCTCTATGATTCAAAGTCTCTTTCAAATATCCACCTCCTTCCTTTGGAAGGATCAGTGAATGTATTTGAAAGATAGAACGTTTGAGGGAAAACTGTCTGTATAATGTTAACAGTTAATGAACCACCCTTGGTAAGTAATGGACTGTCTAACATTCATTCACTTCATCTTGTGGACTGATGTTCATCTTGGAGATTTGAGACTGGAAGAAAAGCCATTGCAGATGGAAGACTGATAACAAAGACCTGGCTTGAAGGCTGTGGAGATGGATATTGATGCTTGCTGAAGCTTGTAGCTGTTTGGAGATTACTGGAAGATAGGTGTTGATGCAGAGCTCCTGTGGCTGTTTATTTTTCTGCTGTGTTCATTCTTGATGTATTGATTGGTTTTCTGGACTGTATTGTTTGCTGTTTACCCTGTTGGGTTGAAAGTGAAGTCTGTTCACTTTTGCCTATTGTTTTCTAGGTTCGAGGTTGAGTGGGACTCCCTTGCCTCGCTTGTATTGTTGCATCCATGCATTTTACTGTTTTACTGTATATATCTGATATTGTTTCTGTTTCCGTCTATTCCCTTAGGATCTCTGTTTCTCTCTGTGCAAGAGAGGAGCATGATAGACACTAGGTCTTAACCCATGCATGATAACATTAGGTTAGTTTGATTCCCTTTGCAACCGTAGATTAGGGTTCTGTCTCTTCTTTCTCAAAACAAACAGAAAAACACAATAAGATTTCAAACACAATAAAAGACATTTCTTCCGTAAAAGAATGTGAACTCATCAAGACGTCATTTTTTTCCGCTTGGACCAGTAATCAGAAAAACCCTTTTTCAGAAGGAATAAAATCAACTAAGACAGACTTGTGTCGTACGTGGCCCGAACTACGTTTGCTCTGATCTTCCATGCAGTGTGGAAGTACGTAGGCATAGGACGCGATATCCTAGCGAGCAACCTTCCCCTCCTTTCCCGTAGGTAGGCGAACTACGTTGACTCTGATTTCTCGTTCCAGACGGGAATACGTAGGCATAAAGTGCGATACTTTGCCAAGTCATTTTTATCTTCTTTTAAACCCTTGACCTGTAGAGTAGATAGACTAACAATCCATACCCGAAAACAAGTGTGGATCCCGTCGAGTACGACGAACGTGAGGGGTGCTAATACCTTCCCTTTGCGTAACCGACTCCCGAATCCAGGTTTTGGTTGCGACGACCATACCTTTCCCGTGTTGTGCGAGGTTTACTCTGAGCATTTCCTTTCCCTCCCGTGGGATAAATAACGCACGGTGGCGACTCTTCTGTTCAGCCGGCGCCGATTTTCGCAGTAGCGACAGCTGGCGACTCTGCTGGGGATCCAACGTCCCCTGGATGCTAAGGACTGCGATGGTTCTTATGCATTTGGGATCCAACGTCCCTTAAGAGAGTCAATCCTAACGCTTGTTTTCCCGTCGAGGATTTTGTATGGATTTATATATTTCTGACCTTTATTTTCAGCATTATATATATTGATTATTATTGCTGTATTGGGGTTGTGATGGGTGGTTCTATGATTGAGAGATAAGCCGGACCTGGGCTTGAGTGCACCTAGAATTAGAGTAGAAAGTAGTGGGCGCGTGCCGGCTTTTCTTGCATTAGTGTCTCATGAAATCTACACTCGGACGAGGTTCTTCTGGTTGGCTTCTTTTTCTACCCTTTGGGTCGAAGGGGTTGTTGGTCAGCTGAATTGTCGACTCCGGGATCCGATCATTTGGAAGTTGGCTAAGTGAGGCCTCTTCAGGATTTGATGATGCCACTCCTTCTGGGAATCGTATCATCAACCCTGAAAGTCTGTGACACCGACGACCGCATAGGATGCCATACCTTTGTCAGTTACTAGGACATCCACCTGTGAGAGGGTTTGGGGTTATGCAGGTAACTAGACCTTCAGACTACCGGTTTGTTCCTTGATCAGAGATCCTGGGTATTTATGGAGAGTTCTGAGGTCTGTCAGAGACCAGTTGGAGGGTTCTGAGGTCTGTCAGAGACCAGTTGGAGATGTGACTTGAGGTCTACCTGAGACCAGTTGGAGTTATGGTTTGAGGTCTGTCAGAGACCATTGTCGGAGATTTGTTTCAGGTCTATCTGAGACCAGGGTTTGAGGACTTCTATAGAGTCTATCTGAGACTTCTTGATATGGTTCAGGCTATTCAGCTACGGCAGTTGGTCCCTGTTGCATGTTATTTGCATTGCATTGTTGCATACCCATTATCATTGCATCCCATTAACGTGCGTCTGTGCTGCAGGTGCATTTGCATATCCTCCGATTCTAGTGCCCAGACTCCTGAGTATTGATCATGGCTGGTTTGAGGAAGACAGTTGCGTATAAGCTGCCGACACCTGATATTACTTCTTTGCTTGGTCTGATATCTCTTGCTGATGAGGAGGTTAGGAGAAGCTTCAGAATGAGTCATGGGAGACTACTGAGATTAGTCTGCAAGCCCACTGCTAATGAGATGAACGGGCTGTACACCTTGATGCAGTTCTATGACCCCGCATTGAGATGTTTTACATTTGCTGACTTCATTCTAGGGCCTACCATTGAGGAGTATGTGGAGTTTACTGAGCTACATGTGCAGAACAAGGTTCCCTTCATTCACTCTGCTGCTGAGCCCAAGTTGGAGGATTTAGCCAAAGCTTTGCATATGGACGCTGCAGAACTGTTAGTGACTTTTTGGCTTGGGGTTTCAGGTTTCTCTCTGGATTTCTTGGTTGGCAAGGCTCAAGAGTATGCTAAGAGCGGATGTTGGGTGGTTTTCAATGCTATTTTGGCTCTATGCATTTATGGGATCGTACTGTTTCCTAACTTGCCCAATTTCGTAGACCTGGACGCTTTCCATCTATTTGTTGCCGGCAATCCAGTGCCAACGTTGATTGGAGACTTCTACCACTCCCTGCACTACAAGAACGAAAACAGAAGGGGAAAGGTTGTTTACTGCTGTGCTCCTTTGTTGAATATGTGGTTCAAGAGTCATCTTCCCATGAAGGGATCTTTTGTAGAGAGTGCAACCACCGCTAGCTGGTCAGAGCGCCTGATGAGGCTATCTTCCGAAGACGTTGAATGGTTTGATAGAGATCTGTTGGGATCCGAGCTTATCTTCAGTTGTTCTGGGTACCCTAATGTGCCGTTGATAGGAAGAAAAGGGTGTATCAACTACAACCCATCATTGCTGGTCCGTCAGTTCGGATATGCGCTGAAGAACCCGCCAAAGGAGGAAGAAGTACAGGAATCTTTGTACTTCACCGGAGATTTGAAGGGGGAGTTGTTAGCCAAGTTGCAGCATGCCTGGACGCGTATTAACCGAAGAGGGAAGCCGTTGTTAGGGAAGAGTGACTGTCAGGCCTATGCACCTTACAGGGTTTGGATCCAGGAGAGAGCAAGTCAGTTGCGGATGCCATTTCCAGATGCACCAGTTCTTGTTCCCATTCCGATAGCAGAGCCAACTACTGTTTCTCGGGAAGCCTACGAACAAGTTGTGAAAGAAAAAGAAGCCTTGATGAAGATCAACAAAGGGTTAGAGCAGGAGCTAGCCCAGATACGCAGTGAGAAAAACAAGGCCGTGTATGCTTTCCAACAGTAGATTGAGCTAATGAACAGGTTAGGGGCTGAGTTGACTGAGGAGAGGAAGAAGCGCGAACGTCTGGGGCAAGAGTTCAGAAGCTCCCATGACATGCTTGAATCCAAGAAGAAAGCGCTTGACATCGCTCACCGAGAGATCTCTTCTTGCAATAAGACCTGGAATGCCACGCTCACCAACAATAAGAAGAGGGAAGATAAGTTGAAGCAGCAAATTTCCGACCTCGAAGAGCAGTTGAAGTCCAGCATCAAGAAGTGTGAAGAAGAAGTGATGACCCGGTACAGTCTCCAGAATGCACTAAACAAGGCCATCAAAGGCAGAGATGAAGCTGTGTCTCAGAAGCGTAAACTAGAGGATCGCTTCGGAGAAGGGGCATGGGAAGAAACTGCTGAAGACGTGCGGCGTGTTCTTAAGAAAAGAAACCAACTTGTTGAAGGGCTGCTTGCTCGACCAAGTCATCCGGAGACCAAGAAGCTGCTAGAAGAGTACCAGACTTATGGGAGGATTTGATCATTTCATGTAGTAACTTGTATGCTTTATTTGCATAGTGCTGACCATCACCAGGATTGTTGGTTGAGGCCATGCCTTCTTGTTGTACTCTCAGTGATATTGTATTCCGGGCTTATTGATTTCTCTGCAATATATGAGGCTTTCTGTGATTCGGCTCCGATCTTTATATTGTTAGCACTGTCACTGCACCGGCACGTTCACACTAGAATCGGGGAATGAATTTCCCTAATGCACAGGCACACATATTGCATTGCATTCATATTGCATTACAGGTAAGCTTTGGATGGTGTCTTATTTCCTGCTCTGTACCAGGTACTTTCAGGATTGCAGATCAGCACCCGCACCGCTATTCCACTCGCACCAACTGTCGAAGAATCATGGATCAAATGCAGAACGAGATGCAAGATGTGCGCGAGAAGCTAGCTCTCTTTATGCAGACCATGGAAGCTATTGCAAAAGGTCAGGAAAATTTGCAAGCCATGGTCCAACCTCTGTTGGCCCGAAATACTGGTCACGGTAATGAGGATCATCAGTCTGTGCGAGTCGACACTGTTCATGGAGATGGCACTCCCACGCCAATGGCTCCACCTGTAGTCAATATACCTGCTGCTAATATCAACAACGCTACCGCTGCTGGGAACGGTAACGTCGGAGTTCGGAACGAGACTGCTGTCCATAACGTTGGGCTTGGTGATGTCAACTTGGGTGATAATATGGGAGGCAACGGCTTTGGCAATGCTGGATTCGGGTTCAACGATCAGGGATTCGACAACGCTGGGAAATATGGTTTCAATGCTCAAGGCTTTGGGAAAGATGGTTATGGTGTGGCCAATCAGGGTTACGGAGGTTTCGGAAATGGAAACGGCGTTGGGTTAATGGCTTTTGGGCCTGTTGGAGGTGTTCAGGGATACGGCAACAGAGGCCGAGGCCCGGTGATGAATCAAATTAGAGCTGGCCGCAATAATGGATATGATGGGTATGGAGCTGGGGATGGTATGTGGCAAGAAGATCAGCAGGAGGACGCGTTCTCCGGCGGAGGTTTCGAAGGGCCGATGGATAACTCCCAGAAGATCAGAATGTTAGAAGAGCAGATGAGGGGAGTCCTGAACCAAAGTGCTGTGGGCTTGGACATGGCAACAATGGGTCTGGTACCTGGCTTGAGGGTGCCAATCAAATTCAAAGCCCCTACGTTTGATAAGTATAAAGGGGACACATGTCCGAAAGTGCACGTGAGGGCTTATTACAGAAAGATGTCTGCATATTCAACTGATGAGAGAATGCTAATGCATTTCTTTCAGGATAGTTTGTCAGGCCCTTCCCTAGAGTGGTACATGGGGTTGGAGCCAACCAATATCAAGACATGGAAGCAATTAGCAGAGGCATTTGTAGCTCACTACAAGTATAACAGCGACTTGGCACCCAATAGGGTCCAATTGACAGGGCTGTCGCAGAAGAAGGGTGAGAGCTTTAAAGAGTACGCGCAAAGGTGGCGCGATATGGCTGCCAGGGTCCGTCCTCCTTTAGAAGACAAGGAAATGAATGACATGTTCGTCGGCACATTCACAGGCTTGTTTCATGACATGTTGTTTCATACATCTCTGGCCAGTTTCTCAGACTTAATTCTGATGGGAGAAAAGATTGAACATAACATTAAGCAGGGAAAGTTCCAAGTCGAGGAATCAACTGCATCTGGCAGTAATAGGAAGGCTTTTGGTGGGCGCCGTCAGGGCGAGGCAAGCACAGTGTTTGGAGGCCGAGGCCGAGGCCGAGGCAGAGGTCGGAACCAATATCATCAGCCGCAGCAGGTGGCGAGTGTTACTATTCCATATCAGCAACAACCACTTCAACAGCAGCAACCGTTCCAGCAGTAGCCAATGCAACAGCAACAGCAGCAGCAGTAGCCACAACAGGGGGCGCAGCAGGCTCAGCGGAGATTCCAGGGTGGTAAACCAAGAAGAGTGTTTGAGAAGCCTCCCTCAACCTATGCAGATTTGTTGCAGACACTGTTGGGTTTGAACCTGGTAGAGAAGAGAACTCTGGCACCGATAACGGGAACTCCTCCGTATGGTTATGATGCAAGCAGGCACTGTGAGTTTCATTCTGGGGCTCCGGGCCACGATATAGAGGGTTGCCATGCCTTTAAGCATGTTGTGCAGGATCTTTTGGACAATAAGACTATCAATTTTGGAACGGAAGGTCCGAATATAGTGCAGAAACCCATGCCTAATCATGGGGCGAATGCCATTCGGACTGAGGAAGGGTTGAATCTGATTATGAATGTCGACGATTTAAAGACGCCGCTGAGCGAGATAAAAAGCAGATTGTTGCAAGGGGGTGTTTATCCAGGATGTGACGAGTATTACTTAGAATGCTGGACCCTAGCTGGGGGGTGTGATGATTTGAAGAAAGGCATTCAGGCTTTAATTGATGGAGGCACATTGCAATTTGACCGAGCAGCAACTGAAGAGCCTGCAGGGGCAGTAGCAGATTATCAGAGTGATGTAGCCACTGTAACGATTCCTCGAAAGACAATCACTATTGCAGCACCGGTCCAGCGACCACCGATCACCATAACTAAGGCCGGACCGATCCCGTACGAGAGCACAAAAGCAGTCCCCTGGTCATATGGGTTGGAGGTGTATTGTGACGGGATAAAAATTGATGTTAATAAGCAGCAAGCTGAGACTGTCGACAACGTTGTTGGTTCAGGAGGTATGACAAGGAGTGGTAGGATCTTTATATCACCTGAAGTGGAGGCCGAAAGACTAGCGAAAGGGAAAGGGAAGATGGTTGAGAATGTCCCAGTGCAAGCAAGCGACAAAGAAGCAGCATCGAAAGACGTAGAAGAGTTCATGCGCTTGATTCGAAAAAGTGATTATAAGATTGTGGAGCATCTGCAGCAGACGCCGCCCAAGATATCTATCCTGTCATTCCTGTTGTGTTCTGAAGCTCACAGAAATGCTTTGTTGAAAGTCCTAGATACTTCCTTCGTACCCCAAGACGTCTCTGTAAATCAGCTGGAAGGAGTGTTGGCACATGTGAATGCAGGCCACAGCTTAGGCTTTACCGACTTCGATTTGACCCCGAAAGAGAGAGATCATAATATGGCGCTGCACATATCCATCGAGTGTAGAGGATCAGTAATGTCGCATGTATTGGTCGACACCGGATCGTCTTTGAATGTGCTACCCAAGAAGGCGATGATGAAGCTGGATGTTAGAGGAATCTTGTGCACGCCCAGTGACTTGGTAGTCAGAGCGTTTGATGGCACGCGAAGAACAGTCTTTGGATCGATAACATTGCCTCTGCAGGTGGGGCCGGAGGTGTTCGCCACGGAATTTTATATCATGGATATACAGCCTGCATATAGCTGCCTGCTCGGAAGACCCTGGATCCATGGGGCTGGGGCAGTCACGTCTACCCTGCATCAGAAGTTGAAATATATGGTCGGAGACAGCGTAGTCAACGTGTGCGGAGAAGAAGACATCCTGGTCAGCCATCTGTCGTCATTTAAATATGTAGAGGTTGATGGAGAGATCCACGAAACGCCCTGCCAGGCATTTGGAGGGTTGGGTATCAAGGACAAAGGTCCCGGGCCGAGCAAAGTGTCAGAGATAGCGGTCTCGTCGTATAAAGAAGCTCAAGCTCTGGTGGAGGCAGGAGAAGCAAAGGGCTGAGGCAAAGTGCTGGACATTCCTGTGAAGATGGACCGATTCGGGCTGGGATACCAATCGTCGTCGTCAACACCTGCTGTGGGAGCACCCCGTTTCAGAAGGCCAATAACCATCTCTGCCAGTGGAGTATGTCATGAAACCATCAATGCTGCTTCGGAGTCTGACGAAGGAGACAGCGACTGTGATATGGATGCCTGGATTCAGCCAAGCACGCCAGGACAGGGACTGTGCAACTGGTCTATTCAGGAGCTTGTTCCTGTGACTCTTAAACAGTAATGCTTTGCTTTATTAATTGTTGAATAATTTGATGTCTTGCCCGGGGCATCGTGATTTGCTTAGGGCTGTGTTGTTATGAACATTGCGTGTTAATCATTAAATAAAAGGCGTTTTTCATGTACAAGTATTGTAATCTCTGTCTTTCTTGTTTTGTATTTTTTCAATAAAATGGCAACGTGGTTATTCGCTTTATACGCATTTTGAAGTACTTAACCATTCCTTTTGCAGGATAACATTTTCAGATGACATCCTTGAACCACCTATGACTCGTCCCGACTTTGAGCATCCGGTATTTTAGGCCGAAGAAGAGGTTGTCGAAGATAGTGATGTTCCTGAAGAACTGTCTTGGTTGGTGAAGCAAGAGGAAAGAGCCATTCTGCCTCACGACGAGGTCATCGAAATTATCAACTTAGGGTCGGAAGGGGTTGAGAAGAACATTCGTATCGGAGCCGCGCTGCAGAGCGATATCAAGCGAAGACTGGTTGAAATGCTCCGAGAGTATAGTGATGTATTCGCTTGGTCGTATGAAGATATGCCAGGGCTCGATACAGATATGGTTGTGCACCGTCTGCCATTGAAAGAAGAATGCCCGCCGGTCAAACAAAAGCTTCGCAGAACTCGACCAGATATGGCAGTGAAGATCAAAGAGGAAGTTCAAAAACAGTGGGACGCTGGTTTCCTGGCTGTGACAAAATATCCCTCATGGGTTGCTAACATCGTACCAGTGCCGAAGAAAGACGGCAAGGTTCGAATGTGCGTGGATTATAGAGATTTGAATAAAGCAAGCCCAAAAGACGATTTTCCGCTTCCTCATATTGACGTGCTAGTTGACAATACTGCTCAATACTCCGTATTCTCCTTCATGGATGGCTTTTCAGGCTATAATCAGATTAAAATGGCGCCAGAGGATATGGAGAAGACTACTTTCATAACGCCTTGGGGAACATTTTGCTACAAAGTGATGCCCTTTGGTTTGAAAAATGCTGGGGCAACATATCAGCGTGCGATGACGACTCTTTTTCATGATATAATGCATAAAGAGATCGAAGTTTATGTTGACGATATGATTGCCAAATCCCAGATGGAGGAAGAGCATCTGGTGAATCTGCTGAAGTTATTTAAAAGGCTTAGGAAGTTCAGGCTGAGACTGAACCCTAATAAATGCACCTTCGGGGTGAGATCGGGTAAGCTGTTGGGGTTTATCGTAAGCGAAAGAGGAATAGAGGTCAATCCTGCTAAAATAAAAGCGATTCAAGAAATGCCGACGCCTAAAACAGAGAAAGAGGTGCGCGGGTTTTTAGGGAGGTTGAACTACATCGCTCGGTTCATATCTCACCTAACTGCTACGTGCGAACCATTATTCAAGCTGTTGAAGAAAGATCAAGCAATAACATGGAACGAAAATTGTCAAAAGGCGTTCGATAAAATAAAGCAGTATTTGCAGGAGCCTCCTATTTTGATACCCCCAGTGGCAGGGAGACCCTTGATCATGTATTTGACGGTTCTTGAGGGAAGCATGGGTTGTGTTCTCGGTCAGCACGACGAGACAGGGAGAAAAGAGCATGCGATTTATTACTTGAGTAAGAAATTTACAGATTGTGAATCTCGATACTCAATGCTTGAGAAAACTTGTTGTGCGCTAGCCTGGGCCGCCAAGCGTTTGAGGCAATACATGCTGAATCATACAACCATGCTCATCTCGAAGATGGATCCTATCAAATATGTGTTCGAAAAGCAGGCGTTGTCAGGGAGAATCGCCCGTTGGCAGATGGTCTTGACTGAATATGACATCCAATACGTCTCGCAAAAGGCTATAAAGGGGAGTGTGCTGTCTGAGTATCTGGCGGAGCAGCCTATTGAAGATTACCAATCGATGAGGTTTGATTTTCCTGACGAGGATATCATGTACCTAAAGATGAAAGATTGTGAAGAACCGTTGCCAGACGAAGGGCCAGAGTTGGGTTCCAAATGGAAGATGATATTTGACGGAGCTGTAAACGCTTACGGTAGCGGAATAGGGGCAATCATCACTACGCCACACGGGTCGCACATCCCGTTTACTGCCCGATTGACCTTTGCCGTTACCAACAATGAGGCCGAATACGAAGCTTGTATAATGGGGCTTGAAGAAGCCATGGATTTGCGGATCAAGAATTTAGACGTATACGGAGACTCAGCTCTGGTGGTGAATCAGATCAAAGGAGAGTGGGAGACACGTCAGCCCAATTTGATACATTACATGAACTATGCAAGGAGATTGTTGCCTTTCTTTGACAAGGTAGAGTTGCATCATGTACCGCGGGCAGAGAATCAAATGGCTGACGCTCTCGCCACTTTGTCTTCCATGTACAAAGTCAACTTCTGGAACGAGGCTCACCGAATCATTATCTCTCGGCTTGACAGGCCTGCCTTTGTGTTTGCTATTGATGAAGCATCTGACGACAAACCGTGGTATTTTGATATCCGTAATTTCCTGAAGAATAAAGAGTATCCGGCTGGGGCATCCAGTCAAGATCAGAAGACTCTCAGGAGATTAGCGGGTAATTTCTATTTGAATCCGGACGGTGTCTTATACAGAAGAAACCACGACTTGGTGTTGTTGCGTTGTGTAGACGAAAGAGAGGCAAAGCTGCTCATGGAGGAAGTACACGAAGGTACCTTTGGTACGCATGCTGGTGGGCATGCTATGACGAGAAAGCTGCTGCGGGCAGGTTATTTTTGGCTGACTATGGAAACTGATTGTTTCAAGTTTGCGAGGAAGTGCCACAAGTGCCAAATCTATGCTGATAAGATCCATGTGCCTCCGAGTCCTCTGAATGTGATGTCATCGCCATGGCCGTTCTCGATGTGGGGAATCGATATGATTGGGAAGATCGAGCCTACAGCTTCTAACGGGCATCGGTTCATCCTAGTAGCAATCGATTATTTTACCAAGTGGGTAGAGGCGGTGTCTTACGCAAATGTAACGAAGCAAGTGGTGGCCAGATTTATCAAGAGAGATATCATTTGCCGATATGGGATTCGCGAGCGGATAATCACGGACAACGGTTCAAACCTGAACAAAAAAATGATGAAGGAGCTCTGTCAGAATTTCATGATTGAACATCACAACTCCTCCCCTTACAGACCCAAGATGAATGGCGCTGTCGAAGCGGCCAATAAGAATATCAAGAAGATCGTGCAGAAAATGGTGGTGACCTATAAGGATTGGCATGAGATGCTACCTTTCTCTTTGCACGATTATTGTACGATGGTACGCACATCAACCGGGGCAACCCCGTTCTCGTTAGTATACGGAATGGAAGCAGTACTACCGTTGGAAGTTGAGATCCCTTCCCTGAGGGTATTGCGAGACGTTCAGCTAGACGAGGCAGAATGGGTGAAAGACAGGTTGAACCAACTAAGTTTAATGGATGAGAAGAGGCTAGCTTCCCTAGCATACGGTCGTTTGTACCAGAGCCGAATGAAGAAAGCATATGATAAGAAGATACATCCGCGAAGCTTTCAGACGGGCGACCTTGTGCTGATAAGGATTCTCCCGCCGCAAGCAGATCACAAGGGCAAGTGGACCCCCAACTACGAAGCGCCATACGTTGTCAGGAAAGTCTTTTCAGGAGGAGCTTTGTTGTTATCCACGATGGATGGTGAAGACTTCACGTCGCCTGTGAATTCGGACGCAGTTAAAAAATACTTTGCTTAAAATTGACCCGCTGGACAGAAAAAAGAGAGTCCAGGCAAAAATGGGGCATCCTGGCGAACCAAAAACAGAATAAAAGGTTCGGGCAAAAGTTAGGGATAAAATTGAAAAAATTTACACCCGCGAAGTTGAAAACCTACGCTGGGCGGCTTCGGCAAAAAAGGGTATCCCGGTGAACTGAAAACCCGTAAAGGGCGGTTCACGCAAAAGTTAGGGATTTGAAAAGCAAATAACTGCGGTCCGAATTTGATATTACAGTAAGCATCAGTGCGGGAGAATGTACCTGAGGGGTCGATTATCAGATACAACCTCTTCGGAAGTGTGAATACCGGGAAAGCATTAGAGCCGGGCGAGTCATAGGAGGATCAGCTCGTGGTGTTCATCTGCATCCCGTTGCCGACATGTGTACAAAATTTAATTTGTCAAAATGTTTATGCTTCTTGTGCATACTTGTGTATTTGCTTTGCGTAGCTTCCTCTTTTCAGGAGTTACATCCCGTGTACAAAACTCCGCCTATTCAGGGGCCCAATCAATAAAATATGTTATTCAGTACTTGATGCTGGTTCTTTACTGTTTTGTGCATGATAAAACGCCTAGGTTTACTGAAACTAGCATGTGTAACATCACTGGCCCTTGCCAAGAATTGCTAAAGCTTTGAATTAACTGAAAATAACGTCACTAACCTGAATTGATTTGGTTGCGTAGGCTTGTCTTGCCTTGTTTGTGTTGTTGCAGGTTTTACGGCCGTACGAGGAAGATGATCGAAAGATTCCAATAACGAAAGACTCGACTCCCACGCAGGTCATGCATGTTCTTCCTGAAGAAGGATCGAATTCCCTAGCTAGTCATAGCCTACCCAGAAGGCATGCTCCAACAAAGCCACTCATCCTCAGCAAAGTTTGGCGATTCCATGATTGTAGGTTGTGTTCAGACAGTGTGGTGTCCCGCAGAAAGATTCCTTATCTCAAGCAGAGTTGGTTTAGCCTCAGAAGATTAATGGTTGTGAGCTGTATTCAGACAAGTTCACCTTTCCCCGCAGGGTCATTTACTCTTCCCTAGCGGAGTCAGCGGATTTTTTCCCAAGAGAATCATCCCATCCCCAGCGGAGTTCTCTTTCCAATCAGTGTCTTCATTCCTCCCAGTGGAACTCGAAGATTAAGACTCTCCCCGGCAGAGTTGGTGTGGCGCATTGGCATTTATTTTGTCCGATCATACCAAGCGCATCTGCCATTCTCCAGCAGAGTTATATCCCCAGCAGGGTGTTACTTCAGCAAGGTGTTTGGTTCGAGTTCCCAATTTCCCAGCTGAGTCGACTTCACTTTTCCAGCATTTATTTTGCTGGAATAATCCTGTAGCACCTGGCTATCCCCAGCGGAGTTGGCATTATCTTCAGCATTTATTTTGCTGAAGCAGTTCCTGTATCTCAGTAGTTCGAGTCTGCATTGGCATCGGCATATAGTGTCATACTTGCATCCATCAAGTGAAAAAACATAGCGTTTCCATGTCAAATGGAAGCAGTGCATCATTGTCAAGCACACGCATTTTGAAACATAAACCTGGATGGTTAACCTTTTGTTTCAAGTATTGTTTCTCTTGCAGGTAGAGAGAGCCCTCGCTCAGGTGAATCGATAACATTCGAAGTTTCGGCACGAGACATTCAACGAAGTGTCAGCTTTGGCACTACTCCCCACAGAGTCAGCAGGATAAGTTTCTCTTTGTCCCCAAGCAGAGTTACTTATCTCCCCGCCAGGGTTTTCTTGCTGAAGTTTTTCTGGTCCGACCAGCGGATTGTTTCCTTTAAAGTTGTTGTTACGTCAGCAATTAAGAGGTTTCAAGAACCAGAATTTTAGAGGCTACCGCCGGTAATTAGAGCACGCATCCAGTAGTTTGACTTCCAAATATCCCTAGTAGAGTCAGCCTCAAAGTTGCTGTAACGTCAGTGATAAGGAGTTTGCGGACCAATGGAAGGATGAGTCCTAACGTGGACGGGTTTATTGACAGGTTTTTGCGCTAAGAGAAGAGGGGGTCCTGACGTGGACATTTCCTCAGTTTGACGATATGTGTTAGTCCTAACGAGGACGGATTTGATTTCTCGGTATCAATTGAAGGTGGAGTCCTGACGTGGACAAAGTTGGTTACTCTTCGTATTGGTGTCCTGACGTGGACCAATTGGTTCCAGCCGATAGCTTTACTCGTGATGGTGAAATACGCGTCCTGACGAGGACAAGTTTGTAGTTCTTTGTGATGACAAGATGCGAGAGTCCTGACATGGACACAGTCGTATTTCCCCAGCAAGTAGAAGACGTGCAAGTCCTAACGTGGACAGGTCCTATTATTTCATCAGATGAAGATGGGAGTCCTGACGTGGACAAGTTATTTCCCCAGCGGGTCGAAGGTGCATGAGTCCTGACGTGGACAATTCTTCAGCAAGTTGACATGTGAGTCCTTACGTGGAAAAATCGAAAGAAATGATTCCTTACGTGGAAAAGAGATTGCATTCCTAACGTGGAAAAGAGGTGTTCCTTACGTGGAAAGATGACATTCCTAACGTGGAAAGAAAGTTGCATTCCTAACGTGGAAAAGAGGTGTTCCTTACGTGGAAAGATGACATTCCTAACGTGGAAAGAAAGTTGCATTCCTAACGTGGAAAAGAGGTGTTCCTTACGTGGAAAGATGACATTCCTAACGTGGAAAGAAAGATTGATATAGTATTTCTCACGTGGAAAGATCAGAGTCCTTACGTGGACATATCAAGAGCATTCCTTACGTGGAAGAAGAATGGTTTCCTTACGTGGAAAGACGAGTTTAGTCCTTACATGGAAAGATTGAGTCCTTACGCGGACATATCAAGATTGATTCCTAACGTGGAAAGATAGAGGCATTCCTAACGTGGAAAAAGTTTGATTCCTAACGTGGAAAAAGAAGTCGATTCCGTACGTGGAAAGAGAAATTGTTTCCTTACGTGGAGAAGTTAGTCCTAACGTGGACAGATCAAGATGAGTTGCATTCCTTACGTGGAAAGGTTTAGTCCTAATGTGGACAGGTTTCCTTACATGGAAAGAAGATGGTTTCCTAACGTGGAAAAAATTGGATTCCTTACATGGAAAGATTGAGTCCTTACGTGGACATATCAAGGTGGGTCCTGACGAGGAAGGATGAGTCCTAACACGGACGAAGTATTCATAACTCAGAGAGTTTAGTCCTGACGTGGACAGATCCAGACGAAGTGTTATTCTTTACATGGACGGTGTTACTCCTAACGTGGAACGGTTATTCCTTACGTGGAAGGGTGAATCCTAACGGGGACAATGCGATGCCTAATGTGGTCAAGAGTTTACTCCTAACGTGGACGATTTATTCCTGATGAAATGAAGACGAGTCATCCCCAGCACGAGATCAGTGGGTTGCCGTAACAGTCAGATTCAGCTGATGAATGTCGTTCCCCGAGCAGTGGCGCAGTTTATTTCTGCGGTTGGCAAATTTCCAGGTTTTTAGTATTCAACCGTCTCGTACCTTGAATGTCTGAAGGATCCGGGCTCTTCACCCAATCGGGTCCAAGTCGCTTGAATAGGGGCAGTTGTTGCACCTTAAAATTTGCCCAACCTTATTCACTTGGTTTATGTTTCAATATCATTAGCATTTGCATATAGAGTCATGTACATAGGTTACTCATCTGCATAGCATAAGCATAGCAAGTCATTCAACAGGGGACCAATCATTATTCTCATCTCTAGAGGCCTATCAAGAGGTTATTATCCTGATTCAATCCCATTCAAGTCATCAGAAAGAATTTAAAAGTTATCAAGTCAATGGATCAAGCAAGTGCATCCATCTCCTATCTGAGGATATCTGGGGGTCATCAAGGAAAGTGTGAACTGTGGGCTGAGCATGGGGAGTATCTAGACATCTTGGAGGACTTAGAAAGTCATTTGGAGAAGGAGACAAGTCATTGGTATGGTCACAAGTATTGCAGTTGAAGACAGTCAACTAGGGTTTCATCTGGGGTCAACTCTAGGTCAACTCTAGGTCAATTGACTGATTGAAAGGCATTAAGGGCTATTGGAGAGATGTGGGGTTCATAATTTGACATATAGAAGAGGATATGGTGGTATGCCAAGGAGAATTCAAGAGAAATCAAGGAGAAGAGGAGTTTCTAAATTAGGGTTTCTGTGTAAAATCCCCTAGTTTAGGTCAAATTTCCAAGCAAGATAAGTCAAAATGCAAGCTTCAAATGGATCCTTGGCCAACATGAAACTTGTAGAGGATCTCAATACCTTTAATTTGAGTGGTGGAAGACATTAAGGAAATTTATATAACTCAAGTTATGGTCCTTGCAAGTTACAGGTCATCTGAGGTATCTGAAATTTTGTCTGTGAAAGTGACTTGACTTCCAAGCAATTTTTGCCCCTCAAGGAAATTTCAAATGAATTTCTGGTCAACATAAGAATTGTTCCTCATTGTCTTAGCTTTCTATAATGGTATAGTATGCCTTCATATGATTTTCTGAACTCTACTTATGGTCTTGGCAAGCAAAGGGTATTTTGGTCATTTGAGAATTATAGGTCATTTCAAGCCTATGCCCAAAACTCATACAAGGAAGCTTCAAATGGAAAACTTTACAACATCAAAATTGTTCCAAATGACATTTTGAGTCTAGAAAAGTAACCATGAGAGATTGGAAAGATTCATAGCACAAGGTTTCAAAATTGTTGGATTTAATGAATAAAAATGGACTTAAAAATGAGATTTTTCATATTTTGGCCAAATGAAGCAAAATTATAGGTCATTTTGAATGGAAAGATCATTTTAAGAACATTGGCTAAAGTAGAATTTTGAGCTTAGTTTACATTTTAAGAGTTATTCATGGTTACTTGTAATGGAAGATACATAAACCAAATCCAAGGGAAATCACACATGGGAAGTTTCTCCAAGCTTCTAGGAGTTTCTGACCTCATGTATATATTGATATGAGATGGTTCATGCCATGGTTGGTGATCTCATTTTCTCAAAATCACAAGTTTCACTCACTTTTCTCCAATTTGCAAAGGCATCTCAAACACTCTCAAATCTCCACCAATTTCCATCTTTCTTGATTTGATCATCATCAATATCTTCCATGGATCACATTCACATCAGAGTTTGGTAGATTTGGGGAAGAAATCGTGCTGTTCAAGTTAATCCTCCAAGAAGCAAGATTTTGGTGATTGCAAGATTCAAGGAGATTGGACAAGATTCATTGCATACAGAATTCATAATCAAGCTCCTTAATCATTTTCCACTCATCACAAGCATCAGATTCAAGGATTTTAGCACCTGTTTTCAAGAAATTGTACCAGGTATGTTTTCCTTCGAATTAGCTAGCATAGTGATCATGGCATAGGATTGTTAGTATATTAGAGACCTAGGTGGTTAGGTGATGATTTTCACAGAGTTTGGAGAAGTTTTATGGAGGTTGCTCATAGTGCACCAAATCTGTTAGGATTGATAACTCATAGTTGATGGCAAGATAATCCTAGATGAATGGCTCAGGTTGATTAGCATGGCTTGTAGATCATTTTAGTGTAAAAATTATGGAGAATTGGAGCAGTTGATATCAGGTGTTAATGGTGGATTCCATCTGTTACACCTATCGGTTTTGGAGTTTGGGTGAGTTTTAGAAGGAACTATGGCCATGGCTGTGTAGAGGGAAAAGAATGGAGTGTTTTTGGTTTTTACATCATGAGCTTTCATGGAGAATTGAGTGAGAACAGGATGGTTGAAGGCGCGTGCATGGGAGGTGGTTTTCTGAGCTAGGGTTTGGCTGGAGGTAGACGATGACCTCTGGCCGTTGGATGGGTACTTTGACCTTGACTGAAGATCAAATCGTGTGGCCAGCATTTAAAACGAAAATGGAGGGAGATTCAAATGCAGAAACGCACCGTTTCACTTATTGTTTCAGATTGGGCTTTGGATATCCTTGCTATGCACACCCTCCTCCACCAAGCCCAGTGATATTATGCCTAAAATCTTTACTATCTGCACCGTCTTGTGGTTTTTTTGATTTTTGTTTAATTTTTGAAGCGTGCTGGGCCCAGTAGCTTTGGTATTCGCACCCCTGCTCCGTGGCCCACCTGGATAAAACAACTTGGCGCCCTTGCTGATGGCACCCCCTCCCCTTTTATTCATATTTTGTCATTTTAATTTCTTTAATATTTTCTCATCCTTTAAAAAATCATAATAAATCATAAACTTCATATTTTTTAATGATTCTTTTGGCATTAATTTCTTCGAGATGTCTAGAAAATTATAAAAAATAAAAATTGCATTTTATTTTTTATTTGATATTTTTCCCATATTTTCCAAATAAATGCCTATTTTAGGTGTTTCACTTCATACATGATTTTGATAATTTTTGTTCTAATAAATGCTTTAATATTTTTCACCCATTCTTTTTAGGTTGATTAATAGACATTGTTAGCTTGTATATGCAATTTAGTTCCTTTTTTTTTAGGAATTAATTTTAGGTGTTTAGTTTAGGTGAAAACAACATGAATAAAATTAGGGTTTAAGTGATGATTTAGGTGAATTAGTTCATTTCCCTTAGGACTTAGAGATTGAATACTTTAGCTATGGGGCTATAGGGACTATGGGTAGTTATTAGATCCCTTAGAAATCACTAGGATCCCCCTACTGCTATTAGTATATTACTGTCTTTATTTGATTGACTGGTATGGTGTGCCCTCTGGGGATTATTGTTTGTCTGTATGGGTATTGGGATTGCTTGGGGATTGGGGGAGCTGAAGACTTGTGATGATGAAGCCATTGGAGATCCAGAGACTGAAGACCAACTTTCAGAGTTGAAGAGGAGATTCCTGCTAGCAGCTGTTGAGGAGATTAGGGTTTAGGAGCTAGGTAGAGCTCTAGATTAGAAAGCTTGTTTCCCAAACATGGAATGCCTTGTCTGCATCCATTCTTTCTCTATGATTCAAAGTCTCTTTAAAATATCCACCTCCTTCCTTTGGAAGGATCAGTGAATGTATTTGAAAGATAGAACTTTTGAGGGAAAACTGTCTGTATAATGTTAACAGTTAATGAACCACCCTTGGTAAGTAATGGACTGTCTAACATTCATTCACTTCATCTTGTGGACTGATGTTCATCTTGGAGATTTGAGATTGGAAGAAAAGCCATTGCAGATGGAAGACTGATAACAAAGACCTGGCTTGAAGGCTGTGGAGATGGATATTGATGCTTGCTGAAGCTTGTAGCTGTTTGGAGATTACTGGAAGATAGGTGTTGATGCAGAGCTGCCGTGGCTGTTTATTTTTCTGCTGTGTTCATTCTTTATGTATTGATTGGTTTTCTGGACTGTATTGTTTGCTGTTTACCCCGTTGGGTTGAAAGTGAAGTCTGTTCACTTTTGCCTATTGTTTTCTAGGTTCGAGGTTGAGTGGGACTCCCTTGCCTCGCTTGTATTGTTGCATCCATGCATTTTACTGTTTTACTGTATATATCTGATATTGTTTCTGTTTCCGTCTATTCCCTTAGGATCTCTGTTTCTCTCTGTGCAAGAGAGGAGCATGATAGACACTAGGTCTTAACCCATGCATGATAACATTAGGTTAGTTTGATTCCCTTCGCAACCGTAGATTAGGGTTCTGTCTCTTCTTTCTCAAAACAAACAGAAAAACACAATAAGATTTCAAACACAATAAAAGACATTTCTTCCGTAAAAGAATGTGAACTCATCAAGACGTCATTTTTGTCCGCTTGGACCAGTAATCAGAAAAACCCTTTTTCAGAAGGAATAAAATCAACTAAGACAGACTTGTGTCGTACGTGGCCCGAACTACGTTTACTCTGATCTTCCATGCAGTGTGGAAGTACGTAGGCATAGGACGCGATATCCTAGCGAGCAACCTTCCCCTCCTTTCCCGTAGGTAGGCGAACTACGTTGACTCTGATTTCTCGTTCCAGACGGGAATACGTAGGCATAAAGTGCGATACTTTGCCGAGTCATTTTTATCTTCTTTTAAACCCTTGACCTGTAGAGTAGATAGACTAACAATCCATACCCGAAAACAAGCGTGGATCCCGTCGAGTACGACGGACGTGAGGGGTGCTAATACCTTCCCCTTGCGTAACCGACTCCCGAATCCAGGTTTTGGTTGCGACGACCATACCTTTCCCGTGTTGTGCGAGGTTTACTCTGAGCGTTTCCTTTCCCTCCCGTGGGATAAATAACGCACGGTGGCGACTCTTCTATTCAGCCGGCGCCGATTTTCGCGGTAGCGATAGTAGGCGCAAGAATGAAATCTGGAAAAGTGAAGCACCTCATCGGAGGGTCATAGAACTGTAGCAACGCATACAACCCATTCAACTCATAGATTGAAGTTTTACGAACCAGACTGAGCAACTTCCCATATGATTTCCTGAATTCCCCTTTCACTGTATCATCTGCCAAGGCAATCAACCCAAATAGCGAGGTAACATCTGGGGTTGGGAGCTTGTAAGCCACATTCTTCTTCAAAGACTCCATGCTGACAAATAGAGAGCAAAATTACTGGCACCGGGGGATAATATTCGCACCTGCAACACAGACACACGTTAATGAGATGCAAATAAGTATGCAAAAATGCAAGATGCAATCATGCAACAGGAGATCAAGAGTGTTGTTGAGAAGACCGAGGCTCTGTTTCAACATAACCACAACACTGCTCTGACCACAAAAGCCTGAAGAGGACCATAATTCTGCTTTGTCAAGAACAAACATATCTCTGATGATAAGAATCCTCTGATACCAACAATACTGATTCACTGTCAAGAAAACCAGGTTGTCTGAAGGTTAAGGTTTCCTGAAATAACCCGACCCCGCTCACAGGTATGGACTTAATCCACTGACACAGGTATGGCATCCTATGCATTCATCAGCGTCACATACTTTCAAGAAACGATGATACGATACCCAGGAAGGTGTGGCATGATTATCTCTTGAAGCAGCCTCACTTAGCTGAATCCCAAATGATCGGTTCCCAGAGTAGACAATCCTCCAAACCAACAACCCCCCGGGCCCAAAGGGCCGGAAAAGAAGTCAACCGGGAGAATCTTGTCTGAGCGTGGATTTTGTGAGACACTAGTGCATGCAAAGCATGCATGCGCCCACTACTTTCCACAACTAATGCTAGGAACACTCAAGCCTGGGTCTGGCTTATCACTCATCAGAGCCCCTCCCACAATAGCACAAATAATCATATCATACTAGAAATAAAATGCGGAAGGTAAAATGTGATAAATAAACACAACCCAACAAGTAAACACGCAAGCGCTAGGATTGACTCGCACAGGGGACGTTGGTTCCCCAGCAGAGTCGCCAATTGTCATTACCGCAAAAATAAGGTGCCGACAAAATAGAAGAGTCGCCACCTTTCGTTATTTATCCCACAGAAAGGGAAAGGAAACGATCGGAAAAACCTGACGAAAAGGTATAATACAAGGTCATCGCAACCATGTCTGGGTTCGGCAGTCGGTTAAGCAAGGGGAAGGTATTAGCACCCCTCACGTCCATCGTGCTCGATGGGATCCATGCTTGTTGTGTTTATCTGACGGGTTGGTTTTATCTATCTACCTATCAAGGCTGGTTTGGAAAGAAAAGAAAATGACTCGGCAAAGCATCACGCTTTATGCCTACATATTCTCATCAGAGAACGAGAAATCAGAGTCAACGTAGTTCGACTAACTACGGGTTACGGAGAAAGTTGGCTCGTCAATACGTCAGTATTATGCCTACATACTCTCAACAGATATGAGAGATCAGAGCTTACGTAGTTCGGGATAATGCGGCTTACGGGGGTTCAGATTCATCTATTTTCGAGTAGGGTTAACAAACAGTTCCAGCAGTTTGGTGTATGCAGCTTGCTCGTCAGAGACTCGTGCGTTACCGTTTGCAGTAGAATTGAGAGTTAACGACACTATTTTCTTCAGAAAAGCTCCCCTTTGCATATGGGCCCACGGGGCAAAAAAGGTTTGAAGTTTGTTTTCTGTCTTTTACAGAAGAACTATTTTTTAGGGATGTTTGCAACTAATGTCGCACTAGAGACTATGACCTAAGAGTGAATGTGTCGCATGTCACCCAAAAGGTACCATATTGAACATCCTGATTATTGGAAGGAAACCCTCAAACAATCATTTCCTAAGTAGCTTAAGGCTCGTACCGTACGATATCAGTTAACCTTTATTACTGTATTTTGATTTGTTTGAAGAGAGAAGAGAGAACGGACACAACTAAGGGGAAACTATCAAGTCCTAATGTTGTCATGCCAAGGATTCATCCTATGGTTGAGGTTTGAAACAGGGAAATCCTAGATGTTATCATGCATAGGTTTCAACCTAAAGTTCTAATCATCACTTCCTTATCAAAGGAAGTGAGGCTCCTAGGGGATCATGTCAATGGGAAACAGACAACAGATAAAGCATCAGCTTAACAGTAAACAGATATACAGAAGATGCACATGCAATGCAGCAATATAAGCAGAGGGAGACCCACTCAACCTCTAGAGCAATCAAGCAAAAACAACACACAATACATAGGCAAGGGAGGCAAACTCAACCTTCAGCCAACAAGCAAAGCCAGACAGTAACAGACAAGCAGAGGGAGAATAACTCAACCTCTTATGCAAACAAGCAAAGAAAGGCAAGCTCAACCTTTCAATGCACTTAGGCCTAGTATCAACTACATGAATGCCTATTCTAATGCAACACACCAAAGAAATAGTCATACAAATACAGTTAAACAACAAGAACAGTAGAGCAGCACAACAACACTTCAGCAGCAAAGCAGCCCAACAATCTGTCTTCTAGTCCAAGTTATCCATCAGGAGAAAAGGGAATGAGGACTTCATCTTCAAGCTTCAACTTGCTCCAACAAGAGATGATGTGAATCAACACAAAGATCATTGCATGATGAGGGGAAGCAAGAGGAAAACCAATGGAATCCCTCAAGGCACTCAACCACTCATCTGAGATTTGTATCCTCAAAGGTTTTACCTTTTGTGGTAGGCCTTTAGTCCTTCCAAAGGAGGGACTAGGCTCCTACAAGGAACCTTGCATAATTGGATAGGAAATGGAATGCCAATCAAAGCAAACCACATTTATGCAAAAGGAAGCAACTCCTAAAGCTCTAAAAAATACTAATTCTACAAGCTCTAAAAGAAACTTTCTAAAGGGAACTAAAACACCAAATCAAACCTTGAGATTCAATCTACAAAGGCATCAACATGTCTACTAAACTATCAGAAAAGGTTTGGAAACTTATCATGAACTAAAGGTCACTTTTGAAGTTCATCAATGGGAAGTGCTATTCTAGAATCAACCTAAACACATCGTAGATGTAAAATCCAACTAAAATAGTAAATCAATTACTAAAAATCTACAAATTTTCCTAAGGGATCCAAAATGTATTAAGAACCTATGGTAAAAAATCCAAAGCTTAAATCAAGGTTTAAGGGCCCTAAAGAAATTCTAAGCCAAAAAGTGTCAAAAGAAGGTTCAAGTGGGGAAGGCTATAATAACCTAGTTCAAAACTAAACTTAGAATCATCTAAAAATAACCACAAAAATCCTATAACATCATCAACATGTCTATAACTAGCCAGACAAAAATCAACTTCAAAATCAAAAACATGAATTGGGAATAAAATCAGCAAGCAACAAGCCTTTTTATGCATTTTTAAACAATTATCAAAAATAAGAAAATGGACATTAAATGGAAAACAACATCAAAATAAAATCCAAGGGCATGAAAAAATCAAAAATTCCACAAGGATCAACCATATATTTTTTTCATATTTTTCTGATCATTATTCAAATTATTATGAATTAAACAAGAAAAATCAATTAAAAGAAAATAGAAAAACAATTAAAAGCATCCAGAAAATATTAGAGCCATCAGATCTAAATACTAGTCAATTAATCCAACAGCTGCGCGCGTGTCAGCACATTAAGTAAAACCGTGCGCTTTGATCAATGGCAATGTGAGGTTCAGTTGACTAAAGCCCATGGTACAGCCTAATCACAACCATTCAATGAAAAAGTATGCTCATCTTACGTTCCAGATCACGCCATGTCACTAAACCCTCATTAGACTCATCCTGGTCCATCAGATGCAAAGACTCAGTCCAGAAATTCCACAGATCCAACGCTTCATGTTCATCGTCCTCATTTGAATAATGAAAGGGTAGGGAAAACCAGTCAGGGTGGCCGGAGAAGAGCGCCACCGTCTTCTCCGGTGAGAGCCATCAAGCTCTGCAACCAAACTTAACCAAACTCCAAGAAAATTACATGATTCTTCTCGTCTCTTCTTACTGATCATCATGATCCATCTCATTTTTCTTAATTCCTCGTGAATCTCCAAAAACGAAGAGGAACAGAAAATTACTCAATTCCATAATCATCACCAAACCTCAAATTGATTACACAAAAATGTTCCTCACTCTTCAGGGATCAAGAACCACTAATCAATTCATGTTAACACTCAAGAATCCTCTAAATACGAGTCTCAACAGAAAATTCATCACATCATGAATCATCACAAAACTTTTCCATTCTGATCCTAAAATGATTTATGTCATCATTACAACCTAACCACATGCCAATTTCAGTCTAAACATGCCCAGAACTAGAGCAATAGTGAAAAATAAAAACCTGGAAAAAAGCTTGAAATTGGAGCAGTTACAGGGTGATTCTTGGCTTCAAATGCTGCAGAAACGTTCAATGAATGATCCTGGTGATAACTGAATCCTCAATTGATCTTGAAACTCTCTGAATTGCAAAACACGATTTGGAGTTGAAAGCTTTGATCTCTAACTGCCACAACTGAATTATGCACCAATTCCTTCCAAAAAAAAACCATCTGAACACCATTATGAACTTAAATAGAAGTTATTTGGTTCCTAACATGGCCCAATCATGGTCCAACTCGCTTGATCCAAAATTTCATTTTCCTCCAAAGTTCAACAATGGAACTCACGGGTATTGGCTCTGTTTCATCTCAAACTCTGCTCCAATAGCTTGCACAACCCTTGGTGAAGATGAATGGCTTAGATTGCAAGCTTGAATTGGTCTGATGGTCAAGATTGATTATGTTACTTCCATTCTAAGTAATCCAGCTAAAGTCCATGAATTAAGCCTTAAATCCAAAATGTGAAATTGCCAATCTCTTTAAAATACCATTTCCAATCAAAAAATGCATAAACTTGTGAGATTTGGGGCCATCATAATTTATTTTGAATTTTTTTTCATTAATGCCTTTTAATGATCTTTTTTCAAAATTTCTTCATACTTCTCCATATTCAATCCATATCAATGGATGCTTTGGTCATGGTTGGACTAAAAACACCATTTTGAACAACTTTCAAGTTGAACAAATCTTTATTTGAGGTGCCTAAAATAGTGAAATGGACCCATAACCAAATATGACCTGTAATTCCAAATACCCAAAATACCCTTGACTTGTCAAAGCCATATCTTGAGTTCTACAAATCGAATCATGGACTTCTAGTACTTTCTAGAAAGCTAAGAAGATAAGGAACAACATTCATGTTGATCAAAAGTTCATAAGAATCTTCCTTCTAGGGAAAAAGTTCATGAAATTTGGTTGACTTTCAAGCTCCAATTTCACATGCCTCAAATGACCTATAACCTGTCTGGCTCATAACTTGAGTTCTATAAACCCTATCAAGCACTTCTAGTACTCAAATTAAAGCTAAGCTAATGCCCTACAACAATCATGTTGGGGTCAAGGTGATATGAAAATAACATCTAGAGTTATGTGGTCTTGAAGTTAGGTACCAAACCAGGGGATTTTACACTGTCAAGCATAGCAACCCTAGCTTAGGAACTCCTCACACTCTTGATTCATGACGAATTGACCTTGGAATCATCCCTTAGGCATCTCAGCACATCAATCCATGATCACATGGCTCTTGAATTAGGTCTCAACCTTCTTCAAATCATCAGTTATCTTTGGGTTGACCAGATGAAACTCTAGTTGCACGAATCTTGGGTATATCTTCATATCCTTTGCACAATGACCTGTCTAGGCTTAAAAATGATCTTCAACACTTCCAATGAGCTCTCTCAAGGCTCTAGGTCTAACTTCATGGCTTCAGAATCATCTGATCCCTTTCCACAACTCTCAAGTTGGGAGGTATACACATGTGGCTTCAACCACTCTTCTTGAGGATCTTTTAACTTCTCTGATAAGGATATCAACCCTTGAACACTTGAGTAAGCCTCTTAGCTAGCTTCATAGCCTTTAATTGGTAGTCATACCTCTTGATCTTCTGCATACATGTCAATGCTATGCAAATGATAATGCTAATATGAATGCAATGAAACCCAAGCTAGGTAAAGAAATGTTAAGCAAATTTTGGGGTGCAACAGTGTGCAATACACCAAGCTTAATTCTCTTTGTGTTGAAGGTGTAACAAACAAATTTAAACTATTTAAATTACAATGGTTTCACAAAAATAGTTTTAAACACCTTAACACAACCAGAATTTTTCAACGATTCAAAATATGAACTAATTGTTATCAAAATATAAAGAAAGCATGTACGTGTTTGTGTGTGTATGTGTGTGTGTGTGTGTTTGTGTGTGTGTGTGTGTGTGTGTGTGTGTGTGTGTGTGTGAGAGAGAGAGAGAGAGAGAGAGAGAGAGAGAGAGAGAGAACACCAAGGTTTGTTTAGGCGGTTCTCCAATTGTCCTCGCTATGTGTACGTATGCCCTCAATTCGAAATCGAATTGAGATATTGTAATTAACCTTTGCAATATCATTTTAAAAGAGAAATTTTAGAAATTCAAAGCACCAAACTCTACGTTATATGTTGATGTCGCGGTGAAAATCGGATACCAAACTATTGATTAGCTTGCATCTTTAATTCATTTTGCAACCGAACTTTGATTTGTCCAAAGGAAGGGATAAAGATCGAAATACCCACAATGCAATGCAAATGCAAGGTTAAGAGAGTTATAGGTTCGGGGGTTGGTTAAACTTAGGGAAGGTACTAGCATCCTAAGTTTCTGTAGTACTCTACAGGAACCTCTTGTTTTATATTTGTTTATTGCTAAGTGTTTATCTGCTTAAGGTTTAAAGACCTAGGGGCATATTTCTAAGTATACTCGATAAGATATCGCATCTTATGCCTACATATCCTTACGGGAGTGGAATCAGAGTATTTGTAGTTCCCCTAAAGGGTTAGAGGAGTTCTTTGACTGTGGTCAAAGTTCCTACGGGTTTAGGGTAGTTGATTTGATTAAGTTTAGGAGAAGAGATGTGTCTTCATTTTAAGGGAGATGTAACCGCCACAGGTTGTAGGAAAATAGTCTTTGCATCGTCTTAAGAAAATGACTTATATACTCGGATAGGGATCGACGAGGTACACCTTTATCTCTCTTAAGGCAAAGTCCCTACGGCTTGATTGTATTGTTGTGGGGTGGAGATTCTATCTCGCTTAAGATGATTTGGCATCTTTTCTCTATTGTGTTTGAATATTTGTTGTTTTGAATTGATTGTTTGAATATTGTATGTTGAATTGTTTTGTTTGTATCTAAGTTGTAAAATAAAGACAAAGGTCCTCCTATGGGGTAGGATCTATCTTAAGTGATCGACTTGAATGGGATCAAGGATCGGGGGGAGGATGATGCAAATGAGATGCACTACACACAAGTGTTGACTCATGTGTAGGGTTTTCCTTTGGACGGAATGCAACGCGATAATGATAAATTGCGATAATATAAATGTTGGAGAATAAATTACGAATAAAGTAAACCATACACAAACGCATGAAAGCGCTAAAGTGTGTGAATTGTGAGTGTAAATTGGTGCGAGGGATGGAAATATGCATGATTGATTAGGTTGATTAAGGGTGTGATTGATCTTAATTGTTTTAATTTCATTTGGTTGATTGATTTTAAAGGGATTAAAATTAAACTCTAAGTTTTCGAATAAAAGTACCACAATGGCTTAACGTATTTATCTAAAAAAGGGAAATTAATTTACTATGTTTACCATTAAATTATGCTGATTAGATAAAATAGCCTTGATTATTTGTTTTCAAAAAGTTAATTAAACATTCAAATATGGGTGATTTATTCATAAAAGGTTTTTTGGTGAATAATGCTTATTTGATGAGAAATAAAAAGGATTAAATTAATTAGTTAGTGAAATATTTAGCCATTAATGCAAGTTAAATTAATAGTTTTTTCATTTAAAGGTATAATAGGATAAGTTATATTTTTTAATAATTGATAAAGGTTTTTTTATTAAAGTAAATTAATAATATTAATAAGTTTAAGAGAATAAATTATAGAATTCAATTTAATTATAAAAAAAAAGGAGATTTATCATTATCATTATTATTTTTATAAAACTAGGATTAAAGGTTTAGAATTATATTAAAACAGATTAATGGTTTTTCAGTTGATTAAGGATTAAGATGGTTGTTTAAGTGTTAACGTGGTGGGTGGTGTCGTGTGTGAGTGATTCGCAAACATGGACAAAACATGGAAACAATAAAAGCGAAAAAAAAAGAATAGACCCTAATCCCTTTTGTCCCTAACCCAAATCTCCGTTCTCGATCTCGCCATTCTCATTCGCCTTTCGCTTCTTCCTTTCTATCTCGTCTGCTTTAAACCTGAAACACAAAAACAAACCATCAGAAGTTCGAGAAATTTCGACATGGACGGAGGATTACCGTAGGTCGGGGCGACGACGGCGAAAGCTTTGTAGGTGTGGGGCTTGCGGAAAGTGACGATGGCCTCGTCGTTGGAAATAGATAAGTTCCCCTTTTGCTCAAATCTCTTAGGTTCGTGCGGTTAGGTCTCCTTGGTGATGATTCGAACTTCGCCTCCTAGGGTTTTTTTCTGGTAGCTTCGGTTTCGTACCATAGGGTCTTTTTCATGAATGATTTTCTTTTCCCCTTCATCTCTTTATCTAGGCATCTTGAGAATTAATGCCGTGTTTAAAGTCTGATTAAAATAGTTGAATGTTTGATTTAAACATTTTGAAGATTGATTGGAACTTTCTGTTTTAGGGTAAATCAGATTGGAAAACTTCCTTTCTTGTTCCAATCTTCTTAAATATCTGTTAAATGATAATCAATTCTTTGGTACCGCATCAATCCATTTACGTTCAATGTTGGGGTTTGGACTGGGATATTAGGATCTTCTTGTGGAATATCCTCCAACGGTTTTTGCTAATTTCGGATATTTCATTTGTAGGTGTGGAAAGCAAATACGAGCTTGTTGGGCCAGGGTGAATAGATTTGAATGCAAACCATGTACTGACTTTGGGGGATGGTGATGTTTTCTTCTTTATCACATTTTTTTCAAATGGATATGTTCTCTTGACTGAAATGCGGTGGCTCCGTGAATAAGTGGTTTCATAGGTAAATGACATGAGTTGGAATTGTTGACAGGTGACGATATTGGTGGAAACAGGTTTTCAGTACGAAGCTTCAAAGTAGACTCCAGGTGTTGTTATGTTGTGAGATAACCACCGAGAGTTCCGAGACCTAGTGTACTGTCTTCTTCACAATGTTTTTTATCTCTTCTTGTTGTTTGTTGCAGCTGGCGATGTGTGCACACTGTCCTTGTGAAACTTTTGAATCTTGTATAAACATGTTGTCTGTTTATGTATTATATCTTGAAATGAAATTGGTAGCAGTTTGAGTGGTTCTGTTCTGATGGATGCGGCACAACTTTTACGAATGTGAGGAGCAGTTTCTACGCGAGAACGCTTGATTCCTGCTGAATCAATCTGGAGCTAATTGGTCTCGATTACCGGCTGCGTTGAATAGGTGGTGGCGATGGAGATAACTCTGAATGGAAAGATCTCTGTGAATTTGTCCTCCTATTTCGAAAATTGATAAGCGTTTTTTCTATGTTTCCTTGGTTTTAGTCCATAAACACTTTAGACCCTGGGCAACTGTTACAAACCTCCGATTTAATTTATGGTAAATTTCTTCGCAGGTGTGACAATGGAGGTGCGGTGGAAACGATACGCCGGATACCAGCTCTTGAACGCGACAGACCTGTGCAACAGCTGTGGGAAATCACAGGGTGCTTGGCATCACTTTGAAGAGTTGTAAAAGGTTGCTGGTGTTATGTTTTCGAAGAGAGCGAGCTTCTAAACATCGACGGTTTGCAATCTTGCTGCTAGCAATGAGTACACACTATATATAAAAGTGCTGGTCTTGGTTGTGATGGTGCTGATTATGGCGGAAGTAGATGGTGGCGGCACCGACTCTGAGAGCGTTGTCAACATGGTCATGCCATAATGGAAAGATGAGTACACTCAGTTTTAACTCCTTTTAGTTAAACTCTCCTTGATCGTCTTGGTATTTTATGCCGAAACCGTATTTATCTAAATTCACCAATATCATCTTTGACACCGTGTGATATTGATGTAGGTGCGAGCACATCAACCGCTTCAGCATGGGGGTTGACGTTCTCAGTTGAGATGAACGTCGAGAGAGAGGGACCACCAACCTCGGAGATACGAAGATGGGGAACCCATTGCATTAAGTTCATTCGAGGGTCCTATCATCAATCTTCGCTGACATTTAATGTTAGTTTCGCTGAAGTTATTCAAGGTATGGATATCGCCTTCTGATTCTTCTTATGTGCGCCGTTTCTGCTCTGATTTAGTTCCAACCTGCTGCAAGCTTGCTATTCTTTTCTTATGTAAATGTTTCTGGAAAATGCAGTGCTTAACAGCTCCAAGTCTCCAATACGGACGACATTTTGTAAGCTCGAAGAAAGGCCCTGACGCTTTCTCCATTCCTTTCTGTATGAATATGGTTCAGGTGTTTCTCTCAACAACAAACATATTATGATGGCCCACTTGTTACATTGAATTGGAAACCTCGAGCTGCAACCAGAGTTTACGAGCAGCCCGCAGGAAAGACTCTTTCGTATCTGTGAACCCCAATTGAATTGTCCGGATTTTCCGAGATAGAAGAAATAATAGCAAAACTGCTGGTTTGAATGTGCTTCAAATTGGAGCCTTTGATCTCAGCTTCTCTGCCTGGTCGAATAGGTTGCAGTGAAGGCCGTTGCGTGGCAATAACTCCAAAAGAGCTTCTTGGCTTAACTCAACATGGCGCAGAGTGGCAATCTGGTGCAAAGCAAGGAGGTTGCCTCTAATTTCAGCTAGATCCCCAGTAGGTTCATGGCTACATCCATAGTTCTTCTATTCATACTCTTCAGCCAAGCGATGCTGGATGAGGAACAAGCTTTGGTCTCATTATTCTTTCTGATCCACCAGAAAAGTGATAACAGAAAAAATGGTACACAGACCATTTGGCATCATATTCAGACCCAAGAGGAAGCACATGATCGGGGAGAGACGTGATAAAAGAACCTGTCAACTTCTGTCTTAATGCAAATGTAAGACGGACAACACACAATTCTACGAACCTCTTTGATAATTCTTGTTGTTCAATTAACGAGCTTACTGTAGAGTCTTGATATTGTAACCTTTACATAATTATAAAGTGCTTTTACTCTTTTAAAATCCATTGTATGCCTTTATAATCGACTGCTACTTGGTGTGAATGAAATTGGAATATTTGATGCTCACCAAGTCAAGCCAAAAGCCAAGCGGTTAAACCAATGAATCACTTAAAGAACGGTAAATGTTACGATGGAGGATCACAATCAGGGAAGTTTAAATGACTTTCTATGCAAATAATTCAACTCGTGTTTGAGCTTCTAAGTTTTCTCCTATAGCCACTTCACCAATTGAATTTCAAACTTTGATCTTAACATGAGCTCGCATTGTGGGCTAATCATGAGATTGGCTCTTGTGAGGTTCCAGATTACGTGGCCTATGCTTCCATTTCCAAAACGTGTAACAGCCCCAATAATAAGAATTAATCAAATGATGGAAAGTGATGAGCTCCAACATGGTAGAATAAAATCCAAATCAATCTAGACTGCTTTTGATCTTCGGAGTCAGATAAAAAACTTGAACCTGCCACTGGATACTTAAAGGATGGAATCATCGTAAGCATAATCTTGAATCAGAATCAAATAGCCATGTTGTAAGTGTCATCTCCACCTTACCACGCCGGCACAAGCTGGTTAGCCATAGTAAACATACACAACGGCACGATGGTAACGTGCAAAAGGATAACAAAGAAAATTCCCGAAGAGGTGGGATCTTACGGTCAAAAAATTAGGGTGCAACAGATGCCCCTATTTAAGTTACTCTTATTCGGAGATATGGAGATTGAAATCTCCGTCTCGACGAGATAGGAGGGACTTAAATACAGACATTGCACAAATTTTTTTGCCCTAAGAGGCCACCGAATACAAATGATATGCAATGATATGAGAATGTGAGATGAAGGGTCTCAGGGGAGGAACTGGACACGACACGCGAGACAAAGGAGCAACAGACCCAACGGGGTGGGACTTCACGGGAACAGGAAACAACCACCAATGGGGAATCTCCCTGGTATAAGAGTAACACATACACCAAGGATATGGAGATTTAATCAACAGGTGAGAAACTTATTACCATAATGTAGTGGTTGGTAATAATCCAAATGAATTGAGTCAATGGTTCGGTTTTATTTGTATTTTTCCCTTTTTCTTGTTTTTGTATATCTTTTCTTTTGGAACTCAACTTGAAATAGTAAATGTATAACTTCCCCGAGCGTCATGATACGGGAATCATGAGCTGGTCTCAGTCTCTATTGTAGAACTTCCCCGAGCGTCATAGTCCGGATGCCATGAGCTGGTCACAGTCTCTGATGTAGAAATTCCCCGAGCGTCATAGTCCGGATGCCATGAGCTGGTCACAGTCTCTGATGTAGAACTTCCCCGAGCGTCATAGTCTGGATGCTATGAGCTGGTCTCAGTCTCTTCCCGAAATGATGAAAACTCGTGAGAGCATCTTCACAGGGGGTTGTAAATTTTGTAGATTGTAGATGTCGTTGTAGGCTGTAAATGTAGTTCGTTGTAGAACCCTGTAGATGTAGTTCGTTGTAGAACCCTGTAGATGTAGTTCGTTGTAGAACTCTGTAGATGTAGTTCGTTGTAGAACTCTGTAGATGTAGTTCGTTGTAGAACTCTGTAGATGTAGTTCGTTGTAGAACTTGCAGATGTAATTGTAGTTGATGTAATTTGTAGTTGTAGTCGTAAATTTGTAAATGTAGTTGTAAATGTAGATGTAATTTGTAAAACTTCACCGGGGATTTTCGGGAGAGATGCGAGCCGATTGAGTTGTAATGTATGTCTTCTCAAATGAAGGTAGATCGATATGATAAACTTCCTCGACTTCTTCGGGGAAATGTCACTTGATGGAAATAAACTTGTGCGATGAACTCACTGGGGAATGCGTTCCTGTTGAGTGTCTTTGTAGTTGCAAAATATTCTGTAAGCTCTCAAAACAAAGAGAGGTGTCTTGTAATGTCTTCGGTAAGCTGCTTCGATGAATTTATGAAGCGATACCTTTTGATGATTTGATGATGCTGAAGGTGTAACAGCCCAAATTTCATTAAATAATTAATTGTAGTAATTAATTGATTTAGTGGGATTTTTATTTATGTTGGAAATTAATTTTTTATTAATTGGTATGGATAGAAAATTAAGAAGGAATTGGAGAGGAAGGAAAATGAAGGAAATATATAAGAGAGAAAGAAAAGAAAAGATAGATAGAAAACATTTGGAAAGAAAGAGGAAAGAAGAAGAAAGGAGACAAAGAGAAGAGAAGAAGAGGAAAAGTGGAAATCATCAAGAACCAACATCAAAGCTCCGATTAATCGAGGTAAGGGTGAGAAATGTTTCTATTTGATCATTGTATAATGTTATGTATGTTGGGTTGGGGTTTTGGTAGAGTTTCCATCACTTTCCATTTAGGGTAAAATGTTGGATAATCGGTAGATTGATGATTTAATCGGTTGAAACTGAGTAATAATGCCGTAGACTGGTCGGGTAACATGTATTGATGTTGTTTATACTGATTTGGATCGGTAAGAGGGGGTTGATGATGGATTGGTGAAGGAGGAACAGAATAGGGTTCTGTTCTGCGCAGGTTCGCTGGCTCTCGCCAGGCGAGCGAAGGCGAAGCCCAGCGAATGCAGGCGAGTAATTATAGCTAAGTCCCAGTGGACTTCGCTGGCGAGTTCTCCAAGCGAAGGTGGATAGCGAAGGTGCTGGCGAATGGAGGCGAATGAAGTCAGTAGCTACTGACTTGGGCTCTCTGGGAAGTCTCGCCAGGCGAAGCCTAGCGAGTGTTCGCTGAGAGAGTTCGCCAGGCGAAGGCCAGGCGAAGGTTCGCTGCGAGGGTTCGCCAGGCGAATGTGACAGCATTTTTCTTTTGCTGTGTTGTTCATGTGGTGATTGTTTGATTGATTTACATAGGTTAACACCTCTATGATATGATATAGATATGATCTATTGTGACGATGTGTGCTGTGGGTAGCCTCCGGGCGTGAAACCTAGTTGATATGCGATGCGCATTAATTGTGATAATTAGAAGTACATGTGAATACAATGATGAATGTATGTGTATTGTCTAATGAATTGTGAGTGCATATTTATATGCGATTGTTGTGTAAATGCATGGGAACATATGTGATATGTGTGCATTGTTGTTGAGTATGATGATGATGTGTGAAATGAATACATTGATAAATGTTTGATATATGTTGTATGTGCAATCATGATGAAATTCTCGAAGGGGTGAATTATTCGAATGCATGAGATTAAGATGTCGGTCTTAAGTGCATTTGTTGTGGTTGATTGTACATGCATCATTTAGTCAAGAGGCAATGTCTGTTAGTTTCGTGGAAACTAGTGGCTTGTCCCAAACCTAGAAGTGTGGGTTTGAAGGCTTAGAGGACGGGCCTTTGTGGTTATCGGTCTAGAAGTGTGGACCCGGTTTAATGTAAAAACCGAAAAAAGATAACGGGTTATCGGTCTAGAAGTGTGGACCCAGTTTAATGTAAAAACCGAAAAAAGATAACGAAAGTCGGTACCGCATTGCATAAGTTGCATTGAGTTGTTGAGTCACATTAATATATGACATATGCATGAAGTGATGCTTATGTGTGAATGATGAGATTGTGAAATTGTGAGAGTATGCATGATGTGGAAATGCTTTACAAATATTCGTGTAGTTATTATATGTGTGGCAAATATATGTATAACTAAGGAATTGATTTATGGTGAGAAATATGGAGTGGAACTTGTATTGATTACCTATATATATATAATCTTATGCTTTTATTATTATGGTTATATTTCTCACCCTTCTTCTGTTTTATAATGCTCTATGAGGCATTGCAGATTAGGATGCTGGAGTCCTTTTGTGAAGATTAGTCTTCATTCTTTTAAGTCTGCTGCTCTGATATGTAACACCGGGTAGTTAGACTAGTATAGTCATTCTTTTGTGATACATTGCGATGTATCAGCTGATGTGGTTTTGTAATCTAACTGATATGATGTATTAACCTGGATGACTTATGTGCATTTGAATTAATATTTTGAAAACGATTAAATGATTTGATCTTCCGCTTAATTTTGAAAATGTTACATATTTTATGGAGCAAAAATGTTAAAGTGTTTTATTGGTGAAGTTGTGACATTCTTCTTTTATACCTTATTCTAAAACTTTTACTCTGATGAAATTGTATATGCTTAAATATTTTATATGCATTTATTTGGGGTATAGAAGGGGGTGTTACAATAGTGGTATCAGAGCAGGTCGGTCCGTCCGGCCAAGTTGTTAGAGTGTTTTCTTCCTGTGTGTTATTGATATGCGTGTGTTGCATTATCAATATTGGTTGTTCTTACGTGGTTCTGTTGCTGGAATTAGGAAGATGGTTGCAGGAAGGAACGACGAAGCGATTGCGGAGGCATTGACGAGATTGGCGGGGGCAATTGGGCAGAATCCTCCGGCCAATGTGAATGTGAGGAATCATGCTGATGATGGATTCCGTGCTTTGGGGAAATTCCAAAAGAATAATCCTCCGGTCTTCAAGGGAACTCATGAACCGGACAAGGCACAAATTTGGTTGAAAGCTGTGGAAAAGATTTTTCGAGTTATGAATTGCTCGGATGCACAGAAGGTGCAGTTTGGGACTCATATGCTCGAAGAAGAAGCTGAAGATTGGTGGGGTAATACTCGCCGAAGATTTGAGGAAGATGATATTGTGATTACGTGGGATTTGTTTAGAGAAACTTTTCTGGAGAAGTATTTTCCAGAGGATGTGCGGGGGAAGAAAGAGATCGAATTTCTTGAGTTGAAGCAAGGTAATTCGACGGTTGCTGAGTATGCGGCGAAATTTGAGGAGTTGATTAAATTTTGTCCTCACTATAATACTGGTAATGCTGAAAGGTCTAAGTGCCTCAAGTTTGTGAACGGTTTGAGACCCGAGATTAGACAAGCTATTGGATATCAGGAAATCAGGCGGTTTTCTGAGTTGGTTAACAAGAGCAGAATTTATGACGAAGACAGTAGGGCTCGGTCTAGCCACTACAAGAGTCTAAGTGACAAGAAAGGAAAAGGACAATTCAGAGGAAAACCTTACGTAACTCCTGCCGATAAGGGGAAACAAAAGGTTGGTTTTGGCAAGAAGCCAAGTGGGGGAGTTTCTACCCAGGTCAGGTGTTACACTTGTGGTGAAGCGGGGCATCGTGCTCCGGAGTGCAAAAGTGTTGAGCAGAGGTGTTTTAAGTGTGGCAAGCCAGGCCACAAGGCTCTAGAGTGTAGAAGCGGTACGGGTGTTACTTGCTATAACTGTGGTGAGCGAGGGCACATCAGTACCAAGTGCGATAAGCCGAAGAAGAATCAAGGGAGCGGGAAAGTGTTCGCTCTATCCGGATCTGAGACTGCTAGCGACGATCGATTGATCCGAGGTACGTGCTTCATTAATGGTACACCTTTGATCGCTATAATTGATACCGGAGCTACGCATTCTTTTATTTCTTTAGATTGTGTTAGAAGGTTAAATCTTGAGTTGTCTGTGATTGGTGGCGGTATGGTTATTGATACTCCTGCTATGGGTTCGGTAACTACACCGTATGTTTGCTTGAATTGCCCGTTGAGTATTTTCGGTAGAGATTTTGGGATCGATTTAGTGTGTCTTCATTTGGATCAACTGGATGTCATTCTTGGAATGAATTGGTTAAAATTCAATCGTGTGTATATTAACTGTTTTGATAAAACGATTATTTTTCCCGATTCGGATGTTAAAAGGGATTTGTTTATGACGAGGAAACAAGTGAAGGAATCGGTACAAGATGGGGCTAAGGTATTTATGCTTATGGCAACTTTGAGGACTAGTGAAAGTGAAGAGATTGATGCTTTGCCTATTGTTAGAGATTTTCCGGAAGTATTCCCAGAAGAGATAAAGGATTTACCGCCGGAGCGAGAAGTGGAGTTTTCGATAGATTTGATTCCTGGAACTAGTCCGATATCGATGGCTCCTTATCGTATGTCGGCATCGGAATTATAAGAGTTGAAGAGTCAACTTGAGGATTTGCTTGAAAAGAGGTTTATTCGCCCGAGTGTGTCGCCGTGGGGTGCACCAGTGTTGTTGGTTAAGAAGAAAGAGGGTTCTATGAGGCTCTGTGTGGATTACAGAAAGTTGAACAAGGTGACTATTAAGAATAAGTATCCACTTCCAAGGATTGATGATCTGATGGATCAGTTGGTTGGTGCAAGCGTGTTCAGCAAGATTGATTTGAGATCTGGGTATCATCAGATCCGTGTGAAAGCTGAGGATATTCAGAAGACGGCCTTTCGGACGAGGTATGGACACTATGAGTATTCTGTGATGCAATTTGGTGTGACTAATGCACCAGGTGTATTTATGGAGTACATGAATAGGATTTTCCATCCTTATTTGGATAAGTTTGTGGTGGTGTTTATCGACGACATCTTGGTTTATTCGAAGAGCGAAGGAGAGCATGCCGAGCATCTGAAGATTGTGTTATCTGTGCTGAGAGAGAAGCAGTTGTTCGCGAAGCTTTCTAAGTGTGAGTTTTGGTTGAAGGAAGTTAGTTTCCTTGGTCATGTGATTTCTAGTAGTGGTGTTGCGGTCGATCCGTCGAAGGTGGAAGCGGTGTCGCAATGGGAGACTCCGAAGTCAGTTTTTGAGATCAGAAGTTTTCTTGGTTTAGCCGGTTATTATCGGAAGTTTATTGAAGGATTTGCTAAGTTATCGTTGCCATTGACGCAGTTGACTAGGAAAGTTCAAGCCATTGTTTGGGACGCCAAGTGTGAAGCGAGTTTTCAAGAACTTAAGCGAAGGGTTGACGACAGCTCCTGTTTTGATTCTGCCAAATCCAGAAGAACCATTCGTTGTGTATTGTGATGCTTCTTTGATGGGTTTAGGAGGTGTGTTGATGCAGAATAACCAAGTTGTAGCTTATGCTTCGAGGCAACTCAAAGTGCATGAGAAGAATTATCCGACGCATGACTTAGAGTTGGCCGCCGTTGTGTTCGTGTTGAAACTCTGGAGGCATTATTTATTTGGCGCAAGATTTGAAGTGTTTAGTGACCACAAGAGTTTGAAATATCTTTTTGATCAAAAGGAATTGAATGCAAGACAAATAAGATGGCTTGAACTTTTGAAGGATTATGATTTTGGCTTGAATTACCATCCGGGTAAAGCGAATGTAGTAGCGGATGCATTGAGTCGGAAATCATTGCATATGTCGGCGTTGATGGTGAAAGAGTTAGAATTGGTAGAGCAATTTCGAGATTTGAGTTTGGTATGTGAGAGAATTTCTTTTGGATTTAAGTTGGGTATGTTAAAGCTTACAAGTGGTATTTTGGATGAAATTCGAGAAGGACAGAAATCGGATTTGAGCTTAGCTGATCGGTTGACTTTAATCAACCAAGGCCAAGGTGGTGATTTTCGGATTGATGAGAATGGTATTATGAGATGTCGGGATCGAATTTGTGTTTCGAACATGGTTGAGCTTAAGAAGAGCATCCTTAAGGAAGGACATCGTAGCGGATTGAGTATTCATCCGGGTGCTACTAAGATGTATCAGGATTTGAGGAAAGTATTTTGGTGGCCTAGTATGAAGAAGGATATCGCGGAATTTGTATATTCTTGTTTGACTTGCCAGAAGTCAAAGATTAAGCATTAGAAGCCATCGGGTTTGATGAAGCCGTTGTTTATTCCTGAGTGGAAATGGGATAGTATCTCCATGGATTTTGTATCGGGTTTGCCGAGGACGCCGAGTAATTTTGAGGCTATTTGGGTTATCGTGGATAGGTTGACTAAATCTGCTCACTTTATTCCTATGCGTATGGATTACCCTTTGGAGAAGTTGGCTAAGTTGTATATTGAGAGGATTGTGTGTCTGCATGGTATTCCGTTAAGTATTGTTTCGGATAGAGATCTGCGGTTTACTTCGAGATTTTGGGAGAGCCTGCAGAGTGTTTTGGGTACTAAGTTGCGTTTGAGTTCAGCGTATCATCCTCAGACTGATGGTCAGACGGAGAGGACGATTCAGTCGCTTGAAGATCTTTTGAGAGCTTCTGTATTGGAAAAAGGAGGAGCTTGGGATAGCTACTTGCCTTTGATTGAGTTTACCTACAACAACAGTTTCCATTCGAGTATTGGTATGGCACCATTTGAGGCGTTGTATGGTAGGCGGTGTAGGACACCATTGTGTTGGTTCGAGTCCGGAGAGAGTTCTGTTGTTGGACCCGAGTTAGTTCAACAGACTACTGATAAGATCAAGATGATTCAAGAGAAGATGAGAATTACTCAGAGTCGTCAGAAGAGTTATTATGACAAGAGGAGGAAGGCACTTGAATTTCAAGAGGGAGATCATGTGTTTCTTCGAGTCACTCCGATGACAGGTGTTGGTAGGGCACTGAAGTCGTGAAAGTTGTCGCCGCGTTTCATTGGTCCTTATCAGATTTTGCAAAGGATAGGAGAAATGGCCTATCGTGTGGCTTTACCACCGTCGCTTGCTAATCTTCACGACGTATTCCATGTATCTCAGTTGAGGAAATACATTGCAGATCCGTCTCATGTAGTCCAATTAGATGATGTGCAGGTGAGAGATAACCTGACTGTTGAGACATCACCTATGCGGATTGAGGATCGGAAATTGAAACAGCTTCGAGGTAAAGAGATTGCTTTAGTGAAGGTCGCTTGGGGAGGACCGGCTGGTGGAAATGTTACTTGGGAGCTTGAGAGTCGGATGAAGGAGTCTTATCCAGAACTGTTTGAATCAGGTAACATTTTCGAGGACGAAAATTCCTAAAGTGGGGGAGAGTTGTAACAGCCCAAATTTCATTAAATAATTAATTGTAGTAATTAATTGATTTAGTGGGATTTTTATTTATGTTGGAAATTAATTTTTTATTAATTGGTATGGATAGAAAATTAAGAAGGAATTGGAGAGGAAGGAAAATGAAGGAAATATATGAGAGAAAGAAAAGAAAAGATAGATAGAAAACATTTGGAAAGAAAGAGGAAAGAAGAAGAAAGGAGACAAAGAGAAGAGAAGAAGAGGAAAAGTGGAAATCATCAAGAACCAACATCAAAGCTCCGATTAATCGAGGTAAGGGTGAGAAATGTTTCTATTTGATCATTGTATAATGTTATGTATGTTGGGTTGGGGTTTTGGTAGAGTTTCCATCACTTTCCATTTAGGGCAAAATGTTGGATAATCGGTAGATTGATGATTTAATCGGTTGAAACTGAGTAATAATGCCGTAGACTGGTCGGGTAACATGTATTGATGCTGTTTATACTGATTTGGATGGGTAAGAGGGGGTTGATGATGGATTGGTGAAGGAGGAACAGAATAGGGTTCTGTTCTGTGCAGGTTCGCTGGCTCTCGCCAGGCGAGCGAAGGCGAAGCTTCGCCAGGCGAAGCCCAGCGAATGCAGGCGAGTAATTATAGCTAAGTCCCAGTGGACTTCGCTGGCGAGTTCGCCAAGCAAAGGTGGATAGCGAAGGTTCGCCCAGCGAAGGTGCTGGCGAATGGAGGCGAATGAAGTCAGTAGCTACTGAGTTGGGCTCGCTGGGAAGTCTCGCCAGGCGAAGCCTAGCGAGTGTTCGCTGAGAGAGTTCGCCAGGCGAAGGCCAGGCGAAGGTTCCCTGCGAGGGTTCCCTGCGAGGGTTCGCCAGGCGAATGAAGGCGAATGTGACAGCATTTTTCTTTTGTTGTGTTGCTCATGTGGTGATTGTTTGATTGATTCACATAGGTTAATACCTCTATGATATGATATAGATATGATCTATTGTGACGATGTGTGCTGCGGGTAGCCTCCAGGCGTGAAACCTAGTTGATATGCAATGCGCATTAATTGTGATAATTAGAAGTACATGTGAATACAATGATGAATGTATGTGTATTGTCTAATGAATTATGAGTGCATATTTATATGCGATTGTTGTGTAAATGCATGGGAACATATGTGATATGTGTGCATTGTTGTTGAGTATGATGATGGTGTGTGAAATGAATACATTGATAAATGTTTGATATATGTTGTATGTGCAATAATGATGAAATTCTCGAAGGGGTGAATTATTCGAATGCATGAGATTAAGATGTCGGTCTTAAGTGCATTTGTTGTGGTTGATTGTACATGCATCATTTAGTCAAGAGGCAATGTCTGTTAGTTTCGTGGAAACTAGTGGCTTGTCCTAAAACTAGAAGTGTGGGTTTGAAGGCTTAGAGGACGGGCCTTTGTGGTTATCGGTCTAGAAGTGTGGACCCGGTTTAATGTAAAAACCGAAAAAAGATAACGGGTTATCGGTCTAGAAGTGTGGACCCGGTTTAATGTAAAAACCGAAAAAAGATAACGAAAGTCGGTACCGCATTGCATAAGTTGCATTGAGTTGTTGAGTCACATTAATATATGACATATGCATGAAGTGATGCTTATGTGTGAATGATGAGATTGTGAAATTGTGAGAGTATGCATGATGTGGAAATGCTTTACAAATATTCGTGTTGTTATTATATGTGTGGCAAATATATGTATAACTAAGGAATTGATTTGTGGTGAGAAATACGGAGTGGAACTTGTATTGATTACCTATATATATATATATATATATATATATATATATATATATATATATATATATATATATATATATATATATATATATATATATATATATATATATATATATATATATATATATATATATATATATATATATATATATATATATATATATATATATATATATATATATATATATATATATATATATATATATATATATATATATATATATATATATATATATATATATATATATATATATATATATATATATATATATATATATATATATATATATATATATATATATATATATATATATATATATATATATATATATATATATATATATATATATATATATATATAATCTTATGCTTTTATTATTATGGTTATATTTCTCACCCTTCTGCTGTTTTATAATGCTCTATGAGGCATTGCAGATTAGGATGCTGGAGTCCTTTTGTGAAGATTAGTCTTCATTCTTTTGAGTCTGCTGCTCTGATATGTAACACCGGGTAGTTAGACTAGTATAGTCATTCTTTTGTGATACATTGCGATGTATCAGCTGATGTGGTTTTGTAATCTAACTGATATGATGTATTAACCTGGATGACTTATGTGCATTTGAATTAATATTTTGAAAACGTTTAAATGATTTGATCTTCCGCTTAATTTTGAAAATGTTACATATTTTATGGAGCAAAAATGTTAAAGTGTTTTATTGATGAAGTTGTGACATTCTTCTTTTATACCTTATTCTAAAACTTTTACTCTGATGAAATTGTATATGCTTAAATGTTTTATATGCATTTATTTGGGGTATAGAAGGGGGTGTTACAGAAGGACCCACTGAGGGTGAATGAATTGTCTTGTAGAAAATGTCGTTTGTCGTTTTGAATAAGGTCCTGATCAAAATGAGTTGCTCATATAAAGAGATTATTTAGTCAGAATGTAGATGTTCGAGAAAATCCTGTGATGCGCTTGTCTTTATGAGTATTCTTCTTGGGGACTAGGGTGCAAAATAAATGCACACTTAATCCATGTTCAAAGATTGGAGATGTCCACGATGTGATTGCCAAAAATCGAAGTTCAATTCAGGAAATATCTGAAGAGAAACTGTTAAGAAAGACCCAACCATTGAGGTATGAACTCAAATGGGATTGTACTAAAATAACCATCTTCCATGAGGGTTGAACTTCGTGGGGAAAATGAAATATTATGCTTTTCTGACTAGGGTTAACAACTCTATTTGGAGGGATAAGACACACCCAAACACTTAGGGGTGACTACAACCAAGGCGACATGAAAACAAACACAGAGGATGCAAAATGCACATGCTATGCGGTCTACTTATATGCTATGCGTATGCTTATGCTGACAAGATAAACAGAAAGAGGCGACCAGAGACGAAATAAACATCTCGGGATAAACATCTCGACCAATCTTTAAAGATAGAAGCACCACTAAGGGGTAGACGGAGAAGAACCAAATATGGGATCATACTCCTGCTTCAGAGCTTCAAAATTTTCTCTTGGAGAATGGAGATCAACATCTTAATAAGTCTGAAGGGTTGTACGGAGTTGTAGACGGAGGTATCCAAACTGAAGCTTCAATGGGATAAAATAAATATCCTGAGTCACCGCGGTCGTTGATCATGTCAGAGTTGAGTTTCCTGGGGATGGAATAAGCATCCGCTTTGCTTCAAATTTCAAATGCCCCAAGTCACATGGTGTAGAAAAACATCTCGAGAGGATTTTATAGAAAACATGATGTCCCAATGCCCCACTGTTTTCAAACTCTTTAGAGAGATTCATCGAATCTCGACGTAACTTCCCCTGATTGGCGGTATGACTGAGTTTTCCAATTTGTGCTTTAGATGAAGCCAGGACTGGTATGAATCAAACTTCTTGGAAAATAACTTGCCCCAGGGTGGCAAAGTCTTCAAATCCATCAATGCCCGTGTAATCTTTCTAAGACGTCAAGCGCATTTAGCAAGTCATAAATGTTAATTTCGAAACGGGTAATGCACCACACATTTGTCTTGAAGTTTTGAAAAGAGATATCGCAATAACTTGTGATCGAAACCACTAGTTAAGATGTAAATTAAAAAAAATTATTTATAAATCCGATTTAATTTGAGCGTAGCTCAAGGAGTCAGGACGCAATATCTCATCGAGTATGCTTTCGAACTAAACCTTACTTCAATTAGGACTTTGAAGGTTGTATATGGGTTTAGTTTATGATTTGTAAAATGGAGAAATAAAGGGTTAGTATATTTGTGCCCACCCAATTTTTGTAAGTTGTTCATTATTATTATTTTTTTGGTATTACCCTGCCCTAGGCCAAAACGAGGTTTCGGTTTAGGAGAAAAACAAATCTTTTCTCAAGGCTTAAAAAAGAGGGTTTAACTATGTTGGTGTTTAGATGGTTGAAATAAGGCCTTACATCATCAGTAGGGTTCTTATTCGAAGTATACAACAAGAGATCATGTGTTTTACTTCATCATCCTCCTTCCAGTTCTTCACCAAAGTGAAAAGAAGATTGGATAAAGTCGGCATTATAAATTATTTGTTTGAAAACAATTTGAGTGAAAACGAATGGATTTCTTCAAGACAAACACTTATTGCATTACTTATTTAAAATAACAAGTCCTTACATGCCGAAATACTTTTAATCAAAGAAGCACAAACACAAAAGCAAACGAAAATGAATAGGCGATCAGCATAACGGTGTTCCATTCACAATTGGTCTTTCCCTCTTGAAAGTTATCACTTCATTATCAATCATTTCTTGGACTTTCTCTTGAAAAACTTTGCACTCTTCAATCGAACGCCCCAACGCTCCATCATGGAATTCACAGCTGGAGTTCGGGTTGAACCACGGTGGACGAGAGTTCATGATTCTAGTCTTTCTGGGTGTCATCACCGAGTTTTGGATGAAATAAGACCATAGTTGACTGTAAGGCATTGGGATAAGATTAAACCAACGAGTTTCTTCTTTTGGAGTATTTAGAGGCATCTTCTGGTACCTTTTTCGAAATCGTCAATTCAGCCGTTGATCTGAAGAGACCAATTTTTGCATAGGAGGTAATTGTTGTTTGCGCTGAGCGGGCACTGCATACTGATGTTGAGGACGGGGTACTGGAGCTGTGAATTCCCTGGAAGGTCCACTATCATCCTTACTAACTGGAGATATACCCAAGTTGTAATTGTATTGCTTTACAAAAGCGATAACTAAGTCTTCCCAAGACTGAATGTGGTTACTTTGCAGCTTCATATACCATGTCAAAGATGCCCCACACAAACTTTCCTGAAAGCAGTGGATCATCAGTTTGTCGTTGTTAATGTAAGCAGTCATCTTTCGACAGAACATCGTCAAGTGGTATTTTGGACAGCTGACACCCTTGTATACCTCGAAGATAGGCATCTTGAATTCCAGAGGAATAATCACGCCTGTAACTAAACATAAGTCGTGAGCATCAAGACCGGATGCACGGTTTCTTTTCATTATCTTCCATTGTTCTTCGAGATCACGAAGTTCCTTCTCAAATGCTATAAGTCTAGGGTCGTCCACTTCAATCCCAGCATGAGTACTTTGAAAGTCAACAAACATGTTGTCTTGCATAGGCTGAAGTTGCGCAGGAACGAAGTCATCGGAGGGGCGACGAAATGTCAGATTAGTCCTTACTCTGAAGCTAGTCATGTGATCCATATCTTTCGTTATCCTTACTATCCTTAAGTAATACTTCGAGCTTGATCGGATGGGCGAGATGTCAACTGACATACAAAGACAGAAGACCGGATGAGGACGCAACAGAGAAGAGACGCATGCATATGCTAAAATGCTAGATGCTATGCAAGATGAAACTTCAAGAAACTCAAGTTGTTTTCGGTATTATAACGTTGGATAGAAATTTATTTTATTTTGATAATTGAAGCATTAAAAAACGGAGTACTCTTCTAGGAGTTTATTACATTGAATCAAAAGCAAAAGAGAAACTCGGAGATCTACTCCTTACGCTCCTTCTGTGTGCGAAGTTCTCCTTCTAGCTGACTGATGCGTTCTCGTAACTCGGCATTCTCTCTGATGAGTCTGTCGACACATTCCTTCCAAGCCATAGTATCTGGGGGAAGATCATTACTGGTGACAGCACTCGAAGAGGCGTGAGAGGAAAATAAATCCTCTCGCGCCTTTCTTTTCCTTGCGAGTTCAACATCTGGAAGCCTCTGGGATTTCTCTTTCTCTACCTTGAGTGTAAAAAACTTGTTCCTCCAGGCGGCTTTCAGTTTTCGAGCTTCATCTAAAGCAGCCCTCAACTGATCTACTTCGCTCACGTCAAACCAATCTGGATCATGAAAAGCCAATACCATAGGTTCATGGAAAGGGAACGGCATCTTGAGGTCGAGAGCTCTTGCTCGCACCCAATGTAGGTATTCTTCGGAGACAACACAATTGGGGTATCCTAAAGCAGCTTTTCCTTCCTTATTGATGTATTCCCATGAGTAAATTATGACGGTCTTCAGGTCTGGGTCTTCTCCTTCCTTAAGAAAGATTCCTTCTAACAGAGTCTGGTCAGGTACTTCAATCATGGGATGCCCAAATAGGAGACGGGTCAGAGCAGGATTGTAACTTATGCATCCTCCTCTCGCAATGTGCGGTATGTTAGTAAATCCTCCGATGCTATGGATTATACATATACCCCCATACGTAGGATCGTACCACACAATGTCAGAGTGAGTAAGGGCCATAACTATCTCGGACCAATGAGGTGACTCCTCCTCTTCCCAAATAGATGGGTGCCGAGTTAGGCGAGCAATGAACCATGAATACAACAGAGCGGTACAATAAACGACATGTCCTCCTCCTTCAGCATTCTTCGAGTGGATTGAAAAGTATGTGTCAGCGAGCAAGGTGGGAATGGGATTCTTGAGTATGAACAGTTTAATCGCGTCCATGTCAACAAAATCATCGATCTTTGGGAACCAGAAAATCCCGTAAACCAACAGAGCAAAGGTGGCTTCCATGATAAGGACTTCCTTTCTTTCAGCATGGTAGCGAACTTTTTCAATCAAAAAGTCAGCAGGAAATCCAAGGATTCCTTCCTTGGTGGTTAGGTGCGCTTGCACATCTGCCAAACTGAGATGAGTGGAATTGGCAATTTCCTGATGACTGGGTGTGTCTTCCTGGCCGGTGAATATGGGACGGGCCGTTACAGGCATCCTCAGGAAATCATAATACTCTTCTAGTGTCAGCATCAACTGGTAATCCGGGAAAGTGAAGCAGTGGTACAACGGATCGTAAAATTGAACGAGGGTCTCCAACAACCCTTCCTTCATCTTGAGTTCGAGGAAATGGAAGACTTCTCTGTATTCTGCTGCAAAGGCGTAACGATTCTCGATTAGATCATCTAGCTCTCTCAAGCTTTCAATGTTAGGGATCTGAAAAGTGTACTCCAGGGCTTCTCTTTTGAAATCCATGGTTACAATACCTGAGAAATAAAATTGAGTTTCTTGAAATGAATAAAGAAAGAATGTAATGCAATATGAGTAGGACTTCATGGGATCCTAGCTATTTATAAACATTGTAGTAAAAGAAAACTTTTTTTTTGTAACTTCGAAACGGAATACATATAATTGCTTTTAAAAGTCCCAAATAAAAGCTAAATAAAAGCTAGTAAAGACACTAAGGAAGTTTCAAATTTGTTGCTTGAGCTGCTCTTCTAACTGTGTCTTCTCGCAGATAAGGTTGTCCACAATCAGTTTCCAAATAGTGCATTGCGGGTCGGAGAAAAATAAATCCTCCATGACCTTCCTCTTCTTGCAGGGGAGTAACTCTTCATCCTTTAACTATAGCTGCTTCTGGAGTTCCTCTTTCTCTTTCTAGAGTTGGTCAATCTCTACAACAGACACTTGGTACTTGTTCCTCCATGACTCTAACTCTTGTCGCAACTTCTTCATAGCAACCTCTGACTTCTCAGTTTCAGACATGAAAACATAAGTGGGCTCCCTTCTTGGAGGTATAGGGTCTTGGCGAGAGTAAGGCATCTTCAGCTTGATCGCCCTATTCCTTACCCACTGGAGATATGGTATCCATAGACACACAGTTGGGCCTTCCCAAACTATTCCTATCTTTCTTATGCAAATGCTTCCAAGCTTCCACGATCTTCTCTCGGAGTTCTCGATTATCCTCGAAGAAGACACTCTCAACTTGTATGCTCTTAGGTGGTTCCTTCAATGGATATCCCAACTGTCGGCGGGCTAAAATCGGATTGTAACTGACCCCTCCACCGGAGCTGAATAATGGTACATTAGCAAAATCTCTACATCCATCAACAATCAAAATTCCATCATACTCGCGGCTATACCAATCGATGTCAGCATGAGTCAAAGCCATAATCTTTTCTGACCAACGCTTATCATTGAGGTGCCAAAAAGAAACATATTTGGGCAAGTGGGTAAGGAACCATTTATATAATAAAGGCACACAACACGTGATCATTCCTCCACCACGAAGGTTTCGGAGATGTATAGAGTCGTAGGTGTTACCTAATAGAGTCGGCACTAGATTGTTCTTCATGAAGATCTTAATTGCGTTAAGGTCCACAAACCCCTCAAAACTTGGAAATAGAAATACCCCATAGACAAGTAAGGTGAAGATTGCCTCGAATGGAGCCTTGTTCGTAAAATCGGTATAAAATGAAGCTTTTTCAAATAAGAAATCTGTACTCAAACCGAAAGTCCCATTTTTAATGACCAAGTTGTCCTTAACATCGGATACGTTGAGATAAAGGGTCTTAGCGATGTCTCTTTCTTCGGGATCCTTTTCTAAGAAAGGAAAAGGGGATTCTTCTAGAATGGGTAACCCTACTAAGAAAGAGTACTCTTCTAAAGTTGGCAACAACTGATAATCTGGAAAAGTAAAGCAGTGATACATCGGATCATAGAACTGTAACAGAGCGGAAAGTAGGTCTTCATTTGCTTTACGTCTCAACAAAGATAGTAACTTCCCATATTTACTCTTGAACCTCCCTTGGTCTTCAATCAAAGCTCCCAACTCCCTTAGGTCATCCAATTTGGGACTCTTAAAAGTATATTTTAGAGTATTTCGTCTATCCATAATGTCCTACAATGTTCATGAATAAAGGGTAAATCCCATGAAGTCCAATGTAGTATGATGCTATATGAATGCAACAAACACAAGTAAGCACATAAGGGAACACAAAGATAAACAAACAAAGGTCCTAGGTTTGCAACGAGCATGGAGCCAAGGGTATACCCATTCCCAAAGGATAAGGACTAAAGGTGGATGGTACCTGCAGAACTGGGTTCTAAAAGAAAGGTCCCAAAGTCATTAGCCCATCTATCGGATATTATCAATTTCTCAACTAACTCGAGGATTAATAATATTCTCAAGAGAACTTCTTTTGAGTGTAGCTTCGCGTAGCACTATTTCGGGACTTACTCCCTTATAGCCTCGCACTACGCCCTAATAAAGGCCAAAGTGGGGGTTAAAGGTAACTACGGTCCTTAGTATCATGGACTCCAATTGAGAATAGTAAAAGTTTTCACGACTGAACTCGTTCAACCGAACCATTTTCAAAAGGGTCTCAACTAAGCGGGATTCTCGAGTCAACTTAGTTGGGACTCACTCCCTATAAGTCTCATCGAATATATCACCATCCTATCATAATTTCTCTCAAGTCCGGGTGTAGGAATTTGTCTCACCACTCAAAAGTATCAACCCAAGGCAAGAAACAAGTATACAAGTAAACAGTTAAACAAATATAAGCAAATATTTAAAACAAAACAAGTTAGGGAAACCCACTGAGAAGTCCCCAGTGAAGTCGCCATTTCTGTCGCGGTGAAAATTGGATACCAAACTATTGATTAGTTTGAATCTTTAATTCATTTTGCAACCGAACTTTGATTTGTCCAAAGGAAGGGATAAAGATTGAAATACCCACAATGCAATGCAAATGCAAGGTTAAGAGAGTTATAGGTTCGGGGGTTGGTTAAACTTAGGGAAGGTACTAGCATCCTAAGTTTCTATAGTACTCTACAGGAACCTCTTGTTTTATATTTGTTTATTGCTAAGTGTTTATCTGCTTAAGGTTTAAAGACCTAGGGGTTTATTTCTAAGTATACTCGATAAGATATCGCATCTTATGCCTACATATCCTTACGGGAGTGGAATCAGAGTATTTGTAGTTCCCCTAAAGGGTTAGAGGAGTTCTTTGACTGTGGTCAAAGTTCCTACGGGTTTAGGGTAGTTGATTTGATTAAGTTTAGGAGAAGAGATGTGTCTTCATTTTAAGGGAGATGTAACCGCCACAGGTTGTAGGAAAATAGTCTTTGCATCGTCTTAAGAAAAGGACTTATATACTCGGATAGGGATCGACGAGGTACACCTTTATCTCTCTTAAGGCAAAGTCCCTACGGCTTGATTGTATTTTTGTGGGGTGGAGATTCTATCTCGCTTAAGATGATTTGGCATCTTTTCTCTATTGTGTTTGAATATTTGTTGTTTTGAATTGATTGTTTGAATATTGTATGTTGAATTGTTTTTTTTGTATCTAAGTTGTAAAATAAAGACAAAGGTCCTCCTATGGGGTAGGATCTATCTTAAGTGATCGACTTGAATGGGATCAAGGATCGGGGGGAGGATGATGCAAATGAGATGCACTACACACAAGTGTCGACTCATGTGTAGGGTTTTCCTTTGGACGGAATGCAACGCGATAATGATAAATTGCGATAATATAAATGCTGAAGAATAAATTGCGAATAAAGTAAACCATACACAAACGCATGAAAGCGCTAAAGCGTGTGAATTGTGAGTGTAAATTGGTGCGAGGGATGGAAATATGCACGATTGATTAGGTTGATTAAGGGTGTGATTGATCTTAATTGTTTTGATTTCATTTGGTTGATTGATTTTAAAGGGATTAAAATTAAACTCTAAGTTTTCGAATAAAAGTACCACAATGGCTTAACGTATTTATCTAAAAAGGGAAATTAATTTACTATGTTTACCATTAAATTATGCTGATTAGATAAAATAGCCTTGATTATTTGTTTTCAAAAAGTTAATTAAACATTCAAATATGGGTGATTTATTCATAAAAGGTTTTTTGGTGAATAATGCTTATTTGATGAGAAACAAAAAGGATTAAATTAATTAGTTAGTGAAATATTTAGCCATTAATGCAAATTAAATTAAAAGGTTTTTTCATTTAAAGGTATAATAAGATAAGTTATATTTTTTAATAATTGATAAAGGTTTTGTTATTAAAGTAAATTAATGATATTAATAAGTTTAAGAGAATAAATTATAGAATTGAATTTAATTATAAAAAAAAAGGAGATTTATCATTATCATTATTATTTTTATAAAACTAGGATTAAAGGTTTAGAATTATATTAAAATAGATTAATGGTTTTTCAGTTGATTAAGGATTAAGATGGTTGTTTAAGTGTTAACGTGGTGGGTGGTGTCGTGTGTGAGTGATTCGCAAACATGGACAAAACATGGAAACAATAAAAGCGAAAAAAAAGAATAGACCCTAATCCCTTTCGTCCCTAACCCAGATCTCTGTTCTCGATCTCGCCATTCTCATTCGCCTTTCGCTTCTTCCTTTCTATCTCGTCTGCTTTAAACCTGAAACACAAAAACAAACCATCAGAAGTTTGAGAAATTTCGACATGGACGGAGGATTACCGTAGGTCGGGGCGACAACGGCGAAAGCTTTGTAGGTGTGGGGCTTGCAGCAAGTGACGATGGCCTCGTCGTTGGAAACAGAGAAGTGCCCCTTTTGCTCAAATCTCTTAGGTTCGTGCGGTTAGGTCTCCTTGGTAATGATTCGAACTTCGCCTCCTAGGGTTTTTTTCTGGTAGCTTCGGTTTCGTACCATAGGGTCTTTTTCATGAATGATTTCCTTTTCCCCTTCATCTCTTTAAATAGGAATCTTGAGAATTAATGTCGTGTTTAAAGTCTGATTAAAATAGTTGAATGTTTGATTTAAACATTTTGAAGATTGATTGGAACTTTCTGTTTTAGGGTAAATCAGATTGGAAAACTTCCTTTCTTGTTCCAATCTTCTTAAATATCTGTTAAATGATAATCAATTCTTTGGTACCACATCAATCCATCTACGTTCAATGTTGGAGTTTGGACTGGGATATTATGATCTTCTTGTGGAATATCCTCCAACGGTTTTTGCTAATTTCGGATATTTCATTTGTAGGTGTGAAAAGCAAATACGAGCTTGTTAGGCCAGGGTGAATAGATTTGAATACAAACCATGTACTGACTTTGGGGGATGGTGATGTTTTCTTCTTCATCACATTTTTTTCAAATGGATATGTTCTCTTGACTGAAATGCGGTGGCTCCGTGAATAAGTGGTTTCATAGGTAAATGACATGAGTTGGAATTGTTGACAGGTGACGATATTGGTGGTAACAGGTTTTCAGTATGAAGCTTCAAAGTAGACTCAAGGTGTTGTTATGTTGTGAGATAACCACCGAGAGTTCCGAGACCTGGTGTACTGTCTTCTTCACAATGTTTTTTTTTCTCTTCTTGTTGTTTGTTGCAGCTGGCGATGTGTACACACTGTCCTTGTGAAACTTTTGAATCTTGTATAAACATGTTGTCTGTTTATGTATTATATCTTGAAATGAAATTGGTAGCAGTTTGAGTGGTTCTGTTCTGATGGATGCGGCACAACTTTTACGAATGTGAGGAGCAGTTTCTACGCGAGAACGCTTGATTCCTGCTGAATCAATCTGGAGCTAATTGGTCTCGATTACCGGCTGCGTTGAACAGGTGGTGGCGATGGAGATAACTCTGAATGGAAAGATCTCTGTGAATTTGTCCTCCTATTTCGAAAAGTGATAAGTGTTTTTCTATGTTTCCTTGGTTTTAGTCCATAAACACTTTAGACCCTGGGCAACTGTTACAAACCTCCGATTTAATCTATGGTAAATTTCTTCGCAGGTGTGACAATGGAGGTGCGGTGGAAACGATACGCCGGATACTAGCTCTTGAACGCGACAGACCTGTGCAATAGCTGTGGGAAATCGCAGGGTGCTTGGCATCACTTTGAGTTGTAAAAGGTTGCTGGTGTTATGTTTTCGAAGAGAGAGAGCTTCTAAACATCGACGGTTCGCAATCTTGCTGCTAGCAATGAGTACACACTGTAAATAAAAGTGTTGGTCTTGGTTGTGATGGTGCTGATTATGGCGGAAGTAGATGGTGGCGGCACCGACTCTGAGAGCGTCGTCAACATGGTCATGCCATAATGGAAAGATGAGTACACTCAGTTTTAACTCCTTTTAGTTAAACTCTCCTTGATCGTCTTGGTATTTTATGCTGAAACCGTATTTATCTAAATTCACCAATATCATCTTTGACATCGTGTGATATTGATGTAGGTGCGAGCACATCAACCTCTTCAGCATGGGGGTTGACGTTCTTAGTTGAGATGAACGTCGAGAAAGGGGGACCACCAACCTCGGAGATACGAAGATGGGGAACCCATTGCATTAAGTTCATTAGAGGGTCCTATCATCAATCTTCACTGACATTTAATGTTAGTTTCGCTGAAGTTATTCAAGGTATGGATATCGCCTTCTGATTCTTCTTATGTGCGCCGTTTCTGCTCTGATTTAGTTCCAACCTGCTGCAAGCTTGCTATTCTTTTCTTATGTAAATGTTTCTGGAAAATGCAGTGCTTAACAGCTCCAAGTCTCCAATACGGACGACATTTTGTAAGCTCGAAGTAAGGCCCTGGCGCTTTTTCCATTCCTTTCTGCATGAATATGGTTCAGGTGTTTCTCTCAACAACAAACATATTGTGATGGCCCACTTGTTACATTGAATTGGAAACCTCGAGTTGCAACCAGAGTTTTACGAGCAGCCCGCAGGAAAGACTCTTTTGTATCTGTCAACCCCAATTGAATTGTCCGGATTTTCCGAGATAGAAGAAATAATAGCAAAACTGCTAGTTTGTATGTGCTTCAAATTGGAGCCTTTGATCTCAGCTTCTCTGCCTGGTCGAATAGGTTGCAGTGAAGGTCGTTGCGTGGCAATAACTCCAAAAAAGCTTCTTGGCTTAACTCAACATGGCGCAGAGTGGCAATCCGGTGCAAAGCAAGGAGGTTGCCTCTAATTTCAGCTAGATCTCCAGTGGGTTCATGGCTACATCCACAGTTCTTCTATTCATATTCTTCAGCCAAGCGATGCTGGATGAGGAACAAGCTTTGGTCTCATTATTCTTTCTGATCCACCAGAAAAGTGATAACAGAAAAAGTGGTACGCAGACCATTTGGCATGATATTCAGACCCAAGAGGAAGCACATGATCGGGGAGAGACGTGATAAAAGAACCTGTCAACTTCTGTCTTAATGCAAATGTAAGACGGACAACACGCAATTTTACGAACCTCTTTGATAATTATTGTTGTTCAATTAACGAGCTTACTGTAGAGTCTTGATATTGTAACCTTCACATAATTATAAAGTGCTTTTACTCTTTTAAAATCCATTGTATGCCTTTATAATCGACTGCTACTTGGTGTGAATGAAATTGGAATATTTGATGCTCACCAAGTCAAGCCAAAAGCCAAGCAGTTAAACCAATGAATCACTTAAAGAACGGTAAATGTTACAATGGAGGATCACAATCAGGGAATTTTAAATGACTTTCTATGCAAATAATTCAACCCGTGTTTGAGCTTCTAAGTTTGCTCCTATAGCCACTTCACCAATTGAATTTCAAACTTTGATCTTAACATGAGCTCGCATTGTGGGCTAATCATGAGATTGGCTCTTGTGAGGTTCCAGTTTACGCGGCCTATGCTTCCATTTCCAAAACGTGTAACAGCCCCAATAATAAGAATTAATCAAATGATGGAAAGTGATGAGCTCCCCCATGGTAGAATAAAATCCAAATCAATCTAGACTGCTTTTGATCTTCGGAGTCAGATAAAATACTTGAACCTGCCACTGGATACTTAAAGGATGGAATCGTCATAAGCATAATCTTGAATCAAAATCAAATAGCCATGTTGTAAGTGTCATCTCCACCTTACCACGCCGGCACGAGCTGGTTAGCCATAGTAAACATACACAACGGCATGACGGTAACGTGCAAAAGGATAACAAAGAAAATGCCCGAAGAGGTGGAATCTTACGGTCAAAAATTAGGGTGCAACAGTTGATCCTAGCTTATTCTCTTCCATTGATCTTAGCTAGATCAACTCATATAAGATCTCTAATTTGATCGTCTGGTTACTGCTAATCCTTTGACTAAACCACCATTCTTCAAAGCTTTCACTCAGCAGAATCAAAATTGTAAAATCTTTCCCCCCAAGCCTTTTAATTGATCCTCTGGTTACTGCTACTCCTTTGGAAGAACCCCCCTTCTTCAAATATTTCACTCGGCTGAATCCAAATTGCAAAGACTTATGCAAAGACCTCTAAATCAACCCTTGATCTTGTAGTAAAAACCCTTATAGTCTTATCTAAAAAACCCCCAAAGAAAAACTCAACCCAATTTGATTACACCAACCTAAATTGGAACTTATCAATCTTTTCTTGATAACAAACAACAAAAATGATTATGTGTAGTTGTTGAATGCATGCAAAGAAAGGTTGAAGATGGTGAGAATTTTTGTGTCTTTCAAGTTGCAATTATGTAAAATGATGCATGAATGCACATTTATTATTATGTGTGTATGTAGAAATAAAATGAGCAAAATAGATTTTTTTAGCCAAAATGCAAATTTTGAAAGTTGAAACAGAATGTATTGACTCCAAACTAGAATGAGTCACTATATAAGTTGAAGGAGTCAATACAAGCCAAGAAGAAATTGATGCATTAAAGGTAGTAGCCAATTGTTTGAAAAAGTTCTTCAGAAGTAGTCGACTCCAAACACAGGGGAGTCGACTCATTTGATGAATGTATTGACCCATCCCTTTAATGTATCGATACATTGAAGGAAATGGTGTTTGCTTGAAATGGCCTTTCAAATGGAGTCGACTTCAACTATGAACGAGCCGTCCCATTCGCAAGATGTATCGACTCATCTTGCCTATGTATCGATACATTAGAGGCATATTTAAATCCTTTGAAGATAAACTCAGTATGTATTATTTGATATCCTCTTTGGCTCAATATGATGATGAAGAGCACGGAAAGAAGCATTGATTTTTTGCAATCAACATGTATTTGTTGTTGTGCTTAGTTGGAAAAATCATTTTTATTGATAAGAATGCAACATATAAAGACATTGTATGCCTAATATACTTCAAATAAGTAGACAATATCCATGATTTCTTGGAGAGTTGCATTACGCCCAATTGGATGGAGAAAGGAATTTCAAGACTAGACAGTTATATAGAAACATGTTGAAATTACTACGAATTTTTAGAATATTCTTAAATATAATATGTATGAAAATGGTAGAAGATCCTAGAACTATAATGTTTATGAATATGGTAGAACAATCTAGAACTATAAGTATATAAAAATGATAGAATAAACTAGAACTATCATGATACTCATCTATCATGAAAATTCTAGAAAAAAACTAATGTAACGTGGAAATATTCACCATCATTAAGAGGGTGGTGACTTGAGCTTATAAATAAGTAATTGGTATCTTTAATTAATCATCTAAGAAATAAATGACATAGCCTTATTCCTAAACAATTCTCTAAAACTATCTTTTATCAACTATTGACTAATCAACTAACAAAAGTGGCATCAGAGATACGTTCGGTCATATATTGGGCGTAGTTATATTACCTACCTAAAATTCTAAAATCCTTCAAACTACTAAAAAAGTTTTCTTTGTATTATGAACCCACTCCAAAAAGAAATTATAAACTATGGATAACACCACTCAATCATCATATATTTTTGTCCCTAATTTTAATGGTGAAAATTATGATTTCTGGCGTGTTAAAATGGAAACATTTTTTTCATCTCAAGATTTATGGGACATAGTAGAAGAAGACTTCACCGTTCCCGCGAATACTTCAGCTCTTAATGCAACTCAAGAAAAAGAGTTGAAGAAAAATAAACAGAAAAATTCAAAGGCGTTGTCCACCTTACAACAATTGTGACTGATGCAATTTTTCCAAGAATTGTAGGATCTAAGACTGTCAAAGAAGCGTGGAACACATTACAATAGAAGTTTCAAGAAAGTGATAAGGTACGTGCCATTAAACTTCAATCTCTAAGAAGAGATTTCAAACTATTGAAGATGAAGGAGTCTAAGACAGTTAAAGGTTACTATTATAAAGTTAATGAAATAGTTAATCAAATGAGAGCTTTTGGGGAGGAAATTCTTGACAAGAAAATCGTTGAAAAACTTCTAGTTATTATGCCCCTAAAGTTTGACCCAATCGTGAAAACAATTGAAGAAGTCAAAGATCTATCCACTCTATCACTGACAGAACTTGTGGGCTCTCTTGAAGCATATGAGCAAAGATTCTATAGGCTTAAAGAAGATACACTAGAAAATACCTTCCAGTTAAAGCTAAAATTTCAGCCCCAAAATAAAGAAAATGGAGGAAAGAAAAATTATGGAGAACAAGCTAGATAAAAATCCTCAATGCAATATATGCAAAAGACTAGGTCACGCAGAGAAAAATTATTGGTACCGTAATATGCCACAATGCAACCATTGCAAGAAGTTCGGGGACGTACAGAAAAATTGTCGCAACAAAAATAGACATCAAGCTAATATCGCAAAGGAGCATGATCAAGAACAATTAATGTTTTATGCCACTCAAGACTCAATCAAAGAAAAAGGTGGAAGTTGGTACTTGGATAGTGGATGTAGCAATCACATGGCCAAAGATGAGACTATTTTCAAGAGCATTGACGAGTATGTCAAAGTCAAAATTTGACTGGGAATGGAAGAGTGGTTGAATCAAAAGACAAAGGCACTGTCATGGTGGAGACAAATAAAGGTACATGACTCATCCATGATGTTTTACTAGTTCTCAGCATAAAAGAAAATCTTCTAAGCATTTTCCTAATGATGGAGAGAGGCTACACACTTCACTTTGAAGGAGGTGTATGCAAAATCTTAGACAACAAAAATAAAAGGTCTGAGATAACCCAAGTGAAGATGAATAAGAGCAATAGAAGCTTCCCGCTAAATTTAAAATATGCAACTAACATTACCATGAAGGTACAAGATGATAATTCATGGCTCTGGCATAAAACATTTGGCCACTTCAACACACATGCCTTGAAGTTATTACATGAGAAGAACGCGATGAGAGATATTCTAAGCATAAAAGAGAATAATGAAATGTGTGAAGGATGTCTCCTTGGTAACTAACACCGATTTCCATTCTCAACAAACGGAGCAGGGAGAGCGAAAGATATGTTGGAATTGATACATACTAACGTCTATGGACCAATGAGGACACCATCACACGAGAATAACATGTACTTCATACTATTCATTGATGACTTCTCTAAAATGACATGGGTCTATTTCTTAAAATAAAAATTAGAACTTTTTGGAGTATTCAAAAGGTTTAAGGCCCTTGTTGATAATCAAAGTGGAAAACGGATAAAAGTACTAAGAATTGATCGAGGAAAAAAGTACACCTCTCACGAGTTTGACAGATTTTGTAAGGATGAAGGCATTGAGAAACAACTTACGGTCGCATATTGTTGCTACCGCGAAAATAAGGTGTCGGCAAAACAGAAGAGTCGTCACCTTTCATTATTTATCCCTCAGAACAGGAAAGGAAACGATCGGAAAAACCTGACGAAAAGGTATAAGACAAGGTCATCGCAACCAATGTCTGGATTCGGGAGTCGGTTATGCAAGGGGAAGGTATTAGCACCCTTCATGCCCATCGTACTCTATGGGATCCACGCTTGTTGTGTTTATCTGACGGGTTGATTTAACTATCTACCTATCAAGGCTGGTCTGAAAAGAAAAGAAAATGACTCGGCAAAGCGTCGCGCTTTATGCCTACGTATTCTCATTAGAGAATGAGAAATCAGAGTCAATGCAGTTCGACTAACTACGGGTTACGAAGAAGGTGGCTCGCCAATACATCAGTATTGTGCCTACGTACTCTCAACAGATATGAGAGATCAGAGCTTACGTAGTTCGGGATAATACGGATTACGGGGGTTCAGATTCATCTGTTTTTCCGAGTAAGGTTAAGAAACAGTTCCAGCAGTTTGGTGTACGCAGCTCGACCATTGGAGACTTAGGCGTTACCGTTCGCAGTAGAGCTGGGAGTTAACGACACTCTTTTCTTCAAGAAAGCTTCCTTTGAATTATGGGCCCACAGGGCAAAAAGGTTTGAAGTTTGTTTTCTATTTTTTACGGAAGAAGTGTTTTTTATGGTTGTCTGTAGTTTGTACAGCTCTAGAGACTATGACTTAGGAGCGAATGCGTCGCATATCGTCCAAAGTATGTATACTAAACACTCTAGACGATTGAGAGGAGGCCGCTCAATTATCATTACCCAAGTAGCTTAAGGCTCGTAACGCGCTTGTACTAACTTGCCTTTATTACGTCTTTTACTGTTGTTTGAGATGAGAAGAGAACGAACTCTACGGGGAGACTATCAAGTCCTAATGTTTTCATGCCAAGGATTCATCCTATGGTTAAGGTTTGAAACAGGGCACTCCTAGAAGTTATCATGCATAGGTTTCAACCTAAAGTTCTATCATCACTTAGTTATCAAAGAAAGTGAGATTCCTAGGGGATCATGTCAATGGAGTACAGAAACAGACAAAGCATCAGCTTGAACAGTAAATAGATATACAGATAAACAGTAAAGATGCACATGCAATGCAACAATACAAGCAGAGCGAGACTCACTCAACCTCTAGGCAATCAAGCAGAGAAGAAAACAGACAAGCAGAGATAGACAGACTCAATCTCTAAGGCTAACACACAGATGAAAATAAAAACACCACGCAAGCAAGGGAAGGATCACCTCAACCCTTAATGCAAACAAGCAGAGGGAGACTCACTCAACCTCTAAGCAGTCATGCTCCTAGCCTAAAGTAATCTAAACATGGACTTATTCTAATGCATCAAGCAATTCAAACAAGGGAGAGAAACCAAAATGAGCACCAAAGGAATCATCCCAGGCTACATTAGGTTGGAGGTATATCAACACCAGAGTCCATCATGGGTTCCACCTCTTGAGGAATGCACATAATCTAACCAAAGGAAGGATTAGGCTCTCCCAAGAGGGATCCTATGTCAATAGGACAGAAAAGACTAGGTATTAGTCCTAGATATAAATCTAAGGGTAACTGATTGTAGTGTATCAACACAGAATGTCCATCTCAGGTTCAACCTGTTGAGGAATGCACAGAATCAAACCAAGGGAAGGATTAGGCTCTCCCAAGAGGGATCCTAAGAAAAAGACTTTGAGATGGATGACAGTGTATAAACCAAGGGAATATACCATGCCAAGAATGTCAATCCAAGGCTCAACCTCCTGAGGAATGCACAGAATCCAACCAAAGGAAGGATTAGGCTCTCCCGAGAGGGATCCTCATCAAGACTTGAAGGATAAAGATAGTACAAACCAAAGGAATGTACTATACTGGGGACTGTCAATTCAAGGCTCAACCTCCTGAGGAATGCACAGAATCCAACCAAAGTAAGGATTAGGCTCTCCCAGGAGGGTTCCTCTTCAAGACTTGGATAAGGAGGGTAGGTCAAGGCCCAAGGAGGAAATCACATAGGGGATAGAAGGCAACACAACACTCCTAAGAAACCCTACAGGCTAGCTATAAGGATCACCTAAGCTAGGGGAATCAAAATCTCTATCAAGGCTTTAGAAAAGTTCTAATGAGGTATCTACCTACTTACCATTCTATCAAGAAGGAATATGGGACCTAGAATCATCTAATGGCCCTCTACAAGGTTAATCTATGAAGTTCTCTAAGCTAGGATCACCTAAACTAAAGTTAACTTGTAAAATGGGGAACTAATTGAAAATCATTCCTAAAAATTCTAAGGAAAATACTATATTATCCTACATGTATCAACATTCTATGGTACAAAAATCAAGGGCTAAACCTAAATCAAAAGGCTCAAACTAAATCTAAAACCTCAAGGGTACACTAAAGGGATCCAACAATGAATACTCCTAAACAACTATCCCAAAATCCTATTTAGAATCATCTAAAAATCTCAAAAAAAATCACATAACGCCATCAACATGTCTATCACCAGCACACAAAATTTCAATATCAAACTCAAAAGTATGAGTGAGAAATAAAATCATCAAGCTCAGCATACCATTTTTCAATCATTAAAAACATACTAAAATAGAAAATATACCATTAATTGAAAATTCATGAAAATAGAAATTTAAAAAATGTGAGAAAATCCTAAACACATCAAAGTGTTCACATGATTTATTTCAGGAATTAATGACAACAATTACAATTTTTACATGAATTAAAACTAACAAGTATTAAAACAAAAAAATAAAAGAAAAAAGAAATTAAAAGAATTAAATGGAGGTGTAAGCAGTAATTAATCCATGTGTAAATTCGTGTGGGCTTCTTTTGAGGGGTGCGAACAGCGTTTTAATCAAAGCCCAGCTGAGTTCACGCTCAGCTATTATTCACTAATTAAATGAAACAGACACGGGGGGTGTGTGAAGTAACGGAATCATGCATTATATTGGTTTGGGCCTATGCGCGTGTGTGTGTGGGGGGGGGGGATAGCAAATCACTTAAGCTTCTTCTCTGGGTGTAAGATGCGTATACGAAGTCAAGGCTTTACCATGATCCAGTGGCTCATAAGCTTCTTCTCCATTTGAACTCAGTTTGGGAGGGAAGAACCACGACGGCTGCGGTGGCGAAACCACCTTCTTCTCCGGCGAAGGGATGAAATTACAGGTCATCAAACCTCACTAAAATCTACATGGTTCTCTTCATTTTTCCACAAGGATTTCAAATATGCTAACCAAATTCACTAATTCTCCACACACAATCAGATTCAAAGACAAACAGAAAACGGTGTCATCCAAGAATCAACCTATATCGTGCCAAATTCTACCCTAACATCATCTAGGATTCAAAGTGATCCTAACCACATGTCGCTATGGTGTTAAATGCGCATAATTTAAGAGGAATATTGAAGAGTAGGAACCTGATTCAGAGCTTCGAATATGGTGACTTTCAAGGCTCCACTTGCTTCCAAAAGATGCAGAATCTTCCACTTAACGATGATGAAGAGTTCTTGAGGTTCGATTTCTTCTGAAACTCCTTCAATATCCAAACTCGAAAATCCAACTTCAAGCATCTTCCACAAACTGCTCTAACTGATTCTCAACAGAAAATGGCACTAGAAGCTTCTAAAAATGATCCAAAATCTATTTATAATCTATTTTGATCCATTGGGGGCCTATTCATGGCCCAATTTGTGATTTCCAACTTTCAACTTTCTTCCAAAATTTCACTTATGGCAGCCACGAATTTGCCTTGTTCTTGCTCTCAATCCACTTCAGATCACTTGCATTGAGTGTGTAGAGTGTAATTGAATGAGTTCCCTCCTTTGATTTCAACCAAAGATGTGTGCTTGAAGTGTTACTTCATCATGAAGTAATCCACCAAAATGCCATGATATGAGTATCAACTCAAAATTCTAACAATGTCAAAGTGCTTAGAACTTCTTTTCCAATCAAAATGAGTATCAATTTGGCTTGAAAACATCCAAATTACAATTGTTTTGAATGTTTCCATTTTAATTCATTAAAATGGCCTTTTTGAGAAATTCCTTCAACCAATGCTTGCTCTAATCTATATCAATGGACTCTTGATACTTGGTTGATCTAAAAACAACATTTTGAGCAACTTTAAAGTTGTACAAAAACTCCATTTGAGGCTTGCAAGATAGTGAAATGGACCCATAATGCAAAATGACCTGTAATTCCAAATACCCAAAATACCCTTGACTTGTCAAAGCCATAACTTGAGTTCTATAAATCCAATCATGGACTTCTAGTACTCTTTATAAAGCTAAGGGAATAAGGAACAACATTCATGTTGACCAAAAGTTCATAGGAATCATCCTTCTAGGGCAAAAGTGTCATGCAAGTTGGGTAACTTTCAAGCTCCAAATTCACAAGCCTCAGATGACTTGTAACTTGTCTGGCTCATAACTTGAGTTCTGTAAAACCCTATCAAGGACTTATAGTACTCAAATTAAATCTACGATCATGCCCTACAACAATCATGTTGGGGTCAAGATGAGATGAAGATCACATCTTGAGTTAAGTGGTCTTGAAGTCAGGGGCCAAGCTAGGGGATTTTACACTGTCAAGCCTTAGAAACCCTAGCCTAAATCTTCTCAAACTCTTCAATCATGATGTTTTAACCTTGGAATCATCCTTAGAACATCTCAATGTATCAATCCATGGTCACATGGCTCTTGAATTAGGTCTCAACCTTCTTCAAATCATCAGTTGACTTAGGGTTGACCCAGTCAAACCCTAGTTGCACCAATCATGGTTGAAGCTTCTTAATCTTGCATAAGGACTTGTCTGAGCTCCCAAATGAACTTCAAAACTTCTCATGAACTCTCTCAAGACCTCAAGTCCAAATTCATGGCCTCAGAATCATATGATGATCTTCCCACAACTCTCAAGTTAGGAGACCCACATACTTGGTTTCAACCACTCTCTCTGAGGATCTTAGACTTCTCTAATAAGGATATGAACCCTTGAACACTTGAATAACCTTATTAGCTAGATTCATAGTCTTGTATAGCTCTTGATTGGTAATCATACCTCTTGATCTCCTGCACACATGTCAATGAAATGCAAATGATAATGCTAATGTGAATGAAATGAAACACAAGCTAGGTAAAGAAATATTGGGCAAATTTTGGGGTACAACACATATTCTCTTCAACAAAATGGTATGTAAAAGAGAAAGAATTGCACATTCAGGGACTTCCTAACACATCCTGGGCTAAAGCAATATTAACTCCTGTTTACATACTCAACAGATGTCCAACTAAGGAAGTACAAGATAAGACTCCAATTGAAGCTTGGAACGGAAATAAACCATCAAAAAAGCATCTAAGGGTCTTTGGATCTATATGCTACATTCATATTACATACGTGAAGAGGCACAAGCTTGAAGACAAGACTATACAAGGTATCTTCCTGGGGTATAACATAATCTCTAAAGGCTACCATGTCTACAACTTGTTAACAAAAAAACTCATCATCAGTCGAGATGTTGAAGTTGATGTGAATGCTTCTTGGAATTGGGATGAAGAAAAAGTGGAGAAAAACATCCTTATACCAACTCAACTACCTCAAGAAGAAGCCGAGAAAGAAGACCCAGGTGAATCTGCTTCACCTCCACTACAACAACATGATCAAGAACTATCATCACCAAAGTCTACTCCAAGATGAGTAAGATCTTTGGTGGATATATATGAAACCTGTAACTTAGCCAAATTTGAACTTGAAAGCTTTGAAGAAGCGTCAAAGCAGGAAGTATGGGTCAAGGCAATGGAAGAAGAGATAAAGATGATGGAAAAAAACAACATATGGGAGTTAGTAAATCATCCCCTTGAAAAAGATATCATTGGGGGTTAAGTAGGTCTATAAGAGAAAGCTTAACCCTGATGACACCATACAGAAACACAAGGCAAGACTAGTAGCTAAGGGTTACTCATAACAACCTGGGATTGACTACAATGAGACATTTGCACCAGTAGCTCGTCTTGATACCATTAGAGCTCTAATAGCTCTTGCGACACAAAAAGGATGGTGTATCCATAAACTAGATTTCAAATCTATCTTTCTCAACGGCGTACTTGAAGAAGAGATCTATGTGGAGCAGCCACAAGGATTCATGTCTGAAGGAGAAGAAAGCAAAGTGTTAAGACTAAGAAAAGCACTCTACGATTTGAAGCAAGCACCTCAAGCATGGTATAGCATAATCGATCACTATTTCATGGTTCAAGGTTTTAGGAGGAGCAAGAGTGAGCCTACACTTTACATCAAGTTTTAAGGTCAATACACTCTCTTACACTCTCTATATGTAAATGATCTTATGTACACGGGAAATAATACTAAGATGATTATGGAGTTTAAAGAAGACATGATAAAGACTTTTGAGATGACCGACCTTGGTTTGATGAGTTACTTCCTCGGTATAGAGGTAAGTCAGAGAAATGAAGAGATATTCATCTCTCAAAAGAAATACACATAAGGCTTACTTATGAAATTCAAGATGTATGGTTGCAAAACTGTCGCTACTCCATTCATGACAAATGAGAAACTACAAAAGAATGATGGAGCACCACAAGCTGATGCTTCCATATACAGAAGTCTAGTTGGAAGCCTCCTATATTTGACAGCTACACGGCTAGACATAATGTATGCTACAAGTCTTCTATCAAGATTCATGCAAAGCCTAAGTCAAATACACTTTGGAGCAGGAAAAAGAATTTTGAGGTATCTACAAGGAACAAAAGAATTCTGTATATGGTACACTACCGAAACCAACTCAGGATTACTTGGCTACACCGACAATGATTGGGCAACTTCAATAGATGACATAAAGAGCACCTCTGACTATGATTTCTCACTAGGATCTGGAATTTTCTCTTGGGCGTCGAAGAAGCAAGCAACAGTTGCACAATCCACAACAGAAGCAGAGTATGTGGCAGCTGCTGAAGCAACGAGTCAAGCTATATGGCTTCGTAGGATACTTGAAGACATGGGAGAAAAACAGGATGGACCTACTAAAATCAATTGCGACAATAAATTAGTAATTGTAATGGCAAAAAATCCAGTACATCACAACAGAACAAAACACATAGCAATCAAGTATCTCTTTATCAGAGAAGCTAAAGCAACTAAAGAGATCAAACTCGACTACTACGACAAAGAAGATTAAATTCCAGACATATTCACGAAGGCGTTGTTGAAACCGAGATTTGAAGAGCTACGAGCTATGCTTGGAGTCACAGAAATTTGCATCAAGGAGGAGTGTTGAAATTGCTACAAATTTTTAGAATATTCTTAAATATAATATGTATGAAAATGGTAGAAGATCCTAGAACTATAATGTTTATGAATATGGTAGAACAATCTAGAACTATAAGTATATGAAAATGATAGAAGAACCTAGAACTATCATGATACTCTTCTATCATGAAAACTCTAGAAAGAACTAATGTAATGAAGAAATATTTACCATCATTAAGAAGTTGGTGACTTGAGCCTACAAATAAGCAATTGGTATCTTGTAATTAATCATCTAAAAAAATCAATCACATAAGCTTCTTTCTAAACAATTTTCTAAAACTATCTTTTATCAACTATCGACTAATCAACTAACAACAAAACACTTGACTCATTCAAGTAATATTTGTAAACGAAATTTTATATAGTATTTCCTGAGTTTTTTTGGTTATCTATTTTTCAGGCATGGATATTGCATCATTTTCTATCTACTAATTCGTGGAAAATATTCAATGACTACGACAAAGAGTTTCCCTAGGACTTGTATGTTTTTTCCATCAAGAAAGAATCCATTGTCGACTCATATAAAATGGCTCGACGATGTGTCATGTCTACTCCATCTATACTACATATTATGGTGGATGGTATATGTTTATCTTCTTACATTAATCATCTTCATACACGTCCACTAGAAGTTATATGTTAGTACTTAGGATAACTATCATGCATAAGTTGAATCATGTACCCCTATTTATTGGAGCTTGTAATGAGGAAATTTAGCTATGTGCATATTTTCTCGAGGAATCCTTCTATTGCTGTTCCTTCTACTATGTTTCTTGTTAAAGTTGATTTGGAATGTATGTTTTTTAAGCAACATATCATTTTAGAGGAGCTGCGAGGTTTGTCGGCTGCTCATCCATAGGATATTGCTTATGATTGTGTAACATTAGTTTTTTCAAGTGTCACAGAAGCACCTTATTCCAATTCCAAAGGGATAACCCCCAATGCCAACTCATCGGGCGTATCCACTCGTTAATATATAGTTTTATATTGTAATCAGCTTTGTTTAATCTTTCATGAATCATGTTCTACTCTTCCAAAGTAAATATATATCTAATTTACCGTATTCCACGAGAACAAAACCTTTTTCAATGAATGTGTATCTCGTCTTTACAAATAGGTGTAAAATGACAAAGCTTATTATCAATGATACAAACATGTGCAATATTGTATATTCTTCTGATTGTATACCCACACTTTGAGTTGTTCATATCGGTTTCATAAAAAATAAAGTTCAGTCCTGCCTAAGAAATATTACCAACCAACTAAAAGTAGAAAAAAAATTCTTAAACCTATGTTTTAATATGGTGACGTTCTTTCAAAAAGAGGTGTGTTTCTAATTATGCCTCAACACAATCATGTTGGTAGTTGATTCTCAATCTTTGTAAAAATAACCATTTCTATTCAACAAATAGCATTCCAACCACACCACACTTACATTGCATAATCTTCTATTAATCCCAAAAATCACATAAAATCTCATATGTGAGTTAGTTTGCAAGGGATAATCATGTCCATTTTGAGTTTCATTCTGATATATGTCTTGTAAAATCACAGGCAACTTCTAAAATCTTACTACAGGGTGCTTTTGGCAAGGACGGATTGTACTCATTTGGCTCTCTTTAGGCTACTTCACTTTCTTCTAATACTCACAGCACACCTATTGTGCACACACTCACCACTTCTGCACCTCACACAGTAGTTTTGAATTCATATGCAAATGAAGGTAATCCCACTTTGGGACCTTCATTCTATGCTTAATGGCATAACAGGATGGATCATCCTCATCATGAGGCACTCAAAACTGTATTGAGTAAATGTAATATTTTTATTCCTGGGAAATCAAAATTCGATTTTTGTGTTGTTTGCTCTCTTGGTAATGTACATAGACTGCCATCATTTCATCCACTTCTATCTACAATGCACCATTTGATGGTTTCTTCCTTTGCCTTTAAATACCTACTTACAAGTTCAGATTCTTTCTCCAAAATCTGAAGTATACTCATATATTAACATTTTTTTTAAACCGTTAAAATGTAGTATCCGATTCTAAATGGGTTTTTTAATAAAAAATAAAAATAAAAATCTCATAATATTTATTATAAATAAAATTAAAAATTATATTATTTTAAGATAAAATATTTTTAAGTACTATATTATTTTTAATAAATATTATAATGTATTTTCAAATACAAAACATATCTAAATTCTATAAAATAATACTCGAATATTTAATATAAGAGAAATTAATAAAATACGGGAAAAATGTGTTCATTATATTAATGTATAAGATTCAAAAGAGAAAGATTGAATAGAATAAAGATAAAATTTAGTGAGGCGAGAAAAATCAATTTGCTATTTTGGAGTAAGACAATATAAGTATTAATATATTTTTTTAAAAACATATAACTATGCGGACCTAATGGGCTACTGTTGTACCCAAAAATTTGCCCAACCTTTTTTTAACTTGGTTTATGTTTCATTTCATTTTATTCTATCATTTGCATTGCATAGCATGATTCATTGAACAGAGGATCAAGAGGTTGTGCATAGCAAGAGAAGTCTTCTCAAAGTGTTGAGCCTAAGAAAGGGGTGTTGCTCAAGTTGGAATGGTCATCAGGTCATCTTGAAGAGGTCCATGGTCTTGTGAAAGGATGGATGGATGTATGTGGGTCAGCTCCTAACTTGGAGGTCAGTTGAAGAGCATCAGACGGTTGTGAATTCATGATTATGAATATAAGATGTTGAGAGAGCTCATTGAGTGCCTTGAGAGCCATTTGGAGTTTATTCAAGTTGTTGTGTGAGGTGAAAGAAGCCACAGTCAAGAATGTTGCATCTAGGGTTTTCATCTGGTAAATCCTCAGTTAACTGTGAAATTGAAGGAGGTTACAACTCAATTCCAAGTCTCTAGGGTCATGGGATGTTGTGTTGAGATGTCTAATATATCATTTCAAGATCAATTCATCAAGAATCAAGAGTGTGAGAAGTTACTAAATTAGGGTTCTCAGGGTAAAATCCCCTATTTAGTGCCTAACTTCAAGACCACCTATCTCAAGTTACAAGTCTCATCTCAACTTTTGGGCAACATGAAACTTGTAGAGCATGTTCTTAGCTTTCTTTTGTGTACTAGAAGTCCTTGATTGAATTTATAGACCTCAAGTTATGATCCAGACAAGTTACAGGTCATCAGATGAATGTGATTTTGGTAAACAAAAGTCAACCAACTTCCAAGCCATTTTTGACTTAAAAGGATGTTTCGCCTCAACTTTTGACCAACATGAAAGTTGTAGAGCATGGTCTTAGCTTTCCAAAGAGTACTAGAAGTTTTTTATCTGATTTGTAGAACTCAAATTATGAGATTTAATTCATTTGGAATTTTTTTCAAGGCAAATTTATACATATTTTGAGTGCAAATGATGTTCTAAATACAATACCAATTTTACATTTGCAATTTGAGGTCATTTTGTTGGTCATTTCCATGGTTTCTTCACCATGAAGTAACAAATGAAAAATCCACCATAAAATCAAAACAAGGCTCAATTCTTGGCCCTTTGATCAACTCAAGCCATGTGGAATTGATTTGGAACAAAATTGAGGCTGGTGCAGTGGAGAAAACACGAGTATGGCAAGTGAAAAAAGTGAGAAAATTTGAATTGGCAATTGGGCTTTAGGGCATGAATTAAAGCTCCATTCTCATATGAACCCAACATATAAAAGGTAAGCAAGCTTCCCAAACCCTTAGAGCTCGAATTGGTGGTGGAATTGCAGAAATAGAAACTTGAAAAAGCAAGAGAAAAGTGAGATTCGATTTTGGAGTTTTGGCCATTATCAAGTGAAATTGAGCTCACTAAAAGCTTCATTCAAATATTTGGAACGATTCTGGGCGATTTGCTTGAAGGTTCAGCCAAAGACAAGACCCAGTGGAGGTTCTCCACTAGGTAACTTCAAAATCACCATATCTCTCTATTTATGCCATGTTTCCGTGTCATTCTTGCATATTTAAGACGTCGGAATCATGTAGACCATTAATATGTAAAATGAACTGGAATTTGGTTTGATTTCTGTTTAGAGCATAAAACTTGTTGTTTGTATTTTGGATTGTTCTTGAGTTTTTAGAGCAAATGGAACATGGATTTGAACTCCTTGTGAAGTGTAGATGAATTCTGGACGTTTTGGTTGGCTGATTTTGAGTTTCACAATTTATGCACATTTCCTATTTGTCTTCGATTTACTTTGTATGTTGCTCAAAAATGAAAACCAAGGTTGGATTTGAGTTCCTCGTGTTGAGAGGTTGAATTTGGACTATTAGTTTGTTAATTTTGGTGAAGTTTTGATAACTGTACATGTCTGGTTACTATTTACGTTGGTGGGGTGGCCGGAGAAGATGGCCGGAAGGGATCTCCGGCCACCGTCTGTTTCCTTGGTCTTTTGTTGACTTCTCAATGGAGAAGATGACTTGGTGACCACACGATGCGTTTAATTTTCACATGGACGTTTGAGATTAAGACATAGCCTACACCTTGTTTTACCATGTTTCATTTGATCTCATTTAAATCTTCATTAATGCGCTGGCTCCTCCATATCCACATGATTTGATTACTAGATGATCACACAACTCTCATTGCATTCCACGCGGGTCCCTCTGTTGACCAGCCCTATTGGATTTGTTTGGAAACCCTGATTTTTTTTGGGCGCCTTGGGCCTCAGCTGCTATTTGCGCCCCCCTCTTGGCCCAATCTCACTTTCAACTGGCTTATTTTACTATTTGCACCGTTTGTTTATTTATTTTATTTTCATTTTCATTTTATTTTTGTTTATTATCTGTTTGCATTTAAATCATTTTTAATTACTTCCAATTATCCAAAAAAATCACAAAAATATTTTTTAGACACTTTGAGATGTCTTTAAATTTTAGAAAATTTTTATTTTATTTTTTGGTTTATTTTTCAATTAAAATTGGATTTTAATATTGGAAGTGTATTAATTGATTTAAATTGTGACATTGTGTGATCTTTTATTTGTTTCTTCCATTTCCTTTGGGTCCAATGATGAAAATTAATTCTCATACACTTGATGAGTTGAAAATTTTTTAGGACCATTTTGCCCCTGATTGGTTGACTTTAGGGTTGACTTTTGGTGCTTTCCTTTTGACCCTCGATTCTCCCATTTCAAAGTGGTACATCTTGAATTTAATTTTCTTTTGATGGTGCTTTGAGGGGATATTGGCCTTGTGCTTTTGGCTTCTGTTTGCCAATTTGTTTAGCTTTCTTGTGCATTTTATTTGGTAATTTTTGAACCATTTTCCTAATTTTGAGGTAACTTGCAAGTCAAGTTACCTCTAAGGGAGGTTCATACATGCACCTTGACCTAGTTTGATTTGGATATGACATTTTTGGATCCTTTGAGCTTTCAATCCCTTTTGTTTCATGTTGCTAACATGTTAAGGATGATGTTTGTTCAATTTTAGGTCATGATATTGTTTCTTCCTTATTCATTTGTTTGTTTGCTTTTGAGTTTTCAAGTAGGGTTTCTTTGTGTGAGTTTGCTTGCATTTCTTTGTGTTCTAGCTTGCATTTCTCTTTGTGATGACTTGCTTTTGCTTTTGAGCTTCCTCTTCATCTCCATTCTGTCTAATGACTTTGGAACCTCATTTAAGGTATCTTAGTCCCTCCTGAGGAGGTACTTGAAGTATACCTAAAGTGATGGATCCTTGAGGACTCTTTTGTGCTTCCTTTGCACTTGGTTTGTGATGCTCATGGTTGAGTACCTATTATGAGGTCCTTGCTGCCCTCATTTGGTCTCCCATCCTCACTTAGTTTTTTGTTTTGTTTTACCTTTCATTTGATTTAGTTTTGGTGATGTGGTTGATGTTGTTTGACTTAGGTCATTCCATCTCACTTTTGGTGCATCTTTGTGTAGTTTGTTCTTGTTTGATTGATTTCTTCTTATGCTCCTCTTCTTATTTCTCCTTTCTTGCATTTCCATATTGTTGCACCCCAAAATTTGCCCTCACAATACAAGACTTTGTGTTCCAAGAAGGTTCACAAGGTTCACAAAATTCACAATTGGTCAGAAGAGTTGACAATTCCCTCAGACAATGCACCTCCTAAGCAGTGCATCCAAAACTAGGGTTTTGACTTTAATCAGGCTAAATGGACTTCCAAGACTTCAAGTGAGCTTCATAACATATTATATGTGTATAAGAACCCCCATGTCAAGTTTCAAGACTTTTCTCAAAAGTTTGCTCAGTCAGATGATCAGATAAGTCAAAAGCAGTCAATGCAGTTAAAAGGTCAAACTGAGGTCAACTGTGGTCAAACCAAAGTCAAACTTCATGATTTTTTTTGCCAACATCAAAGAGAGGTTGGGTGAGAAATATTATCATAATAACTGTAATACCCCAAAATTTGCCCTAAGATTTGTCGTCGCATTTCATTGCATTTAATCAATTACTAACAAATTTGTGTAGTCGTTTGACTTTTTGCAGGTAAATATCATATGGCATGCATTTTTTTTCTAAAAAGTAAAAATGACACAATTGGCAGGAGGACATGTGTAAGGAGTTATGAGTGTGAGAGGTTGAGAGTTCGAATCTCACCTTTGTCATTTTTTTTGTTTTTTATTATTTTTACTCTAAATTTTTCTATCTTTCATTAAAAAAATAACAAAAATAGTTTTTTATTATTATTTAATTATTATTTTCGTATTTTAATTAAATCATTTTTTAAAATATTATTTTTTTCACTTTTTTCTAAATTATTCATAAAAATATCCAAAAAATCATAAAATAAAAAATATTGAAAAAAATTTTGTTCTTTTTATAATATTTTTTATTTTAGGAATCAATAGGATTATTAGTTTTTATTTTAAGTTTATTTTAATTATTTTAAATTATTTAAATTTTATTTTTTCTTAACTAATTTAGTTTGGGCTTTAAAATGGGCTTTAGGGACATTATTGACAATTTGGTGTTAACCCTAATTTGTTCCCTATATATACATGTGTTGCCTTGTTGGAAAAAAGGAGAGAATGAAAAAAACCTAAGAGGAGTGAGTGCCGTTTGCCGTTATTTAGTTTTCTTCTTCATCCATTACTATTGTTTCTTTTTCTTCATCGTTTACCGTTATTTCTTTTCCTTCATCTATTACTGTTGTTTCTTTTTCTTCATCTTTTACCGTTATTTCTTTTTCTTCATCTATTACCGTTATTTCTTTTTCTTTATCTATTACTGTTACGTTTATATATATATAATTTTTAAATTGTTAGAGTTTATATATATAAGATTTTTGATCGAATTATGTCGATACGATGTTTGCACATTTGTGTGCATGACGCGTGACATTTGTGTTAGTTCGATCTGGTTGCGATGATCGCATTTTTGTGTGAGCAATAATACTATTTTTTGCTTAATTTCTTTTTCTTTGCGATAAATTTTGTTTCGTCCGATTTAGATCTGGTTGCGGTGAGCGCATTTCTGCGTTAGCAACATTGTTGGGTTATTTGGCACATTTAAAATTCATTATTGCTTTATTATTATTATTATTATTATTATTATTATTATTATTATTATTATTATTATTATTATTATTATCATTATTTATTATTATTATCATTATTATCATTATTATTACCATTATTATTATTATTGTTATCATTAATTTATTAAAATTTGTTATAATATAAAAATCTGTTTTTTAAAATAAATAACATTAACATCTTTTCCAAATTAATATGAAAACCTATTATTTTTAAGAAAAACTTTTTTTTAGATAAATTTAAAATAATAACTAAAATCTTTTTTTTAAAATAATAACTAGAACCGTTATTTATTTTATTTTATTATTGTTCAATTCAAATTTCATTATCATATTGTATCTGCTCCTCTCATGTAACCTCGCGAACTTAACAATCGCTCTTTAAATTCTGCCTTTAAATTTCTGCTTGCATGGTTTAAATTATGACATTATCTCTCTGTTTGCATGATTCAATTATCTCACGCGTTTACTATTATTTCTGTCACATTGCACACATCCGAAGGTTAGGTCTAACTGTTTGGCCGCCGCGCCAATAGTCCGTAAAACTTCACACATTCAATTTCAAATCCTCAAAACTACAAACTACAAACCCTAATTTTCACAAATGCCTCGCCGCAGGCAAAATTACAATTTTACCCTTAGCGTTAGGTCAAAGAGCCGCCGCGCTCATTTTAGGGTTTCCCGCCGTGGAATCCCTAATTTAACCCTAATTACAACTTAACATTTCAACGTAGAGATTTGGAGTTTCTACACTCCACGTAAGCGTGTCCTTAAGATGCATTTATTCCCCTTGAGACCTTGACCACAGTCAAGAAGTTTCTAACCTCCCTATTGAGGGGAACTACGATTACTCTGATTCCACTCCCGTAAGGATACGTAGGCACAAGATGCGATGTCTTGCCGAGTAAACTTAGAATTAACCCCCTTTATTTTTTATTATTGCTTATTTATATTTTATTTATCTTTGCTATTTAATTATTTTGCTTATTATTTTGTAATTGTTTCTTGGATGTAAAGTTGTTTAATTATTTAATTATTATTATGGTTAGTAATTAGGGAGTGTAACAACATGTATGTAATATTAAAATAAATTTAGATCACTTTTAAATAAAGATAATTAAAATAAACACGTCACACACGTAAGTCGATTTTAATCGCCGTCTCACTTCCTAAGGATATCCCTCAAGTTGCCTACGAATAATGGTTAAGTGGGGTGTATAAAGCAAGTCCCTCAAATAAAAAAATCATCAAAGTCCCTTATGGTTGCCTTTACGAATCAAGTCCCTTTCGAAAAATGATGATGGTCCCTTATATGTGCTTATTACATCCCACAATGGCCTTCAAAGTCAAATTGTCCCTCACATACCCCTTAACATCCAAAGTAAGGACTACCTACTCCATTATAGTAGGGATAGTCTTACTAAAGGAAAGAATGAAGAATAAGAAAGACCTTAAAACATTAGGGTAGGCTACTCCAAGATACTTGCTCACTTCAAAACTTTTTCACACTTAAACAAATTTCCAACAAAATTTTCAAACAAGTTTTTTTTTCACATCCATACACGGATTATTATTAAACTATTCTGAAATTTTTTGATATTCACACACTACACTTTCAAAACAATTCAAAAGTGAGCTTAAGTACCTAAGAGCCCATGGATAACCATGGATGAAAAGGGTGCTAACACCTTCCCTTTTCATAACCTACCCCCCGGACCCAAAATATTCTCTAAGGTCTTTCCTGTTCTTTTATAACCTTTCCTTATGGATAAAATAAAAGTCGGTGGCGACTCTTGCTATCCGCAACATTGTTTAAAGTCAGTTCACCGGGTTACAGAACTGGCGACTCTGCTGGAGATTTATTTAAGAGGGGTACCCTTAGGAATTAAGATCACTTTAAATTGTTTGCCTTGTTTGCTTTATTATTATATTGTTGGGGTGCTCTTATGTGTGAAAGATCCTAACCCGGATCTAGTGTACCTTAGGTAAATGGCAATAGACCAAGGAAACTGTACGACGTATATCGATACGGTTGATCTGGTGGCCATAGTTAGTGCGACTTCTTGGTTGGTGCTTATATTCCTTAAGTCAAGTTGAGGATAATATTGAGGCTGCCATATGTTGTCAATGCACTAACTGACTTTTAGAACCCTAGTTAACTCATCTTGGCCTTTAGAAAGTAGTGAGGTAACCGGCTTTGGTGCAGACTGAAGTTGGTTGACGCTCGATACTACGCTCATTGAGATCTTAAACTTGGAGGGTTTTGGTTGGCAAGTAAGTTGCCTTCTGAACAACCACCCTTGTGAAGGATCAATGATATTGAGATCCCTTAGAACCTGGTTACTTTTGTAGGACAGGATGAACCATCTAACTTCAGGGGAGGGTACTTGCCTTTGAACCTCATGCAAGCCTTTAAACCTAGGGCTATGGTGTGACTTGTTTGTGTGTGCCACATGTTTGTGATTGAGCATGACATCATGACATCATCATGCATCATAAGCATATCATTTTCCCTAACCATTTCAAGGACCAAAGGATTTATCTTTGTTCTTTGTTGCAGGTCATGGCTTCTGCTCGTAGAAACACCATCAGGATCAACTTTGTAGGGATACCTGCTAAGCTCAAGGAGTTGGTTTCCCTAGTGCCCGATCATTCCCAGTTCAACAAGAGACATGGTCACTTATTGGATCTAGTTACTTCAGGGTTCAGTGAAGACATGATGAGTGTGCTGTTTCAGTTCTTTGACCCTAAGCACCATTGCTTTACATTTCCTGATTATCAGCTGGTTCCAACCATGGAGGAGTTCTCTAAACTTCTGGGTATACCTGTTCTTGATCAGAAGCCATTCACAGGCTTAGAGAAGGAGCTTAAACCAGAAGTTATTGCTGCAGCTCTACATCTGAAGAAGTCTGACATTGTTCTAGAGACGAGAAGTGGAGTTAAAGGTATTCTTGCCAAGGTATTAGTGGATGAAGCTCAAATGTTCTTGAAGGCTATGAGCTACGATGCTTTTGAGGAGATCTTAGCCTTATTGATTTATGGCTTAGTGTTGTTCCCCAATCCTGATCAGTTCATAGACGTTCATGCCATCAACATATTCCTGAGTCACAATCCAGTGCCTACCTTACTTGGAGACATCCTACATTCCCTTCACACCCGTACTACAAGGGCAAGAGGAACTTTGATGTGCTGCATACCTTTACTTTCTAGGTGGTTTATTTCTCACCTTCCTCGCTCAGTAATGAAGAATGAGCAAGGGTTCAGATGGTCCAAGAGGATCATGTCACTTTCTCACTCAGACATCCATTGGTGCTCCAGATCTATGGAGAATGTCACCATCATTGACCGTTGTGGGGAGTTTCCTAATGTGCCACTTCTAGGCATAAGAGGAGGCATCACCTACAACCCATCTCTAGCTTTACGACAGTTTGGTTACGCCCGGAGCTATGGTCCACATGACATGTTGATTCAGGGCATTGTGTTTGACTACGACAACGATCTTCAGGGTTACCGTCAGAGATTCATACGAGCTTGGGGAAAGGTGAACAGGATTGACAGCAAGACACTGGAGCCTAAGTACACCATTCCTATGGAGGCTTATCTCAGATGGGTACGATTTCGTGCTCAGACATTCATGATGCCATATCCTGCCATCCTACCAGTTACCATGGAACCTGTTGCTGAAGGAGACACAGCTTATACCATCCTTCACCCAGACATGCCTACTGATATGGAAGACTTGCAGAGATCATGGATCCAACTGAAAGAGCAAAGGGATACTTTCGAGGCTCATTACAAAGCAAGCCAAGCAAGGATCCTAAAGCTAACAAAGCTACTTCATGAGGAACGAAACCTCAACTCATACCTCAACACAAAGAGGAAACGTCCATGGGAGACTTAAAACCCCATCTTTTGTACTTATTTCGTTTTCATTTTTTGTAAGCCTAAAAGGCAAAACAAGTTATTACTAATAAAAAGTTACTTTCTTGTTTGTTTAAGCAAATTTAAATCCTGCGGTCCTTGAAAACATTGCATATGCATTCCCATATCATTGCATCACAGGTTTATAATTGTGCACAGGTTTCTCATCTTCTCGCTGTTTATTTCAGCAATGGCTCTTGAACAATCAGTTAAGGATCTCCAGGCACAGAATGCACAGTTCCAAGAGCTGATCCTGAACCTATCCAAGGAGCAGGATGAATTGAAGACACTGCTGGCCAAGAAGACTAAGAAGGCTAGAAGGTCTGCTGGGTTGCTCAACATGGGAAGAAGGTTCAAAGGTCCTGTCAAGACCAAGGAACATGTTGAAGACTATGAATCTGAAGAATCTGAGCAGGAGAGAGGCAGTCTCCACAACACTATGGGGGACTCTGATTCTGAGGCTAACTACTACCATGAGCCTAACGAAGACAAATTCAAGATGCTGGTGGATAGAATGGATGCTATGGAATTACAGAAATCATCTGGGCTGGATTTTGAGGATTTGAGCTTGATATCTGGGGTGGTCATACCCATTGGGTTCAAAGTTCCTACATTTGTTGTCTATGATGGGGTCTCTTGTCCCAAATTGCATCTGAGGTCTTATGTCAGAAGAATGCAACCCCACACTGCTGATAAAAAGTTGTGGATCCATTTCTTTCAAGAGAGTTTATCTGGAGCTCAGCTAGAGTGGTATTATCAGTTGGAGAGTGTCAACATCAGAGATTGGAATGACCTTGCTGAAGCTTTCTACAAGCAGTATCAATACAATGCTGACTTAGCCCCCACTCGCATGCAGCTTCAAAGCATGTCTATGGGTGCCAAAGAAAGCTTTAAGGAGTATGCTCAGAAGTGGAGAGACTTAGCTGGAAGAGTTCAACCCCCTTTGACTGATAGGGAGTTGGTTGATATGTTCATGTGTACGCTGAATGGTCCGTTTTACAGTCATCTCATTGGAAGCTCATCATCTGGCTTCACTGAGTTGATCATGACAGGAGAGCGAGTAAAGAATGGTATCAAGAGTGGTAAGATCCAAGTGGGCACTTCTTCATCAGGTGCTGCAAAGAAGCCTCCCACTGGGAAGAAAGAATCTAATGCTGTGTATGGTCAGCCTGATCGTAACAGAAGGCATCAGTCTGTTAGTGCAGTTCATATTTCAAATCCAACTCCTGCAACAACAGAGCAGCCTCAAGGCAACCAACAGAGGGCTAGAAGACAGTTCACGAAGATCAACATGTCAATGGCTCAGGCATTGCAACACTTGTTGAAGGCTGAACTTATTACCCTGAGGGAGGCTCCTCAGAATCCCAACGTTACCTCTCCCAAGTACAATCCCAATGCACGATGTGCATATCATTCAAACTGTCCAGGACATGATACTAATAACTGCTGGGTCTTGAAGAACAAAATTCAGGATATGATTGATGCTGGAGAAATTGAGTTTGATCCACCAGGTACTCCAAATGTGATTACAGCTCCAATGCCAAATCACGAGAAGACTGTCAACGCCATTGATGAAGATATTGATGAAGATCTGCATGTCTATTCAGTTATGGAGTTGAGCACACCATTGTCTGTTATCAAAAAGAGGTTAGTACAAGCTGGGATCTTTCCGGGTTGTCATGAAGATTGTCTATATTGTACCTATAAGCCGGATAGTTGCTTCATTTTGAGAGATGGGATTCAACGTCTCATGGATAAATATACTATAGTGTTTGAAAGAAGACCAGCATCTGTAGAAAGTATGGTGGATCATCTGACTCAGGGTAAGAAGATTGAAGAGGTTGACATGGTTGACAAAGTACCACTAAGAATCACTTCAAAGGGTCCCATTAAAATCACTCATCAGGGCCCAATCAAGATTATTGCTGAAGGTCCTGTGAAAGTTGTTGCTGAAGCCAGAGTAGCTCCTCTGATCATTACCACTCCTGGTCCTATTCCTTATACATCTGACAAAGCTGTGCCTTGGCACTATGGGTCTGATGTTTACATCCATGGTGTCAAGCAGGAGCCTTTACCTGATATGCCTGTTGACATTGATAATATTGCTGGATCTAGCAAGATCACTCGTAGTGGAAGAGTCTTCTCTCCTCCAGTTGCTTCTAAGAGTGCAGTTACTCCTGCTGTTACTTCCACCACTGATGCTCGGGGCAAGGGTCCTGTTATTGAGCCTGTATCTACTGATGTGCCAGCTGCTGATGACCTCTCTAAGCAGATGGAAGAAGTATTGAAAATCATTCGCAAGAGTGATTATGATATTGTTGATCAGCTGGGGCATACTCCCTCAAAGATTTCTATGCTCTCCCTGTTATTATGTTCTGAGGCTCATGCCAAGTCATTGATCAAGTTTCTAAAGATGGCTCATGTACCCAGTGCAATTTCTGTGGACCAGTTTGAGAATTGTGTTGCTCACCTGACCTATGACAACGGGTTAGGATTTTCTGATGCTGACTTGACCCCTGCCAAGAGGGATCATAACAGGGCCTTGCATATTTCAATTGAATGCAGGGGCACTACCCTGTCTCATGTGCTGATAGACAATGGTTCCTCTCTGAATGTGTTGCCTAAGGAAGTCCTGAACAAGCTGAGTCCTAAAGATACGGTATTGAAGCCCAGTAATATTGTGGTAAAGGCTTTTGATGGTTCTAGAAGAGTAGTGCATGGGGAAATTGATCTTCCAATCAAGGTTGGCTCTCAGGTGTTTACCGCTACATTCTATGTGATGGATATTCGTCCTTCGTACTCATGTCTGCTTGGTCGTCCCTGGATCCATGGGGTAGGTGCTGTGACCTCCACATTACATCAAAAGTTGAGATATCCGGTGAATGGAAAAGTTGTTACTGTCTTTGGAGAGGAAGAATACTTTGTCAGTCATGTAAACACTTTCAAGTATCTGGAAGTAGAAGGTGAATACATTGAAACTCCATGTCAGTCATTTGAAGTGGTTCCCTGGGCTGTTAAGGATTGTGTGACTCCTCCTGCTGTGAAGAAGGTTCCTGTGGTCATCAGAAACCCTCCAACAATGGCAATGGCCTCCCTCAATGATGCAAAAGCTGTGGTGGAAGAAGAGTCCCAGAAGGCTGTTCGTCGTGCTCGTGCTGTTCGTATCACCAATCAAGGGGTTATCAATGCTGTGGGAGATCAAGATGAAGACTACAACTTGGAGGCATGGATTTTTCCTACTGTGGGTGCTGGACTCAATAATTGGAAAGCTGAAGATGTCATCTCTATCTCCTTTAGTCAGGAGTAAATACTATTACTGTGTTATGTTTTTAAATTTATAATTTCTGGAACAATTAAAACTTTCAAGCCATGTGCCTTACCCGGGGCACAATGGTGTGCTTGTTACGGGTTGTCATTTCATTTGCATACTTCATTCAATAAAATCAGTGGACGTTTCGTTTTCGTAAATATTGTGTTCCTTGTCTTTCTTTTTCTTTTATTTTTGCTTTATCAGCTATGTGTTCTTACACACACCCACGTCACTAAAATGCAGATCCTCATCCACTCTGGATCCAGTTGATAACAGTTCTACTATTGCCAATTACAATTTCGAGAATCCGATCTATCAAACTGAAGACGGAGACGAGGACGATTGTGAAATACCTGTAGAGCTTGCTAGGTTGTTACAACAAGAAGAGAAAGCTATACAGCCACATGAAGAGCCAGTCGAAGTTGTGAATCTGGGAACTGAAGAAAACAGAAAAGAGGTCAAGATAGGGGCTGATTTAGAGGACAGTGTCAAGAGCAGGTTGGTTCAGATGCTACGTGACTATGTGGAGATCTTTGCTTGGTCTTATGAAGATATGCCAGGGTTGGATACGGACATTGTGGTTCACCGTTTGCCAGTGAAAGAAGATTGTCGTCCAAAGAAGCAGAAGGTTCATCGTATGCGTCCTGAAATGTCAGAAAAGATCAAAGCAGAGGTAATGAAACAGTTCAATGCAGGGTTCTTGGCCGTAACTTCTTATCCTCAGTGGGTTGCAAATGTGGTACCAGTTCCTAAGAAAGATGGTAAGGTACGTATGTGTGTAGACTACAGAGATCTGAACAAGGCTAGCCCTAAAGAAGACTTTCCACTTCCTCATATCGATATTCTGGTAGACAACACTGCTCAGCATAAGGTATTCTCTTTTATGGATGGTTTCTCTGGTTACAATCAAATCAAGATGGCACCTGAAGATATGGAGAAGACAACATTTGTGACACAGTAGGGCACCTTTTGCTATAAGGTAATGCCATTTGGTTTGAAGAATGCAGGGGCAACATATCAGCGTGCTATGGTGGCTTTGTTTCATGATATGATTCATCATGAGATAGAGGTATATGTGGGTGATATGATAGCCAGATCTCAGAATGAAGAGCAACATCTTGATCATCTGCACAAGTTGTTTGAGAGGTTGAAGAAATACAAGTTGAGATTGAACCCAAACAAGTGTACTTTTGGAGTTAGATCTGGAAAACTCTTGGGTTTCATTGTCAGTGGAAAAGGTATTGAAGTGGATCCTGCAAAAGTGAAAGCTATACGAGAGATGCCAGCTCCCCGTACTGAGAAGGAGGTTAGAGGTTTCTTGGGACGATTGAACTACATTGCAAGATTTATTTCCCAATTAACTACCATCTGTGAGCCAATCTTCAAGTTGTTGAAGAAAGATCAGGTGATGGAATGGAATGATGAGTGCCAGACTGCCTTTGATGAAATCAAGAGATATTTGCTAGAACCTCCAATTTTAATGCCACCAGTTGATGGAAGACCCTTGATTATGTATCTAACAGTATTAGACAACTCAATGGGGTGTGTATTGGGGCAACATGACGAGTCTGGTCGAAAAGAGCAGGCAATATACTACCTTAGCAAAAAGTTTACCGACTGTGAAACAAGATACTCACTGCTCGAGAAAACTTGTTGCGCTTTGGCATGGGCTGCTCGCCGACTAAGACAGTATATGTTGACCCATACTACCTTGTTGATTTCGAAGATGGATCAAATCAAGTACATATTTGAGAAACCTGCTCTTTCCGGAAGAATTGCAAGATGGCAAATGATCTTGACGGAATATGATATACAGTATACTACTCAGAAGGCCATTAAGGGGAGTGTTGTTGCTGATCATTTGGCTCATCAAGCAGTAGATGATTACCAGTCAATGAATTTTGAGTTCCCTGATGAAGACATTATGTCTGTTACCAAAGAACCTGGACAATATGACAGACCTGAACAAGGATCCCGATGGACTATGGTTTTTGATGGTGCCTCCAATGCACATGGTAATGGTGTTGGTGTTGTGATTAGCTCCCCTGAAGGTTGTCATACCCCGATTACTGCCAGACTTTGTTTCTATTGTACCAATAACATGGCTGAGTATGAGGCATGTATCATGGGTATGCAAGTTGCTATTGATATGAAGATTCAGTTCCTTGAGGTGTATGGAGATTCAGCTCTGGTAGTAAGTCAGATTAAAGGAGATTGGGATACAAAGCATGATAATCTCATTCCTTACAGAGAACATGTGTTGTCTTTGATCCCACATTTCAAAGAGATTACTTTTGGACATATTCCACGAAGAGAGAATCAGTTGGCAGACGCATTGGCCACCATGGCATCTATGTTTGAGATCAGCTGGGATGATGAAGCTCCCAAGATTACCATTGATAGATTTGAGAAGCCTGCATACTGCAATGAGATTGACACTGAAGGGGCAGAGGAGAAGCCTTGGTTCTATGAAGTGAAAAACTATCTTGAAGCTCAGGAGTTCCCTGAAGGGGCATCTGTCAAAGATAGGAAGTTCCTGAGAAGGTTTTCTGCTAAGTTCTTTCTGAGTAATGGCATTCTGTATAAGCGTAATCATGATTCAACTATGCTTCGTTGTGTGGATAAGAAGGAAGCTACAGAAATTATGGAAGAGATGCATGATGGGACCTTTGGCACTCATTCTAGTGGTCATACCATGGCAAAGAAGATTTTGAGAGCAGGTTACTATTGGTCTACCATGGAAGCTGATTGCTATCAACACTCCAGAACATGTCACAAATGTCAAATCTATGCTGATAAAGTACATGTACCTCCATCTCCATTGAATGTGTTGACTGCTCCTTGGCCCTTTGCCATGTGGGGCATTGATATGATTGGTGAGATCAAGCCTACTGCTTCTAATGGGCATCGTTTCATCCTGGTTGCTATTGATTACTTCACGAAGTGGGTAGAGGCAGCTTCATTGGCATCTGTGACTAAGAATGTTGTGGCTCGGTTCATTAAGAATAATCTCATATGTAGGTATGGTATCCCTGAAAGGATTATCACTGACAATGGCTCTAATCTGAACAACACTATGATTACTGATCTCTGTACGCAGTTCAAGATTAAGCATCACAACTCTTCTCCGTATCGTCCAAAAATGAATGGGGCAGTTGAAGCTGCTAATAAGAACATTAAGAAGATTGTACAGAAGATGACTGTTACTTACAAGGATTGGCACGAGATGTTACCATTTGCTCTGCATGGTTATCGTACTACAATACGTACTTCAACAGGGGCAACCCCATTCTCCTTAGTCTATGGTATGGAAGCAGTTCTGCCTATTGAAGTTCAGATCCCCTCCTTGAGAATTATGAAGGATGCAGGCTTGGATGAAGATGAGTGGATTCAGACTCGACTTGACCAGATAAATTTGATTGATGAGAAAAGGTTAGCAGCAGTTTGTCATGGCCAGATGTACCAGAAACGGATGATCAAAGCTTTTAACAAGAAGGTTAAGCCAAAGGTATATCAGGCTGGTGACTTGGTAATCAAGCGTATCATATTACCACAGGGTGATCCTAGGGGCAAGTGGACTCCAACATATGAGGGACCATTTGTAGTCAAGACAGTGTTCTCAGGAGGTGCCATGATACTGACTACAATGGATGGTGAAGACTTCCCACAACCTGTAAACGCAGACATAGTTAAAAAATACTACGCATAAAAAGAGACCCGCTAGGTTGACAGGCCTAGGCAAAAATAAGGGCATCCTGGCAAACCAAAAGGGTTTGGGCAAAAATTAGGGATATATATATAAAAAGATGTACACCCGGCAAGTCGAAAACCTGAAAAGGCGGCTTGGGCAAAAAAGGGTATCCCGGTGGATTGAAAAACTGAAAGGGCAATCCAGGCAAAAGTTAGGGATTAAAGCGTATGACTATGTCTCGTTTGGATCACTCATGAAACTGCAACCAGTTGTACTACTTACTCAAGCTCAAACAGATAAAGCTCAATCCAATCGTTTCCGTCTCAACAGCAAGAAGATGAGATACTTGAGTGGCAATAGTAGAATTGAAACTCAATAGGATTATTTCCCACATAGCTGATTCTTTTTGTAAAACTTCATGACAAAATTCTCTTACTAGGGTTTATGTCTCCTTGTACAAACTTACTCGTGTATGGGTCACTTTTGATATAAATAAATTCCATCTTTTGAATCCAGATTCACTTTTACCCTATTTACATAAGCGAAACGTCCATTGGTTGTGTTTGAATGTATGTATGCCTTTGAATATGATTGATGTTTACCAGAAACGCATGTATGCTTTTAATATGATTGATGTTTACCAGAAATGCATGAAAATGCAGTAATAGTATTTACTAAGGACGAACGAGGGAAGGATTTCAACGAAGCTTCGCCGGTTCATCTTTACAAGACAGTTACAAACCATCAGTAGGACTAATCCATTTTCACAAAGTCTAATCTCCCCTGGAATTTATATCCATCTCTTTTATCCTCATACGGATATACGGGAAATTACTTTCCAATAAGGGCACGATGAACGAAGACGGGATGTTATACTTATCCTACTATCAAACGAAGACGAAGGTTATCTATACCCTACTATCCCCAACAACGGGAGGTTATCTATACCTTGTTATCCCCAACAACGGGAGGTTATCTATACCTTGTTATCCCCAGCAGACGGAGGGTTATATATTCTTCAACAACGAATCGGGATTTATTTTTCTTGGCCAGCAGTTGTTATACAAGGATATCCAGACACTTCCAGCAGTGTCATAGCATACATACATCATTTACATCATACCATAACATATATGTCTATAGTACATTACCTAAGTGCATCATGTCATACATGCATACATAAAGCGTAAACTAATGTTGTTATACAGAATGCTACCTTGTTTTCAGGTTAATTATCCAACAAACAAGCTTATGATCTTTGAGACTGCTTTATTGTAACCTCAGGGTTACTTTATCCTCCTGATGAGCTTCTTATTACTTTGGGACTGCTTTATTGTAACCTCAGGGTTATTTTATCCTCCTGATAGCCTCTCATGACTTCAAGACTGCTTTAGAGTTACTGATTGCTCTATCCTCCTGAAATCATCCTATTACTTCAAGACCGCTTTAGAGCTATTCATTGCTCTATCCTCATGAGGTCATATTACTACTTCAAGACTGCTTTAGAGCTATTCATTGCTCTATCCTCCTGAAGCCATCTAATTATTTCAAGACTGCTTTAGAGTTATCCATTGCTCTATCCTCCTGAAATTACATTATTATTTCAAGACTGCTTTAGAGCTATGCATTGCTCTATCCTCCTGAAATCATTACTTCAAGACTGCTTTAGAGCTATTGATTGCTCTATCCTCCTGAAGACATATCACATTATTATTTCAAGACTGCTTTAGAGCTGTTGATTGCTCTATCCTACTGAAGCCATTCTATTACTTCAAGACTGCTTTAGAGCTATTGATTGCTCTATCCTCCTGAAGCCATTATTACTTCAAGACTGCTTTAGAGCTATTGATTGCTCTATCCTCCTGAGGTCAGATTTATCACTTCAAGACTGCTTTAGGGTTATCATTATTGATTGCTCTATCCTCATGAAGACATGCTGTTACATCAGTATTACTCCAGACTCCTGACAGTTCTCATTATACTACTGAAGAACTTTCCCCTAGTGGCATCTTTAAGCCCACTCAATCATGTTCAACCAACCATCAATATCACTCCATGCACTGGTGAGTGCAAATTTTTGGGCTTTTGTGTTCAATCCCCTTCAACCTTCCAGGTTACGACTGGCAAATATACCAATCTAACCCCTCAGGTTTCAGAAAATTGAACAGGGGCAGCTGTTGCACCCCAAAATTTGCCCTCACAATACAAGACTTTGTGTTCCAAGAAGGTTCACAAGGTTCACAAAATTCACAATTGGTCAGAAGAGTTGACAATTCCCTCAGACAATGCACCTCCTAAGCAGTGCATCCAAAACTAGGGTTTTGACTTTAATCAGGCTAAATGGACTTCCAAGACTTCAAGTGAGCTTCATAACATCTTATATGTGTATAAGAACCCCCATGTCAAGTTTCAAGACTTTTCTCAAAAGTTTGCTCAGTCAGATGATCAGATAAGTCAAAAGCAGTCAATGCAGTTAAAAGGTCAAACTGAGGTCAACTGTGGTCAAACCAAAGTCAAACTTCATGATTTTTTTTGCCAACATCAAAGAGAGGTTGGGTGAGAAATATTATCATAATAACTGTAATACCCCAAAATTTGCCCTAAGATTTGTCGTCGCATTTCATTGCATTTAATCAATTACTAACAAATTTGTGTAGTCGTTTGACTTTTTGCAGGTAAATATCATATGGCATGCATTTTTTTTCTAAAAAGTAAAAATGGCACAATTGGCAGGAGGACATGTGTAAGGAGTTATGAGTGTGAGAGGTTGAGAGTTCGAATCTCACCTTTGTCATTTTTTTTGTTTTTTATTATTTTTACTCTAAATTTTTCTATCTTTCATTAAAAAAATAACAAAAATAGTTTTTTATTATTATTTAATTATTATTTTCGTATTTTAATTAAATCATTTTTTAAAATATTATTTTTTTCACTTTTTTCTAAATTATTCATAAAAATATCCAAAAAATCATAAAATAAAAAATATTGAAAAAAATTTTGTTCTTTTTATAATATTTTTTATTTTAGGAATCAATAGGATTATTAGTTTTTATTTTAAGTTTATTTTAATTATTTTAAATTATTTAAATTTTATTTTTTCTTAACTAATTTAGTTTGGGCTTTAAAATGGGCTTTAGGGACATTATTGACAATTTGGTGTTAACCCTAATTTGTTCCCTATATACATGTGTTGCCTTGTTGGAAAAAAGGAGAGAATGAAAAAAACCTAAGAGGAGTGAGTGCCGTTTGCCGTTATTTAGTTTTCTTCTTCATCCATTACTATTGTTTCTTTTTCTTCATCGTTTACCGTTATTTCTTTTCCTTCATCTATTACTGTTGTTTCTTTTTCTTCATCTTTTACCGTTATTTCTTTTTCTTCATCTATTACCGTTATTTCTTTTTCTTTATCTATTACTGTTACGTTTATATATATATAATTTTTAAATTGTTAGAGTTTATATATATAAGATTTTTGATCGAATTATGTCGATACGATGTTTGCACATTTGTGTGCATGACGCGTGACATTTGTGTTAGTTCGATCTGGTTGCGATGATCGCATTTTTGTGTGAGCAATAATACTATTTTTTGCTTAATTTCTTTTTCTTTGCGATAAATTTTGTTTCGTCCGATTTAGATCTGGTTGCGGTGAGCGCATTTCTGCGTTAGCAACATTGTTGGGTTATTTGGCACATTTAAAATTCATTATTGCTTTATTATTATTATTATTATTATTATTATTATTATTATTATTATTATTATTATTATTATTATTATTATTATCATTATTTATTATTATTATCATTATTATCATTATTATTACCATTATTATTATTATTGTTATCATTAATTTATTAAAATTTGTTATAATATAAAAATCTGTTTTTTAAAATAAATAACATTAACATCTTTTCCAAATTAATATGAAAACCTATTATTTTTAAGAAAAACTTTTTTTTAGATAAATTTAAAATAATAACTAAAATCTTTTTTTTAAAATAATAACTAGAACCGTTATTTATTTTATTTTATTATTGTTCAATTCAAATTTCATTATCATATTGTATCTGCTCCTCTCATGTAACCTCGCGAACTTAACAATCGCTCTTTAAATTCTGCCTTTAAATTTCTGCTTGCATGGTTTAAATTATGACATTATCTCTCTGTTTGCATGATTCAATTATCTCACGCGTTTACTATTATTTCTGTCACATTGCACACATCCGAAGGTTAGGTCTAACTGTTTGGCCGCCGCGCCAATAGTCCGTAAAACTTCACACATTCAATTTCAAATCCTCAAAACTACAAACTACAAACCCTAATTTTCACAAATGCCTCGCCGCAGGAAAAATTACAATTTTACCCTTAGCGTTAGGTCAAAGAGCCGCCGCGCTCATTTTAGGGTTTCCCGCCGTGGAATCCCTAATTTAACCCTAATTACAACTTAACATTTCAACGTAGAGATTTGGAGTTTCTACACTCCACGTAAGCGTGTCCTTAAGATGCGTTTATTCCCCTTGAGACCTTGACCACAGTCAAGAAGTTTCTAACCTCCCTATTGAGGGGAACTACGATTACTCTGATTCCACTCCCGTAAGGATACGTAGGCACAAGATGCGATGTCTTGCCGAGTAAACTTAGAATTAACCCCCTTTATTATTTATTATTGCTTATTTATATTTTATTTATCTTTGCTATTTAATTATTTTGCTTATTATTTTGTAATTGTTTCTTGGATGTAAAGTTGTTTAATTATTTAATTATTATTATGGTTAGTAATTAGGGAGTGTAACAACATGTATGTAATATTAAAATAAATTTAGATCACTTTTAAATAAAGATAATTAAAATAAACACGTCACACACGTAAGTCGATTTTAATCGCCGTCTCACTTCCTAAGGATATCCCTCAAGTTGCCTACGAATAATGGTTAAGTGGGGTGTATAAAGCAAGTCCCTCAAATAAAAAAATCATCAAAGTCCCTTATGGTTGCCTTTACGAATCAAGTCCCTTTCGAAAAATGATGATGGTCCCTTATATGTGCTTATTACATCCCACAATGGCCTTCAAAGTCAAATTGTCCCTCACATACCCCTTAACATCCAAAGTAAGGACTACCTACTCCATTATAGTAGGGATAGTCTTACTAAAGGAAAGAATGAAGAATAAGAAAGACCTTAAAACATTAGGGTAGGCTACTCCAAGATACTTGCTCACTTCAAAACTTTTTCACACTTAAACAAATTTCCAACAAAATTTTCAAACAAGTTTTTTTTCACATCCATACACGGATTATTATTAAACTATTCTGAAATTTTTTGATATTCACACACTACACTTTCAAAACAATTCAAAAGTGAGCTTAAGTACCTAAGAGCCCATGGATAACCATGGATGAAAAGGGTGCTAACACCTTCCCTTTTCATAACCTACCCCCCGGACCCAAAATATTCTCTAAGGTCTTTCCTGTTCTTTTATAACCTTTCCTTATGGATAAAATAAAAGTCGGTGGCGACTCTTGCTATCCGCAACATTGTTTAAAGTCAGTTCACCGGGTTACACATATGCATGCTTGGTTGAGATGAGCTTGTGGAGGCTACTGCCCCACACTATTTTCCTCTCACTTTCATTCTATTTGTGCATCTTATGTTTGCATCTTCATTTGCATATGCATTCTTCTTCTCTTTCTTCTTTTGCTTTTCTTTGCCATGCTCCCCATAAGTTCTCTAACCTCTTGAGGTTATGATAGACATTAGGTGCCTAACCATGCATGATAACATTAGGTAGTTCCCTTTTGAATCCCAACTCTAAGTCCACTTTGCATGATAACTTTTAGGATTGATTAGTCTCCCATTAGTGTTTGTTTCTTCTCTTCTCATCTTCAACATTCATAAAACACTTAATAAAGAATGACAAGTGTTACACTCTAAAAGCCTTAAGCTATTTGGGAAATGATGATTAGGTGGTTGCCTCTCAATTGTCTAGAATGTTAGTATATGTCCTTTGGATGATATACGACGCATTCTCTAAAACACTTCTTCTCTAAAAAACACAAAAACACTTCAAAACCTTTTTATCCTTCAGGATCTTAATCAGGAAAATCTTTTCAGATAAAAGAGTGTCGTTAACTCTTACTTCTACCGCAAACGGTAACGCCTAAGTCTCCAATGGTCGAGCTGCATACACCAACTGCTAGAACTACTTGTTAACCCTACTCGGGCCTAAAAAACTTTTGAACAACCTGTGTTCTCTTAAGCCCGAACTACGTTTGCTCTGATCTTTCATACCAGATGAAAGTACGTAGGCACAAGACGCGATGTCTTGGTGAGCAACCTTCCCCCTTTTACTCGTAGTTATTCGAACTACGTTGACTCTGGCTTTCCCATTACACGAGGGAGTACGTAGGCACAGAGCGGCGATGCTCTGCCGAGTCACTTCTCTTTTCTTTTTCTTTTGTCCCTAAGCCTTTAGTTAGATAGTTTTAACACACCCTTTTAGATAGACAACAATGTGTGGATCCCGTCGAGTACGACAGATGTGAGGGGTGCTAATACCTTCCCCTTGCGTAACCGACTCCCGAATCCATACATGGTTGTGATGACCTTGTCTTTCCCTTTTTCGTTAGGTTTTTCCGATCGTTTCCTTTCCCTCTCTTTGGGATAAATAATGAAAGTGGCGACTCTTCTATTTTTTCTGTCGATTTGTTTTTCGCAGTAGCGACAGCTGGCGACTCTGCTGGGGACCCTGGTTCCTTATGCGAGTCAATCCTAGCGCTTGTCTGTTTATCTTTGGGTGTTGTGTATATGTGCTTTATTTATCTGACTGAAATGTCAACCCGTTGACCAACAGGGTTTTAACCCAAAATTGAAGCCAAATATGTTCCCAACATCATTTAATATCTAATTATGAAGTATTGTGACCAATTGATCAAGAATTGAGAAGTAATCGAAAAGTTAGGGAATTAAGGTTTTGAAAAGGGCAAAGCCATAACTCCTTAACCACACAAGGGTTTTTGACCTAGTTTCAAGAGGAATGAGTTCCTAAAACAAACATAAATATTTTAGTACCTAATTGCGGCTTTCTAAAAAGTACAAGTGTGTTCCATAAATCTTCCTGGTTAGAGAGAATTGAGATCCACAAGTTGGCAAAAACTCGCATTGGCAAAACCAGGTCAGCATGATGTTTTAGATTCCAAAACCTCTCAAAATCAATGATAATCAAAGATTAAGCCTCATTTATGATGTTTATATTAATAATGAACATTTGTACATCAATTCCCATGAAAATGGCACAAAGATCAAAGGAAATCATTATTTAATGCAAGTTACAAAAGTGAATAGTGAAGAAAGAGAAAAAAGGTGGCTACCCTTGTCAAATCATCAACTTTAATTCAACAAGTCACCTTCTATCCTATCAATCATGATGAAAAAATCTATGAGGAATGGAGAATATCTTAGTAGAGTGGCTTAAAGACAAAGATGAAGATTGCATTGAAAAACTCAAAGATTTTCATGATGGAAGGTTAAAATTGGCAATTTGTTTCACTTTTACCCATACCTTGATCCAAGGCTTTTGGATATAAATAGAACTCATTTCCTACATCACAAACAGAAAAGTTTCATGCTAGAAACCAGCTAGAACTCCATTCCTTACACAATCACAAGTTCTTGCAAAATCTCATTAAGTTTCCAAAATCCCTCGAAATCTACTTTTGCAAAACACCTTTCAAAACCATTTCCAAACTTCTTCCAACTCAAGAAACACTTAAAACACATCAAATATGATGTATTGAAGCTATCCAAATCACTTCCATATTTATGTAACAAGGTTCTAGTGAGTTGGTCTTTGAAATCTTTGGATTTTGGAGATTTTCCTTCATTTACAAGGCATTTCGTCCACTAGCTTGCTTAGAGGTTGTTTGGAGTATCTATTCATCATCCTAGGAACATTTGAAGATCTTGGAAGAGCTTTCAAGATCTCTGGTTTTCTTATTGCTTAATATTTCTTCAAGAGGTAAACCTAAAACTCCTAAATGTGAACTTTCCATTTGCATTTCACATGCTACCATGACTGTTTTTAGGGTTTTTACCATGATGTTCTTAAACTTTTTCAACTTGTAACTTGATTTTTCTTATGATACTGATCTTGTATTATTTATACATGTTTGCTAACATGTTTAAATAATCAAATTTGTTTGATTCATTGTCTTGCCATGTGCATTGTATTCTTTTTATCATTAAGATTTTTATGTTTTGTTCACAAACTTAAAAACCACATAACTTCTCCATTTTAAATTATTTTTAAGTGGTTCTTTTTGCAAAATTCTTGTGTTGTAACATACTTCCATATAATGTTTAAAGAATTCTAAAAACCTATTTTAGAAACACTTTGCATTATGAGCAAGTTATAACCCATTTTAGAGTTTTCACCCTCCTATCTTTCCTTCTTTATTTCAAACATTTGGATTTCATTCTCTTTGAGTTTTTAATTTGAGATTATAAACATGGATTGTTAGCTTCCTTGGGCATTTAAGTTTGAATTTCAACTTTGCTTGTACACATTTAGGTGGTTCACCTTTAAAAAATTTTGATTATCCCCATGAGGTTTTGAACCTTTTATTTACATTGTTGTGACATTGATGGTTTACATATGATATCCTTTACCTTCACCCCTTTATCCTAACCTTAGGATTGGAGTCGCCGTGCTCTATTTAGCATCCCTCCGTGGACATTCTTTACCTTTTATTCTAACCTTAGGATTGGAGTCGTCGTGCTCTATTTAGCGTCCCTCCATGGAAATTCTTTACCTTTTATCCTTACCTTAGGATTGGAGTTGTCATGCTCTATTTAGCGTCCCTCCGTGGACATTCTTTACCTTTTATCCTAACCTTAGGATTGGAGTCGCCGTGCTCTATTTAGCGTCCCACCGTGGACATTCTTTACCCTTTTATCCTAACCTTAGGATTATAGTCGCCGTGCTCTATTTAGCGTCCCACCGTGGACATTCTTTACCCTTTTATCCTAACCTTAGGATTAGAGTCGCCGTGCTCTATTTAGCGTCCCGCCGTGGACATTATTTACCCTTTTATCATAACCTTAGGATTGGAGTCACCGTGCTCTATTTAGCGTCCCTCCGTGGACATCCTCTACCCTTTACCCTAACCTTAGGATTTGAGTCACTCTACTCACTTTTAGCGTCCCGCCGTGGACATTCTTACACCTTCCTAACCTTAGGATTGGAGTCGCCGTGCTCTATTTAGTGTCCCTCCGTGGATTCTCTCCCCGTTATCTTAACCTTAGGATTGGAGTCGTCATTTTCTATTTAGCGTCTCGCCATGGACATCTTTTCCCCGTTATCCTAACCTTAGGATTTGAATCGCCGTACTCATGTTTATCGTCCCGTCGTGGATATTCTCTACCATAACAATCTCAACTTAGACTCAGGAGTCGCTTCACTCCATGTATGTACTTCCCTATGAATGCTTACATCCCCTTGGAACCTTGACCACAGTCAAGAGTTCCTCCCCCTAGATAGGGGAACTACAAACGCTCTGATTTCTCGATGAGAATATGTAGGCACAAGATGCGACGTCTTGGTGAGCCCACTAACCAACTTCACACTTTTCCAATTAACCCATTAACGCACTAACAAATAACTTCCTATTAACATTTAAAACTTAGAATTGGAGTCGTCGTGCTCTATTTAGTCATCCCGCCGTGGACATTCCCCGCGTTTATCTTTGCAACTTAGGCTTGGAGTCGTCGTGCTCTATTTAGCTGTCCCGCCGTGGAAATTCCCTTCTTTTCTAACTTAATCTTAGTTTAGAGTCTCTGCACTCTATTTAGGTGTCTCGCCGCAGACATTTACTTTGCCTTTGGAACCTTGACCACAATCAAGAGTTCCTCCCCCCTTTGATAAGGGAACTACGGTTGCTCTGATTCCATTCCCGTCAGAATACGTAGGCACGAGATGCGATGTCTTCGTGAGCATACTTTACCAAACTTTGTACATACTTTATACTTTATATTTTTACCCTTAACACTTTTCCTTTAGCAAGCAAACTTTAGCAAAACACAATTATTAGCAAGAGGTTCCTGTAGAGTACTACAGATGTTTAGGATGTGAAATACCTACCCTATGCATAACCAACCCCCGAACCTTTAGATCTCTCTTTGCTTAGCTTTAAGCCTTGCCTTTTGCTTTGCATTTTAATAGGTTTTTCTTTCTTTAAACGTTTCCTTTTTGGATAAATTAAAGTCCGGTTGTGAATTTAAGAATTAAGATTCAAGATAGTCAATAGCTTGGTATCACGATTCTCACCGCAACAACATGTAATGTAAAAGTGTCTTACCTTCTTAGCTCAAGCCACTTTACCACTAAGTTTTTGGATCATGCCTTCCAAGCATCCACTTATCTCATTAATAGGATGCCAACAACTACTCATGACATGAGCTCTCATTATCTATCAGTTTATCATGTTGAGTCTGATTGCATGTCTCTCAAAGCATTTGGAAGTGCATGCTACCTGATAAGTGCGAAATTGTAGTTATTTTAAGTGTAAATAATTGTCACTTATCAATTTAATTCAATAAATAAAGCTCAACTTTTGTGCATATGCTGTATAGTTTACATTATAGTGTATATATTGCGTATCATGTAAATATCATTGAGTTTAATTATTTTTCTCTCATTCTTTTAGGTATACAAGTAATGATAATTTGTCATTGTTTTATAGAGCATTGAATAACCTTTCCAACACTTCCAACCGCATGTAAACGGAGTTACAGTTCAAATGTTATGGTAGAAACAAGTGCTAGTGTACTGTCATGTTCGTTGTGCAGACTAGAGGCGAGTGAACTCGCCAAGAGTTCACCCTGCAAACTTTAGGCGAATAAAAATTGCCCAGAAGCTTGGAAAACACTATTTTGGCAGTAGCTAAGGCAGCATATGTTTACTGGGCGAACGGGAGTTCGTAGTGCGAACACGGGAACCTATTTTTTTTTCTTATTTAAGTCACTTTCCAGCATTTTTTAGGTTGTGTTTTTGGGGAACTTTTTTTCCACCTTCATCAAATACATTCTTTAGTAGTTTTAACTTAGAAACAACACATGGATGATGGATCTAGACGACTCGGACGTAATTCATACTTTGCTCGAAGATGACAAACAGTGTGGAGTTCTCATAGAATTGACAAATCGTGAGAAGTTTGTTCTTCTTCCTTCTTCTCTATGTATTTATCATTGTGTTGAGTTGTTGTATATATGTTTACTTAGATTTTATTTTCATGTATGAACTTTGTACAAAATCCTTTTTATAAATCTTAATCAATGTTATCTTTGATTTAATATCTATCTTAATGGATTTTGGATCTCTGTAAACATACACGTTTCAAACTCGACCTAAGATAATGATCTAGTGGCTATGGAAAATGGTCTAAATATTCGCGTTTGTGTGTCGGATCTTAATGCTCTGTGTTGTTTATTCGCGTGAGACATCACCTTCGAGAGAATATGGTTGATCTCTCAGACTTCGCGTTAGACATAACCTCTGTTTCTGAGCGTTATGTGGGGGGTTTGGCGATTAATAAAGGGTGAGTGCATTTTGATTGATAGGTTTTTCATTAGTACGGTGTGGTAGAAGGAAATACAACTCCTGGTGAGTTTCTCCTTTCTAAAGAATGTGTTATTTATTTTCTTTTATGCTTTTAATTTCTGCATGTTACCTTTGGAAACCATTTAAAAACCAAGTTTAGAGACTTAGAGATTGTCGAGCAACATTCTTTTCCTCGATCCGATCCCTGTGGAGACTACAAACACCAGATACTTAATTTATTTTTTCTTGTTGCTTTACCGCACCAGTAAAATGGCACCGTTGTCGGGGATTGGTTTTGATATTGAGTAGCATTACGATAATTCCTATATTTCTGAGCTTTGTACATGATTGTTTATATTGTATATATGCTTGTATAGATACTTTTTTTGCTTTTGTCTTCCATTATGTTTGTTCAAGTGTTTTATATATTTGGTTCCTGTAACATTTGTTCAAGTGTTTGGTTAGGACACTTTCTTTTGGTTGACGCTTGGACAAAGCATCGGCATGTCTGTGAGGAAGTTACTAGCAAAGCACAATAAAAGCGTCGAGCTAATGGCATGAAACAAGCGCTTGTTAGGAGGCAACCCAACGGTTTTTGAGTTTGTATAGTTTTATGTTTATTTTGTTTGATTCAATTTTGTTAGGTTGTTAGGAAATTTTTGTGTTTTTTCTCAAGCGTTACTTTTTATTAGCTTGAAGATACATTTTATGATTGTTCAAGTTTGATTGTTTCAACAAGAAAATTTTATGGTGAAAGAGTGTTGTAATAAATCACAAGTAGAAAAATTAGAATTTTTTAGTTATTGTCATGTTTGCCCTGATTTCATTGTGCGAACCTGGGGCGAATGAGTTCGCTAGGTGAATAATTGTTCGCACTGCGAACATGATAAATTGTGGAATGGTGAAAATTTTAAAGGAGTTACATGGCTAAGGTTTGTGACTGTTTCGTTTCTAGAACATAACATGTTTATGAATATTAGGCTTTGTACAAATAACAAGTCATTCATTCTCTTGCAATTTTTGTTCAATTTTGAATCACTTAGGTCCAAAAGCCACAAATTGTGAGAAACCTTCATTGTTTACTAAATGCTTAGGATGACTGATAACTCTGTTTAATTAGTTTTATTCATGCTTAATATTTTGATTATTGTGTTTTTGTGGAAGCATTAGAAATGATCAAGGTATTTGTTGATGTTGAGCACAACCATAATCAAAAGTAACTTACCCGTGAGCAGCGAGAATATGCTAGCTCCTTTGAGCCATAATAGATTAGATTTTAATATAATGATGAAATTTATCTTCATCATTGAATTTTGTGGGATTAAAAAAAATTCTTGAACCTTTGAACAATGTATTAAATTGATTTACTTGCCATAAAAAGTAAGGAGCATTCACTAGAGGTTTGGTTGAACTCAAGTGGGGAGAGTGAAAAGAAACTGGTGAGTTACTCAAAACTTTTAAAAAATTTCAAGCAAGCATAGAAAATAAAATTGTGAATATGATTGTGAAAAACAAAAGAAAAAGATGCTTGTTTTAAAAGAAAAAAAAATAGACAATGAAAAATAATTGTGCAAAGGAAGTTTAGAAAGGGTGATCAATAGAGAAAAGAAATTAGTGAATGAAGTTGTGATGTGTAAATACCATGTATAGTGAATGTTTCTTTTGTGTGGCAACTTCGACTCAATAGCCTAAGAAATGACCCTTTGTTGTGAAACCTGGCCAAGCTACAAACTTTCAAGCCCTCAATGGTCTATTTGCTTCCATGATTTCATTTATGATTGTTAAATGAATGTATGAATTGAATTGTTGTTAGCATTATTTTCATATGAGTATAACTGTTCCACGGTTGCAAACGCGTAAATTTTTTCATCCTTATTCTGAATAGGAATGTTATGTGTGATTCATTCTTGAACATTTGTATTACTTTAGAATTTTTTACATGTGTTTTTGTGCTTAGACTTTGTTTCATAATCCTGGTGTCATTGTAGTTTAGTGGTACGCATTACTTTGCATGTACTTTTGATATTTGTACCATATTGTCGCGGTGAGAATCAGAGACCATAGTTATTGAGTTAGATAGGCTTCACAAATCTTAATTTACCACTGATCTTTAATTTATCCAACGGAAGGGAAAAAACGAATAACTCATAAATATGCAAAGCAATAAAGAGAACCTAAGGTTTGGGGTTGGTTATACCTAAGGAAAGTGCTAGCATCCTAAATATCTGTAGTACTCTACAAGAACCTCTTGTTTTATTGTGTTATCTGTTATCTGTTTGCTAAGGGTAAAAAAAAGAAACGGAAGACATAAGGTGTTATTCCTAGGATGGAATCAGAGCATTCATATTTCCCCTTACTAAGGGTAAACAAAGTTTGTTGGTTGGTTTTATAAGAAGATACAAGTTGTCATCTTAAGGATAATACTCAACTTAAACCACCACAAACATATGGAAGATGGATCTTTTCTTCACATTAAGAGAAAGGCTCCAACTCGGATATAGAATCAACGAGTATGCCACATACCTTTATCAAGTGGAAAAGAAATCCACATTTTTCTCAAATATGTCATGGCGTAGGAGAATTACATCTAAACTAGAGCTGAATCATGTCTACTTCTCTCATGGGAGAAAATGAGAACCTAATTGTAGGTTATCTACAGTTGTAGCAATCCTGAAGGACTAGCCCAAGGATACAGACTAAGGTGTTAGTCTAAGGGAAAAAATATAAGTGTATACACTAATATAATCAACCTAAAAAGGGAATAGGGATCAAACAAAGAAGTAGAAGAAGAAGAGAGACATGTAAAAAGATGCAATGCACATGACAATATAGTCAACTAAATGTCCTTCCCTTGGACCCACAACAGAGGCAACCAAAATAACAGAAAAATATAGATGAGGGACATCAAATGTCAAAGCCAAAGATCAATGATGAATATCAACAGGTGAGACAAGTAATATAGCATCCAATCAACTTATAAAACAAGGTAAATCACCATAGACCAAAATCATCATGTTAAGTTTAGATGAGAAATAGGCATATAAAGCATATAAGGGTAAAGAACCCTAAACAGACATCAAATGTCAAAGTAACCAAGTAATATGGATAAAGAATGAAATGATAACAAAGAAGGGCAATAGCTACATCACATCATGTTCAACTGATATGAAATATTAGAAGAGGAGCAAAAATATACAAGACATACTTAACACCAATACTCAAGCAAAACACACTTCAAAAGGTTCATCATGTGAGATTAGGGTTAGAATCCAAGTAGGGGCAGAAACATAATCATGAACATTAACTCAAACATCAACTCATGAATTGAAAAAAGAAACAACAAGGACCAAATTCAAGATATACATCCAAACTAGGCAAACATACACCATGGTCAACTTCAAAGAAAATATGTGTTCGAGCAAGGTGCAAAGTACAAATTGATCAAGTAATGCATACCATAATGTTAGTACCAGAAGCAAACACAAATGATTCAATCCATATTCAATTTCATGATATCAAACAAAATCAAGAAGGATCATGCTCAAAAGATTAGACAAACACGAATCAAATCATCCATATCAAGAAAAAAGTGATCATGTAACGAAAAAAGATGAGAAATGATCATACAATGGACATTAATCATGCAAATCAAATTCTCAAACATGTCATTCCAAGTACACAAGAGTCAACAAACATCAATTTGAGCATACAAGGAACCATCTCAAGAAAACTAGGTCAAAAAAGTAAAAGAAGCATGGTCACAACATCATCAACTTGGAAAATCAACCATAAATTGAAAAATAACCAAATGGAAGTGAAACCAAAACTCTAATCAAACCAAGGCATCATGTAATCACATGAAATAAACACCTCATACATCACTCAAACACAAGTAGGCAAAATGGTTTGGAACTAGGTCAAGCATCATGCATATTCAATCCAAAACTAAGACATAATTAGACATCAACCAAAAATAGAGAAATGACCTAATAAAAATCAACAAAAGGCTCTACCTCATTCTATATTAGTTAAGGACCATTGTGTAAAAGAACACAAGAAGAAATGCATAAATGCACCATCAAATGAAACCAAGGATTCAAGACAAACCACTAATCAAGCATGCATCGAGGATCATTAAAAACCCACATGAAAATCAATCAAAAGTTTACCATCCAAGTACCAAAATAACATTCAAACATCCATCACTTAAGTGTAAAAATATGATTAAAATATTAGATTAAAAGTGCAAGCACAAAGCAAAAAGAATCAAACCCTAATTCCATGTCTTCAAGAAAGTACACCTTGTGTTATTTAATTCAAATAAAATACTAAAAATATTTGAAAAATAAAATAAAAGTATGGAAAATATAACAAGATGTTGAACAATCAGAAATAAATTTTTTTAGATTTTTAAAATAGTTTTATCAATTAAAAGTAAAACCAAATGGAAAATAGGAAGAAAATAAAATAAAATAAAAAAGAGACAAACCAAGGGGGTGTAGGAGTAAAATATATTACAAACGAATTCAGTTTAGAGTGCGTGGGAAAAAATATGGGGGTGTGGAAAGAACAAAAAACAAAGCCCAACCCATGATCACAAGATTCAGAAATATAAAATAAAAAAAAGCACCCGTGGCTTCAACACTAAACCACCTCAGCTACACCTCACTGCCACATGAGCAGACACACAAGCAGGTCAGCAATTCAACGCAGACCATGCAACAACGCCAGAACCCTTGCTATGGTCGTCTTTCCCGACCACGTCTCACCAGAGTAACATGAAACTCCACCAAAATAGAAAACCAAGATACCACCTCGTGTGATTTTTCACGTAGATTTCAAATATGGTATTCTTTTCCTCATACAAGCACTCTAAAGCCCTAAAAAACGAGCACAGAAAAACAATACACAATTTGAACCTCAGTAAAACAAGACAACATGATATCAAACATTTACTACATTGATGTAAGGCTTCAAATACAATAAGAATGGTCCTATAACATGCCTAGAATGGGAGAAAAAGGTTAGAGAAAGTTACCCAACGGAGAAAGTCCGTTACTTCTTCAAACACTTGCAAAGCTTTAGAACTTCACCAAAATGATTCACAGGCCTTCAAAGATGATGAATAGAGCCAAGAAATTTAGAAAAAACCCTTGAGAGGAGAGATTCGAAGCAAAAACCTTTGAGAAAGAGACAGAGTTTTGGTTCTGATTTGGCTGCAAAAATGAAGTTGTCCTCATTCTCTAGAGTTTTTTAACTTTTATATGATAGTTTTGAGTGAGGTTAGAAGTGTTGTTCACTGTGGTTAAGTGTGGTTAAAGGTTTTGGTGAAAATTTAAATTTTAGGGAGTGAGGCATGGGTTTGCTTGGTGAGAGGTATTGGTAGTGGTTTTTGGTTGTCCTTTGGTGGTTGCAGAGGTCAGAATGGTGTAGTAGTGGAACATCCTCTTTGTTATGCAGGTTTTGTACTTATTTGGATTTTCCACTTCTTGCAAGACTTGCTCATGAAGGGTGGAAATGGTACAAGATTGGTTTGATCATTTTAGGCAATGTTTGTGACTCAAAAATAAGTTAATCATGCGCATGAATTTGGTAGGTAAAGGGCGGATGCATGACCATGACATGATGCATAATTCTTCATGTTCATATGGCCTCATTTGAATGACCATATTGATAGACCTAAATTATACTATGTATTTGACTCGAATTGCATGTGTTCCTTAGGATTTTATTACTGTTTTTCTTGTGTTATGCTTCTATTTTGTTTCATTTTCAGGATTTTGTATTTCCAGAAAAACCAGCTTTTTAGGAATTGTACACATGACACTCACCATGGCGGGCGCCATAGGGGATGCCATAACTTGAATAAGAGACCAACTGCTGACAATTGTCACGACTCCCACTTCTTCCTCCTCTCATTCACATGGTGGGCGCCATGAGGGTATGGCGGGCGCCACTCTTGTATTTCTTTTTCCCTCTCAAAAGAAGTTGGGTGCATTTTAGTCTTTCCTTGTACTTTCCTAGTCTATAAATAGACGAGTTCTGCCTCATTTCTAAACATCCAAGCTTAGTTACAGAACTCAAGCCATATACTGTCATTTGTTGTAAAGCGATAAACTTCTCACATCGATGATTTATCACACTTTCTGATTGAGTCTGTAATCGGGTTTGGAGCACTTTGGTAGAAGTTAATCCTGTCGACATTTTCTTTCCAGTCTTTTTGTACCAGATTTAAAACCTCCCATTTCGAGCAGGTTTCTATTTACTTTCTATTTATTTTTCACATTTATTTACTCACACTTTATTTACCGCACTATTTATTTCTCGCACTTTATTTCCCGCACTATTTATTTCTCGCACTTTATTTACTCACACTTTATTTATCGCATTATTTATCCGCACTTTATTTATCATGTCTATTTACATTTCCATGTCCGGCTAAATCTTAAAGCTTAGGATGTGAGGATCATAGTTAAAGTGGTATTCCATACAGCTGTCGATAGAATTACTTAGGAGTTATTCTGACTTTTAACACAAATTTTCTGCACTTAAAATCTGTTGGGTAAGATCGAAAGCCGTCCAACCTTTAGTTAAGTTTTTGGTTAGTCTTAACTGTTCAAAGGAAGAGAAAGCACTTAGTCCAGTTAATTAGGAGTCTTTAATACTTTAGAAAAATGATTTTAAAACTATTTTTGGACGCGTTTATAGGTTTAAAGTCCGGTTCGCATGAACCTCTTTTTGTTAAGATTTCCAGGTCAAAATACTTTTCAACTAAGTTAAGAAACTATATTTCTTAAAAATAGATTTATTACTTTAACACAATACGCGCCTTTTTATAATTCACAATAAGAGGGATCGATTAGGGGATAAACTCGGTTCTGAATACAAGAAAGCGACAATTCCCGTTAAATTAGTTCTTTTCACGAGTAGAAAACATTACCCTACAAGAAGTTCTATTTACACACACTTGGAATACTACCCAGCTATGTGAATTACATCTAAGCATGTTGTTTTAATATTAAATTTATTCTCGCACTTTACTTTTACTTTTCACGCACGAACTCCCGATTGATTTGCCTTAGATAAACACCGTAACAATAGTAATCGATAGATTGATGTTTGGTCTCTATGGGATTGATAATCTTTTGTATTACTCTGACGTTATTCGTATACTTGCAAAAATTTAGCATCAAGTTTTAGGCACTGTTTTCGGGGACCAATTACGTCAAAATTTCGTACTCTGTTGTTACACCGTCTAGACTAAGGTTTTACCTACTGGTCAATGCAAAGAACTCGCAGTACCGGTAGTCTTATAGATCCTTGAGAGGAACCTGAACGTTACACTCGCACACGTCTCTTACTTCGTAGAATTAAGGAAACTATGGCCGAAGACCGTAACCAAAGACCCCTTAAGGATTTCTCTCAACCATCCAATGACAAACCTAGTTCTAGTATTGTGAACCCCAATATCCCTGCGCACAATTTTGAACTAAAACCCTCCCTATTACAATTAGTACAACAAAACCAATTCGCGTGTCTCCCTACTGAGAACCTGAATCAACATTTAAAAACCTTTATCCAATTAGCTAACACTTTTAAAACCAATGGTGTTACTCCTGAGGCAATTCGTCTAAGACTATTTCATTTTTCCCTTATAGACAAAGCCTTTACGTGGTTAGATTCCCTTCTAGCCAATTCTATAACAACTTGGGAAGACCTTATGAGAGTTTTCCTTGCTAGATATTTTCCCCCAAGCAAAACAGCTGTTCTTAGAAACCAAATAATCAGATTCACTCAAAACCAAGGTGAATCACTCTTCGAGGCTTGGGAGAGATATAAATGCCTGTTGAGAATATGTCCACACCATGGCCTAGAATCATGGCTAATCATTCACACCTTCTATAATGAACTTCACTATAACACTAAGATGACCATCGACGCTGCCGCAGGTGGCACTCTGATGAATAAAACTTACCAGGAAGTTTGCACTCTCATCGAGGATATGGCTCAAAACCATTGTCAATTAGGGATAGAGCGAGCAACGGTGGAGAAGAAATAAGTCTAAGGAGGAATACATGAGATAAGTTCCATAGACATGATGCAAGTAAAAATGGACGCTTTGGCCCTTAAGGTCGAACATATGTATGCAAACCCAATTACTGCAGCAGCATTCTCAACTGAATATGAACTTTGTGGAGCCAAAGGACACCAATCAGCAGAGCGCAATCTATTGAATGAAACTTGTCGCTACTGCGAAAATTGGCGCCGACTATGACAGAAAAGTCGCCACCGTGCGTTATTTATCCCAACGGAGGGAAAGGAAACGCTCAGAGTAAACCTAACGCAAAACGGGAAAGGAATGGTCGTCGCAACCAAATTCCTGGATTCGGCAGTCGATTACGCAAGGGAAAGGTATTAGCACCCCTCACGTCCGCCGTACTCGACGGGATCCACGCTTGTTTTCTGGTACGGATTGTTATTCTATCTACTCTACAGGTCTGGGTTAAAAGAAAATAAAATGACTCGGCAAAGTATCGCACTTTATGCCTACGTATCCCCGTCTGGAACGAGAAATTAGAGTCAACGTAGTTCGCCTACCTACGGGAAAGGAGGGGAAGGTTGCTCGCTAGGATACGACATCTTATGCCTACGTACTTTCATACAGCATGAAAGATCAGAGCAAACGTAGTTCGGGCTATGGATGACACAAGCTTGTCTGACTGTTTTTTACCTTATGAAAGAGTTTTTCTTGATTAAGAGTTCAAGCGGACAAAAATGACACTTTGATGTTTGTTTTGAATCTTTTACGGAAGAAGTGTTTTTTAGTTTGTTTGCAATCTTTGACGCACTAGAGACTATGATTTGAGAGTGACTACGTCGCATGTCACCCAAAGGGTGCCACACTAAGCAGCCAGACTACTGGAAAGAAGCTCCCCAGCAACCCTTTCTCAAATAGCTTAAGGCTTGTGACGTACGACATCGATTAACCTTATTACTGTATTTTTGAGTTGTTCTGAGATAAGAAGAGAAAGAAGCTCTAAAAAGCCTAGGGTTGAAAAGGGAATAAAAACTAACCTAATGTTGTCATGCATGGATAAGAATCCTAATGTCTGTCATAATTCCCTCCTGCACAGAGGAAATCAGAGATCCTAGGGGATAAACAGAAAAGAAAACAAGCAAATACAGTAAAATACATGCAATGCAGCAATACAAGCGAGGCAAGGGAGTCCTGCTCAACCTCGAACCTGGGAAAACAACAGTCAAAGTGAATCAACATTCACCTCAAACCTAGGGGGCAAGCTACACAAGCCAACAAACAATACAGAAAACAAAACCCAAAGGAGGCAGCCCAAGCAGCAGCACCAAACTCCTACAACAACTCTGACAGCAAAGTTGACAGTAACATAACTCCATCTTCAAGCAGACCTTATGAAAGGCATCTTCAACATCTTAGATCTTCATCCCCAAGCTCTAGCAAGCTCCACCAAGAAAGATTTGTTATTGGGATCAAGTTATAATGAATGGAAATCAGTGAAAACCAAAGGAAATCACTAAAAACCATCATCTGCAAAGAAGGGTATCCTCAAAAGTTCTACTCTTTAAGGCATGCCAATCATCCCTCCAAGGGAAAGATGGGCTTCCTTAAGAGGACTTTGAATCATAGGATAGGATGGAAGCAAACAAAGCATTCCATGTTTGAGAAAAGAAATGAACTAAGTCTAAAAAAGCTCTTCCTAAAACCCTAATTCCTAAGCTCCTGACAAGCACTCCAACATATGAGAAATCTTCAAATCCAAGCTCTTCAAGCTCTCTAAAGCAACTTCAATTGGTCCTCCAATTCATCCAAGCAAAGTACAAACCCAAAGCCCACTCAAAACAGCCCAAACAAAATAAACAAACCAAATATCCAAGGGGGAAACCCACAATCATCACACAAGTTGCATAATACAAATAAAATTCCAAAACTCATCATAAAATCCTAAGTAAATTTCTAAGGGAACCTAACCCTATACCCAATACCCCATATAAATCCCAGGACCTAAATCAAACACTAAGTCCCAAAACTATGCCCTAAACTACAACTAGTTGTTTTGAAACCCTAAATCTAACACTCCTTATGTTCACCACTCAAATTGGCCTAAGATTTATTCACAAAAATATGATAAAATTTCTAAGGGTACATGCTTCTCTAAGCTAACTAATCCAACAAGAATCAACTGAAAAATTCCTCACCAAACTCTCATACAAAATTTAGAAAGATGAAGTATCAAACAAATGTAAAATAAAAGCAATAAAACTATAAAAATATGCCAGAAAATATAAACTGCATGAAATTAGTATTTTTTTAGTTTCATTAAATTCTAGAGATCCTAAGGGAACTAGGGACAAAAGTCTCACTCCAAAATGTTCATTTTTCGATTTTATATGAATTAAAAACTAACCTAAATAAGACTATGAAAATAAAAGAAAATAAATGCAAAATGACAAAATGCGTGTCAAATAGCAATCAGATGCAGTTGTAAACTAAAGTTGGGCCCAGGGGAGGTGTCATTATCATGCGCGCATTAAGCCCAAACCACTCAGCAAAATAGAATGGAAAATAAGATGAAAATAAAGAAAACTTTGTGTCAAATAGCAAGTAATCTATGTGTTAAACTTCATTGGGCTTCAAAGTGGTGTGTGATTAGCAATTAGTGTCATAAGCCCAAAGCAAAACGTTAAGTGAAACGGTGTGTATGGCTTATGTTCAGACTTATTCACAAATGGAAATCAAATCGTGGTCGTGGGATGATGATTTCAGTCAAAGTCCTCCTAGATCTAATGGCTAGTTTGTCATCTTCTTCAATTCAAAAGTTGGAGGGAAGGAACACAAGACGGTGGCCGGAGGTGGCGCCATCGTCGTCCCCAAATGCTAACATCACCAGACCTCATCAAAACTTAAACCTAAGCACTCCATCTAACTCGTTTTTCTCACTGAATCCAATGGTAACCTCCATTCTCCTTGAATCTCAACACAACTCAAAACACGACTTCAAGTTCAGAACATGCTCCAAATTCAATCATCAGGATTCTCAAAATTAACACGCCTATCATCATCTACACGTTACACTGAGCGATTCTCACTATTCAACCAAGTCTAAATCATCAAGAACTCAGAGAAACGATCCTCAACAGAAATGGTGATGCTTAAGATTTTGTCTCTAATCATCAAGTTTTCCTACCAGAATCCACCCTAGCCATGTCTACAATGCATCTACATGTTCAAATCCTAGCAATTCTACCTAAATTGTGCTACAAGATGAAATTTGCAAACCTGGCAAAACTGAAGGAACAAAGCAGGAAATCCTTCAAATCACACTTCAATCTTCTCCAGATACGATCAATGAAGTCTTGTGAAGCTTCTGTATGCACTGAATTGCCTTGAATCCCTCCCAATCAATAAAACCGATTTTGAGTTGCAAGGTTGAACTTTACTTTGCTCTCTCTCGATTCTTCACAGTTCTTGGCCAAAAAAACAACTGAATCAGTTATGAGGTTTATATAGAGTGTGTGGGAATGATCAAGAAAGTTCTGGAATGATCCATATGAGATATTCAATTTCTCTTGCACCATGAGAAGCTTGCATATGACAGTCGGGTTTGGCTTGCTTCAGCAACTGCATTTTGATCCAATTTCTCACCAAATGACATATTGAAGTGATTGAGATTGGTTGCTGCATTGGTCCTGATCCAAATAGAGGTTTTGCATATGTTACTTACATGTGAAGTTACAAAATACAAGTGTGTTCAAATGACCTCAAATGGAAAATTAATATTTCCATCATCTTTAAAACATCATTTTTGATCAATTTGATATGCCATATGCCTTGTTTTGACCTTAAAACATGAAATCCCATTTTCGGCCTTTTAAATGACTTTACATTCTTCCTTTTTAAGCCATTTTTAGCAACCTTGTGATAAAAGCCAATCCAAACCCTAAGTACCACTTGGTTGCACTCAAAACATCAATTTGAACAAGTTTCATGTTGAACAATTTTCCATTTGAGGAGTGGAAGATGGAGATTTTGGCACCTGCTTGAAACTGACCTATAATTCATCTTTCCCAAAACACCCCTGGATTGCCAATACCATAACTTGAGTTCCATAAATCCCTTTGAGGATTTCTAGTATTAAAATTAAAGCTAAGATCAAGATCTACAACTCTCATGTTGGCCAAGAATCCATTTGAAACCTCCTTTAAGGGAAAAAGTTGCTTGGAAGTCAAGTGACTTTCACAGATAAATTTCAGTGTCCTTGTAATTTGCAAAGACCATAACTTGAGTTCTACAAATCTTCTTGAAGACTTCTAGTACTCAAATTAAAGGTATTGAGAAGCTATACAAGTTTCATGTTGGCCAGAGATCCATTTGAAACTTGTATTTTGACTTATGTGGCTTTGAAGTTAGGCACTAAATAGGGGATTTTACACTGAAACCCTAATTTAGCAACTTCCCACATTCTTGATCTTTCTTTGCTTAACCTTGGCACAACACCACACATGTATCAACATATCAATCCATGAATTCCATGACCTCAAGGTAGGCTTTGATGCTCTTCAATTGCTCAATTGACCTAGGGTTGACCCAGATGAAACCCTAGTTGACTGCACCTCAACTGTGGCTCTCATACTTGAATCAATGACTTGCCTCAGCTTTAATAAGGCCCTCTAGACATCCCATGAGATCCATACACACCTCACATTCACATTCCATGTTTCTCATCCCACTGATGATTCTCAATATTCCTCAAGATAGGAGCAAAACTCACATGTAGGCACTCAAACTTCTCAAGATTTCAAATCACTTCTTGATGGCTTGGATGATTTCTCAAACTTGGATAAGACCTCTTGCTAGGCTCTTTCTGAGAAGAATCACGCTTGATCCTGTTAGAACACAGATTGGTTCTTAATAATTACTCTTTGTTTTGATGATAACTGTTAGGAAATTTATATTTAAGAATTATATACTCTAAAATTTGTTTGAGAGTTTTACTGCAGATTGAAATTATTTTAACTCTCTAGAAGCAAATCTGCCTTGAATACAAGAAGTTATTCTGACTCTGAAGCGCTAGATGCACCTTACAAAAGAATTTGTTTGTTCCTCACAGAAGATCCTGAGCGTAGTCTCCAGAAGGATCTGAAGAAAGAAGTTCCAGAACATTCTGAGTCAGAAGCATCTGAAGATAGTCAGAAGCATCTGAAGCTGAAGCATCAGAAGTATAGAAGAATATTGATTGAAGAGTTTTTCAAAGCATTAGTCCACAGAAGTTTCTGAAAGTACCTACGCTGCCAAGTACTGAAGTTCTGTGTCAAAATGCTCTGATGATCAACACGCTAGAAGCACACACGCTGCAGAAGACTCTGATACAGCTAGTTCTGAATCTCATTAGAAGATTCTGAGCCATTCAGACTCTGAAGAACTTGCTGAAACTGAAGAAGTATTTTCAAGAATATATCCGTTGGAACTATTCAACGTCTCTTTCCTTATTTGTGCTAGACACACTTACACAGACAAAAAGGATTTTTCTGTGCCATCTATTTCAAGGAAAGGTCAGTTGATGTGAAGACAAAAAGGCTCAGACCTTTTAGGACTCTCTTTTCAACGTTCAGCTTGCATGGTTCAGCTGCCTATAAAAGGAGATCTTCACTTCATTCTTCAGTTACACAGTTGCTGAAAATAAATCATAATATTCTAAAAGCTCTCATTCTTATTCTTCATAGAATCTCATTGTACTTAAACTTAAGAGAAAAATCACTGTTGTGATTAAAGCTTTATAGAAGCATTAAAAACTCTTGTATTTAATTTACATTGATTGTAAAGGATATTCCTTAAGAGGATTCAGTTAGAATCAGTAGCTCTTGAGAAGACTAAGAACTGTTGTTCTTAGGTGATACTATTGTAATCAGTTTGATTTAATAGTGGATTAAGTCCTTGTTGAGAAAGGCAAATCACTCTGGAAGGGTGGACTGGAGTAGTTGTTAAACGAACCAGGATAAAAATAATTGTGTGATTATTTTCAAGTCTTAATTTTCCATACTTATTCAATCCCCCCCTTTCTAAGTATTATCTCACCTTCAGTTGGCATCAGAGCTCCGGTTCTGAGTGTGCTATCACTTAACAGTGTCAGTAAAGATCCAGAGAGATATACTTTGATAAATATATTTATTTGTTATCATGGCTGATAATTCAATGTCAAATATTAACAATAAATATGAAGAGAGGGATAGGATCAGCACCAAACCTCCAATGTTTGATGGAGAAAAATTTGATTACTGGAAAGACAGAATTGAGAGTTTTTTCCTAGGATATGATGCTGATCTATGGGATCTTGTCATAGATGGATATGTACATCCCACAGATGGAGATGGCAAAAAGATTGACAGAAAATCTATGACAGATTCCCAGAAGAAAGACTTCAGAAATCACCATAAAGCCAGAACCATATTACTGAATGCTATTTCACATACAGAGTATGAGAAAATCACAAACAGGGAGACATCTTTTGATATGTTTGAATCCCTTAAAATGACACATGAGGGAAATTCTCAAGTTAAAGAGACAAAAGCTCTGGCTCTGATCCAGAAGTATGAGGCTTTCAAAATGGAAGACTCTGAATCTGTTGAAGCCATGTTCTCCAGATTCCAGATACTTACTGCTGGGCTGAAAGTTCTGGACAAGGGATATTCCACGTCAGATCATGTAAAGAAAATCATCAGAAGTCTGCCCATCAGATGGAGACCAATGGTGACTGCCCTGAAGATGGCCAAAGATCTGAACAAGATCTCTCTAGAAGAACTCATCAGCTCACTGAGGAGCCATGAGATTGAGCTTGAGGAATATGAACCTCAGAAGAAAGATAAAGGTAAATCTGTAGCATTAAAATCTAACAAAACTGCTAAAGCTTTGCAGGTCATTCAAGAAAGCTCTGAAGAGTCTTCTTTTGAAGAAGAAGATGAGTTATCCATGCTGTCCAGAAGGATTAACAAACTCTGGAAGCACAAGGGAAAGAAGTTCAACAATTTCAGAAGATCTGACAATAGAAAGGAATCTTCTAGTCACAGAAGATCTGCCAAGAAAGAAGTGGTGTGCTATGAGTGCAAAGAACCTGGGCACTACAAAAATGACTGCCCCAAACTTCTGAAAGAAAAACCTAAGAAGAAGTTCAACAAAAAGAAGAAGGTTCTGATGGCAACATGGGATGACTCAGATGAGTGTGAATCATCTTCTGAATCAGAAGAAGAATGTGCAAACGTTGCACTGATGGCCAGGACAGAAGATCAAGAGGAAGGTACCTCAGGATATGAATCAGAATCTGAATCTGATGATGATGCAGAAGAGGTAATGGCTAAACTTACCAAAGAAGAACTCATTAAAGTTGTAACAGAAGTTCTTAAAAGTTATAACAACATCAAACTCAAATACAAGAAGCTGAAAAGCAATCTTGAATCTGAGATTGATCTTCTGAAAACAGAACTTGTTGAGCAGAAAGAAATAAATTTAAAAATCAAAAATGACTTTGAAAGAACTCAACAGGAATCTGAATCTGAGTCTAAGTCATGTGAAAATATTTTAGAAAAATATGACTATAGTTTTCAAAAATTTCTCACTAAGAGCATAGACAGAAGCAAGATGGCTTCCATGATCTATGGTGTTAGTGGAAACAACAGAAGAGGCATTGGATATGAGTCTTCATCTGGAAGCAATCCAAAACCTGTTGACAAACTTTTCATCAGGAAGACACCTCTGTATTCTCAATTCAAATTTGGTCACTTGAATGACATTAAACACACAAGCTCTGAGAAGAGTACTTATGTGTTTAAACCTAAGGCAAGTCAGAATAAACATTATGTTGCAAAACAGAAGTTTAGACAAACCTACAAACCAACTAACCCCAAAGGACCCAAGAAGATCTGGGTACCTAAAAACAAAATAATTCCTGTTGCAGATGTTCTTAGCAGCAAGGTCAGGACACCAATCATGGTACCTGGACTCTGGATGCTCACGACACATGGCAGGAGAAAAGTCTATGTTCCAAAGCCTGGAACTTAGATCTGGAGGGGATGTGAAGTTTGGAGGGAACCAGAAGGGCAAGATCATTGGATCTGGCACTATTGGAAATGGTAAACTTCCCTCTATTACTAATGTTTTACTTGTTGAAGGGTTAAAACATAACTTATTGTCCATAAGTCAATTAAGTGACAATGGTTATGATATAACTTTTAATCAAAAATGTTGTAAAGTTGTTAGTCAAAAGGATGGCTCTATCCTATTTAGTGGTAAGAGGAAAAACAACATTTATAAAATAAATCTTTCAGAACTTAAAGTTAAAAATGTTAAATGCCTCTTGTCTGTGAATGAAGAGCAATGGGTCTGGCACAGAAGATTGGGCCATATTAATATGAGACGTATATCTCAGATTAATAAACTTAATCTTGTCAGAGGACTCCCTAATCTGAAGTTCACTTCAGATGCTCTTTGTGAAGCATGTCAGAAAGGGAAGTTTTCAAAAACATCTTTCAAATCAAAAAATGTTGTTTCTACCTCTAAACCATTAGAACTACTTCATATTGATCTGTTTGGACCAGTGAAAACTGCATCCATCAGAGGCAAGAAGTATGGATTGGTCATTGTTGATGACTTTAGCAGATGGACATGGGTAAAGTTCTTAAAACACAAGGATGAGTCACATTCTGTGTTCTTTGACTTCTGCAAGCAAGTCCAGAATGAAAAGAATTTCAAAATAATAAAAGTCAGAAGTGATCATGGTGGTGAATTTGAAAATAAATATTTTGAAAAATATTTTTCTGAAAATGGCATTGCTCATGATTTTTCCTGTCCTAGAACTCCACAACAGAATGGGGTTGTAGAGAGGAAAAACAGAACTTTGCAAGAAATGGCCAGAACCATGATCAATGAGACAAATCTGGCAAAATATTTTTGGGCAGAAGCAATCAATACAGCATGCTACATTCAGAACAGAGTTTCTGTTAGACCTCTTCTGAAGAAGACTCCTTATGAATTGTGGAAGAACAAAAAGCCTAACATTTCTTATTTTCATCCTTTTGGATGTATCTGTTATATGTTAAACACTAAGGAAAATCTGGGCAAGTTTGATTCCAAAGCACAGAAGTGTTTCATGCTTGGATATTCTGAACGCTCTAAAGGCTACAGAGTATACAATACTGAGACACAGATTGTGGAAGAATCCATTCATGTCAGATTTGATGATAAGCTTGGCTCTGAAAAGCCAAAGCAGATTGATAACTCTGCAGATAGGGAAGTAGTCTTTATTGACTCTGAAGTTCCAGAAGCAGACAAACTTCAAGTGAAGGAACCAGAAGAAACTCCAGATGCTACTCCCTTAACTTCTCAGATGAATAATCTAAAAATTTCTGAAGAGTCAACTATCAGAGGATCATCATCCAGAATTAAAGCCTCTCATCCAAAGGATGTCATTATTGGAAAGAAGGATGATCCCATCAGAACAAGATCTTTTCTTAGATCATCTGAGGCATCACTGTTTGGACTAGTGTCAGAAATTGAACCATCTTCTGTAGAAGAAGCTCTGCAAGACAATGATTGGATTATTGCCATGCAAGAAGAGCTTAACCAATTCAGCAGAAATGATGTATGGGATCTAGTTCAAAGACCTCAAGGATTTAATATTATTGGTACAAAATGGGTCTTCAGAAATAAACTAAATGAGAAAGGAGAAGTTGAGAGGAATAAGGCAAGGCTGGTTGCTCAAGGATACAGTCAGCAAGAAGGTATTGATTACACTGAGACATATGCTCCAGTGGCAAGGTTAGAATCTATACGCCTTCTTATTTCTTTTGCTGCACAGTATAACATCACTCTGTATCAGATGGATGTTAAAAGTGCCTTTCTTAATGGTATTATAGAAGAAGAAGTTTATGTCCACCAACCTCCTGGTTTTGAAAATGAAAAATTTCCAGATCATGTTTTCAAATTAAAGAAATCTCTATATGGATTAAAACAAGCTCCCAGAGCTTGGTATGAGAGATTGAGTAATTTTCTTCTGGAGAAGAATTTTATCAGAGGAAAAGTGGATACAACTCTATTCTGTAAAACTATAAAGAAAGATCTTCTAATTTGCCAAATTTATATAGATGATATAATCTTTGGATCAACAAATATTATGCTTGGAAAGGAGTTTGCTACATGTATGCAGGCTGAATTTGAAATGAGCATGATGGGAGAACTCAGATTCTTTTTAGGAATCCAAGTTAATCAAACTCCAGAATGCACCTACATACATCAGACAAAGTATGTTAAAGAACTTCTGAAGAAATTCAACATGTTTGACAGCAAGGTGGCAAAGACTCCAATGCATCCTACTAGCTCACTTGGCAAAGAAGAGGTAAGTAAGAAAGTAGACCAGAAGCTCTACAGAGGTATGATTGGTTCTCTTCTTTATCTTACTGCTTCTAGACCTGATATATTATTCAGTGTTTGTCTGTGTGCTAGATTCCAATCAGATCCTAGAGAATCACACTTGACAGCTGTCAAGAGGATTCTAAGGTATCTGAAAGGTACTTCTAATGTGGGTTTGTGTTACAGAAAATCTGATGATTTCAAATTAGTTGGATTCTGTGATGCTGACTATGCTGGAGACAGAGTGGAAAGAAAAAGTACTTCTGGAAGTTGTCAATTTCTAGGAAGAAATCTAATCTCTTGGTACAGCAAGAAGCAACCCACAATTGCACTTTCAACCACAGAGGCTGAATACATTGTTGCTGCTGGATGTAGCACGCAGATGCTCTGGATGAAAAGTCAACTAGAAGATTATCAAATTTTTGAGAGTAACATTTCTATCTTTTGTGATAATACTTCTGCTATATGTTTGTCCAAGAATCCCATTTTACATTCTAAAGCAAAACATATAGAAATTAAACATCATTTCATCAGAGACTATGTTCAGAAGGGAATCATAAATTTAGCCTTTGTTGATACAGATCATCAATGGGCAGATATTTTTACAAAACCCCTTGTTGAAGATAGATTCAATTTTATTCTGAAAAATATTGGTATGGATTTTTGTCCAGAATGATATTTATCAGAAGCAAATTGTTCCAGATGCAAAAATGCTTAATTCATCTGAAGTATTTCTTCTGTTCATTTATTCTCTTCTGATTAATATTTCTGATGTGATAATCTGAACTAATCATCTTTAGAAGATCTGAACGTTGGCTAACGTTTCATTTCTTGAGAGAATTCAGAACAGCATGCAAGCAAACACGTGTCACACAAAATCTGAAGAGGTGGCGTGTTCACAACTGAAAAGACGTTTGAGGTGAAATTTGAATAGTAAATATCTTGGTTTTCCCCCCAAAATTGTCAGAAGCATTTATTATTTGAAATGATTTTATTCTCTTCATTTAATGCTGCTCAAACGTGCGTTCTTTCTGTCTTTTAGTGTGCCTATGTGATTAGTATAAATACTTGTTGTGTATTCACTTTCACACTTTTCACTCTCAGAATTTACATGCGTTTTCATCTATTGTTCTCTCTGCATAAAAACTCAAAACCTAAGTGTTTGAAAAAGCAATCTTCAATGGCGTCTTCTTCATCAACAACTGCACAGTTTCAATCCACAATGGCTGCTGTGACTTCAGATAACCTAGGTGCTGCTCCATATACTCCTCCAAAGAGAACTCTTCTCACACCTGTTGATAAATTAGAGGTGTTGTGTGAATCCATGGTTGAATTTGACTCTCTGGCTGACAATGGGTTTGATTTTCGCTCCATTGTTAGAGCTCAAGGCTGGGTGAAATACTTTGATAGATTGTTTGGACCAGTTTACCCTCTACTTGTTAAGGAATTCTGGATTCATGCATCTTTGTATCCCAAGTTTATTTTATCGTCTGTGCTGGGAAAGGAGATTATCATCACAGAGGATCTGATTAGAAGACTGATTGGTTATGAAGAAACAGATGGTGTTTCACACTTGCCAGCTGGGCGTGTGGATATGGATGAAGTTTATGAGGAAGTTATGACTGCTGGACAAGCTTCTAACAGATTCAAAGATCTGAAGCCTGATTACAAGATCTGGGCCAAGATCTTCATGGGATGCATACATCACAGAAAGTCAACAAATTCCCCAAATTATGTCAACAATGAACAGATCTATTTTATGTACTGCCTTAGTCAGAGCAACAAGGTAGATTTGCCTTACATTTTGTTCATGCATCTGTAGAATCACATCAATGCATCTAGAGAATCTGTAAAAGAAAAAGGCCAGAAGATCAGGACTTGGATACCTTTTGGAAGGTTGCTCTCAGATCTTCTCACTGAAAATGGTTTAGTGGCTGCTCTGTATGATGCTGGTGTTACAGAAGAATTAGAGTTCATTATGGGAAAGCCTCTGAACGCTAAAAGCCTTCTGAGACTCAAGATTGTAGATGAACTTACTACTGCTCCAAAGAGGTTAAATATGTCTGATCTGAATAAAAGGGTTCCAGTATCTGACTTTCCTCTATTCTTTGCTGAAGAACCTAGACATATTGTTCTGATGTATATAGAGGAATGCAAAAAGGAAGGAGTGCCTGTTCCAGCAAATGTGTTTCAACTTGTCAAGCAACCACTGCCAGATGCAGGAGAAGAAGAAGAAGAAGAAGTTCCACTTCAGAGGAGAAGATCTCAGCCTGCAGCAGAATCTGAACCTGTCTAGAAGAAGGCTAAGATTGCTGAGAAACCCAAGGATCTTTTAAAGAGAAAGGATTCTGGAGAAGCTGCCTCTGCATCTACTAAGAGGATTAAACTTAAAGGTACTAAAACTTCTGTCATTTCTAAAAATGTTGTTATTAATGATTCATCTATTAAGTCTGTTCCCAAACCACCTGTCACTCAAACAACATCTATTGCTGCCCCCAGTTCTGTCTCTCCTCAGAAACAAACAACTGCTTATGTATCAAAACCACCTCAACCCAAAATACACATCAAACACTTCACTCCACGTCCATCACCACCAGTTCCACAACCATCAGTTCCACAACCAACAGAACCACCACAAACAGAATCACAACCATCAGAACTACAACACACAGAACTACAACAAACTTCTGATAAACAAAACTTTGCTCAACCACACACAGAAAATCAACCAAAAACTTTTGATCATCCAGAAAAACAAACCACAGAAGATAAACCAGAAAAAGACTCTTTCATACCACCATCAAACATTCCATCTTCTGAACCTATAGCACCTGTTTCATCTGAACCACCTTCTCAACAATCTGATATTCCTTCAGAACCATCTCATATCCCTGAGACAGAAGTTCTTGACATCACTCCATTAAAAACAGTGTTTCAAGTTTCTTCTACCTCTTGTACACCTACAACATCCTCCAACTCATCAGAATCAGAAATTCATCCTGATTTTCTAATTAATCCATCTGACAAATACCCTGTGCATGAACCTGAACCTGAATCAACCTTACCTGCTAAAACTACCATTCCAGACCCTATGCCTCCACCTGCAACTTCATCTGAGATGATTGTTCCCACTTCCAATCCATCATCATTTGGAATATCTTGTGCCCAAGTGTCTTCTCTTTATCATAATTTATCTTATGGTTTCAAACTAAAAGATTTTTATGATAGAGTTGAGCCTTCTGAACCTTTGGAACCTTTGAAACCAAAACTCAGACAGGCCCTTCCATCTGTAATCCTTTCATAATCTATGAACAATGAAGGATCATTAGCCACCATATCTGCTACATCTGGTAAAGCTGCTGTTTCAGCTCTGCATCCTGCATCTGATAACACAGTTGCATCTGATAAACCATCAAACTCTGCTTTCATACCATACTCCAATGCATCTTTTGATGTTGTTTACCCACGCACAAGACCTCAACCAAATCTGCTTAATGCTTTAAACAGATCCTTACCTCAAAAACCAGAAATTCCATTCATTCCATATGTTCCCCCTCCTCTGATTTCCATCTCAAAATCACTGATACCACCAACTCCCAAACCTAAACAGATGACTCTGGAAACCTTGCTTAAACCACCACCCAGACTTAATATTGATCATTTATTTCAAACGTTTTTGCAAGAAATACAGATGTCTTTAGGTACTGTTCAGAAGAGATGCTCTGAAACTATGGATGCAAATGAGACTGACATCATCTGGAAAGGTTTTGTCAATAGATTCAACACTGTAGCTTCTAATCTGAAGAACATCTGTTCTGATGATGCCAAGCTCAGAGCTGAAAGAAATCAATTCTGGATTGTCAACAAGACTGAACCTCTGCTTTGTTTGGATGCTCCTCCTCCTCCTCCACCAGAACCAACTGCCAATGCATTGACTATGACTCTGGTAGAACCCTCTTCAGGATCTCCAGAACCTATGGCAATTGACTCTGTTCAGGCTGCAGAACCTCCATCTACTTCTTCAGAGTTAAAGACAGAAAATCCAGATCTTGGAGACAAGATTGCTGCTCTGGAAGCTGGTCAATCTGAAATAAAATCTTGGATGGCGAAGCAAGACAAGAAATCTGAGGACATGTCAGAGTGGATGTCTAAACAAGATGAGAAGAATGAGACAATGACTAAGTGGATGTCAAAGCAAGAGCAATCATCATCTGAGATCACAGACCTATTGAAGATGCTTTTGTCAAAACATTCTTAGATTTTTTTCTCATGTTTGTGCATCTGTTGTTTTGCATCTGAATGTTCTTGTTATATCTTCTGATATTTTTCAATGTACTTTTGCTCTGTTATGTTAAATGAATCAGTTTGTTATTCTCCATTGAATTATCTATTTTTTGTTCCTTTTATTTGTCTTTATTAAAAGTTGTTACTTTTTTCTTATGACAAAAAAGGGGGAGAAAATAAAGATCTGAACTATTTAATATAATTTCACTAGAATGAATCTTCAGACATATCTACTCTTTCTAATATCTAATTTGACCATTTCAAAACATTTAATAAGAACACTCTATAAAAGGATCTCTGAGTTTCTCAGATCACTTATCTTTTATCAAACTCTGAATCTCACATCTACAAGATAGTCTGACCCTTAATTATTTCAAAGACAAACTAGATCTGACTCTGAAGATTACTCAAGATAAAAAGGGAAGTTTCTATTCCTTTTTCATATTCAACTCAGGGGGAGATTCATCATCTCAGGGGGAGTTATAATTCTTTATGTTCAATTAAATAAAATTTCTGATACTTTTTGTCATCATCAAAAAGGGGGAGATTGTTAGAACACAGATTGGTTCTTAATAATTACTCTTTGTTTTGATGATAACTGTTAGGAAATTTATATTTAAGAATTATATACTCTAAAATTTGTTTGAGAGTTTTACTGCAGATTAAAATTATTTTAACTCTCTAGAAGCAAATCCGCCTTGAATACAAGAAGTTATTCTGACTCTGAAGCGCTAGATGCACCTTACAGAAGAATCTGTTTGTCCCTCACAGAAGATCCTGAGCGTAGTCTCCAAAGGATCTGAAGAAAGAAGTTCCAGAACATTCTGAGTCAGAAGCATCTGAAGATAGTCAGAAGCATCTGAAGCTGAAGCATCAGAAGTATAGAAGAATATTGATTGAAGAGTTTTTCAAAGCATTAGTCCACAGAAGTTTCTGAAAGTACCTACGCTGCCAAGTACTGAAGTTCTGTGTCAAAATGCTCTGATGATCAACACGCTAGAAGCACACACACTGCAGAAGACTCTGATACAGCTAGTTCTGAATCTCATTAGAAGATTCTGAGCCATTCAGACTCTGAAGAACTTGCTGAAACTGAAGAAGTATTTTCAAGAATATATCCGTTGGAACTATTCAACGTCTCTTTCCTTATTTGTGCTAGACACACTTACACAGACAAAAAGGATTTTTCTGTGCCATCTATTTCAAGGAAAGGTCAGTTGATGTGAAGACAAAAAGGCTCAGACCTTTTAGGACTCTCTTTTCAACGTTCAGCTTGCATGGTTCAGCTGCCTATAAAAGGAGATCTTCACTTCATTCTTCAGTTACACAGTTGCTGAAAAGAAATCATAATATTCTAAAAGCTCTCATTCTTATTCTTCATAGAATCTCATTGTACTTAAACTTAAGAGAAAAATCACTGTTGTGATTAAAGCTTTATAGAAGCATTAAAAACTCTTGTATTTAATTTACATTGATTGTAAAGGATATTCCTTAAGAGGATTCAGTTAAAATCAGTAGCTCTTGAGAAGACTAAGAACTGTTGTTCTTAGGTGATACTATTGTAATCAGTTTGATTTAATAGTGGATTAAGTCCTTGTTGAGAAAGGCAAATCACTCTGGAAGGGTGGACTGGAGTAGTTGTTAAACGAACCAGGATAAAAATAATTGTGTGATTATTTTCAAGTCTTAATTTTCCATACTTATTCAATCCCCCCCTTTCTAAGTATTATCTCACCTTCAGATCCCCTGTCGGATGCATGCTATGCTATGATATGCCAATGATTGAACTATGTACATGATAATGCAATGAAACACAAATCAGGTAAGAAAAGTTTGAGCAAATTTTGGGGTGCAACAGCTGCCCCTATTCAAACGACTTGGACCCGACTGGGTGAAGAGCGAACGACCTTCAAACAATCGAGGTACGAGACAGTTGAATACCAAGAAACCCAAAAGTTTGCCAACCGCAGAAATAAACTGCGCACTGCTTGGGGAACGACATTGTCGCTTGCGCGAAAATAAGGTGCCGACACAACAGAAGAGTCGCCACCTTTCGTTATTTATCCCTCAGAGCGGGAAAGGAAACGATCGGAAAAAACTAACGAAAAAAGGGGTAAGACAAGGTCATCGCATCCATTGTTTGGGTTCGGGAGTCGGTTACGCAAGGGGAAGGTATTAGCACCCCTCACGTCCGTCGTACTCGACGGGATCCTCGCTTGTTGTGTTTACTTGGACGGGTTGGTTTTATTCTATCTACCTATCAAGGTTGGCTGAAAAAGAAAAGAAAAATGACTCGGCAAAGCATCGCACTTTATGCCTACGTATTCTCATCAGAGAATGAGAAATCAGAGTCAACGTAGTTCGGCCTCCACAAGCTCATCTCAACCTCAAGCCAGAATGAAATAACAGTAATCATACTGAAATATAAACAATATGCTATCAAGCAATAAACAGTAAACTGCAATCATACAGAAGAAAATGAAATGCCATCAGGCAAACCACATGGGCAAGGGAGCTGGGCTCTACCGAATACCCGCAAGCAAAGCCACACAGTAACAATACAAGCAGAGGGAGCAACTCAACCTCTAGTGCAATCATGCTCCTAGATTCTACCTATTCTAGATATGGACTTATTCTAATGCATCAGACAAGTCAAACAAAACACAGCAATACAGAAAAGAAAAAGAAGAAAACAGATCAACTCCTCTCTCAACTCCAAGCTTCATCTCTTCCAACAGCAACTCAGTCTTCAGACTTCAATCACTCTTGACAAACATCAATTGCTTTTCCAGGTTTCAACCCTACAAAATAAGTTTCAACTCATCTTCTCCCTTAAGCTTCAGCTTCTTGATCAGCTCCACCTTCAGGCTTCACCTAATCTTCAGGGATCTTCAAGTATCAACTTGCTTTTGCTACTCTTCAAGCTTCAGCTGGAATGGCAATACTCAAGGATTCATCCTCTTCAACACTCTTCAATGAAGTCTTCATCCTCATGCTCAGGCTCAACATCTCTCAAGACAATCAAAACCAGAGAAAATCACTTACTGGATAAGCTGGGGGATATTGAATTGCCTATTGACCACAAAAGGTGACCTATAAGGGTTCAACATCAAAAGAATGGTTCCCTCAAAAGTTCTACTTCCTAGGTACCTCACTTATCCCTCCAAAGGAGAGAGGTGTATACCATGGAAGGACTTTGAATCATAGGGAGGAATGGAGGTGAATGATACCATCCATGTTTAAGAAAGAAGTTATCTAAATCTAAACTCTTCCTAATCCCTAACCCTAAAACAACAAAAAAAAGGAAAAGAAGAACAAGCTCTCAAGCTCCTCAATGCATCTTCAAGTCTTCTACTATGCTCCTCAATGCTCCACAAAGAGATACTAAGCTTTCCAAGCTCACAAAGCAAAGCAACTAAAGTAAACATGCCCTAAAGGCAACACAAACAATCAACCAATACAAAAATCAACTAAAAATAGCATACTATTATATTAAATCCTAATATAATTTCTAAGGGATCCTACATACCTACCCTTAATACCCATATATGCCCCATAGTCTAAATTGTCCTAAAAACCCAAAATCTAAAGTTATTATGGACCTATGTTGAAGTTTTAACCTAATTCTACACAACCTAATAGCATCTAATCAAAACTATCCTAAAAATCATCAAAAAAATATGGAATTAATCCAGGGGGAACCTAAAACATATATCTAACTATTCTAAAAAGAATGAATTAAAAATACTAAGGGAGATACCTAAACTAAAATCTACAAAATCATGGATCAACATAAAAGAATTAAAAAGCAATTAAAGTAAAAAATATGCAAAAAATATTAAAATGCATGAGATGAAAAATGTCTTTATTTTATATTTTTCTAGACAAAAATATGAAAAGGGAGAAAAAACTCCCATTAAAAAATATTGATTTTCTATTTTATTATGAATTTTCAAAGTTTGAGAAAAAATGGAGAAAAATAAAATGATAAAGATGAGATGGGGGTGTAACAAGAAATGATATGCAGTTTGTTTTATTGATGGGCCCAGATAGGGGGGTCTGAATAACAAGCGCGCCTGGGCCCAATACCAAATCAGAAAACAATTAAAACTGAAAAGAAAAAAAATGAAAAGCGCGGTGCCAAAAGCAAGAAAATTCAGTTCAAAACGGAGTTGGGCCTGATAGGGGGGTGGGAATATAAATCCAATTCACTTAAGCCCAGAATCCCCTTTAATGAAACGCAGCGTTTCAAGCTGCTTTCAGTCTCCCTCCAAAATCCAAATTAAACGTGAGCCCTTGGATTATGAACAAGTCAATGGTCAAGCGTGTGATCCAACGGTTAAAACATCATCATCAACCTCACGCAGCTAGGGTTTTCAGAACTCCCATGAAACATAGCTTCCATGCACAGAACTTCCTCTCACTCGTTCTCTCTCATATCATCATCAATTATCAACATGTAAAATACAAACTTGATCCATTTTTCACGCTGAACACGACTATGGTCTTAGAATGCATTGAACAGGTCTCCATCATAGAACCCGAAGGTGAAACTCCATGAACCTCAAAATATCATCAATCTTCGACCTCAACCAAACTTAGATTCCTTTATATCAAAATGATCCTCACATTCCATGGGTTAAAATCATCTAATAATCTTGCATTAAAACTCACTATATCACTAGTTCTTACTCCATCAAGAAATGACATCCATAGTTGAAACTTCGCCAATTACTCCCAAACTCATCAGAAATGATCACCTAATTGTCTCTAACAGTTCTAAACTAATAACTTAACCTAACCATGCCTAGATTATGAGGTAGAAGAGATTTTGCAAACCTGGCTTCTTGAAATGGTAGATGATAAAACCCTTGCTTTCAAGGCTTGAAACTCTTCAAGAACACTCCTTGGATGATGAATCTTCTTCTGTTTGCAAAAGATTGGAGGGAGAGAGCTTGTATCCTTGAATTCGAATGTGATTTGCTTTCTTGCAATTTCTAATGGCAACCTTCAAATCTTCATGGATGGAGCTTCATACTAGTATGAACACACTCAGCAAGATCTATGGAGAAGGTTTGTGAAGAAAAATGGGATGGCAATGAAGAAAAATGGAGAGATTGAATATGACTTGCAATGGAAGCTTTTAGATTTCAATCTCTCTTCTCTACACCAATTAACACCAACCTTGCATCTGAGCAAGTTGGAAACATCTTATAGAGAGGTTTAGAATAGTCTAGAACTCCCTAGAACAATCCAATGAGAAATTCATCTTTTCATGTCATGGTATTTTGAATTTTCATTCTCCTTACGTGGTATCTCATGCCAAATGCCTTGCAACCTTGGTTTCTGATTTGAAATTCTCCTTACATGAGATTTAGGGCAAGTTACAATGCATATCTTCCTTGTTTATTGAGTTTTGCCTTGTATTGGTTTGGTACCTTAAGATGCAAGTAATCAAATTCCAAAGCAGCCATATGATGCAAGCCTCAAATCAAAATTGTGGCTGAACCATTGTTCTTATAATGTCATTTGGAGTCAAAATGACCTATTACATGACATGGTTTAGACTTATAACTTGGGATTTCCATTTTTCAAATTCACTTGAATTAACTTATGCCTCATTTTTAGGCCATTTTTATCACTTTTTGATATGAGCCTTTTCAACATCTCATGACCTCCCAACTAGCCTTAAAACATCATTCTAAGCAAGTTTAATGTTGAAGATTTTTCCATTTGAAGCTTGGAAGTAGGAGATATGGCCTTATGCTTGAAATGACCTATAACTTCCAAATGACCAAAATGCCCTTGGCTTGTCAAAGCCATAAGTTGAGTTCTACAAATGCTATCAAGGACTTCTAGTACTCTCTATAAAGCTAAGAAGATTCCCTTCAACATTCATGTTGACCAAGAATCCATAGGAATCATCCTACTAGGGCAAAAGTTGTCTGCAAGTTTGGTGACTTTCAAGGAACCAGATTCACATACCTCAGATGACCTGTAATTTGTCAAAACCATAACTTGAGCTCTGCAAATCCTATCAAGGACTTCTACTACTCAAATTAAAGCTAAGAACAAGCTCTACAACATTCATGTTGTGGGGAAGATGAGATGACAATCACATCTTGAGCTAAACTGCCGTGAAGATAGGGATCAAACTAGGGGATTTTACACTGTCAATCCTTAGAAACCCTAGCTTAAAACTTCTCAAACTCCTCAATAATGATGAGTTGGTCTAGGAATCATCCTTATAACACTTAAATATATCATTACATGATCACATGGCTCTTGGATTAGGTCTCAACCCTCTCCAAATCATCAGTTGACCTAGGGTTGACCCAGTCAAACCCTAATTCCACCATTCATGGTTGAATCTTCTGAATTCTTGTACAATGACCTCTCTAGGCTTCATTATGGATTTCAAGACATCTCATAAGCTTTCTCAAAGCTTCAAGTCCATCCTCATAGTCTCAGAGTCATCTGAGGAGCTCCCACAACTCTCAAGTTATGAAGCGCACAACCTTGGTTTCAACCAATTCCTCTAAGGATCTCTTGGGTTCTCTGACAAAGGTATAAACCTTTGAACACTTGAACAAACTTCTTGGCTAGCTTCAAAGCCTCATGCAACTCTTGATAGGTAAATAAATGTTGGTCAAATTTTGGGGTGCAACAACTGCCCCTATTCAAACGGCTTGAACCTGACTGGGTGAGGAGCGAACGGCTCTCAGCCAATCGAGGTGCGAGACGGTTGAATACCGATAAACCCGGAAATTTGCCAACTGCACGAGTACACGGTACTCTGATGGGAACAAATCACCGAAAACTGAAATAATAGCTGCACGACAACTAGCTGGAGAAATACTGATCTGACATCGCCGTCAGTTATCCACATTAAATTCTTCTGACATCGCCATCAGACAACCAAAACACCCAACATCGCCGCTGGAAAACCAAATCACCTGACATCGCCGTCAGAAACAGACATACCCAACATCGCCGCTGGAGAGCTAAATCATCTGACATCGCCGTCAGAACAAACAAAACACCCAACATCGTCGCTGGAGAAATAGAGAATCTGACATACCCAACATCGCCGCTGGAAAACTGAAGAATCTGACGTCGCCGCCGGAAACGAACACATATCCAACATCGCCGCTGGGGAAATAGAGAATCTGACATCGCCATCATAAACCAGAACATCCAACATCGCCGCCGGAAAACATCATCTGACATCGCCGTCATAAGCCAAAACATCCAACATCGCCGCCAGAGAACTGAAGAATCTGAACAAAATGCCCAACATCGCCGCTGGAGAACCAGAGTACCTGACATCGCCGTCATACGAACAAAACACCCAACATCACCGCTGGAGCTATAAGGAATCTGACATCGCCGTCATAAGCAAACATCCAACCTCGCCGCTGGAGAACTACATCACCTGACATCTCCGCCAGACACAAACATCCAACATCGCCGCTGGAGAACAACAAAGAATCTGACATCACCGTCAGAAACGAACATCCAACATCGCCGCTGGAGGACTAAAACACCCAACATCGCCGCTGGAAGACTAGATCATCTGACATCGCCGTCAGAAACAAACATATATCCAACATCGCCGCTGGAAAGCTAAACCACCTGACATCGCCACCAGAAACAAACATAATCTGACCTCGCCGTCAAAACCAACATCCAACATCACCGCTGGAAACAAACATAATCTGACCTCGCCGTCAAAACGTCCAACATCGCCGCTGGAAACAAACATAATCTGACCTCGCCGTCAAAACGTCCAACATCGCCGCTGGAAACAAACACAATCTGACCTCGCCGTCAGGGTGAAGAAACTCCATTGGGGAATTGGTCACACGGTAACCGGTAATACATAGTCGATCATGCCATCAGGCACTCAAAGAACACTGTCGGGCATCAGCCGGACTTCAACCATCAGGTTGATCATTCCATCAGGCATTCAACATTAGCTGAGAGAACTGCTTCAATAACACGGTCAGACTTCAACCATGGAGTCTTCAAGGGAGGTTTCAACTTCGCCGTTAGAAACCTGCTGGGGAGGACACTTCGCCGCTGGGGAATCTGGAGAACTATCAAGCAACTCCGCTCCGGGGGTCCAGAAATCATTCTGGAGGAATCAACTCTGCTGAGGACTTCAAGAATCATCTTGAACAAATAACTCCGTCGGGGACCTTCAAGAATCATCTTGAACCGATAACCATTCTGGAGAAACATTCTGTTGGGGATTCCAGGAATCATCCTGTGCAACTCTTGCTGGGGACAAACCAATCATGGCTTAAGCAGCTTCTAAGGATTCGGCTCTCTTAGGGCTTCAGGAATCATCCTGGGCAACCTTCACTAGGGACTCTACTGGGGAGCTTAAGAATCATCTTAAGCAAACGGCCCTGCTGAGGAATTCAAGAATCATCTTGAACTGAAGACTTTGCTGGGGATCCCAAGAATCATCTTGAGCAGGCGACTTCGTTGGGGAGAACGTCAGGAATCATCCTGAGCAACTGATCCTTCGACAGAACACCTGCAAAACAAGAACGGTAGCAACCTAGATCATGTTTATTATGCATATGCTTCGGCAATGGCACAATGCTCCACCCGGTGGAAATGCTATGCGTTTATGATAAATGCTATGCAATCATGCACAATGATGCAATCCCGTTAGCAAAATAAATGCCGAAGGGAGAAATCCTCCTGTCAAGGAGAAAGAACTACTCAGATAGAGGAATTATCCTGCTGAGGAGAACATGGTCACGCCAATATCAATTGGACTCCGCAGGGGGCACAACTTCAGTTGACTGCTGCGGGGCAAACAACTTCAGTCGACTACTGCAGGGGGACGAAGCTCTACGAGAACTAGGACCTGCTGAGAGAAAGCGATGTCAATCGCGGGAGTGAACTGCGTGGCCTTCATGGCTACTCTTCTGGGGATGATAACTCTGTGGGGAAACAACTTCAGCTGCTCAACACTCCACTTGGGAAAACCAATCATGGTCTGATCAACTTCCAAGGATTCGGCTCTCTTGGGGGATTTGCAAACTCGGCTGGGGAAGGAGAAATCATTCTGCTTCGCTGGAGAGTACAACTCTGGGGGAAATACAGCATCAGCTGTTCAACGCTCTGCTAGGGAAAACCAATCATGGTCCCAACTGCTTCATTGGAGAGAGTATGGCTCTGATGAGGAATTTCAATTCCGCTGGGGAAGAAGGAATCATCCGACTTCGGGGGAGAGTACAACTCTGCAGGGGAAATAGCATCAGCCGTTCCAACACGCTACTGGGGAAGAGGGAATCATCCGACTTCGGGAGAGAGTACGATTCTGGTGGGGAATTTCAATTCCGCTGGAGACTTCAGTCTAGCACCATCAGTTGCTGCATACTTCGGCGTATGAATAGTTTCCTACGAAACCTGCACTTGTGACCCGGTGCGGGGGAATGAATTCATGCTTCGGCGCGTGAACACTTCTATGAAACCTGCACTTGTGACCCGGTGCGGGGGGAAGAAATCATGCTTCGGCGCTTGACTCAGCTGAGGGGGTGACGTTCCTTCAGGACACATCTGCTTGGGGAAAGAGAATCATCTCTGCCTGGGGAGACATAGCAATGCTCATTATCTTGTGTTCAGACTCTGCGGGGAGCTGCTACTGAACTCTGCTGGAGAAAGAGGAATCATCCTGCTTCCGGATGCGCACGACGCTCTGTCTGGGATATGCTACACCTGTAACAACACAAACAAACAGACAAGATACCCTTTTTAAAGGGACCTATCAAGGTTATTATCTCGTGACAATATCCAGGTAATTAATTGTTTCAACAATCAATGGCCTAGGCCAATAAGTTTATGTATGCGCATTTTATCAAAAACATCGGCGTTCTTTTTCGCAAACAAAACAGATAAATGCTAAACAGACAAGCAGAATTGCTGAATAGTATGCATTTTATTGATAGCGAACCCCTGAATGGGTAAAAATGTTTTACAACAGATGCAAGCTCCTGGAATGAGGAAGCCGCGCGAAAATAAAACATAAATATACATCCGTATATACAAATGTCGGCAACGAGGCGTAGACGAACACCATGAGTTGATCCTTCTATGACCCACTCGACTTCGATACTTCTCCGACGCTTCAGCTTCGGAAGAGATTGATTCGGATAAACGGCCCTCAGGTCCTCCAAACCACTAAACAATGAAAGTCCACACGCGGAACGCAGTCATTTGCTTATTCAAATCCCTAACTTTTTCGTGAACCGCCCTTTACGGGTTTTCAGTTCACCGGGATACCCTTTGTTGCCGAAGCCGCCCAGTGTAGGTTTTCGACTTCGCAGGTGTACATTTTTTCAATATATCCCTAATTTTTGCCCGAACCTTTTATTCTTTTTTTGGTTCGTCGGGATGCCCCTTTTTTGCCTGGACTCTCTTTTTTTGTCCAGCGGGTCGCTTTCAAGCAAAGTATTTTTTAACTGCGTCCGCGTTCACCGGGGATGCAAAATCTTCACCATCCATCGTGGATAACGACAAAGCTCCTCCCGAGAAGACCTTGCTGACAACATACGGCCCTTCGTAATTCAGAGTCCACTTGCCCCGGTGATCGGAGTGTGGAGGAAGAATCTTCTTCAGGACGAGATCACCCGTCTGAAAGCTTCTAGGACGCACCTTCTTATCATAAGCTTTCTTCATTCGGCTTTGGTACAGATGACCAAATGCAATCGATGCTAACCTCTTCTCGTCCATCAGGCTGAGTTGGTTCAGACAATTAGTAATCCATTCTGCCTCGTCGAGTTTCACATCAACCAAAACTCGCAAAGAAGGGATCTCCACCTCTAACGGTAGGGCAGCTTCCATACGGTACACCAAGGAGAAAGGAGTTGCCCCGGTCGACGTATGGACCGTCGTACGATAACCGTGCAATGCAAATGGCAGCATCTCGTGCCAATCTTTGTAGGTCACAACCGTCTTCTGAACAATCTTCTTTATGTTCTTGTTGGCGGCTTCGACGACGTCATTCATCTTCGGCCGGTAAGGAGATGAGTTGTGATGTTCGATCTTGAAGCTCTGGCACAACTCCTTCATCATCTTGTTATTCAGGTTCAAACCATTATCAGTAATGATCCGCTCGGGAATTCCGTAACGACAGATGATGTCCCTCTTTATGAATTTAGCCACTACCTGCTTGGTCACATTAGCGTACGAGGCTTCCTCCACCCACTTGGTGAAGTAGTCGATAGCTACCAGAATGAAGCGATCACCATTAGATGCAGTGGGCTCGATCTTGCCTATCATGTCGATGCCCCACATGGAGAACGGCCACGGGGAGGACATGTGTCGCTACTGCGAAAATCGGCGCCGGCTGACAGAAGAGTCGCCACCGTGCGTTATTTATCCCAACGGAGGGAAAGGAAACGCTCGAAGTAAACCTCACAAAAAACGGGAAAAGGTATGGTCATCGCAACCAAAACCTGGGTTCGGGAGTCGGTTACGCAAGGGGAAGGTATTAGCACCCCTCACGTCCATCGTACTCGATGGGATCCACGCTTGCTTGGTTTGTACGGATTACACTTCTATCTAAACTAAAGGATTATGGCTGAAAAGAAAAGAAAACATGACTCGGCAAAGCATCGCACTTTATGCCTACGTATTCCCGTCTGGAACGAGAAATCAGAGTCAACGTAGTTCGCCTAACTACGGGTGAAGGTGGGGAAGGTTGCTCGCTAGGATATCGCATCCTATGCCTACGTACTTCCATACAGCATGGAAGATCAGAGCAAACGTAGTTTGGGCTACGCACGACACAAGCTGTTCAAGTGTCTTTTATGAAAAATCTCACCTTAAACAAGGGTTTTCTTATTGCAAAAAGGTTGATGTTTGTTCAAATCTTTTGACGGAAGAAATGAATTCACTTTGTTATAACCTTTGTTAATGTTTTTCTGTTGTTTTGAGAAGAGAAGAGATGACACTCTACAAATCCTAGGGTTGAAAAAGGGAATAAAATCTACCCTAATGTTATCATGCATGGGTTAACTCCTAATGTCTATCATGCTCCTCTCTTGCGCAGAGAGAAACAGAGATCCTAAGGGAAATAGACGGAAACAGAAACAACAGATATATACAATAAAGCAGTAAAATGCATGGATGCAACAATACAAGCGAGGCAAGGGAGTCCTACTCAACCTCGAACCTAGAAAACAATAGGCACAAGTGAACAGAATTCACTTCCCACCCAGCAGGTTAAACAGCAAACAATACAATCCTGGAAATTCACACAATACATCAAAATTAAAACAGCTAAAAGCTAAACAGCAAAAGCAATCTTCAACAGCATCAGCAACCACCTTCAGGCTTCAAGCTGACATCAGTCTTTGATCTCCAATCTCCCAATGGCTTTTCTTCAAGTCCTAACCTCCAAGCTGAGGAATCAATCACAAGAATGAACCGGGTGTTAAGCAATTAGTTGACCACCAAGGGTGGCAAACAGACTGCTATCAACACAAAGAATATTTCTCTCAAGAGTTCTATCCCTTAGACATTAGCACCAAGCCTTCCAAAGGAAGGGGGTGAGTGTCTTAGGGAGACTCTTCATCACAGAGAGGAACGGAGGCAGTCAAGACCTTCCATGTTTGAGAATCAAGTTTGCTACTCTAGAGCTCTGCCTAAATCCTAGATCCTACAAACTTCAACAGCTGCCAGCAAGAGATACTCCTCATCAACTCTGGAAGTTGGTCTTCATTCTCTTATCTTCAAATGGACATCATCACCATAGTCTTCAGCTCAAACTCCAAGCCCCAAACAAACCCAATACCCCACACAGACAAAATGATAACCCTAAAGAGGGCACACCATACAGTCAATCAAATATAAGCAATATACTAATAGCAGTAGGGGAATCTTAATATTTTCTAAGGGATCTATCATCTACCCATAACCCCTATAGTCCCATACCCCAAAATCAAATCAAAATTCCTAAAAGAATTAATCTATCTCACCTATGCTCACTTAAAACCCTAATTTTGATCACACTAATCACACCTAAACAAATCACCTAAGATTAGATTCTAAAATTGTGAATAAAATCCTATATACAAGTTGAAGTCCTATGCTAATCACCCTAAAAAGAATGAGTCCTAAATCTAAGGGGAACTATTAGAACAAAAATCAACAAATTTAAGCACTAAACTAAACTTATTAAAAAGCTATTTACAAGAAAAATGCATAAAAAATATTAAAACAAAATGAAATGCCATTTTTATTATTGGATATTTTTCTAGACAGAATTATTGACCTACCACAAAAAGAACCAATCAAAAACAAGCTATTTTCAATTTTTTATGAATTTTGCAAGATCAAAGAAAATATAAAAGAAAATAAAATGGGGAGGGGGTGCCATAAGCAAAGGCGCCTAGTTATTATGCTCACTGGGCCATGAAAGGGAGGCGCGTATATCAATTACGCAGGGCCCAATATGCTTCAGAAAATGAATTAAAAATATAAAAGAAAAATAAAACAGACACGGTGCAAATAACACCTAATTCAAGTGCAATTCCAATTGGGCTCAGGTTTGGGGGTGGGGATAGGAAGATTTGGATCAGGCCTAGAAGCTTCATTTAGTGAAACGCATCGTTTCGCCTTTGTCAATTCCCTCCGTCTCTTCTTTGAATCTGGACCACGCGATGAGATTAAAATGTCAACAATAGGAAACAATCCAACGGCCACTGGTCATCGTCCCCAACATGAAGCTAGGGTTTGCAGAATACTCTTCTCCATGCAACCATATTCAAGTCCCTCGTGCTCTCTCCATAGGCCATGAAACCCTACACTATAAAGAGCAAAGTTGCTCTATTCTTTCCCATAAACACGATGATGCCCTTAGTTTGGATTGAAACTAACCCTAGGATGAAACCCGATAGGTGTAACTTCATGACATACCAACTGTACTCAGCAATGGAACCTCACAATCTTTCATTATAATTATCCTATCTTGTTCATCATGCTACATTGATCTCAGCAAGCTATTGCATGTTCATTAAAACTCATTATATGACCTAATCTTGATCATCAAAGATTCATCACCATGCTATCAAACTCCATGAAACCCTCTCAATTTCTCTGAAAATAATCATCTAACCTAACCTAACATTCTCACACTAATAATCTAACCTAACAACACCTAATTAGGGAGATAGAAATGAAATCACCAACCTGCTTAGTAGCTATGGCAGAGGTGGTTACAGTCCAATCCAATGCTTGTAACCCTTCGAGGATGATCTTTACTTGATGATATAGCTTCTGTTTGCAAAAATTATGATGATGAGTGCTTGGATTCTTGGCTGCAACTCTGGTGCACAATCTTGAGTTTTGAGAAAAAGCTCCTTAAACCTCCATTAATGGACCTTGCATCGTGCTCATTCACACTCACAATATACCAAAGACTGAAAATGAAGAACTCTCTTGAACAGAAATGGAAGATTATGATAATTCTCTCACTTTCTTACAATGGAAGCAACCATGAAATTCTCTCTCTTCTCTCCCTCTTTTCACCAACCCCTTGCACCAATGATCCACACTCCTTTTATAGATGATGATGGACAGATCTAGAAATTTCTGGATGCCTCTAGGATGGTTCTAGAATGTGGTGGAAAGTTCATGAAAGTCTCACTTGATGATACTTTGAACCATCTCATATCTCATGCATACACCCTTCCAAACTTGTGTCAAAATCTCTTCTCATGAGTTATTGAAGTGGTATGTGTGAAAAAAAACAAGCTCCTTGCCTTGAAATTCACCTTATGCCAAGTTTTCCATACTTGCCTTATTATGCAAGTAACAAAAATACAAAGCAAGTCCAAATTTTAAGCCCTAACTCAAAAAAGTGGCTGAACCAATGTCTCTAAAATGATGTTTGGAATCAATTTGGTATATTGGATGACCCATTTTGGATTTGTAGATCTCTCAAACCAATTTTTCATTTCAACTTTTTCAACTTAAATGCCTTTTTTTAGGTCATTTTTCACCAACTTTGGTCAAGTCTTGTTCTATGCATTTCCAAACTTCCATGACTTCTTTTTTAGACTTAAAATGGCATTTTGAGCAACTTTGATGTTGTGAAGTTTTTCATTTGAAGCTTCCTTGTATGAGTTTTAGGCATAGGCTAAGAATGACCTGTAATCCTCAGATGACCAAAATACCCTTTGCTTGCCAAGACCATAAGTAGAGTTCCACAAATCATATGAAGGAATACCATACCTTTATAGAAAGATAAGACAATAAGGAACAACTCTAATGTTGTCCAGAAATCCATTTGACATCTCCTTGAAGGTCAAAAGTTGCTTGGAAGACAGACAACTTTCACAGACAAATTTCAGTGCCCTCAGATGACCTGTAACTTGCAAGAGCTATAACTTGAGTTCTATAAATCATCTTGATGACTTCCACCACTCAAATTAAAGCTATGAAGATACTCTACAAGTTTCATGTGGACCAGAAATAATTTGGTAACTCCTCTTCTCCTTGACTCCTCTTGATTTTTCTTTATCACAACATCATATCCATATCCATATAGCAAATAATGAATCCCAAATTCTTCAAATGATCCTTGATGCCCTTCAAAACAATTCTTTGACCTAGGATTGACCTAGTGTTGACCCAGACAAACCCTAGTTGACTGACTTCCACTGAGGCTCTTGCAATCATTCCAATGACTTGGATCTTCTCAAAAATGATCATCTAGGATCTTCATGACATCCATACACACCTCATACTCTTGGCTCATAGCTCCCACACCCTCTGATGATCCCCAAACAACCTCAAGATAGGAGAGAACTCATTGATCAACCTGTCAACTCTTCAAAGCTCAAATTCTTCCCTGATGACCTGAGTAGTCTTGAATATGAATGAAGCCCTTGGATATACCTCTTGAGATATGAATAGCACTTGATCCCCTGATTAAGATAGCTTGCTTATGCTATGCAATGCAGATGAATACACTATGTACATGATGCTAATGCAAATGATTATGCAATTGAAACATAAACCTAGGTTAGAAAAGGTTGGGAAAATTTTGGGGTGCAACAACTGCCCCTATTCAAGCGACTTGGACCCGACTGGATGAAGAGCGCGTAACCTTCAGACATTCGAGGTACGAGACGGTTGAATACAAAAGAACCCGGAAATTTGCCAACCGCAAAAAAATAAATTGCACATACAACTACTGCTTGGGAAAACCCTGGGAACTGGCTTCTGTTGTCACGGCAACAACTAACCATCCATCTGTCAATATGTTTTGTAAAATAATCTGATATCGTCCGTAGACCACTCCATTCCGAAGAAATGAGCATACACCACACAACGAGAAATTGTTGATACCACTTACCAACCTCTGTTGATCTCACTTATCAACCTCTGTTGATCTCACTTATCAACCTCTGTTGACCTCACTTATCAACCTCTGTTGATCTCACTTATCAACCTCTGTTGATCTCACTTATCAACCAAGCACACGCTAACCAGCGGGAGAATACTGACTTCACTTGTCATGTTGACTTCACTGATCAACCTTTTGTATCCTGAAGAAACGAGCAAACGCTTAACCAAGCGAGACGATGTTCGAAGACATGAACAACCGACTCTGCGGGGAGATGAGAAATTTAACTACGCAACTCTGAGGAGACAAATCCTGACGACGGCCGTCAAACACCTGCTGGGGAAATTGGGAACTTAACCAAGTACCCTGTCGAGAATAACCTTGTTGAGAAATACGAGGAATTTAACCAAACAACTCCTGTAGCAAGCTCCCTGCTGGGGACTATGAGGGACTTAACCAAGCAACTTATTGAAGTAACGCCTTGCTGGAGAACACAACTTTGTTGGGGGAACTGCGGATAACCACCTAAAAATCTGCATTGCCGTCTCCTAACGCTGACTCCGCAGCATCCTGAGAAAGACTCGGCTGGGAAATACAAGTAACTTAACCAAGCGACTTGTCAAAGAATACCCTGCCGGGGACTACGAGGAACTTAACCAAGTATCTCGTTGAAGATCACCCCGCTGGGGATTAGATTTATACTGGGGTAACTGTGGGTAACCACCCAAAATCTGCATCATGCTATTTCCACAGCACTCTGAGAAAGGACTTGGCTGGGGAAAAAGAGAAATGCTTGACCAAGCAACTCTGCTAGGGGAATATGCCATGACGAACACGATCACTACATGTCGTATGCCATAAATCCACAAAACCGCTATGAACACGATCACTGCGCGTTTCGATACCACAAACAAAACCGCATAATGGGACAAACACGACGACCACGATCACTGCGTGCTGCGTTACAATCACATCGACCATGAATCCAACCGGATGAGATAAACACGATCACTGCGTGCCAGACGGAATAAACCCACATAGAAGAGGCGAACACGTTCACTGCGTACTTCAACCACCAATATGATAAACACGATCACTGCATGTGCTGCAATAGGACAAATACGACCACTGCGCATCTCGACCGACAAACCCCCAAAATGATATTAACACGATCACTGCGTGTGTCACAAAACCAACCCATGTAATAGGACGAATACGATTACTGTGTATGCCGACCAACAAAACCAACTGACACGATAGCCACGATCACGGCGTGCTCCGCGTCACCAGTTCCCATGGTACTATCAGCACGATCACTGCATGTTATATGAATACGATCACTGCATATCTTGAACACGATCACTGCGTGTTTGAACACGATCACTGCGCGTTCTGAGCCACAATCCTCTTGACTGGAGAAAACACGATCCCTGCATGTTGTGTGTCTCAACTAACCCACATAACTGGACGAATACGATCACTGCATATTCTAACCATACATAGGGTAAACACGATCACTGCGCGTTTCACGTCACGGCCCTCTTGACTGGAGGAATCACGATCACTGCGTGCTGTGACACTACTTCAAACATGGGACGAATACGATCACTGCGTACTTCGGCCATCAACAACCAGATGAACACGTTCACTGCGAGTCAATCTATAACCACTGTATAACGGACGAATACGATCACTGCGTACACCGACCAACACCATCACATGATATGGTAAACACGATTACTGCGTGTCCTGCTCGAATAATAGAGTGAACACGATCACTGCGCGTCCTGCTCAATAAACCCCGAGACAATACCAACACGATCACTGCGTGTCTTACAACCCAATCTTCTCAGATCGGGATGAATACGATTACTGCGCCATTCGACCACAGATACACATACCAAGATCCACACGATCACTGCGTGTCCTACAACATGAACCCCATAGATGGTACAAATACGATCACTGCGTACTTGGGCCACAAATCCACATCTCAAAATCAACACGATCACTGTGTGCCTTACAATATGAACCCCATATATGGTACAAAATACGATCACTGCATACTTTGACCACAAATTAACATCTTCCTGAAACCACGATTTCACTTATCGGCAGGGAACAAACATGTCTGAAACTGAAGAGGTAACCACCCGACTTATGTTTCAACAATGCACGTTTGATAATGTCGTAATGCTTCCATACTGCATGGAAATGCTACATATTTGGGTAGAATGCAAATGCTCATGATGCATGCTTATGCCAAGAGTTACTTCAGCAAAATAAATGCTGAAGACACACTGGATCCGCCGGGGATGACCGGAATACTACCGATACGCTTCCAACAAAATAAATGTTGGAAAGATGAACTAATTCCGCTGGGGATAACCATCCTGCTAGGAAAGTAGCTCACGAACTCAAAACTCCAAAACCTGCTGAAGACGATCCTCCTGACGAGGAAGAGCGACTTGCTGGGGAAAGAAAGGACTCCTGCTCGGGACAATTCCTTTCAGCAGCTCCAACCACCTGATCACACTCTGTGGGGAACCTCTTTTGCTATCACTGAGCTGGGGAAATCCTCCGGCTGTCACTGAGCTGGGGATTGAACTACACTTTCTAATTTGCACTGCACAAGAACTCTCTGGGAAGTTAATCATATCCACCTCGACCTTTGCTGGGGGGACTCTGCTCTGCTTGATAAGCCAATTCTGATCTACCGAAAACACATCGATATTTCCTTTGACGCAATCTCCGCTCTCCTGGGGAGACGACATTCAATTTTTCCTGGGGCGACTTCACTGGGGAAGACACAACATTCATCCTCGGGAGAGGGTACCAGCCTGCCATGGACTCTGGCGGGGAACTTTGCAAACTTTTGAGTACCTGCAAAAGTCAACAAGCAAACACAAGGCAAGCTATACAAAGAAACATCTTGGTAGTCACCCACGACAACCATTCAGGTAATTTTTGGTTTTAACGATCATAGGCCGAGGCCCGCCTGGTTACACGCATGTAAGTTTATCAAAAACATCGGCGCTTTTTACAAACAAAATTGTAGAAAATTAAAACCAAAGTCACACACTACACTGAATAACACAATTTATTGATATCGGCCCGAGAATAGGCAAGATTTGTACATCAGATGCAACTCCTGAAAAGAGGTAGTCACACAAAAACAAAATGCAGAAGTATACAAATATACAGAATAAAATTTGTACACATGTCGGCAACGTGTTACAGACGAACACCATGAACCGATCCTCCTATGACTCGTCGGACTCTGACGCTTTCCCGATTTTTTGTCTTCAGAAGAAATTGCTTTGGATAATTGACCCCAGATGCTCCCAAACCGTTAACAATCAAACTTGGACCGTAGTCATTTGCTTCTTAAATCCCTAACTTTTGCGTGAATCGCCCTTTGCGGTTTTTCGATTCACCGGGATACCCTTTTTTGCCGAAGCCGCCCAGTGTAGGTTTTCGACTTCGCGGGTGTACATTTTTTTGTTTTATCCCTAACTTTTGCCCGAACCTTTTTGTTCTGTTTTTGGTTCGCCAGGATGCCCCATTTTTGCCTGGACTCTCTTTTTACTGTCCAGCGGGTCAATTTTAAGCAAAGTATTTTTTAACTGCGTCCGAGTTCACAGGGGACGAAAAGTCTTCACCATCCATGGTGGATAACAATAAGGCTCCTCCGGAGAAGACCTTTCTCACGACGTATGGACCTTCGTAATTGGGAGTCCATTTGCCCCTGTGATCCGTTTGCGGTGGGAGAATCTTCTTCGGCACAAGATCACCCGTCTGAAAGCTTCGAGGTCGAATCTTCTTGTCGAACGCTTTCTTCATCCGGCTCTGATACAGCCTACCGTGTGCAATGGATGCCAGTCTCTTCTCATCTATCAAGCTCAGCTGATTCAATCTACTTCTCACCCATTCTGCCTCGTCCAGCTTAACATCAAGCAAAACCCTCAAAGATGGTATCTCAACCTCCAATGTCAAGACTGCCTCCATGCCATATACTAGTGAAAACGGTGTTGCCCCGGTTGATGTACGCACTGTAGTACGATAACCGTGCAAAGCGAATGGCAGCATCTCATGCCAATCCTTATACGTTACCACGATCTTCTGAACAATTTTCTTTATGTTCTTATTGGCTGCTTCTACAGCGCCATTCATCTTGGGTCTATAGGGAGATGAATTATGATGCTCGATCTTGAAATCCCGACACAGATCTTTCATCATCTTATTGTTCAAATTCGAACCATTATCAGTAATGATTCGTTCAGGAATACCGTATCTGCAAATTATATCCTTCTTGATAAATCTGGCCACCACCTGCTTCGTCACATTAGCGTAAGATGCCGCTTCCACCCACTTGGTGAAGTAATCGATCGCAACCAGAATGAAGTGATGCCCATTAGAAGTAGTAGGCTCAATCTTGCCAATCATATCGATTCCCCACATGGAGAAAGGCCATGGCGATGCCATAACATTCAGTGGACTGGGTGGCACATGGATCTTATCAGCATAGATCTGGCACTTGTGACACCGCTTGGCAAATTTGAAACAATCAGTTTCCATCGTCAACCAATAATACCCTGCTCGCAACAACTTTCGAGTCATAGCATGCCCACCAGCATGTGTGCCAAAAGTTCCTTCATGGACTTCTTCCATGAGCAAGTTGGCTTCCTTCTCGTCTACACACCGGAGGAGTATCAAATTGTGGTTCCTTCTATACAAAACGCCGTCGAGGTTCAGACAGAAGTTGCCTGCTAATGTCCTTAGAGTCTTCTGATCACGACTGGATGCCCCAGCCGGATATTCCTTATTCTTCAGGAAATTCTGTATATCAAAGTACCACGGTTTACCGTCAGATGCTTCATCAATTGCAAACACAAAGGCCGGCCTATCAAGGCGAGAGATGACAATGCTGGGAGCCTCATTCCAGCGGTTGACTTTATACATCGAGGATAACGTTTCAAGGGCGTCCGCCATTTGATTCTCCGCCCGAGGTACATGATGGAACTCCACCCTATCGAAGAAAGGTAGCAACCTTCTCGCATAATTCATGTACGGCACCAGATTAGGTTGACGCGTCTCCCACTCTCCCTTAATCTGATTCACAACCAATGCTGAATCCCCATATACATCCAGATTCTTAATCCTCATATCGATAGCCTCCTCTAACCCCATAATACAAGCTTCATACTCGGCTTCGTTATTCGTCACTGAAAAAGTCAATCTGGCTGTGAACGGGATGTGCGACCCGTGGGGAGTTGTAATGATTGCCCCGATCCCGCTACCGTACGAATTGACAGCCCCATCAAAAATCAATTGCCACTGGGAACTCCGCTCAGGACCTTCACCAGACAACGGCTCATCACAATCTTTAGCCTTCAAGTACATTATGTCCTCATCAGGAAATTCAAACTTCATAGGCTGGTAATCCTCAATTGGCTGTTCGGCGAGATATTCGGACATAACACTTCCCTTAATGGCTTTCTGGGAAACATACTGGATATCATATTCTGTCAATACCATCTGCCATCTAGCAATCCTTCCGGAGAGCGCTTACTTCTCAAACACATATTTGATCGGATCCATCTTTGATATCAGCATGGTTGTATGATTCAGCATGTACTGTCTTAGACGTTTGGCAGCCCACGCCAATGCACAACACGTCTTTTCGAGCATAGAGTATCGAGATTCACAGTCCGTGAACTTTTTACTCAAATAATAAATTGCATGCTCTTTCCGCCCTGTCTCGTCATGTTGACCGAGAACACAACCCATACTGTTCTCCAGAACCGTCAGATACATAATCAGTGGTCGTCCCGCTACTGGAGGTATCAACACCGGAGGTTCCTGCAAGTACTCTTTTATCTTTTCAAATGCCCTTTGGCAATTGTCGTTCCAGACCACCGCTTGATCTTTCTTTAACAGCTTGAATAATGGTTCACACGTGGTCGTTAGGTGAGAGATGAACCTAGCAATGTAGTTCAACCTCCCTAAGAATCCACGGACTTCTTTTTCTGTTCTCGGTGCTGGCATCTCTTGTATTGCTTTTATTTTTTCAGGATCGACCTCGATTCCTTTCTTGCTCACAATGAACCCCAGTAGCTTCCCGGATCTCACTCCGAAGGTACATTTATTAGGATTCAGCCTCAGCCTGAACTTCCTCAGCCTCTTGAACAACTTCAACAGATTAACCAGATGTTCTTTCTCTGTTTGAGACTTGGCAATCATGTCATCGACATACACCTCAATCTCTCTGTGCATCATGTCGTGAAAAAGTGTCGTCATGGCCCGCTGGTACGTTGCCCCAGCATTTTTCAAACCAAAAGGCATCACCTTATAACAGAAGGTTCCCCACGGGGTGATAAAGGTCGTCTTTTCCATATCCTCCGGAGCCATTTTGATCTGGTTATACCCTGAAAATCCATCCATGAAGGAGAATACCGAGAACTGGGCCGTGTTGTCAACTAACACATCAATATGCGGCAGCGGGAAATCATCTTTCGGACTCGCTTTGTTTAGATCCCTATAATCAACGCACATCTGAACCTTGCCATCTTTCTTGGGCACAGGCACGATATTAGCGACCCAAGTGGGATAAGTGGTAACAGCCAGGAATCCAGCATCCCATTGCTTCTGCACCTCTTCCTTTATCTTTACGGCCATGTCAGGACGAGTCCTTCTGAGTTTCTGCTTCACAGGTGGGCAATCTCCCTTCAACGGCAAACGATGAACAACCATATCAGTATCCAAACCTGGCATGTCCTCGTAGGACCAAGCAAATATATCACTGTATTCACGCAACATCTCAATAAGCTCTCGCTTGATATCGACTTGCAATGCAGCCCCTATACGGATATTCCTGACGCATTCTTCAGACCCCAAGTTGACAATATCAATTTCTTCCTGGTGAGGCAGAATGACTCTCTCCTCTTGCTTCAATAACCGACTAAGCTCTTCTGGTAAGTCACTATCCTCCACAATCTCCTCCTCAGCTTGGAAGATCGGATGCTCGAAGTCTAAACGAGTCATAGGAAGTTTTTGGTCGGTGTCATCTGAAAATTCATGAATCCTGCGAGGGAAACGGTTAAGCGCTTCAAAATGATGTACAAGCAAAATGCATAACCGCGCTGCCATTTTATTGAAAAATAAAAACAGAAAGAAAAGGATCACAACATTTGAATGTAAAAAACGCCGTCATTTATTAATCATGCAAACATACAGGTAAACAGTTAGGCCCTAAGACAAGATCAACGATGCCCCGGGCAAGGCATGTGATCATACAAATGATTGAAAAACAACAATGCATTACTGTTTGGTGACTTGGATGACGTCCTGGATGGACCAGTTGCATAGGCTTTGCCCTGGCGTGCTGGGTCGAATCCATGCGTCCATGTCGCAATCGCTATCCACTTCCTCCATATCAGACACGGCATTGATCCTTTCGAAGCTAACTCCACCGGGCGTGAACACGACAGGTTCCTTGTACTTAGGAGCACTCTGCGAGGTAGATGGGCGGTACCCCAAGCCATACTTATCTTGCTTCACGGGAATGTCCAGAACTTGCCCCCACTTCTGAGTCTCTCCTGCTTGTACCAACGCCTTGGCTTCTTTATACGAGGAGACGGCCACCTCTAGCCCTTCACTCTTCACCGGAGCTTCTTCTTTAACTTTCACCCCCTCGAATGCCTGACACAGCGTTTCATGAATCTCTCCATCTACCTCCACGTACTTGAAGGAAGACAAATGACTGACTAAGATATCCTCTTCGCCACACACCGTCACAATACTCCCCTCAACCATATATTTCAGCTTCTGATGGAGCGTAGAAGTTACCGCCCCAGCGGCATGAATCCAAGGTCTCCCGATCAAACAGCTATATGCGGGCTGAATATCCATGATGTAAAACACCGTATCAAACACCTCCAGACCTACTTGAATGGGTAACGTTATCGACCTGAATACTGACCTCCTCGTTCCCTCAAAGGCTCTTACTACCAAGTCACTAGGTGTGCACAACAACCCACGGGTGTCTAATTTCAACAGAGCTTTCTTTGGTAACACATTCAACGAGGACCCAGTGTCTACCAGCACATGGGATAAAACAGTGCCCCGACATTCGATAGAGATGTGCAAGGCATTATTATGATCACGCCCTCTAGGTGTTAAGTCAAAATCCGTGAATCCCAGTCCATGCCCGGCGTTAACATGTGCCATAACTACCTCCAGCTGATTAACTGAAATCTCTTGCGGCACGAAAGATGTCTCAAGTACCTTCAACAGAGCATTTCTATGCGCTTCAGAACACAGCAGCAGCGATAAGATGGAGATCTTTGACGGGGTCTGCTGCAGGTGATCTACAATCTTGTAATCACTTTTGCGAATTAACCTCATGAATTCTTCCACATCTTTGGTTATCGGCTCTTTCTCTTTACTCCCCGAAGATTCCCCCTCAACAACTTTATTCTTACCCCTGGCAAGCCTCTCTGCTTCAACCTCAGGTGAAGTGAAAATCCTCCCGCTCCGGGTTATACCTCCCGCTCCTACTACGTTATCCACGGATCCTGCTGGGGGATCATTCAAGTCAATCTTTTCCCCATTGCAATACACCTCAGCACCATAACTCAACGGGACTGCTTTTGTGCTTTCAAAAGGGACTGGCTTAGCCTTGGTAATAGTGACAGTCGGCCTTTTCGATGATGCCGAAATTGTCACTGATTTGAACGGAATAGTGATCGTGGCAACCTCACTACGCTCTTCTACAGATTCTGTCTCAACAGACTTCTCTCACCCCACAGCCTTGTCAAACTGCAAAGTTCCTTCATTAATCAAACTTTGAACTCCCCTCTTCAACTTCTCACAGCCCTCAGGTTGAACCAAACAGTCATCACACTCTTCACCGCAACCAGGATAGACTCCTCCTTTCAACAAGCGCTGCTTTACGAAACTCAAAGGGGTTTTCAGCTCACTCACTTCCGAAACCAAGTTCAACTCATCATCTAACATGATTGCATTGGCCCCAGCCCCACCATGCTTGGGCATTGGCTACTGCGTGATATTGGGACCTTCCTTCCCGAAGTTAATAGCTGTACTATCAAGCAAATCCTGTACTTTATGCTTGAAAGCCAGGCAATTTTCAATATTGTGCCCTGGTGCACCCGAATGGAAGTCACAGTGCTCATTAACATCATACCCGACTGGCGGCTGGCCAGTTGGTGGTGCTAAGGTCCTCTTCTCGACTAGCTGCAATTTCAACAAAGTTTGAAGGAGTTCTGCATATGATACCGGCGGTACCTCGAATATTCTCCTCGGTCGTGGGTTCTGAAGTCTGCGCTGATTATTATTAGGCTGCTGCTGAGCCTGCTGCGGTGGCTGTTGTTGTCTCTGTTGCTGAGAAGGCCCTGGAATGGTTACACTTGCAACTTGCGACTGCTGACGCCAATTCTGACCTTTATTGTTTCGTCGAGCATTGTATACAGCATTGGTATCACCCTGCCTTTTACCACCAAACGTCTTCTTATTACCTCCTGTGGAACTGGACTCACCCGCTTGAATTTTACCAATCTTTACTCCGTTTTCAATGCGCTCCCCCATCAAAATCAACTCAGAGAAAGTACTCATCGAAAAATTGAGCAAACGGTCATAGTACATTCTAGAGAAAGTTCCTATGAACATATCCATCATTTTGCGCTCCACCATTGGAGGGTGCACCCTAGCAGCCAGATCTCGCCATCTCTGGGCATATTCTTTAAAGCTCTCGCTAGACTTTTGAGACATGCTTTGCAACTGGACTCGGTTAGGGGCGAGATCACTATTATACTGGTAGTGTCGAACAAAAGCCTCTGCCAACTCTTTCCAACTCCTGATCTGAGTAGGCTCCAAGCTCATGTACCACTCCAGCGATGGCCCTGACAGGCTATCCTGGAAGAAGTGCATTAGCATCTTTTCATCCTCAGAATACGCAGACATACGCCTGTAAAATGCACGCACATGCACCCTAGGGCATGTATCCCCTTTGTACTTATCAAATGACGGCGCTTTGAATTTCAGCGGGACCCTCAATCCTGGGACTAGCCCCATATTTGACATATCCAACCCAAGAGCATTCTGGTTGGCCAATCCGTTCACCTTCTCTTCTAGCAATCTCATCCGATGATTGTCATCCCTGGCTCTCTCATAACCCTCGTTCTGACCAGAGAACACATCCTCCTGGCGATCCTCCCAGCGAGGTACTGCATCATATCCACCATAATCAGCATCGCGGCCCGGACCCGTTTGGACGTACCTGGGGTCATACCTCAGATTACCCATCTCTTGAGCGTTGTACGCGCCAGCTCCATATCCAAGATTACCGTAGCCACCAAACCCAGCCTTGGCGCCAGCCATGCTGCCATATCCCATATTCACACCATTGAAGCCCTGGTTACCATTGATACCATTCGTTCCGACATTCTCGACGCCCCCATTGAAACCCTGGTTGACATTACCCACAAATACCCCAGCAGTGTCAGCATTGACATTCATGTTACCGGTGTTCCCACCTCCACCTACAGGACCAGTTTCTCCAGCATTCAAACCGGTCGTGGGAATGGCATCAGCACTTTGACGATTCTCAACTAGGGGAGAAGCAGCAATGTTTTCACCATGCGGGGTCCCGTTGTTTTCATCCCGTGCGACTATCAGTTGAACCAGATTCTGCAGTTGCTCTTGTCCTTTGGCGATAGTCTCCATGGTTTGCATGAGCAGGGTCATCCTGTCACGCATCTCTTGCATTTCACTCTGCACGTTGTCCATGATCTTCTTCTGGTTGATCCTTGTAGAGTAACGGTGGACCCGCTTTTCTGCAATCCTGAAAATACCTGCTTTAAAGATGCAAGAGATAAGATACAGAGATCACAAACCTGTAATGCAAATATGAGTATGTATGCAAAATGCAATGTGTCTGTGCATTAGGGATTATCATTCCCCGATTCTGGTGTGAAGGTGCCAGTGCAGTGACAGTGCTGGCGAGACAGTGATTGGAGCCGAATCAAAGAAAACCTCGTATATTGCAGAGAAATCCAAGAATACAATATCACTGAGTATACAATAAGAAGGCATGACCTCAACCAACAATCCTGGTGATGATCAACACAAATGCAAATAAAGCATACACGTTAATACATGAAATGATCAAGTACTCCCACAAGCTCGGTACTCTTCTATTAACTTCTTGATCTATGGATGACTTGGTCGGGTAAGCAGACCCTCGACAAGCTGGTTTCTTCTCTTGAGAACACGTCGCACGTCACCAGAGGTTTCCTCCCATGCCCCTTCTCCGAAGCGATCCTCTAGCTTCCGCTTCTGAGACACCGCTTCGTTCCTGCCTTCGACGGCCTTGTTCAATGCTTTCTGGAGGCTATACCTGGCCATTACCTCTTCTTCGCACTTCTCAATGCTAGCCTTCAACTGCTCTTCGAGGTCAGAAATTTGCTGCTTCAATTTATCTTCCCTCTTTTTGTTGTTGGTCAGCGTAGCATTCCATGTCTTATTACAAGAAGATATTTCTCAGTGAGCGGCGTCGAGTGCTTTCTTTTTGGCCTCCAACATGTCGTGAGAGCTTCTGAACTCTTGACCCAGACGTTCGCGCTTCTTCTTCTCCTTAGTCAACTCAGCACCTAGCCTGTCTACTAGTTCGATCTGCTGTTGGAAAGAACGTACAACCTTATTCTTCTCGCTTCGCATATGAGCCAGCTCCTTCTCTAGCTCTTCATTAATCTTTATCAAGGCTTCCTTTTCTTTCACAACTTGCTCGTAGACCTCCATAGTGACAATGGTTGGCTCTTCCACTGGAATATGAACGGGGGCTGGAGCAGTTGGAAATGGCATCAATAACTGTCTGGCTCTCTCTCGGATCCAAACTTTGTAGGGTGCATATGCCTGGCAATCATTCTTCCCCAACAGTGGTTTCCCATTTCTGTTAATACGCGTCCAGGCATGCCGAAGCTTGGCTAGCAGCTCTCCACTCAAATCACCGGTGAAGTACAGAGATTCCCGTACTTCTTCCCCCTAAGGTGGGTTCTTCAACGCATATCCAAACTGGCGGATGAACAAAGATGGGTTGTAGTTGATACACCCTTTTCTTCCTATTAAAGGAACATTAGGATACCCAGAACAACTGAAAATAAGCTCGGACCCCAGCAAGTCTCGGTCAAACCACTCAACATCTTCGGAAGACAACCTCATCATATGCTCTGGCCAGTCAGCTGTAGTTGCGCTATCCACAAAAGGTCCCTTCAGGGGAAGATGGCTCTTGAACCACATATACAGCAAAGGCACGCAACAAGAGACGTTCTTGCCTCTCCTGTTCTCATTCCTGTAGTGCATCGAATGGTAGAAGTCCCCGATCAGTGTAGGTACTGGGTTACCAGCAGCAAACAGGTGAAATGCATCCATGTCCACGAAGTTTGGGAAATTGGGAAACAACACTATCCCATAAATGCATAGAGCCAAAATAGCGTTAAAGACCACCCAACACCCATTCTTGGCGTACTCTTGAGCCTTACTAACCAGAAACTGGAGAGAAAAACCTGGAACCCCTCACCAAGAAGTCATCAACAACTTAGAAGCATTCATGTGCAAGGCCTTAGCTAAATCCTCCAACTTGGACTCAGCGGCAGAGTGAATAAAGGGAACTGCATTCTGCACCGGCAGCTCAGTAAACTCTATATACTCCTCCATGGTAGGCCCCAAAATGAAGTCAGCAAATGTGAAACACCTCAAAGCCGGGTCATAGAATTGCATCAAGGTGTACAGCCCATTCAATTCATCATCAGTGGATTTGCGAACCAAACTCAACAACTGTCCATAACTCTGCCTGAAGCTTCTACGGACATCCTCATCTGCCAGAGAAATCAGACCCAGGAGGGGAGTAATATCAGGGATAGGTAGCTTGTACGCAACTGTCATCCTCAAACCCGCCATGATCAATACTCAAAAGTCCAGACACTTGAACCGGGGGATATGCAAATGCACCTGCAGTACAGACACGCGTTAATGGGATGCAATGATAATGGGTATGCAAACAATGCAATGCAAGTAACATGCAACAGGGACCAAATGCCGTAGCTGAGAAGCCTGAACCACATCCAAAGTCTCAAATAGACCCTCTAATACTCATCAACCCTGGTCTCAAATAGACCCAATACAAAGCTCCAACATTGGTCTCGGATAGACCTCATAACATGACTCCAACTGGTTTCTGATAGACCTCAAACCATAACTCTGACTGGTCTCTGATAGACCTCATAACTGTCCATAAATACCCAGGATCACTGATCAAGAAATAACCGGTATCTGAAGGTCTAGTTACCTGCATAACCCCAAACCCTCTCACTGGTGGATGTCCTAGTAACTGAAAAAGGTATGGCATCCTATGCGGTCGTCGGCGTCACAGACTTTCAGGGTTGATAATACGATTCCCAGAAGGAGTGGCGTCATCAAATCCTGAAGAGGCCTCACTTAGCCAACTTCCAAATGATCGGTCCCCAGAGTCGACAATCCAACTAACCAGCAACCCGAGCCACCCAAAGGGCAGGACAGGAGGCCAACTAGAAGAACCTCGTCTGAGTGTAGATTTCGCGGGACACTAGGACATGCAAAGCACGTGCGCGCCCACTAATCTCTACTCTAAGTCTAGGTGCACTCAAGCCCAGGTCCGACTTATCTCTCAATCATGGAACACCCATCACACCCCACAATACAGCAATAATAATAATAATAAAATGCTGAAATGTAAATACAGAAATGTAAATCCATACAAAATCCTCGACGGGAAAATAAGCGCTAGGATTGACTCTCTTAAGGGACGTTGGATCCCAAATGCATAAGAAACCATCGCAGTCCTTAGCAGCCAGGGGACGTTGGTTCCCCAGCAGAGTCGCCAGCTGTCGCTACTGCGAAAATCGGCGCCGGCTGACAGAAGAGTCGCCACCGTGCGTTATTTATCCCAACGGAGGGAAAGGAAACGCTCGAAGTAAACCTCGCAAAAAACGGGAAAAGGTATGGTCATCGCAACCAAAACCTGGGTTCGGGAGTCGGTTACGCAAGGGGAAGGTATTAGCACCCCTCACGTCCATCGTACTCGATGGGATCCACACTTGCTTGGTTTGTACGGATTACACTTCTATCTAAACTAAAGGATGAGGGCTGAAAAGAAAAGAAAACATGACTCGGCAAAGCATCGCACTTTATGCCTACGTATTCCCGTCTGGAACGAGAAATCAGAGTCAACGTAGTTCGCCTAACTACGGGTGAAGGTGGGGAAGGTTGCTCGCTAGGATATCGCATCCTATGCCTACGTACTTCCATACAGCATGGAAGATCAGAGCAAACGTAGTTCGGGCTACGCACGACACAAGCTGTTCAAGTGTCTTTTATGAAAAATCTCACCTTAAACAAGGGTTTTCTTATTGCAAAAAGGTTGATGTTTGTTCAAATCTTTTGACGGAAGAAATGAATTCACTTTGTTATAACCTTTATTAATGTTTTTCTGTTGTTTTGAGAAGAGAAGAGATGACACTCTACAAATCCTAGGGTTGAAAAAGGGAATAAAATCTACCCTAATGTTATCATGCATGTGTTTACTCCTAATGTCTATCATGCTCCTCTCTTGCACAGAGAGAAACAGAGATCCTAAGGGAAATAGACAGAAACAGAAACAGCAGATATATACAATAAAGCAGTAAAATGCATGGATGCAACAATACAAGCGAGGCAAGGGAGTCCCACTCAACCTCGAACCTAGAAAACAATAGGCACAAGTGAACAGAATTCACTTCCCACCCAGCAGGTTAAACAGCAAACAATACAATCCTGGAAATTCACACAATACATCAAAATTAAAACAGCTAAAAGCTAAACAGCAAAAGCAATCTTCAACAGCATCAGCAACCACCTTCAGGCTTCAAGCTGACATCAGTCTTTGATCTCCAATCTCCCAATGGCTTTTCTTCAAGTCCTAACCTCCAAGCTGAGGAATCAATCACAAGAATGAACTGGGTGTTAAGCAATTAGTTGACCACCAAGGGTGGCAAACAGACTGCTATCAACACAAAGAATATTTCTCTCAAGAGTTCTATCCCTTAGACATTAGCACCAAGCCTTCCAAAGGAAGGGGGTGAGTGTCTTAGGGAGGAATGGAGGCAGTCAAGACCTTCCATGTTTGAGAATCAAGTTTGCTACTCTAGAGCTCTACCTAAATCCTAGATCCTACAAACTTCAACAGCTGCCAGCAAGAGATACTCCTCATCAACTCTGGAAGTTGGTCTTCATTCTCTGATCTTCAAATGGACTTCATCACCACAGTCTTCAGCTCAAACTCCAAGCCCCAAACAAACCCAATACCCCACACAGACAAAATGATAACCCTAAAGAGGGCACACCATACAGTCAATCAAATATAAGCAATATACTAATAGCAGTAGGGGAATCTTAATATTTTCTAAGGGATCTATCATCTACCCATAACCCCTATAGTCCCATACCCCAAAATCAAATCAAAATTCCTAAAAGAATTAATCTATCTCACCTATGCTCACTTAAAACCCTATTTTGATCACACTAATCACACCTAAACAAATCACCTAAGATTAGATTCTAAAATTGTGAATAAAATCCTATATACAAGTTGAAGTCCTATGATAATCACCCTAAAAAGAATGAGTCCTAAATCTAAGGGGAACTATTAGAACAAAAATCAACAAATTTAAGCACTAAACTAAACTTATTAAAAAGCTATTTACAAGAAAAATGCATAAAAAATATTAAAACAAAATGAAATGCCATTTTTATTATTGGATATTTTTTTAGACAGAATTATTGACCTACCACAAAAAGAACCAATAAAAAACAAGCTATTTTCAGTTTTTTATGAATTTTGCAAGATCAAAGAAAATATAAAAGAAAATAAAATAAAAAATGAAGAATTAAATGGGGAGGGGGTGCCATAAGCAAAGGCGCCTAGTTATTATGCTCACTGGGCCATGAAAGGGAGGCGCGTATATCAATTACGCAGGGCCCAATATGCTTCAGAAAATGAATTAAAAATATAAAAGAAAAATAAAACAGACACGGTGCAAATAGCACCTAATTCAAGTGCAATTCCAATTGGGCTCAGGTTTGGGGGTGGGGATAGGAAGATTTGGATTAGGCCCAGAAGCTTCATTTAGTGAAACGCATCATTTCGCCTTTGTCAATTCCCTCCGTTTCTTCTTTGAATCTGGACCACACGATGAGATTAAAATGTCAACAATAGGAAACAATCCAACGACCACTGGTCATCGTCCCCAACATGAAGCTAGGGTTTGCAGAATACTCTTCTCCATGCAACCATATTCAAGTCCCTCGTGCTCTCTCCATAGGCCATGAAACCCTACACTATAAAGAGCAAAGTTACTCTATTCTTTCCCATAAACACGATGGTGCCCTTAGTTTGGATTGAAACTAACCCTAGGATGAAACCCGATAGGTGTAACTTCATGACATACCAACTGTACTCAGCAATGGAACCTCACAATCTTTCATTATAATTATCCTATCTTGTTCATCATGCTACATTGATCTCAGCAAGCTATTGCATGTTCATTAAAACTCATTATATGACCTAATCTTGATCATCAAAGATTCATCACCATGCTATCAAACTCCATGAAACCCTCTCAATTTCTCTGAAAATAATCATCTAACCTAACCTAACATTCTCACACTAATAATCTAACCTAACAACACCTAATTAGGGAGATAGAAATGAAATCACCAACCTGCTTAGTAGCTATGGCAGAGGTGGTTACAGTCCAATCCAATGCTTGTAACCCTTCGAGGATGATCTTTACTTGATGTTATGGCTTCTGTTTGCAAAAATTATGATGATGAGTGCTTGGATTCTTGGCTGCAAATCTGGTGCACAATCTTGAGTTTTGAGAAAAAGCTCCTTAAACCTCCATTAATGGACCTTGCATCGTGCTCATTTACACTCACAATATACCAAAGACTGAAAATGAAGAACTCTCTTGAACAAAAATGGAAGATTATGATAATTCTCTCACTTTCTTACAATGGAAGCAACCATGAAATTCTCTCTCTTCTCTCCCTCTTTTCACCAACCCCTTGCACCAATGATCCACACTCCTTTTATAGATGATGATGGACAGATCTAGAAATTTCTGGATGCCTCTAGGATGGTTCTAGAATGTGGTGGAAAGTTCATGAAAGTCTCACTTGATGATACTTTGAACCATCTCATATCTCATGCATACACCCTTCCAAACTTGGGTCAAAATCTCTTCTCATGAGTTATTTAAGTGGTATGTGTGAAAAAAAACAAGCTCCTTGCCTTGAAATTCACCTTATGCCAAGTTTTCCATACTTGCCTTATTATGCAAGTAACAAAAATACAAAGCAAGTCCAAATTTTAAGCCCTAACTCAAAAAAGTGGCTGAACCAATGTCTCTAAAATGATGTTTGGAATCAATTTGGTATATTGGATGACCCATTTTGGATTTGTACATCTCTCAAACCAATTTTTCATTTCAACTTTTTCAACTTATATGCCTTTTTTTAGGTCATTTTTCACCAACTTTGGTCAAGTCTTGTTCTATGCATTTCCAAACTTCCATGAATTCTTTTATAGACTTAAAATGGCATTTTGAGCAACATTGATGTTGTGAAGTTTTTCATTTGAAGCTTCCTTGTATGAGTTTTAGGCATAGGCTAAGAATGACCTGTAATCCTCAGATGACCAAAATACCCTTTGCTTGCCAAGACCATAAGTAGAGTTCCACAAATTATATGAAGGCATACCATACCTTTCTAGAAAGCTAAGACAATAAAGAACAACTCTAATGCTGGCCAGAAATCCAATTTGACATCTCCTTGAAGGTCAAAAGTTGCTTGGAAGACAGACAACTTTCATAGACAAATTTCAGTGCCATCAGATGACCTGTAACTTGCAAGAGCTATAACTTGAGTTCTATAAATCATCTTGATGACTTCCACCACTCAAATTAAATCTATGAAGATGCTCTAAAAGTTTCATGTGGACCAGAAATTCATATGAAGTTTGCATCTTGAGTTACACTGCTTTGAAGTTTGACCTAAATTAGGGGATTTTACACTGAAACCCTAATTTGGTAACTCCTCTTCTCCTTGACTCCTCTTGATTTTTCTTTATCACAACATCATATCCATATCCATATAGCAAATAATGAATCCCACATTCTTCAAATGATCCTTGATGCCCTTCAAAACAATTCTTTGACCTAGGATTGACCTAGTGTTGACCCAGACAAACCCTAGTTGACTGACTTCCACTGAGGCTCTTGCAATCATTCCAATGACTTGGCTCTTCTCAAAAATGATCATCTAGGCTCTTCATGACATCCATACACACCTCATACTCTTTGCTCATAGCTCCCACACCCTCTAATGATCCCCAAACAACCTCAAGATAGGAGAGAAATCATTGATCAACCTGTCAACTCTTCAAAGCTCAAATTCTTCCCTGATGACCTGAGTAGTCTTGAATATGAATGAAGCCCTTGGATATACCTCTTGAGATATGAATAGCACTTGATCCCCTGATTAAGATAGCTTGCTTATGCTATGCAATGCAGATGAATACACTATGTACATGATGCTAATGCAAATGATTATGCAATTGAAACATAAACCTAGGTTAGAAAAGGTTGGGCAAATTTTGGGATGCAACAACATGACATTCAACGGGCACGATGGCACATGAACTTTATCAGCATAAATCTGGCATTTATGACATCTCTTCGCGAATCTGAAGCAATCTGACTCCATCGCTAGCCAGTAGTATCCTGCTCTCAGGATCTTTCTCGTCATGGCATGCCCGCCGGCGTGCGTACCAAATGTGCCTTCATGGACTTCTTCCATGAGCATACTCGCCTCTTTCTCATCTACACATCTGAGTAGAACGAGATCGTGGTTTCTCTTATACAGCACTCCATCAGGATTGAGATAAAAGTTTCCAGACAGCCTCCTCAGAGTCTTCTTATCCTTGTTTGACGCACCTGCAGGATACTCCTTAGTCATAAGGAAAGTCTGGATGTCATGGAACCATGGCTTGCCGTCGGCGGCATCCTCGATTGCAAAGACAAATGCCAGTCTATCAAGACGAGACAGTACAATTCTTGGAGCCTCATTCCAAAAATTGACTTTATACATTGAAGCCAGCGTGGCTAAGGCATCAACCATCTGATTTTCAGCTCTGGGCACATGATGGAGTTCCACTTGATCAAAGAACGGAAGTAGCCTTTGGGCATAATTCATGTACGACACCAAATTTGATTAACGAGTCTCCCACTCCCCTTTAATTTGGTTGATCACAAGTGCTGAGTCACCATATACGTCTAGATTCTTGATTCTCAAATCAATTGCCTCTTCTAGACCCATGATGCATGCTTCGTACTCCGCCTCATTATTGGTGACTGGAAACGTCAGTCTCGCAGTAAACGGGATATGGGATCCGTGGGGAGTCGTGATGATAGCCCCGATACCACTTCCATAGGAATTAACCGCCCCATCGAATATCAACTTCCACTGGGATTTCCTATCTGGCCCCTCGTCGGGCAACGGCTCATCGCAATCCTTCGCTTTGAGAAACATAATATCCTCGTCAGGGAATTCAAACTTCATCGGCTGGTAGTCCTCGATCGGCTGTTCGGCAAGGTAATCAGACAATACGCTTCCCTTAATGGCCTTCTGGGACACGTACTGAATATCATATTCCGTTAACACCATTTGCCACCTAGCAATCCTGCCCGAAAGAGCCTGCTTCTCGAAGACGTACTTGATCGGATCCATCTTCGAAATTAGCATGGTGGTGTGATTGAGCATGTACTGTCGTAGACGTTAGGCAGCCCAAGCTAGTGCACAACACGTCTTCTCCAGCATCGAGTATCGAGATTCACACTCAGTGAACTTTTTACTCAAGTAGTAAATGGCATGCTCTTTTCTGCCCGTCCCGTCGTGCTGACCGAGAACACACCCCATACTATTCTCAAGAACTGTCAAGTACATGATTAATGGCCGTCCAGCCACTGGGGGTATCAGGATTGGAGGTTCTTGAAGATACTTCTTTATCTTGTCGAATGCCTTCTGGCAATCTTCATTCTAAGTAATCGCCTGATCTTTCTTTAAAAGCTTGAACATCGGTTCACACGTGGCCGTGAGCTGAGAGATAAACCTTGTAATGTAGTTTATTCTGCCCAAGAAACCACGAACTTCTTTTTCTGTTTTCGGCGCTGGCATCTCTTGAATGGCTTTTATTTTCGCAGGATCAACCTCGATACCTCGTTCACTAACGATAAACCCCTTTCCGGACTGCACTCCGAAAGTGCATTTGTTAGGATTCAGCCTCAACCTGAATTTCCTAAGCCTCTCAAAAAGCTTCAATAAGTTGACCAGATGCTCTTCCTCCGTTTGGGACTTTGCAATCATGTCATCAACATAGACCTCGATCTCATGATGAATCATACCATGAAACAAAGTTACCATTGCTCGCTGGTAAGTGGCCCCTGCGTTCTTCAGACCGAAGGGCATTACCTTATAGCAAAACGTTCCCTAAGGGGTGATAAACGTCGTTTTCTCCATGTCCTCCAGCGCCATCTTGATCTGATTGTAACCGGAGAAGCCATCCATGAGCGAAAACACGGAGAACTGGGCTGTGTTGTCGACCAACACATCGATATGAGGCAACGGAAAATCATCTTTAGGGCTCGCCCTATTCAAATCCCGATAATCGATGCACATGCGTACCTTACCGTCCTTCTTCGGTACAGGTACTATGTCGGCAACCCACGGAGGGTAAGTGGTGACCGCTAAGAAGCCAGCATCAAGCTGCTTTTGCACTTCTTCTTTGATCTTAACGGCCATATCTGGTCTCGTCCTCCTAAGCTTCTGCTTAACGGGAGGGCAATCTTCTCGCAACGGCAAGTGGTGGACCACGATGTCTGTGTCAAGTCCGGGCATATCTTCGTATGACCAAGCAAAGACGTCACTATACTCTCGAAGCATCTCGACTAGTCTTCGCTTGACATCACTCTGCAGCGCAGCCCCTATCCGGACATTTCTGACGAGCTCTTCAGAACCCAGATTTACGATCTCAATCTCCTCCTCGTGAGGCGGAATAACCTTTTCCTCTTGTTTCAACAAGCGGGCCAACTCCTCAGGAAGGTCTTCGTCTTCATCAATCTCTTCTTCGGCTTGATAGATCGGGCAATCGAAGTCGAAGTGAGCCGTAGAAGGTCCAGAGTCGATGTCATCTGTCATGTGGATCCTGCAATAACAAGGGTTAAGTTTAAAACAAGAATATGCAGGTTAGCACAAACCCCATTGCCATTTTACTGTTTTTCAAAACAAATATAAAACAGGAATAACATTGATCACAGTATTCGAATACGAAGAAAACGCCTTTGATTTATTAACAAAATGCATGTACATAATCCAACAAGGCCCTGACAATAAAACCGCTATGCCCCGGGTAGGACATAGGGTTGTACAATGATTGAAAAAAGTAAATCATTACTCTTCACTTGTCATCGGGATGATTTCCTTGATGGTCCAATTGTTGAGGCGCTCGCCTGGCTTGCTTGGCTGAATCCAAGAGTCGAGATCACAATCGCTATCCCAGCTGTCTTCAGACGTCGCGTTGATGCTTTCGAAGATCACTCCGCCACTGGTAAATATGATCGGCCCCTTACCCCATGACGCACTGCTAGACGAAGAAGAAGAAGCTTCAGCTTCAGTAGAATACCCCAATCCAAACTTATCCTGCTTGATCGGTATCTCCAAAACATGCCCCCAGCCTGGGGTAGAACCGGCTTCGACGACGGCCCTAGCTTCTTTGAATGAGGAGAGATTCATCTCTGGCTTCTCTGTGACGATAAGAGCTACCTCTTTCACTTTGACGGCTTCAAATGCTTGGCAGAGAGTTTCATGGATTTCTCCATCCATTTCAACATACTTAAAGGATGACAAATGCCTCACCATTATGTCCTCCTCACGCACACGGTTACTATGCTTCCCCCGACAGCATATTTCAGCTTTTGGTGCAACGTGGAGGTCACGGCACCAACAGCATGGATCCATGGCCGGCCCAAGAGGCAACTGTAGGCAGGCATGATGTCCATGATATAAAATACTGTGTCGAACGTTTCCGGACCAACTTGGATCGGCAGGGTCAACTCCCTGAAAACGTGGCGCTTAGTTCCGTCAAATGCTTTCACCACCAGATCACTGGGTGTGCAAAGCAATCCGTGAGTGTCCAACTTCATTAATGCCTTCTTCGGAAGGACATTAAGCGACGAACTCGTGTCCACCAGGACGTGCGACATGATTGTGCCTCTGCACTCTATCGAGATGTGCAAGGCGCTGTTGTGATCTCTCCCTTTAGGAGTCAGCTCTAAATCTGTGAAACCTAGCCCATTGCCAGCATTAACGTGGGCTACCACCTCTTCTAGCTTATTCACGGATATCTCTTGCGGTACGTAGGCAGCGTTCAATACCTTCAGTAGCGCGTTGCGGTGCGCTTCAGAACACAGCAACAAGTTGAGAATAGAAATTTTCGAAGGCGTCTGATGAAGATGGTCTACAATCTTGTAGTCGCTCTTCTTGATTAACCGCATAAACTCCTCGGCATCTTTGACCAGCAAATCCTTCTCTACCCCACACGGGGCTTCTTCGACGACTTTGCTTTTACCCTTATCGGCTGCATCAGCTCTGACCGCTTTATCTGCCACGGCCTCCGGTGCAAACACTCTTCCGCTACGAGTAATACCACTGATTCCTGCGAGATTCTCCGCAGTCGACCCATACGGCTCCAGCTTTAACCTCTGACCGTTGCAATAGACTTAAGCCCCATAATGCCACGGAACAGCGTTAGTGCTCTCGAATGGTATCGGTCCGGATTTGGTAATAGTGATTGTGGGCGGTCGGGGCGCAGAAATAGTATTTGGTTGGCGAGGGATGGTGATGGTGGCGACTTCATCGGCCTGCTTCAACACTACCTCTCCTGATACACTTTCAGCCCTCCGGCCGAACTGCAGAATCCCCTCAGTCATCAGACTTTGGATTCCTTCTACCAACTGCTCACACCCATCAGAATGTCTAGCACAGTCCATGCATAGCTCTCTGCATCCTGGAAAGAACCCTTTCTTCAACAACTTGGCTTTGACGAAACTAAGCGGCGTCTTTAGGTCTTTGACATCAGTCAACAGATCTACACTCTCTTCTTCGATAACGACGTTCACTCCACCTCCCCCATGATTCGGCATAGGGTTTTTCGTGACATTGGTCACATTGTCGGAGAAGTTAATAATCTTGGCATCTACCAGGTCCTGCACCTTGTGCTTAAAGGCTTTACAGTTCTCGATTGTATGGCCTGGTGCCCCTGTGTGGAAATCGCAAGTGGCATTTGCGTCGTACCCTGGTGGAGGTGCCCCTGTCAAGGGAGCCATCGTCCTCTTCTGAACCAACTGAAGCTGAAGCAAAGTCTGCAAGAGTTACGCGTACGACATGGGCGGTGCTTCGAAGTGATGGTTTGTCATGGGTGCCCGATTCTGGTATTTTCTATATCCTTGCTGATTCGGTTGCTGCTGCTGCTGCTGCGGAGCTGCTGGGATATTTATACTGGCTATCTGCAGCTGAGGGCCCTTGCCCTTTCTCCGAGCGTTGGTCACAGCGCTCACATCTCCTTCTCGTCGTTTACCAGCATAAGGTTTCTTCCCACATCCTCCAGCTGAGGATGACTCACCTTGAATTTTCCCGATCTTGATACCATTCTCGACGTGCTCGCCCATCGTAATGAGAGCTGAGAACGTCCCCGACATACCGCTAACTAACTTTTCATAGTAGATCCCAGGGAGGGTAGCCACAAACATCTGCACGAGTTCGCGTTCAACCATCGGCGGTTGAACCCGAGCAACCAACTCATGCCACCGCTGGGCGTACTCCTTAAATCCTTCATTATTTCTCTGCGAAAGGTTCTGGAGCTGGACTCGGTTCGGGGCCAAGTCGCTATTGTAATGGTAGTGGAGGACAAACGCTTCAGCGAGATCCTTCCATGTGCTCACGGTAGTGGGCTCGAAGCCCATGTACCACTCGAGGGATGGCCCGGAAAGACTATCTTGGAAGAAGTGCATCAGCAACTTCTCATCTTCGGAATAGGCAGACATCTTTCTATAGTACGATCGCAGGTGGACACGAGGGCAAGTGGTGCCCTTATATTTCTCAAAGACAGGCACCTTAAACTTAGGAGGTACCTTAAAATCAGCAATTAACCCCAGCTTGGACATATCAATGCCCAAAGTATTCTGATTCTCAATATCTCTCATTTTATCTTCAAGTGCTTTGAATCTGAGCCGCGCTTCAGCATTCAGCTCCCCTTCTGCACCTCTTTGAGAAAACACATCATCCTAATGATCCTCAAGCCATGGTTGAGGCACCAACAGATTCCCGACGCCAGCATTGCCATTGACCGGCCCAATGTTGACATTAGCTCCCAGACTCCCATTGTCGACGCCCGTCGCATTGAGTCCGATATTGGCCATAACATTGCCATTAGCACTACCGTTGCCCCCGGCCGCGGGGACACCATTCTGCGGAGTATCAACTGGTGGAGGAGTAGGCACAGCCCCGCCATGAAGTATGCCGTTACTATCAACCCTGGAGATCAAAGGCTGAACCAAAGTTCGAAGCTGGTCCTGACCATTGGCAACTACTTGCATCAGTTCCATAAAGCGATCCATCCTTTCACGGAGCTCCTGGACATCTGTCTGCACTTGATCCATGATCCTGGTCTGATTAGCTCGAGTTGAATAACGGTGAATTAGTCTCTGATCAATCCTGGAATCACCCGAAGCGGCCTGGGACCTGTAAAACTGAAAAACCTGCAAACACTAAAGGTTAGGAAAAACAACAAAATGTACGCCATGCAAATGCTTCATGCAGATGCATGCGTGTGTCTGTGTGTTTGGGAGATTTCCCCCGATCCTAGTGCCTGAGTGCCAGTGCTGATAATAATAATAAGAAGAAGTCCGAGCTCAATCATGGAAACATCAATCTCATATATAAAGGAAAGCCTATCAAGGCAGTACATAGCATCAGCAAGTACAAGACAAATCAACAGCGTGACCTCAGCCAACAAGCCTAGTGATGGTCAGCATACAACAAAGATCAAAACAAAAGGAATACAACTAGTCAAGTACGGCCACGGGCGCGATACTCGGCTAATAACTCCTTCGTCTCTGGATGATCTGGCAAAGTGAGCAACCCCTCGACGAGTAGTTCCCTCTGCACAATGGTATACTGAAGTCCCTGAACTGAATTTTCCCATGCTCCTTCGCCGAAGCAATCTTCCAGTTTCCGCTTCTTAGACTCAAACGTCAGCTTGTGCTCCTTCAGGTTAGCGAGAGCTTTGTTGAGTTGGCCTTCGGCGGCGTATCTGCGGGCGGTTTCTTCATCAAACCTCTGCTCGTTGTCCTTCACCTCGGCTTCCAGCTTGGAGATCTGCGGCATCAGCTTATCCTCCCGCTCTTTCCTGGTGGCCAGGGAATCCTTCCAGTGCTGGTCGAACTTGGATATCCTCTGATATGCCTCGTCCAAATGCTGCTTCTTCGTAGCCAGTACGTCGTTAACAGCCCTGAAGTCTTGACCCATGCGTTCGCGCTCGACTATTTGCTTCGTCAGGTCTGTACCTAGCTGGTTCACCAACTCTGTTTGCCTTTTGAAAGAGTGAACGGCCTCGTTCCTTTCGCTTCGAAGCTGGGATAACTCCTTCTCCAGTTCTGCGTTCGCCCGCTTCAATTCATCCCGCTCAGCTAATACCTGGTTATGCTGATGAATGGGCACAGTAGTAAGCTCTTCGATCATTGGAGGACTTTCTGGCTTGGCATGAGGAAACGACATCCCTATAGCATTGGCTCTGGCTCTGATCCAAGCTGCATACGGAGGGTAGGCTTGATTGTTGCTTTTTCCCAACAAAGGCTTTCCTCGCTTACTGGTACTATTCCATGCACGCTGAAGCTTAGACAACAGATCCCCTTCTAGAGTACCAGTGAGGTACAGAGATTCCTGTACCTCTTCATCCTTCGGCGGATTCCTCAAAGCATACGCGAACTGGCGGACCAACAACGACGGATTGTAGTTTATGCAGCCCTTCCTACCTATCAAAGGTACATTAGGAAACCCGCTGCAACTGAAGATCACCTCAGTACCCAACCTGTCTCTGTCGAACCAATCAATATCCTCTGCAGATAAACTCATCAGACGCTCAGGCCACTCAGCTGTGGCTGCAGACAAGACAAAAGGACCCCTCTTGGGCAGATGGCTATCAAGCCACTTGTACAGCAAGGGTACGCAGCATGAGACATTCTTCCCACTCCTGTTCTCATTCTTGTAGTGGACTAAGTGATAGACATCTCCGATCAAGGTAGGGACTGGATTCCCTGAAGCGAAGATGTGAAACGCATCAAAGTCTACGAAATCGGGCATGTTGGGGAACAGGATAATGCCATATATGCATAAAGCGAGGATGGCATTGAACGCGTCCCAACATCCGTCCTTGGCACACTGTTGAGCCTTAACCACCAGAAACTGCAAGGAGAACCCATGAACCTTGTTCCAACTAGTCAGTACTAACTCGGAGGCGTCCGAATAAAGTGAAGGGGCTAAACCAGCCAGATCAGGCTCAACATCCATATGGACAAAAGGCATCTGCCTTTTGATAGTCACACCCAGCAAATCAGCATACTCTTCCAGCGTAGGTGCGAGAACGAAGTCCTGAAAAGTGAAACATCTCAGCGGAGGCTCGTAGAACTGCAACAGAGCGTGCAACCCATTCAACTCGAATGCAGAAGGCTTGCAAACCAAACTGAGCAACCTGCCATAAGATTTTCTGAACTCATCCTTTACAGAATCACCTGCTAGAGCTATCAAACCAGTCAACTTAGCCACGTCAGGGGTATGGAACTTGCACGCAACGGTCTTCCTGAGAGAGGCCATAACAATATAATAGGAGGCAAGAAATCCTGGATCGGGGAAAACGGTACCTGCAACACAGACACACGTTAATGAAATGCAAATGAACATGCAAACTAATGCAAAATGCAGTCATGCAATAATATATCCGGATAACTGCTGTTGTGGAGATTCTGTATCAACAAAACCACGACCACTGATGAGAAGAAAACCCCGGCGTAGGACCACAAATCTGATCTGCCAAGAACAACCATCTGATAGGACCATATACACAGGATCATAACTCTGCTCTGTCAAGAACAAATGTCTGATAATAAGGACCTCTGGTGTATGATCAGGAAATATCTGCTGATGAAGTCTTCAGACCCCAAATCAAAAATCTGCCCTATCAAGAACAAATATACAGCTGCTGATGAGATCTTCAGACCCCACTCAAAATCTGCTCTATCAAAAACAAACAACATCTGCTGACGAGATCTTCAGACCCCAAAAATCTGCTCTATCAAGAACAATCAACTGATGACAATACTCTGATCAAAACCTGCTCTATCAAGAACAGACATACACCTGATGATAAGATCTTCTGATCAAAACCTGCTCTATCAAGAACAGACATACACCTGATGATAAGATCCTCTGATCAAAACCTGCTCTATCAAGAACAGACAAATTTGTAACTGAGAAACCCTGGTACCAACACAACTGATTCACTGTCAAGAAAACCAGGTAGTCTGAAGGTCAAGGTTTCCTGCAATAAACCCAATCCCACTCACAGGTATGGACCTAAACTGACTCAAGGTACGACATCCTATGCGTTCATCAGCGTCACAGACTTTCAAGAGGGGTGATACGATACCCAGAAGGTGTGGCATCACCAGCTCATGAAGCGGCCTCACTTAGCTGAATCACAAATGATCGATACCCAGAGTCGACAATCCACCAAACCAACAACCGTCTCAACCCAAAGGGTCGAAAGTGAAGCCAACCGGATGAACCTCGTCTAAGCGTGGATTTCATGAGACACTAGTGCCTGCAAAGCAAGCACGCGCCCACTAATTTCCACTCTAAGTCTATGGTGCACTCAAGCCTGAGTCTGGCTTTTCACTCATCAGGACTCCCATCCCACAACAGCACAAATAATCATATTATACTGAAAATAAAATGCGGGAAATAAAGTGCGAGATGTAAAATGCGATAAATAAACGCAACCCAACAGGTAAACATACAAGCGTTAGGATTGACTCGCATAGGGAACCGGAGAACCAGAGATTCTGGGTTCGGTCCCCAGCAGAGTCCCCAGCTGTCGCTTGCGCGAAAATAAGGTGCCGGCACAACAGAAGAGTCGCCACCTTTCGTTATTTATCCCTCAGAGCGGGAAAGGAAAAAATCGGAAAAACCTAACAAAAAAAAGGGGTAAGACAAGGTCAACGCAACCATTGTCTAGGTTCGGGAGTCGGTTACGTAAGGGGAAGGTATTAGCACCCCTCACGTCCGTCGTACTCGACGGGATCCTTGCTTGTTGTGTTTACTTGGACGGGTTGGTTTTATTCTATCTACCTATCAAGGTTGGCTGAAAAAGAAAAGAAAAATGACTCGGCAAAGCATCGCACTTTATGCCTACGTATTCTCATCAGAGAATGAGAAATTAGAGTCAACGTAGTTCGGCCTACGAAGGGTTATGGGGGAAGGTAGCTCGCCAAGACATCGCCATCTTGTGCCTACGTACTCTCAACAGGCATGAGAGATCAAAGCATATGTAGTTCGGGAAACTACGGTTTATTTCTTGTCTTTTACGAAAGAAGTGTTTTTTATTGTGGTTGCGATTTCAACCGCACTAGAGACTATGACCTGAGAGTGAATGCGTCGCATGTCACCCAAAGGGTACCATACTAAACATCCAGACTGTGGAAAAGAAACTCTCCCACAATCCTTTCTCAGATAGCTTAAGGCTCGTAACGTAGGAAAGAAATCATTCATGATGACTGTGTCTTAAACTGTTTTGAGATGAGAAGAGAACAGGCCCAACTAGGAGGGAGACTATCAAGTCCTACTGTTGTCATGCCATGGATTCATCCTATGGTTGAGGTTTGAACAGGGAACTCCTAGAAGTTGTCATGCATAGGTTTCAACCTAAAATTCTATCATCAAGTCCTTGTCAAAGGAAATGAGAGTCCTAAGGGATCATGTCAATGATACACCAAAACAGACAAAGCATCAGCTTAACAGTAAAATGCATGCAATGCAAGTGAGGGAGGAAATGTGTGTGGGGCTTCAGCCTCCACAAGTTCATCTCAACCTCAAGCCAGAATGAAATAACAGTAATCATACTGAAATATAAACAACATGCTATCAAGCAATAAACAGTAAACTGCAATCATACAGAAGAAAATGAAATGCCATCAGGCAAACCACATGGGCAAGGGAGCTGGGCTCTACCGAATACCCGCAAGCAAAGCCACACAGTAACAATACAAGCAGAGGGAGCAACTCAACCTCTAGTGCAATCATGCTCCTAGATTCTATCTATTGTAGATATGGACTTATTCTAATGCATCAGACAAGTCAAACAAAACACAGCAATACAGAAAAGAAAAAGAAGAAAACAGATCAACTCCTCTCTCAACTCCAAGGTTCAGCTCTTCCAACAACAACTCAGTCTTCAGACTTCAATCACTCTTGACAAACATCAATTGCTTTTCCAGGTTTCAACCCTACAAAATAAGTTTCAACTCATCTTCTCCCTTAAGCTTCAGCTTCTTGATCAGCTCCACCTTCAGGCTTCACCTAATCTTCAGGGATCTTCAAGTATCAACTTGCTTTTGCTACTCTTCAAGCTTCAGCTAGAATGGCAATACTCAAGGATTCATCCTCTTCAACACTCTTCAATGAAGTCTTTATCCTCATGCTCAGGCTCAACATCTCTCAAGACAATCAAAACCAGAGAAAATCACTTACTGGATAAGCTGGGGGATATTGAATTGCCTATTGACCACCAAAGGTGACCTATAAGGGTTCAACATCAAAAGAATGGTTCCCTCAAAAGTTCTACTTCCTAGGTACCTCACTTATCCCTCCAAAGGAGATAGGTGTATACCATGGAAGGACTTTGAATCATAGGGAGGAATGGAGGTGAATGATACCATCCATGTTTAAGAAAGAAGTTATCTAAATCTAAACTCTTCCTAATCCCTAACCCTAAAACAACAAAAAAAGGAAAAGAAGAACAAGCTCTCAAGCTCCTCAATGCATCTTCAAGTCTTCTACTATGCTCCTCAATGCTCCACAAAGAGATACCAAGCTTTCCAAGCTCACAAAGCAAAGCAACTAAAGCAAACATGCTCTAAAGGCAACACAAACAATCAACCAATACAAAAATCAACTAAAAATAGCATACTATTATACTAAATCCTAATATAATTTCTAAGAGATCCTACCTACCTACCCTTAATACCCATATATGCCCCATAGTCTAAATTGTCCTAAAAACCCAAAATCTAAAGTTATTATGGACCTATGTTGAAGTTTTAACCTAATTCTACACAACCTAATAGCATCTAATCAAAACTATCCTAAAAATCATCACAAAAATATGTAATTAATCTAGGGGGAACCTAAAACATATATCTAACTATTATAAAAAGAATGAATTAAAAATACTAAGGTAGCTACCTAAACTAAAATCTACAAAATCATGGATCAACATAAAAGAATTAAAAAGCAATTAAAGTAAAAAATATGCAAAAAATATTAAAATGCATGAGATGAAAAATGTTTTTATTTTATATTTTTCTAGACAAAAATATGAAAAGGGAGAAAAAACTCCCATTAAAAAATATTGATTTTCCATTTTATTATGAATTTTCAAAGTTTGAGAAAAAATGGAGAAAAATAAAATGATAAAGATGAGATGGGGGTGTAACAAGAAATGATATGCAGTTTGTTTTATTGATGGGCCCAGATAGGGGGGTCTGAATAACAAGCGCGCCTGGGCCCAATACCAAATCAGAAAACAATTAAAACTGAAAAGAAAAAAAATGAAAAGCGCGGTGCCAAAAGCAAGAAAATTCAGTTCAAAACGGAGTTGGGCCTGATAGGGGGGTGGGAATATAAATCCAATTCACTTAAGCCCAGAATCCCCTTTAATGAAACGCAGCATTTCAAGCTGCTTTCAGTCTCCCTCCAAAATCCAAATTAAACGTGAGCCCTTGGATTATGAACAAGTCAATGGTCAAGCGTGTGATCCAACGGTTAATACATCATCATCAACCTCACGCAGCTAGGGTTTTCAGAACTCCCATGAAACATAGCTTCCATGCACAGAACTTCCTCTCACTCGTTCTCTCTCATATCATCATCAATTATCAACATGTAAAATACAAACTTGATCCATTTTTCACGCTGAACACGACTATGGTCTTAGAATGCATTGAACAGGTCTCCATCATAGAACCCGAAGGTGAAACTCCATGAACCTCAAAATATCATCAATCTTCGACCTCAACCAAACTTAGATTCTTTTATATCAAAATGATCCTCACATTCCATGGGTTAAAATCATCTAATAATCTTGCATTAAAACTCACTATATCACTAGTTCTTACTCCATCAAGAAATGACATCCATAGTTGAAACTTCGCCAATTACTCCCAAACTCATCAGAAATGATCACCTAATTGTCTCTAACAGTTATAAACTAATAACTTAACCTAACCATGCCTAGATTATGAGGTAGAAGAGATTTTGCAAACCTGGATTCTTGAAATGGTAGATGATGAAACCCTTGCTTTCAAGGCTTGAAACTCTTCAAGAACACTCCTTGGATGATGAATCTTCTTCTGTTTGCAAAAGATTGGAGGGAGAGAGCTTGTATCCTTGAATTCGAATGTGATTTGCTTTCTTGCAATTTCCAATGGCAACCTTCAAATCTTCATGGATGGAGCTTCATACTAGTATGAACACACTCAGCAAGATCTATGGAGAAGGTTTGTGAAGAAAAATGGGATGGCAATGAAGAAAAATGGAGAGATTGAATATGACTTGCAATGGAAGCTTTTGGATTTCAATCTCTCTTCTCTACACCAATTAACACCAACCTTGCATCTGAGCAAGTTGGAAACATCTTATAGAGAGGTTTAGAATAGTCTAGAACTCCCTAGAACAATCCAATGAGAAATTCATCTTTTCATGTCATGGTATTTTGAATTTTCATTCTCCTTACGTGGTATCTCATGCCAAATGCCTTGCAACCTTGGTTTCTGATTTGAAATTTTCCTTACATGAGATTTAGGGCAAGTTACAATGCATATCTTCCTTGTTTATTGAGTTTTGCCTTGTATTGGTTTGGTACCTTAAGATGCAAGTAATCAAATTCCAAAGCAGCCCTATGATGCAAGCCTCAACTCAAAATTGTGGCTGAACCATTGTTCTTAGAATTTCATTTGGAGTCAAAATGACCTATTACATGACATGGTTTAGACTTATAACTTGGGATTTCCATTTTTCAAATTCACTTGAATTAACTTATGCCTCATTTTTAGGCCATTTTTATCACTTTTTGATATGAGCCTTTTCAACATCTCATGACCTCCTTACTAGCCTTAAAACATCATTCTAAGCAAGTTTGATGTTGAAGATTTTTCCATTTGAAGCTTGGAAGTAGGAGATATGGCCTTATGCTTGAAATGACCTATAACTTCCAAATGACCAAAATGCCCTTGGCTTGTCAAAGCCATAAGTTGAGTTCTACAAATCCTATAAAGGACTTATAGTACTATCTAGAAAGCTAGGAAGATGCCCTTCAACATTCATGTTGACCAAGAATCCATAGGAATCATCCTACTAGGGCAAAAGTTGTCTTCAAGTTGGGTGACTTTCAAGGACCCAGATTCACATACCTCAGATGACCTGTAATTTGTCAAAACCATAACTTGAGCTCTGCAAATCCTATCAAGGACTTCTACTACTCAAATTAAAGCTAAGAACAAGCTCTACAACATTCATGTTATGGGGAAGATGAGATGACAATCACATCTTGAGCTAAACTGCCTTGAAGATAGGGATCAAACTAGGGGATTTTACACTGTCAATCCTTAGAAACCCTAGCTTAAAACTTCTCAAACTCCTCAATAATGATGAGTTGGTCTAGGAATCATCCTTATAACACTTCAATATATCATTCCATTATCACATGGCTCTTGGATTAGGTCTCAACCCTCTCCAAATCATCAGTTGACCTAGGGTTTGTAGAAGCATGCTTCAGTCTCAAGTTTTGATGATGTCAATGCTACTCAAAGTTAATATCTCTTGATTGCAAAAAGACAAGCCGTTCAAAGTCATCAAGATAAAGTCATCAAGCTATCTTTCAAGTCAAGCTATATGGAACTGATTCTTCCAGACTTGCCTGCATTACTGGTATATCAAATCCACCTTTTTAATTTTGATATACAAGTGTTCAAAAACATCAATCTTTTGTGCATAATACATACACATGTTTTTGAAACTTTAAAAATGGTATAACATTAATTTTAAAAAGCATTTTTCTGAAAATTAGCAGTGTTAACCGATTAACCATATGGGTTAACCGGTTAACCATTTTGAATTTTGAATTTTCTGGGCTAACGTACCAGTGTTAACCGATTAACCATATGGGTTAACCGATTAACACTGAACGTGCAGTGAAAAATTGCTTTGTTTTTGAGTTCAAAATTATTTTTTAAATCATACCTTTTCATGGTTTGAATCTTTTAAAAATCATACCTTTTGTGAAAGGTTATTTTACTCATATAAATTCTGAGTTTTTCATTTTGAAAAACAACCAACACACACCAACAAAAACCAATACTCATTTTTAAAATTGTCTTAGAATCAAATTCATTTTTCAAAAGTGTTCATACTTGCATTGAAAGTTTCACATTCATTGAACACTTGTATTGAAGAAATTACAAAGAGTGAATTTTGATTCATTGAAGAAGATCACTTTGACAATTATACTCAACCAAATTCATTACAATTATTGTATATCTGACTTGTGATCCAGGATTGTTGGACACAAGGGTGAGTGTTTACAAGAGGATTGTTCTTGTACACTTGTGTTGTTGATTGTTTAAAAGTAGGCCTCACCGGTTGATGGTGTGATAGGTTGTACTGTTTTAAACAATAGTGAAAATTCTCTTTCATGTTGAAAGGGGAGTGGAGTACTCTCGGATTGTGAGGGGAACCACTATAAATCCTGTGTCTTTCTTTCTTTCTGTTGATTTACTGCTTTCCATAACCGAGAACACCATCCAGTATATTTCCAAGAACCATATAAAAACCGGAAAAATTTCAAAAGTCCTAATTCACCCCCCCCCCCCCTCTTAGGCATACTCTGTTCTTACAATTGGCATCAGAGCAGGTTAAGGTAACCTGTTCCTAACGATTCAGTATGGCTTCCGCAAGTACCAACCCGGTTTTCAAAGATGGTGGAAGTAGTAACAAACCACCACTCTTTTCTGGAGAATACTTTGATTTTTGGAAAATCCGTATGAAGGCACATCTTGAGGCTCAAGGAGATGGTATATGGGAAACCGTTGAAACTGGTCCACATGTTCCTACAAGTGTGGTAAATGGTGTTGGAACCCCAAAGATCAAATCCTCATATGATGAAGATGACAAGAAGAGAATCTTGAATGAGAAGAAAGCAATCAACATACTTCAAAGCGCTCTCAATATGGATGAATTCTTTCGCATATCACAGTGTAAATCGGCAAAACAGATTTGGGATACCTTGGTAGAAACGCATGAAGGAACAGCAGAAGTAAAAAGATCAAGACTTAACACGTTAAGTCAAGAATATGAGATGTTCCGTATGCAGCCCGGTGAATCTATTGTTGCCTTGCAAAAGAGGTTCGTTCATCTAACAAATCACCTGATTGCTCTTGGGAAGACCTTCACCAACGATGATCTCAACTTAAAATTCCTAAGATCCTTGACAAGAGAATGGCAACCAAAAGTGACTGCCATTTCGGAAAAGAAAAGTCTTTCAACGATGACATCTGCTTCATTATTCGGGAAACTTCAAGAGCATGAACTGGAACTTGGAAGGCTTGAGAAACATGAAAGTCAAGACAAGAAGTCCAAAGGAATTTCCTTGAAGACTGACACAAAGGATGACAAAATTGACGAATCTTCCGAAGACGAAAATTTCATGCTTCTAGTAAAGAAGCTTGGTAAGTTTTTCAATAATAATAAAACTTCTTCTTTTCCTAAAAAGAATAAACATTTCAGGAAAAAGGAAGCATCCACATCAAACCAAGAAATTACATGCTATGAATGTGGAAGACAAGGTCACATAAAGCCAGACTGCCCAAAACTCGCAAATAAAGGAAAATTCAAGGGCAAGAAGGATTTCAAAACAAAGAAGACTTATGTCGCATGGGATGACAACGAAGTGAGTTCATCATCGGAATCAGATAGTGATGAATGTGCAAATATTGCCTTAATGGCCTCTCACCATTCCGATGACGAAAATGAGGTTAGTAGTAATTTTTCTGTCTATGATAATGATGCACAAGAAGTTATAGATGAACTTCTAAAAGAGTGCAAGACTTTGTATAAAGACATCTCATCACAAAAGAAAAGAATTTTACTTTTAGAAAAACAAAATTCCGATTTCTTGAAAAATATTGAAGATGAAAAGCAAAAAGTGATGGATGAAAAACAAAGTCTTGTATGTAAGAATTGTGAGTCTTTGTCTTTTCAAATTGTTCAACTTAAAAGAGTTTTAGAAAGATACGAAAAGGGTCAAATTGGCTTGGAAGAGATTCTTAAACATCAAAGGTATCCTAATGATAAAAGTGGATTGGGATATTCTAAATTTTCAAAACCAAGCACCAATAAGACCATTTTTGTAAGAGCAAGTGAACAAATTGTGAAGAAAGAGACAAGCACTTCTAAGACTCAGCATCAAAATCATAACAAGAAAAGAATTAATAAGAAAAAGAATTATATTTCTAGATATAGAAGTCATTTTCAACCTACATGCTTTTATTGTGGTATTAAAGGGCACACACCTAATGCTTGCTATGTACGTAATATTGGTGTTGCAAAGGGGCATTATGTGTGGGTGGAAAAAGGTACTAACTATCAAGGACCCAAAGCAACTTGGGTACCTAACACTACCTAATTTTGTTTTGTAGGTATGCTTGAAGACAACCGCAAATGAATGGTATCTTGATAGTGGTTGCTCGAAGCATATGACGGGAGATATAAACAAATTTTCAAGTCTATCATTAAAGGCCAAAGGATACGTCACTTACGGTGATGATAATAAAGGAAAAATTCTTGGAGTTGGAACCATTGGTGCACCTCCATGTACAATCATCGAAGACGTTCTTTTTGTTGAAGGCCTTAAGCATAACCTGCTTAGCATCAGTCAACTGTGTGACAAAGGGTTCAAAATCAACTTCACAAAGGAAGAATGCTTGATCGAACACGAAGTCACTCATGAGATTCTGCTAAAAGGTAAAAGATACAATAATATTTTTATGATTTCTTTTGATGATTCTTCTTTGAAGGTAAAATGTCTTATGGCGAACAACAACGAGGCATGGCTTTGGCATAAAAGATTTGCTCACATTCACATGGAGCATTTAAACAAATTAATCAAGCATGATCTGGTTGTTGGGCTTCCGAAGATAAAATTCATCAAGGATAAATTATGCGATGCATGTCAAAAGGGAAAACAGACCAAGACAACTTTCAAATCCAAGCAAGTGGTTTCTACATCAAGACCACTTCAATTGTTGCACATGGATCTTTTTGGTCCATCAAGAACGAAGAGCTTTGGAGGTAGTATTTATGCTTTAGTTATTGTTGATGATTTCTCTCGATATACCTGGACAATGTTTTTAGTGCAGAAAAATGATGCGTTTAAAGCATTCAAAAAGTATGCAAAACAAATTCAAAACGAGAAGTCACTCACTATAGCCTCCATAAGAAGCGACCACGGTGGAGAATTTCAAAATTCAGACTTTGAAGAATTTTGTGAAGAAAATGGAATTTCTCATAATTTTTCGGCACCAAGAACTCCTCAACAAAACGGCGTCGTAGAACGGAAGAATCGCTCACTAGTTGAACTTGCTAGAACAATGCTCAGCGACACAAATCTTCCAAAATATTTCTGGGCAGAAGCAGTAAGCACGGCATGCTTTGTAAGCAACCGCGTGAATATTCGACCGCTACTCAAAAAGACTCCGTATGAGTTGTTCAAGGGAAGGAAACCGAATATATCATTCTTCCACATATTTGGCTGCAAATGCTTCGTTCTCAACAACAATAAGGACAATCTCGGTAAGTTTGATGAGAAGTCCGACGAAGGTATACTCCTTGGTTACTCTTCTTATAGTAAAGCTTTTAGAATTTTTAATAAAAGAACTCTTACCATTGAAGAGTCCATTCATGTTTCGTTTGATGAGACTAACCCCTCGAAAGAGGATAATATTGTTTTGGATGATGATGATGATTTTGTAGATACTTCACAAAATGAAGAAATTGTTCCAAAAGATCAAACAATATTACAAGAAGATGTTACTCAAGAAAATCAAGATCTTCCGAAAGAATGGAGAACACACAGAGATCACCCAATTGATAAAGTTATTGGTGATATTAGTCAAGGCGTGGCAACTCGACTTAACTTAAAGGATGCGTGTCTCAACATGGCATTTGTATCTCAGATTGAACCATCAAAGATCGATGAAGCTTTAGGCGACGACCAATGGATTATAGCAATGCAAGAAGAACTTAATCAGTTCGAAAGAAATCAAGTTTGGACCCTTGTACCAAGGCCGGACAATAAGCATATTATAGGAACCAGATGGGTGTTCAAGAACAAACTTGACGAGAATGGGATTATAGTTCGTAACAAGGCTAGATTGGTCGCACAAGGCTACAACCAGGAGGAAGGAATTGATTTTGATGAAACATTCGCTCCGGTAGCAAGGTTAGAAGCAATTAGATTACTACTTGCTTACGCTTGTTCTATGAATTTTCAGTTATTCCAGATGGATGTCAAAAGCGCTTTCCTGAATGGATACATTAATGAGGAAGTCTACGTCAAACAACCTCCGGGTTTTGAAGACTTCAAAAATCCCTCCCATGTTTTCAAACTGAAGAAGGCTCTCTACGGTTTAAAACAAGCACCACGAGCATGGTATGATCGCCTTAGCAACTTCTTATGTGAGAAAGGATTTACAAAAGGAAAGGTTGACAAGACGCTATTTATAAAGAAGATCAAGGGTAACACCTTGTTAGTACAAGTCTACGTCGACGACATCATATTTGGATCAACAAACAAAGAACTGTGCGAAGAATTCTCACTCATGATGCGAGAAGAATTCGAGATGTCCATGATGGGAAAGTTAAATTATTTTCTTGGACTACAAATCAAGCAAACCAAGGATGGAATCTTCCTCAACCAATCCAAGTACTGTAAGGAATTAATAAAGAAATTCGATATGGATAGTTGCAAGATGATGTCTACTCATATGGGAACCGGAACGTATGTTGATCAAGATGAATCTGGTACTCCAGTTGATATTACTAAATATCGAGGTATGATTGGTTCATTACTATATTTGACGGCAAGCCGTCCTGACATTATGTTTAGTGTTTGTTTGTGTGCGCGCTTTCAAGCAAATCCGAAGGAATCGCATCTCACTGCTGTGAAGAGAATTATCAAGTATCTCAAGGGAACGACCAACGTTGGATTATGGTATCCTAAAGGTAGTATTTGTTCTTTAGTTGGTTATTCTGACGCTGACTATGCAGGATGCAAAACCGATAGAAAAAGTACAAGTGGTACATGTCATATTCTTGGAAATGCTCTAGTATCATGGGCCTGCAAGAAGCAAGCTTGTGTAGCACTCAGCACCGCCGAAGCAGAATACATCGCCGCAGGAAGTTGCTGTGCACAAATTTTATGGCTGAAATAACAACTTCTGGATTATGGTGTTGACCTCGGTTGCATTCCTCTACGATGTGACAATACTAGTGCCATAAATATCACAAAGAATCCGGTTATGCATTCCAGAACAAAGCACATTGATATCCGGCATCATTTCCTTCGAGATCACGTATTAAACAGAGATGTTGATGTTACTTTCGTCGACACACACAACCAACTCGCCGACATCTTCACCAAGCCTTTGGCAAAAGAATCATTCTACAAAATTCGGAGAGAACTTTGGATTCTTGATGAAGGTGACATCTGATCCTTATCTCTAGTTTATATATGCATTAATTGTGATATGTTTTCATGTGTATGCATTCTGTTTTTATGCATTTTTCAAAAATTTGAGCATGTTAATCGATTAACCATATGAGTTAACCGATTAACACTGTTAAATTTTCAATTCTGATTAAATTTTTTAATGTGTTAACCGATTAACCTATATGGTTAACCGATTAACACTGTAAATTTTTCAAAAATCAGAAACGAAAATTATATTAATTTTTGAAAATTTTATATTTTTTTCTTTATATATTTTGTGTGGTTCATATTCTTTTAAATATCCACATCCAATCCAAAATCCACATTCCCTCTTAAAATCCTAACTTCTCTCTCCCACTCTTAAAAGTTGGAAAAACTCCCCATAACCTCTCAAACCCTAACTTCCTCATAACCCACAAACTCTCAAACCTCCATCCATGGCTTCAGCATCAAACCGCGGCAAGGGAAAACTTCCAGAACACCATTCTGCATCAGAATCAGATGACGACAGTATTCCAATGGAAACCACCAAGAAGAGACGGATGGATTTCAAAGTGCGTGTTCGTCAACTTATGCCGGTAAAGTATGTGAATCTTCGAGCTTTTCCTGCAATATCTTTTGATTTTCCTACTCTGTTGGAATATCAGCGTATCGACAAGTTCGTCACCGACTCTGGTATTATCTATCCTGATCTGGTTAAAGCTTTTATGAATAAAATGTCTGTATATCTGGATATGGATGAGAACCACATGATCCGGTCCACCATTAGAGATCATGAGTTTGTTGAGAATTTATCCACCCTTGCTAGACACCTTAAGATCCCATCAAAGGGATGCTTTCTGAGAAAAGGTGTAAACCATGTAGATGGACCCTGGGCAAACTATGATAAAATGGAGTATTACTATCAGATTTGCAGGTTCCCAAAAGAAACCGTTATTGCAAACTCTCGCACTGCTCGCATGCTATGCTATGCCAAGAATCTGACAGTATCTGATCGAATGCTTCACTACATCATCTGCTATGTCCTCATTCCAAAGGACTCAAACCACTCTCAGATCAACAACTTGGAAATGCAGCTGATCTTTGCTATTAAGAATCGCATCAGAGTCAATTGGATTTTGACTATTATGTATCATCTGCAGCAACAACTTCATTGCATTACCCGGCTGCCGTATGCTCGCTTGGTTTCTAGAATTCTGGAATTAACTGAACTTGACCTCAACAGAGAACCATTCTCCAAGATGAAACCTACAACGAATGAGATCAATGAGATTAATATTGTGAAGAATACTGGAATCATCAAGGCGGCTGACGGTACCTACAGGTATACTGATGATGGTCCTGTGCATCACGCTTATCCAATGCCTGAAGGGGGTCTGACCAGTGAGTTTCTCTACACAACCATGATGAACCAGCATCGAGAATCCATGAATATGCATAGAGAGACCTCCCGAGCAATTGCCTCCCTTAGAAACCTCATACTTAACCCTCCTCATTCCAGCACCCGAGTTGTGGACGACGAGATTGAAGAAGAGGTTGATAGTGATGAAGAAGAAGAGGAGGAGGATATGGCGGATGAGGATGTTTAGAGAATATGCTGCTGCTGTTGTTTTTATTGCTTTGCTTTCTAGCTATAAGTTTTTATGCTTTCATTTGAACTATGTTTTATTGTAACAAGTACAATTTCTATTTGCTGCATTTTATATGTACTATGTTTGTGCTTTGTGTTTACTTGGTTGTGCATGTGCTTATTACTATATAATGCTATCTTGTGATTTCTTTGAAAGCTCTTCCTTTTTGCTGATGTCAAAGGGGGAGAAGAGCTTGGTTCTGTTAATATCTCTCTGTGTGCAGATTTTTTTCCTCTATTAAGATAGGGGGAGTTGCTAGACATAGGGGGAGAACCAGATCAAGAACCAAGAGATATCGCACAACATTTTTGATTGCCATCATCAAAAAGGGGGAGAATGTAGAAGCATGCTTCAGTCTCAAGTTTTGATGATGTCAATGCTACTCAAAGTTAATATCTCTTGATTGCAAAAAGACAAGCCGTTCAAAGTCATCAAGATAAAGTCATCAAGCTATCTTTCAAGTCAAGCTATATGGAACTGATTCTTCCAGACTTGCCTGCATTACTGGTATATCAAATCCACCTTTTTAATTTTGATATACAAGTGTTCAAAAACATCAATCTTTTGTGCATAATACATACACATGTTTTTGAAACTTTAAAAATGGTATAACATTAATTTTAAAAAGCATTTTTCTGAAAATTAGCAGTGTTAACCGATTAACCATATGGGTTAACCGGTTAACCATTTTGAATTTTGAATTTTCTGGGCTAACGTACCAGTGTTAACCGATTAACCATATGGGTTAACCGATTAACACTGAACGTGCAGTGAAAAATTGCTTTGTTTTTGAGTTCAAAATTATTTTTTAAATCATACCTTTTCATGGTTTGAATCTTTTAAAAATCATACCTTTTGTGAAAGGTTATTTTACTCATATAAATTCTGAGTTTTTCATTTTGAAAAACAACCAACACACACCAACAAAAACCAATACTCATTTTTAAAATTGTCTTAGAATCAAATTCATTTTTCAAAAGTGTTCATACTTGCATTGAAAGTTTCACATTCATTGAACACTTGTATTGAAGAAATTACAAAGAGTGAATTTTGATTCATTGAAGAAGATCACTTTGACAATTATACTCAACCAAATTCATTACAATTATTGTATATCTGACTTGTGATCCAGGATTGTTGGACACAAGGGTGAGTGTTTACAAGAGGATTGTTCTTGTACACTTGTGTTGTTGATTGTTTAAAAGTAGGCCTCACCGGTTGATGGTGTGATAGGTTGTACTGTTTTAAACAATAGTGAAAATTCTCTTTCATGTTGAAAGGGGAGTGGAGTACTCTCGGATTGTGAGGGGAACCACTATAAATCCTGTGTCTTTCTTTCTTTCTGTTGATTTACTGCTTTCCATAACCGAGAACACCATCCAGTATATTTCCAAGAACCATATAAAAACCGGAAAAATTTCAAAAGTCCTAATTCACCCCCCCCCCCTCTTAGGCATACTCTGTTCTTACAGGGTTGACCCAGTCAAACCCTAATTCCACCATTCATGGTTGAATCTTCTGAATTCTTGTACAATGACCTCTCTAGGCTTCATGATGGCTTTCAAGACATCTCATAAGCTTTCTCAAAGCTTCAAGTCCATCCTCATAGTCTCAGAATCATCTGAGGAGCTCCCACAACTCTCAAGTTATGAAGCGCACAACCTTGGTTTCAACCAATTCCTCTGAGGATCTCTTGGGTTCTCTGACAAAGGTATCAACCTTTGAACACTTGAACAAACTTCTTGGCTAGCTTCAAAGCCTCATGCAACTCTTGATAGGTAAATAAATGTTGGTTAAATTTTGGGGTGCAACAGACATCCACCAACTGAATCTGGTTGTTACGACAACAACTGATCTGACGTCTGAGAATTCTGATTTCAACTTCAACCACCTATGTAACACCACAGGTACTGAACACTTTTCACAAAACACCTCTGTCCACAACTGGACTAACCTTATCAACACAAGAAGAGAGACAGATTCGTCAACATGAATAGAGATTTTGTCGTCACAGGAGTAACCTTGTCCACATCTGGACCCAAATTTCGTCAAATCACGAATAAATACAAATCTGTCCACGTCAGGACTCACATTTCGTCAACCCGAAGAAATCTCAACAACACAGGCATAGAACTTTGTCCATGTTAGGACGCTTGTTCCGTCAACACTAAGAAATCCACTCAACAAGAGCAAACCTTGTCCACATTAGGACGCACACTTCGTCAACACGAAGAAATCCTATCGTCATAGGAATAAAACTTGTCCTCATCAGGACTCCACATTCCGTTGACACGGAGAAATCCTATCATCAAAGGAATAAAACTTTGTCCACGTTAGGACTCCACATTCCGTCAACATGGAGAAATCCTATCATCATAGGAGTAAAACTTGTCGACTTCACTGGGGAAACATTTCCGTCTAATCACAGGAAACTCCATTCGCCTATCCATATGGGCAAATCATCTGCCTAAACACATGAAACTTCATCCGCCTATCCATACGGGAAAATCATCTGTCTAATCACAGGAAACTTCATCCGCCTATCCATACGGGAAAATCATTTTTCTAAACACTGGAAACTTCATCCGCCTATTCATACGGGAAAATCATCTGCCTAACCACAGGAAACTTCATCCGCCTATCCATACGGGAAAATCATCTGCCTAAACACAGGAAACTTCATCCGCCTATTCATACGGGATAATCATCTGTCTAAACACACACAGGAAACTTCATCCGCCTATTCATACGGGAAAATCATCTGTCTAAACACACAGGAAACTCCATCCGCCTATCCATATGGGAAAATCATCTGCCTAAACACAGGAAACTTCATCCGCCCATTCATACGGGAAAATCATCTTTCTAAACACAGGAAACTCCATCCGCCTATCCATATGGGAAAGATCATCTGCCTAAACTCAGGAAACTGCTTATCTCTGCAGTAGCTAACTCCGTTGGTCCCAACCTACAATCGAATTTGAGGAGGACTCTACTGGGGATAATAATATTTTATCAATACGAAGAAATCACGACGACTTCATTGGGGATCGAATTCTTCCACCCAATAGGAATTCAATTCTGTCAATCATACTGGACAATAACTCCGCCTTATCTTTGCAGTAGCCAAACCCACTAGGGATGCTCTGAAACTAGCTGCCAGACCTCTATTTGACAATAGGCGACAACTCCTGAAATTTTGCTTATGAAACCCTGTGACGCTGACGGAACAGCAAACTGGAAAAACACTCCGCTGGCCGGATAAGAGAAATTTCAACAAGCAACTCTGTGGGGAAAAATCTGGCAACAACTCCAAAGTCTACTTATGAAGCTATTCCATGCGGACAAAACTTTCGGACAACAACTCCAAAGTCTAATCGTGAAGATGCGGTAATGCTGAAGAACTCCAAAGTCTAATTACGAAGTCGATTCATGTTGACGACAACTCCAAGGTCTAATTATGAAGCAGTGCAATGCTGACGCAACAGCTGCTAGAGAAACTCTGTTGGGGAATTGCTAATGACGACTCCAAAGCCTAATCGCGAAGCCGTGTAGCGTTGACGTAACAGCCACTCGAAGAAAACTATGCCGATCTCCAAAGTCAAATCATGAAGTCTGCAATGCTGACATACCAATCTTCGAAGTCTAATTATGAAGCCATCACAGTAAACTAGGGAGAACTCTGCCGGGGGAATTCTGACGTCAACTGCCATACATCCAACTTGATGACGAGTAATGACTTCAGATGTCTAATCTCTGAAATCTTTTCTGAAAATGCTGAAGTGACAGCAACCCGAGGAAACACTCCACCGGGGGATTTTTGACAATAACTCCAAAGTCCAATTATGAAGTCGTGTAGAGAACACTCCGCTGAGGAAGAAGAGAAGTTAATCAAGCACCTCTGATAAGGGAACACATGGCGGGACGAACTTTATCATCACATATCTTATGCCGCAAATATGAATATCTGAAAACGATCCTGAACAAGAAGTCCAGTTACCTGCAGGGGAGAACACCTGCAAACAAAGGGGTAGCCAACCTGACTTATGTTTCAAAATGCGTATGTTCGAAAATGGTGTAATGCTCCATACGGCATGGAAATGCTACGCGTTTGAGTAGATGCAAATGTGACGATATATGCAAATGCAAATGCATGCTCAAACTGCAGGGGCCACTCTGATAATGATGTCTCAGCAACATGAATGCTAGGGATAACACCAACTCCGCCGGGGAGAACAAGTATCACAAAATACTCCGGCGAAATAAATGCCAGAAACACAACCAACTCTGTCGAGGAGCTATTAATCATCAATTTCCACTGGGAGGAAAGAACAAGCCATCCTGCTGGTGAACAAACTTAGCTGGGGAAAAAGCGACACTTCTAGGAAAAGCACACTATCTGGGCACAATTTACAAACTCGGAGCCTCGGACTCTGCTGAGGATCAACATCCTGTCAATGGTATGACGACCTGTGGGGAGAAGGGAAACCGTCCTTCGGGTATAATCCTTTTGAACCAACAACTTGGTTAACTATTGCGGGAATCTCCCATGCTGGGGATTGGACGTGCACACCTTCAATTCACTAAGGGGCGCAACCTCTGCAGGGAACATTGATTTTGACTTGTTGGGGATATCCTGTGGACAACTTCCTTGAGGACATTCTTCTGGGGAGAATAATCCCTCATTCGGTAAGGGATAACGTCATTCCAACTCTCTGGGAATAAGCTGCGACTAGCTGGGGAATGACATCGACTGGAGTCAGGTCTTACGTCAAGCGACCTTGGCTGGGGAATACAATCCTTGACTGTTTGCTCCAAAAGTAAGAACCCTGCAAAACACAAACGAGACAAAACAGGCCTATACAACAGAATCTACCTGGGTTAGCACCCGTGACATTACTTCAGTCAATTCGATGTTTTATCGATTATTGGCAAGGGCCAGCAAGATTATGTAAGTGCAAGTTTATCAAAAACATCGGCGTCTTTCACAAACAAAACAGTAAAGAACAAGCATCAAGTACTGAATAACATGTTTTATTGATAACGGGCCTCTGAATAGGAAAAGTTTTGTACACTGGATGCAACTCCTGAAAAGAGGAAGTTACGCACAAACACACGTACATATATGCACAAGAAGCATAAATAAAATACAAAACAATATTTGTATACATGTCGGCGATGCGGTACAGACAAACACCATGAGCTGATCCTCCTATGACTCGCCTGACTCTGCGCTTTCCCGGTACTCGATCTTCGGAAGAGATTGTTTTTGAATAGACGGCCCCCCAGGTACTCCCAAACCACTAAGCAATGCCGTATCGAATCCGGACCACAATCATTTTCTTTTTCAATCCCTAACTTTTGCGTGAACCGCCCTTTGCGGGTTTTCAATTCACCGGGATACCCCTTTTTGCCGAAGTCGCCCTTTTCAGGTTTTCGACTTCGCGGGTGTACATTTTTTCAATTTTATCCCTAATTTTTGCCCGAACCTCTTATTCATTTTTTATGGTTCGCCGGGATGCCCCGTTTTTGCCTGGACTCTCTTTTTACTGTCCAGCGGGTCACTTTCAAGCAAAGTATTTTTTAACTGCATCCGAGTTCACAGGAGACGTAAAGTCTTCACCATCCATGGTGGATAGTAACAAGGCTCCTCCAGAGAAGACTTTTCTGACAATGTAGGGACCTTCGGAATTAGGAGTCCACTTGCCCCTGTGATCTGTTTGTGGCGGGAGAATCTTTTTCAAAACAAGATTGCCCGTCTGAATGGTTTGAGGGCATACCTTCTTGTCGTAAGCTTTCTTCATCCGGCTCTGATATAACCGATCGTATGCTAAAGAAGCCAGTCTCTTCTCATCCATTAAACTGAGTTGATTCAGTCTATCTTTCACCCATTCTGCCTCGTCGAGTTGGACATCACGTAAAACCCTCAGGGAAGGAATCTCGACATCCAATGGTAACACTGCTTCCATTCCATGTACCAACGAGAAAGGGGTTGCCCCGATTGATGTGCGTACCGTCGTACGATAACCGTGCAAAGAAAAAGGTAGCATCTCGTGCCAGTCCTTATACGTCACAACCATCTTCTGAACAATCTTCTTTATGTTCTTATTGGCCGCTTCAACAGCGCCATTCATCTTGGGCCGGTAAGGAGAAGAGTTGTGATGCTCAATCTTAAAATTCTGACACAGCTCTTTCATCATGTTGTTATTCAAATTCGAACCGTTGTCGGTGATGATCCGCTTAGGGATTCCATATCTGCAGATAATATCTCGTTTGATAAATCTGGCTACCACTTGTTTGGTGACATTGGCATATGATGCTGCTTCCACCCATTTGGTGAAGTAATCGATTGCCACCAAAATGAATCGGTGTCCGTTTGATGCCGTAGGCTCAATCTTGCCAATCATATCAATTCCCCACATCGAGAAAGGCCATGGCGATGACATCACATTCAGAGGACTTGGAGGCACATGGGTCTTGTCTATATAAATCTGGCATTTATGACACCTCTTTGCAAATTTGAAATAATCTGTTTCCATAGTCAGCCAATAATAACCTGCCCGCAGCAGCTTTCTCGTCATAGCATGCCCACCAGCATGTGTACCAAATGTACCCTCATGTATCTCTTCCATGAGCAACTTTGCCTCTTTCTCGTCTACACAGCGTAGCAACACCAAGTCGTGGTTTCTTTTGTACAGGACACCGTCCGGGTTCAAATAGAAATTGCCAGCCAATCTCCTGAGAGTCTTCTGATCTCAACTGGATGCCCCAACCGGATACTCCTTGTTCTTCAGGAAATTTTGGATGTCAAAGTACCAGGGTTACCATCGGGAGCCTCGTCAATGGCAAATATGAATACGGGCCTATCAAGCCGAGAGATAACAATCCGGGGAGCCTCATTCCAGAAGTTAACTTTATACATTGAAGACAATGTCGCCAGGGCGTCAGCCATTTGATTTTCTGCTCGTGGTACGTGATGCAATTCCACCTTGTCAAAGAAAGGTAACAATCTTCTTGCATAATTCATATATGGTATCAAATTGAGCTGACGCAAATCAATAGCTTCCTCCAGACCCATGATGCAAGCCTCATATTCAGCCTCATTATTGGTAACGGGAAAAGTTAATCGGGCAGTAAAGGGGATGTGCGACCCCTGAGGAGTAGTGATAATTTCCCCTATTCCACTACCATAGGAATTTACAGCTCCGTCAAATATCAACTGCCATTTGGAACCCAACTCTGGTCTTTCGTCCGGCAACGGTTCTTCATAATCCTTCATTTTCAGGTACATGATATCCTCGTCAGGAAAATCAAACCTCATCGATTGGTAGTCCTCAACAGGCTGCTCCGCAAGGTACTCTAACAGAACACTACCTTTAATAGCCTTCTGCGAGACATATTGGATATCGTATTCGGTTAACACCATCTGCCATCGGGCAATTCTTCCGGAGAGTGCTTGCTTCTCAAACACGTATTTGATTGGATCCATCTTTGAAATTAGCATGGTTGTATGATTCAGCATGTATTGCCTCAAACGTTTGGCGGCCCAGGCTAGCGCGCAACACGTCTTCTCGAGCATTGAATATCTGGACTCACAGTCGGTAAACTTCTTACTCAAATAGTAAATCTCATGCTCCTTACGTCCGGTCTCATCGTGTTGACCGAGAACACAACCCATACTTTCCTCAAGAACCGTCAAATACATAATCAAAGGTCTCCCGGCCACTGGGGGTATCAAAACAGGAGGTTCCTGCAAGTATTCTTTTATTTTGTCGAACGCCTTTTGACAATTTTCATTCCAGGTCAACACCTGATCCTTTTTCAACAACTTGAATAACGGCTCGCATGTTGCAGTTAGGTGAGATATGAACCGGGCGATATAGTTCAACCTCCCTAAAAACCCACGCACTTCTTTTTCTGTTTTAGGCTTCGGCATTTCTTGTATTTCTTTTATCTTCGCAGGATCAACCTCTATCCCCTTTTCGCTCACAATAAACCCCGGCAGTTTACCCGATCTCACCCTGAAGGTGCAGTTGTTAGGGTTCAGTCTCAACCTGAACTTCCTAAGCCTTTTGAACAGTTTCAGCAGACTAACCAAATGCTCCTCCTCCATCTGGGATTTGGCAATCATATCATCAACATATACCTCGATCTCTTTGTGCATCATGTCATGAAAGAGAGTCGTCATAGCACGTTGATATGTTGCCCCAATGTTCTTCAGTCCGAAGGGCATCACTTTGTAACAAAATGTTCCCCAAGGAGTAATGAAGGTAGTCTTCTCCATGTCTTCCGGCGCCATTTTGATCTGATTATAGCTTGAGAAGCCGTCCATGAAGGAGAATACGGAGAACTGAGCAGTGTTATCAACCAGCACATCAATGTGAGGAAGTGGAAAGTCGTCTTTCGGGCTCGCCCTATTCAAATCACGGTAGTCTACACACATTCGCACTTTACCGTCTTTCTTCAGTACTGGTACTATATTAGCGACCCATGACGGATAAGTTGTAACAGCTAGGAAACCAGCATCCCACTGTTTTTGAACTTCCTCCTTGACTTTCATAGCCATGTCTGGTCTGGTTCTTCTGAGTTTCTTTTTAACAGGCGGACATTCCTCTCGCAGTGGCAGACAGGGCACAACCATGTCCGTATCTAACCTAGGCATATCCTCGTACGACCAAGCAAATATATCACCATACTCTCGCAGTATTTCAATCAGCCTTTGCTTGATGCCACTCTGCAGCGCAGCCCCTATACGGATATTTCTCACAACTTCTTCCGACCCCAGGTTGATAATCTCAATTTCCTCCTGATGAGGCAGAATGATTCTCTCTTCCTGTTTCAACAAACGAGTCAGCTCCTCTGGCAGGTTGCTATCCTCAACAATCTCTTCCTCTGCTTGGAATACCGGGTGCTCGAAGTCGAAACGAGTCATAGGCGGTTCGTATGAGATGTCATCTGAAATATTAGTCCTGCAAAGGAAATGGTTAAACACTTCGACACACAAACAAAGCAAATAACCACGTTGCCATTTATTGTTAAAGTAAAAACAAGAAAAACAGGGATCGCAATATTTGAATATGAAAAAAGCCTTTATTTCATGATTAAAACAGTGCAATACACATAATCAAGTAGCCCTAATATAACATCACTATGCCCCGGGTAGGACATAGGATTATTCAACAATTGATAAAACAAATCATTACTGTTTAACAGTCACCGAAACAGTTTCCCGGATGGACCAGTTGTAGAGACTTTGTCCTGGCACGCTTGGCTTGATCCACGCGTCCATATCGCAGTCGTTGTCCCCGTCCTCGGCGTCGAAAATAGCATTGATAGTCTCAAAGCAGACCCCGCTTGGCGTAATCGTGACCGGTCCCCTGAACCTGGGCGCTCTTGAAGAGGACGCCGACGGCGTCGGTCAATACCCTAGCCCAAACTTGTCATTCTTCACGGGAATCTCGAGCACCTGCCCCCAGCCTTTAGTCTCACCAGTCTGCACTAAAGCCTGAGCCTCCTTGTAAGATGACACTGCCACATCTGGTATTTTGCTGGGACCCTGAGCTTTGTCTTTAATCCGCAACCCTTCGAAGGCTTGACAAGGTGTCTCGTGTATTTCTCCGTCGACCTCAACATATCTGAATGATGACAGGTGACTGACCAAAATATCCTCCTCCCCGCAAACGGTAACAACGCTATCACCCACCATATACTTCAACTTCTGATGCACTGTAGACGTTACGACCCTTGCAGCATGGATCCATGGTCGTCCAAGGAGGCAGCTATAAGCTGGATGGATATCCATGATGTAGAATTCGGTATCAAAAATTTCTGGCCCCACCTGAAGCGGTAATGTTATTGACCCAAACACTGATCTTTTCGTCCCGTCAAACGCCCTTACAACCAAATCGCTGGGTGTGCAAATAACTCCCCGTACGTCCAATTTCATCATGGCTTTCTTTGGCAACACATTCAACGACGATCCAGTATCCACCAATACATGAGATATTACGGTGCCTCGGCACTCCACCGATATATGCAAGCCCATGTTGTGCTCTCGACCCTTAGGTGTTAGATCAAAATCTGTGAAGCCCAGGCTATGTCTAGCATTGACATGTGCCATTACTCCCTCTAACTGATTTACAGAAACTTCTTGGGGTACGAATGACGTATCCAGTATCTTCAGCAAAGCGTTCCTGTGGGCCTCGGAACATAATAACAACGATAAGATGGAAATCTTCGATGGCGTCTGCTGTAGGTGTTCGACGATTTTATAGTCGCTCTTGCGGATCAGTCTCATGAACTCCTCTACGTCTTTGAGCGACGTATCCTTTTCTTTCGACTGAGGAGACCCACTTTCACTTACTTTGGCTTTGCCTTTGGCCAACCTTTCTGCTTCTATTTTAGGTGAGGTAAAAATCCTTCCGCTACGGGTCATGCCCCCCGTTCCAACAACATTATCAACAGCTTCAGTTGGCTGGCTATTCATCACAATCTTTTCACTGTTGCAATATGCTTCTAAACCGTACGACCACAGGACAACTTTCGTACTCTCAAAGGGAACAGGCCCTGCTTTGGTAATCGTAATAGTTGGCCGCTAGGCGGGCACCGTTATCGTTATAGTCTTCCTCGGGATCGTCACCGTTGCAATATCATTATGCTCTTCACATAATGCCTCCACAGGCTTCTCAACCGCCGCTCGATCAAATTGCAAGGTCCCTTCGTTTATCATGGCCTGAATGCCCTGCTTCAAATCAGTACAACCCTCTGGCTGGGTCCAGCACTCTAAACAGTATTCATCACAACTCGGAAATACTCCCCCTATGAGCAACCTGCTTTTCACTTCACTCAATGGTGTCTTCAACTCATTAACATCCAACACCAGGTTCAAATTTTCTTCTGTTAAGATGGCATTTGCCCCATGATTGGGCATAGGCTGTTGTACAATATTGGGCCCCACTTGGCCAAAGTTGATGGCTTTACTGTCCAACAAGTCTTGAACTTTATGCTTGAAAGCATGACAAGATTCTATATCGTGCCCGGGCGCCCCGGAGTGAAATTCGCAATGCTTATTAGCATCATACCCCCTAGGAAGTACCGGTCCTGTAGGTGGTTCCATTGTTCTTTTCTCGACCAAATTCAACCCCAGTAATGTCTGAAGAAGCTATGCATATGTCGATGGAGGCTTATCAAATACCCTCTTCGGCCTTACATTTTGAAACCTTCCCTGACCCTGATTCTGCCTTTGCTGCTGCTGCGGTTGTTGTTGCTATTGTTGTGGTTGCTAAGGAATTGGAATAGTAACATTGGCTATCTATTGAGGTTGAATGTACTAATTTCTGCCTCTTCCCCGACCTCTGCCACCATATACAACGCTAGTATCACCCTGTCGTCTTCCACCGAACGCTTTTCTCGCACCCCCAGCTGGAGTAGATTCACCTGCCTGAATCTTCCCAATTTTAATTCCATTTTCGATCCTTTCTCCCATAAGCATCATATCGGAGAAGCTACCCATCGAAACATTGAGTAACTTGTCATAGTACATTCCTGTAAACGTCCCCACAAACATGTCATTCATCTCCCTTTCAACCAAGGGAGGGTGCACTCGAGCTGCCATATCGTGCCACCGCTGCGCGTACTTTTTGAAACTTTCACCATTTTTCTGCGACAGACTCTGCAACTGAACTCGGTTTGGCGCCAAATCACTGTTATATTTGTAATGCATAACAAAAGCATCTGCCAACTACTTCCAACTTCTAATCTGAGTGGGCTCCAGTCCCATGTACCACTCCAATGATGGTCCCGATAAGCTATCTTGAAAGAAATGCATGAGCATCCTTTCATCATTGGAATACGTAGACATCCCTCTATAATAAGAACGTACATGGACCTTTGGGCAGGTATCCCCTTTGTATTTGTCAAATATTGGAGCCTTGAATTTCAACGGCACCCTCAGCCCTGGTACCAACCCCATAGTAGCCATATCTAACCCAGCGGAGTTCTGATCAACCACACCTTTCATCTGCTCTTCTAGCATTCTGATCCTCTGAACAGGGTCAGTAGGGCCTTCGGGTCCCATACCTCTTCCTGAAAAAGCGTCCTCTTGTTGATCCACATTCCAGTCATTTCCATACCCATCATAACCCATGTTACGGCCAAATCCTTGTTGATTGAACACAGGACCCTGTCCTCGGTTGCCGAACCCTAGATTGACCCCAGCAGGTCCCAGACCATTGCTGAAAGGAAATGCTCCAGCGCCGTTCACATTCACATTACTGAATCCACCATTACCGTAGTCGTACCCCTGATTGTTACCGTAACCGTCATTACCGAAGCCTTGATTGTTGAACCCGAAGTTCCCGTCCTGATTGACATTACCATACCCATTGTTTCCGAAGCCAACATTGTCAACGAATCCTTGATCAGCATCCACAGTGTTGCCTTTGTTGTTAACAACAAGCCCATCACCACCATTTCCAGTATTACCATTGCCCGCGCCAGCACCCGCACCAGTACCCGTGTTTCCATTGACAGTCACAACAGGGGGAGTAACAACTGCCGGTATCTCATCCTTTCGGCGAGGAGTTTCAACAGAAATGTGGTCAGTGTTGCCATTCCCGTTTGCCCGTGTCAGCAGCGGCTGCACCAAAGTCTGAAGATTCTCCTGGCTCTTGGCCATGCTCTCCATAGCTTGCATGAACAAAGCAGCTTCTCGCGGATTTCCTGCATCTCGACCTGAACTTGATCCATTATCTTCTTGCAGTTGTTTCTGGTTGAATACCGATGGACTCTTTGGTCGTCAATCCTGAAAAACCTGAGATGCAGGAAATAAGATACAAATTCAACAAGTAACTGGCAATGCAAAATGAATATGCAGATGCAATATGTGTCTGTGTGTTAAGGAAGTCAACCCCTGATTCTAGTGCCAAAGTGCCAGTGTAGTGACGGTGATAGTGATAAGAGGCTTGAAATCCAATCACGGAAAACATCTCATATATTGTTGCGAAGAGCCCATCAAGTCAGAAATACAATATCACTGAGAGTACAATAACAAGAAGGCATGACCTCAACCAACAAGCCTGGTGATGGTCAGCACAATGCAAATAAAGCATATACAACAGTACATAAGGTAATCAAGTGCGACCATATGCCTGATACTCCTCTAACAATCTCTTAGTCTTGGGATGATCCGGCTGAGAAAGCAACCCTTCGACGAGCGAGTCTCTTTGCCCGATAACACGCTGGAGATCCCCGATGGATTCCTCCCAAACACCTTCTCCAAAGCAATCTTCTAGCTTCCGCTTCTGGGACGCAGACTCTTTCTTGCGCTTGATAACTTTGTTCAAGGCATTCTGAACATCATATCTCCGCATAACCTCTTCTTCAAACTTCTTCTGGCTAGCTTTCAACTGACCTTCCAGCTCAGAGATCTGCAGCTTCAGTTTGTCTTCTCTTTCCTTATTGCAGGTCAGCGTGGCATTCCAGGTTTTATTGAAAGCGGAGATCTCCCGGTAGGCTATATCAAGTGCTTTCTTCTTAGACTCCAGCATATCATGGGAGCTCTTGAAATTTATCCCCAAACGTTCACGCTTCTTTCGCTGTTCAGTCAGTTCTGTGCCTAGTTGGTTTACCAGCTCTGTTTGCTGCTTGAAGGAATATACGGCTTCATTTCTTTCGCTCCTGAGTTGCGCTAACTCTTCTTCCGACTTATCGTTGGCTTTCATCAGCTCTTCTTTCTCCTTCACAATCTGCTCCTACCTCTCAATAGGCCCAGTAGTTGGCTCTTCAATCACGAGGGGAGCAGGAGGTAATACTGCAGGAAATGGCATCAATGCCTGCTTTTCCCTATCTTGAATCCAGACTTTGTACGGAGCATAGGCTTGACAATCATTCTTATCCAACAACGGCATACCCCTCTTGTGGACATTATTCCAAGCATGTTGAAGATTGCACAATAGTTCCCCCTTCAAATCACCTGTGAAGTACAGAGATGCCTGTACTTCCTCCTCTTTTGGCGGGCTTTTCAAAGCATAACCGAATTGCCTGATCAACAACGATGGATTGTAGTTAATGCACCCTTTTCTCCCAATCAGAGGAACGTTAGGATACCCGGCGCAGCTGTAGATAATCTTGGATCCCAGTAAATCTCGATCAAACCAGACAACATCTTCTGAAGGAAGTCTCATCAGATGCTCAGACCAATCCACCGTATCTGCAGACTCAGCAAAGATACCCTTCTTGAGCAGGTGACTATCAAACCACATATACAACAAAGGCACACAGCAAGAGGCGTTCTTGGCCCTCCTATTCTCGTTCTTATAATGCAGTGAGTGATAGATATCTCCAATCAGGGTAGGCACAGGATTGCCTGAAGCAAATATATAGAATGCATCCAAATCAACAAAGTCAGGCATATTCGGGAACAGTACAATGCCATAGATACACAATGCAAGGATAGCATTAAACACAATCCAACAGCCACTCTTGGCATACTCTTGTGCTTTCCCAACCAAGAACTTGAGAGAAAAACCAGAAACTCCATTCCACGAGGTTAACAGCAACTCTGAGGAGTCTAAATGCAAAGCAACAGCCAAATCCTCCAGCTTGGGCTCAGCACCCATATGAATGAAGGGTACCCTGTTCTGAATAGTCAACTCCAAGGTCTCAGCATATTCCTCCATGGTCGAAGCCAGAATGAAGTCAGGGAAAGTAAAACACCTCAGCGGGGGATCATAAAACTGCATAAGCGTGTACAATCCGCTCAGCTCATACGTGGATGGTCTGCAAACCAACCTAAGCAGCTTCCCATAACTCTTCCGGAAGCTTCTCTTCACATAATCATCAGCTAAGGATATCAAACCAAGCAAAGAAGAAACATCTGGAGTAGGCAACTTGTAAGCCACAGTCTTCTTCAAAGTATCCATAATAGCAGACAGAAATCCAGGCAACTAGAATCAAAGGGTATGAAATGCACCTGCAGCGCAGACACACATTAATGATATGCACAATGAGTATGCAACAATGCAATATGCAAACATGCAACAGGGATCAAGTGATATATTGCTGAAGAGATCCATCCACAATATCTGTCTCAACAGACCCACAATACTGCTCAACCCTGATCTCAACAGACCCATAACAATGCTCCAACCTTGGTCTCAACAGACCCATAACAAAGCTCCAACCTGGTCTCAACAGACCCATAACGCGGTCCTGATGAAGAACCCCAAGTAACCACACATACTGATCCAATATCAAAAAAACCGGGTAATCTGGAGGTCAAGTTTCCTGCATGCCCCAATCCCTCTCACAGGTAGGTGTCCTATCAACTGACACAAGGTACGGAAACCTATGCGATCGTCAGCGTCACAGACTTTCAAGACTGATGATACGATACCCAGAAGGTGTGGTACCATCATGTTTTTAAGAGGCCTCACTTAGCCAACTTCCAAATGATCGGTCCCCAGAGTCGACAATCCAACTAACCAACAACCCCCTCAACCCAAAGGGTTGAAAAAGAAGTCAACCAGAAGAACCTCGTCTGAGCGTGGATTTTGTGGGACACTAGTACATGCAAAGCATGCACGCGCCCACTACTTTCCACAACTAATTCTAGGTGCACTCAAGCCCAGGTCCGGCTTATCTCTCAACAGATCACCCCCTCCCCACAACAGCAATAATAATAATAAAGCTGACAATAAAATGCGGAAAGTAAAGACAGAAATGTAAATCCAAACAAAACCCACAACGGGAAAACAAGCTCTAGGACTGACTCGCGTAGGGAACCGTTGGAGTCCCCAGCAGAGTCGCCAGCTGTCGCTACTGCGAAAATCAGCGCCGGCTATGACAGAAGAGTCGCCACAGTGCGTTATTTATCCCATTGGAGGGAAAGGAAACGCTCAGAGTAAACCTAACGCAAAACAGGAAAGGAATGGTCGTCGTAACCAAATTACTGGATTCGGGAGTCGATTACGCAACGGGAACGTATTAGCACCCCTCACGTCTGTCGTACTCGACGGGATCCACGCTTGTTTTCTGGTACGGATTGTTATTCTATCTACTCTACAGGTCTGGGTTAAAAGAAAATAAAATGACTCGGCAAAGTATCGCACTTTATGCCTACGTATCCCCGTCTAGAACGAGAAATCAGAGTCAACGTAGTTCGCCTACCTACGGGAAAGGAGGGGAAGGTTGCTCGCTAGGATACGGCATCCTATGCCTACATACTTTCATATAGCATGAAAGATCAGAGCAAACGTAGTTCGGGCTACGCAAGACACAAGCTTGTCTAACTGTTTTTTACCTTATGAAAGGGTTTTTCTTGATTAAGAGTCCAAGCGGACAAATATGACACTTTGATGTTTGTTTTGAATCTTTTACGGAAGAAGTGTTTTTTAGTTTGTTTGCAATCTCTGACGCACTAGAGACTATGATTTGAGAATGACTACGTCGCATGTCACCCAAAGGGTGCCACACTAAGCAGCCAGACTACTGGAAAGAAGCTCCCCAGCAACCCTTTCTCAAATAGCTTAAGACTCGTGACGTACGACATCGATTAACCTTATTACTGTACTTTTGAGTTGTTCTGAGATAAGAAGAGAAAGAAGCTCTAAAAAGCCTAGGGTTGAAAAGGGAATAAAAACTAACCTAATGTTGTCATGCATGGATAAGAATCCTAATGTCTGTCATAATTCCCTCCTGCACAGAGGAAATCAGAGATCCTAGGGGATAAACAGAAAAGAAAGCAAGCAAATACAGTAAAATGCATGCAATGCAGCAATACAAGCGAGGCAAGGGAGTCCTGCTCAACCTCGAACCTGGGAAAACAACAGGCAAATTGAATCAACATTCACCTCAAACCTAGGGGGCAAGCTACAGAAGCCAACAAACAATACAGAAAACAAAACCCAAAGGAGGCAGCCCAAGCAGCATCACCAAACTCCTACAGCAGCTCTGACAGCAAAGTTGACAGTAACATAACTCCATCTTCAAGCAGACCTTATGAAAGGCATCTTCAACATCTTAGATCTTCATCCCCAATCTCTAGCAAGCTCTACCAAGAAATATTTGTTATTGGGATCAAGTTATAATGAATGGAAATCAGTGAAAACCAAAGGAAATCACTAAAAACCATCATCTGCAAAGAAGGGTATCCTCAAAAGTTCTACTCTTTAAGGCATGCCAATCATCCCTCCAAGGGAGAGATGGGCTTCCTTAAGAGGACTTTGAATCATAGGATATCATGGAAGCAAACAAAGCATTCCATGTTTGAGAAAAGAAATGAACTAAGTCTAAAAAAGCTCTTCCTAAAACCCTAATTCCTAAGCTCCTGACAAGCACTCCAACATATGCGAAATCTTCAACTCCAAGCTCTTCAAGCTCTCTAAAGCAACTTCAATTGGTCCTCCAATTCATCCAAGCAAATTCCAAACCCAAAGCCCACTCAAAATAGCCCAAACAAAATAAACAAACCAAATATCCAAGGGGGAAACCCACAATCATCACACAAGTTGCATAATACAAATAAAATGCCAAAACTCATTATAAAATCCTAAGTAAATTTCTATGGGAACCTAACCCTAAACCCAATACCCCATATAAATCCCAGGACCTAAATCAAACACTAAGTCCCCAAACTATGCCCTAAACTACAACTAGTTGTTTTGAAACCCTAAATCTAACACTCCTTATGTTCACCACTCAAATTGGCCTAAGATTTATTCACAAAAATATGATAAAATTTCTAAGGGTACATGCTTCTCTAAGCTAACTAATCCAACAAGAATCAACTCAAAATTTCCTCACCAAACTCTCATACAAAATTCAGAAAGATGAAGTATCAAACAAATGTAAAATAAAAGCAATAAAACTATAAAAATATGCCAGAAAATATAAACTGCATGAAATTAATATTTTTTGGTTTCATTAAATTCTAGAGATCCTAAGGGAACTAGGGACAAAAGTCTCACTCTAAAATGTTCATTTTTCAATTTTATATGAATTAAAAACTAACCTAAATAAGACTATGAAAATAAAAGAAAATAAATGCAAAATGACAAAAATGCGTGTCAAATAGCAATCAGATGCAGTTGTAAACTAAAGTTGGGCCCAGGGGGGTGTCATTATCATGCGCGCATTAAGCCCAAACCACTCGGCAAAATAGAATGGAAAATAAGATGAAAATAAAGAAAACTCCGTGTCAAATAGCAAGTAATCTATGTGTTAAACTTCATTGGGCTTCAAAGTGGTGTGTGATTAGCAATTAGTGTCATAAGCCCAAAGCAAAACGTTAAGTGAAACGGTGCGTATGGCTTATGTTCAGACTTATTCACAAATGGAAATCAAATCGTGACCGTGGGATGATGATTTCAGTCAAAGTCCTCCTAGATCTAATGGCTAGTTTGTCATCTTCTTTAATTCAAAAGTTGGAGGGAAGGAACACAGGACGGTGGCCGGAGGTGGCGCCACCGTCGTCCCCAAATGCTAACATCACCAGACCTCATCAAAACTTAAACCTAAGCACTCCATCTAACTCGTTTTTTCTCACTGAATCCAATGGTAACCTCCATTCTCCTTGAATCTCAACACAACTCAAAATACGACTCCAAGTTCAGAACATGCTCCAAATTCAATCAACATGATTCTCAAAATTAACACGCCTATCATCATCTACACGTTACACTGAGCGATTCTTACTATTCAACCAAGTCTAAATCATCAAGAACTCAGAGAAACGATCCTCAATAGAAATGGTGATGCTTAAGATTTTGTCTCTAATCATCAAGTTTTCCTACCAGAATCCACCCTAGCCATGTCTACAATGCATCTACATGTTCAAATCCTAGCAATTCTACCCAAATTGTGCTACAAGATGAAATTTGCAAACCTGGCAAAACTGAAGGAACAGAGCAAGAAATCCTTCAAATCACACTTCAATCTTCTCCAGATACGATCAATGAAGTCTTGTGAAGCTTCTGTATGCACTAAATTGCCTTGAATCCCTCCCAATCAATAAAACCGATTTTGAGTTGCAAGGTTGAACTTTACTTTGCTCTCTCTTGATTCTTCACAGTTCTTGGCCAAAAAAACAACTGAATCAGTTATGAGGTTTATATAGAGTGTGTGGGAATGATCAAGAAAGTTCTGGAATGATCCATATGAGATATTCAATTTCTCTTGCACCATGAGAAGCTTGCATATGACAGTCGGGTTTGGCTTTCTTCAGCAATTGCATTTTGATCCAATTTCTCACCAAATGACATATTGAAGTGATTGAGATTGGTTGCTGCATTGGTCCTGATCCAAATAGAGGTTTTGCATATGTTACTTACATGTGAAGTTACAAAATACAAGTGTGTTCAAATGACCTCAAATGAAAAAATTAATATTTCCATCATCTTTAAAACATCATTTCTGATCAATTTGATATGCCATATGCCTTGTTTTGACCTTAAAACATGAAATCCCATTTTTGGCCTTTTAAATGACTTTACATTCTTCCTTTTTAAGCCATTTTTAGCAACCTTGTGATACAAGCCAATCCAAACCCTAAGGACCACTTGGTTGCACTCAAAACATCAATTTGAATAAGTTTCATGTTGAACAATTTTCCATTTGAGGAGTAGAAGATGGAGATTTTGGCACCTACTTGAAAATGACCTATAATTCATCTTTCCCAAAACACCCCTGGATTGCCAATACCATAGCTTGAGTTCCATAAATCCCTTTGAGGACTTCTAGTATTAAAATTAAAGCTAAGATCAATATATACAACTCTCATGTTGGCCAAGAATCCATTTGAAACCTCCTTGAAGGGCAAAAGTTGCTTGGAAGTCAAGTGACTTTCACAGATAAGTTTCAGTGTCCTTGTAATTTACAAAGACCATAACTTGAGTTCTACAAATCTTCTTGAAGACTTAAAGTACTCAAATTAAAGGTATTGAGAAGCTTTACAAGTTTCATGTTGGCCAAAGATCCATTTGAAACATGTATTTTTACTTATGTGGCTTTGAAGTTATGCACTAAATAGGGGATTTTACACTGAAACCCAAATTTAGCAACTTCCCACATTCTTGATCTTTCTTTGCTTAACCTTGGCACAACACCACACATGTATCAACATATAAATAAATGAATTCCATGACCTTAAGGTAGGCTTTGATGCTCTTCAATTGCTCAATTGACCTAGGGTTGACCCAGATGAAACCCTAGTTGACTGTACCTCAACTGTGGCTCTCATACCTGAATCAATGACTTGCCTCAGCTTTAATAAGGCCCTCTAGACATCCCATGAGATCCATACACACCTCAAATTCACATTCCATGTTTCTCATCCCACTGATGATTCTGAATATTCCTCAAGATAGGAGCAAAACCCACATGTAGGCACTCAAACTTCTCAAGACTTCAAATCACTTCTTGATGGCTTGGATGATTTCTCAAACTTGGATAAGACCTCTTGCTAGGCTCTTTCTGAGAAGAATCACACTTGATCCCCTGTCGGATGCATGTTATGCTATGATATGCCAATGATTGAACTATGTACATGATAATGCAATGAAACATAAATCAGGTAAGAAAAGGTTGAGCAAATTTTGGGGCGCAACAAAACTCATCAAGGAGAGGTTAACTACACCCAAGGGAACCCATTTTCAAACACTTACAACCCTGGATGGAAGAATCATCCAAATTTTTCCTACAAAAACAACAATCCTATCCAAAACCCTGCACCTCCCAAACCATCAGATTTTCAAGCTCAAAGACAAAACCCGCCTATGCAAGTTGTGCAACCTAAGTCGAACCTTGAGAAAATCATGGAAATCTTTATTACGGCTCAAACCCAGCAAAACAAAGAATTCCTAAACCGGAACATTCATGTAAATGAACTAATTACCCAATTAGGAACTAAGATAGACCAAATAGTCACCCATAATAAGATGCTTGAAACCCAGATCTCTTAGATAGCTCTAAAGCAAGCCCCCAAAACTACACCCAGAGGGCAATTCCCTGGACAACCTTAACAAAAACCTCGAGGGTCAGCCAACGCAACTACTTTAAGAAGTGGGACCGCTTATAATGAACCAGTTAACCCAGCATTGAGCAAACCCAAGACTTCTAAAGAAAGCATGGTACCCACAGACGAAGTAGAGGAAACAGTAGGATCTGAAAAACAGAAAAACCAAGACAAAGAAAAAATTATAGAAAGAGCTAACGAACCACCCCTGCCATACAAACCTCCTATACCCTATCCACAAAGACTAAAACAAACCAAGATCAATAACCATTATCAGAAATTCATTAAAGTCATAGAGAAATTTTATGTGGAGATCCCTTTCACATAAGCCATCACCCAGATACCATCATATGCAAAATTCCTCAAAGACATCCTTACCAATAAACGTAGACTTGATGATCCAAAACCTTTAGAATGCAATTCCATTTCTGAAAATAAACTTGCAAAAAAGGAGAAAGATCCTGGAAATTTCTCCATACCTTGTATTCTGGGGAGTCATGTCATCAATAAAGCTTTTCTAGACTTAGAAGCTAGTGTAAGCCTAATGCCTCTGGCAGTCTTTGAAAGGTTAAAACTAGGATAACTACAACCTACTAAGATGTCTCTTCAGTTAGCCAATAGATCCGTCAAGTATCCGGTTGGCATATCGGAAGATGTCCCAGTCAGGATCGGTCAGTTATTCATCCCTACTAATTTCGTTGTCATGGACATTAAAGAAGATGATGACATCCCAATCCTCCTAGGTAGGCCAATCTTATCAACCGCAGGAGCCATAATAGATGTCAATAGAGGGAATTCGACTTTTGAGGTAGGCGATGAAAAGATAGAATTTATTTTGTCGAAGTTTCTTATGGCACCAGTATTAGGAGACGCATGTTATGCCATAGACATCATTGATGAATGCGTTAGGAAACTAGAACAAGAAGAAACCATCACACTACCTTCAACCTTCATAAAGGAGGATGATGGATTTATGGAACCCTACATTGATGATAATCTACATGAATGTTTATCCCGTACCTCCGATCTAATACCATGCCCTAAGAAACCATCTTTAGAACTTAAGGAACTACCCAAGAATCTAAGATACGGGTTCTTGGACGAAGAAATGAACCGTCCAGTTATAGTCAGTGCTACCTTGAACCAGGGAGAAACAGACTAACTCTTATATGTCTTGCGTAACTATCCCTCAGCCTTAAGATATAACATCTCTGATCTAAAAGGTATAAGTCCATCCGTGTGCATGCACCGAATTTTACTTGAAGAAGACTCAAAGCACTTCAGAGAACATCATAGAAGGGTGAAATTCTGGTATGCAGATCTCAGATGTCCTAAGAGATACTAAGAACATTGATCTCTGTTAAAATAGAACAAGGACAGAACACGACCATTTTAAATCCCTTTAAAAATTAACAGTGTCATGACATCTGTTGTAACATCTGCAGACTGATAGAGAAGTTTATCTAACCATTTAAATTAAGCAGAATGTTAAATGCAGAAAGATAAGTAACTGACAGTCGATGTTATATCGGATGTTATGACATCCACTTCTGAACAAATTATTAAACTTAGCAGTAAACAGGTAACGAAAGCAGTAAATGACACAATGAATTGCTTACCCAGTTCGGTGCAACATCACCTACATCTGGGGGCTACCAAGCTAGGAAGGAAATCCACTATTAGCATAATTAATTCAAAGCTAAACTCCCAGTTTACAACTCCTTACTTAATCTCTACCCAATGCAATTTCTGCCTAGAACCCACTAGACAAGAGACACCTCTCACTCCCCCTCAATCACGGCAGTGATAACAATTCAATACAAAAAGAAATACTTTAGAAGACACTCTTCAAAGTCACAATACTTGATTTTGCTTAACAACTTTAATCAAGAACAATACGCTCTTGCTTACAAGCTTTGAGTGAACAATTAACAACCTAAACATGTCTACCACGATGCATCCAAAGATACAAAGGGTGACTTACAAAGTCACACACAAACGAATCTCAAAACCAAAACCCTTATTTTACACTCAAGCTTTTCTTATTGTGAGTGCTTAATTTTCCTTGCTTTTGCGCCTCCTTAAATAGTAATGCAGACTGGGCTTGGGCTGGTCAAAACTAACAGTAGGGAGAGAAAATTTCAATGTTCATAAATTGCAACAGAAATTAGGTTTAACCAAGTTAATCCAATCTCCACAATTCATGGTGCTATCAAATAGGTCATAGTTGTTTCATGTTATGCTCAGCACTGCCTAAAGTCTCGCCTGAGATATCTAAGGAACCCTAGCAGGTTTCTTGAAATCTAGCCTGAGATAACTCAGGAACCATAACAGAAAAACAAACACGCGCCCTTGCTGGAAGCTACCCGATGTCATAACATTCAGCATGACATCCAATACACTCTGTTCTAGCTAACCAAACTTACCCAGCAGTGTACTACACAAGTATGTCATGACATCAGTCAAGACATCTACACACAACAATATTTTACCATAAAATGCAATCAATCAAGAACATCTACAAACTCCCATTCTTCTGCAGAACCTTCTTCATAACAGTAGAAACAAATATATTATAGTTTCCTAAAAAGTCTCAAAGATCCTTTTTATTAACACCAATTAAATCTGCACTTTGTTCCAAATCAATCTCTTTGACCTGCACACACTGATGAGGTATATCCAACAGGATCTCATCAAACCAAAACACCTCTGTAAAATAGCAGCTCCTGTTGTACCAGACAAAGATGTCATGACATTTTTCTTGACATCTTGTTAAAACACATGACAACAGTTCTGTCTTGACAGTAGATGAAGATGTTATAACATCTTGCTTAACATCAGTGTAGAATCATGTTTTACCAAAATTTATCCAATCATAGAACCATGGACCATCATAGAATCATGGAACTAACAATCTCCCTCTTTGGCAAATTTTGGCTAAAACAACCAAACAAACTTATCAGGGCAACAACAACAGTAGTTTTCTCAAATACATCCAGCCTCACAAACTATCATGCTCCCCCTTAATAGTTTCATCCAACAAGCAACACCAAAACCCTATTCTTCTCTTAGCAGTAGCAAAGTCCTATCACAATGTTGGTCATCATGTCAATACATATGACATAACATTAGGACAACAGATAACATCAATATTTTACTCCTCGTTTTTAGTCAAAAATTGACAACAAATGGAGTAAGTGTGCACACATAAACTCATATGCACACAAATAACAGAGCCAAACCCAAAAACTGAATCGAAACCACAACCTCCCAGGAGATAAACACAGACTAAATCAGATACACAAGCTGCTTGATCCCTAATCAATATAAGGACTGCACCACTACAGCAACAATCCATGGACACGGGATTAACCACAGCCGAACTCTAGCTTTCAAATTACCCCCTGCTGAACTCACTCAAACACAGTAAAATCAATCCTGATTCCTGCCCATCTTATATGACATCAACTCTTTTACCACTCACTTTGGTTCTTTAAGACACCAACCACAAGGCTTATTATTTCCATAGTAGTCCATATATAGGATACACATGAAGTTCTCAGTAGGACACAGCAGCAGCAGCTTAACAGATCATCACAAACACCTGAACATCATAGAGAGAAATAAACTTTCATGTAGCTTCCTCAGAGACATACTGTACAAACATCCTGTCTGACATTACAGATACAATAAAGATTCTTAAGCACCAAGTCGTTGAATCTTGAGTTCTTGCCTTGTCTGAAGCTGCACCTTCAGGAGGGACACTTTTGACATCACCAATTAAAGGATAATCAATTAAATACTTGCCAAGTAGCAACTGATTTTAAATCCTCAATTTGAGACACAAATATAAATTCTCCCAGACACAAACCAATGTTGTTTCCTAGGTCATTCATAAGAAGTAAGTACAAACCTAGTTCAACCCAAAAGTCTTACAAAGCCAGACCCACAGTCACATTGTCAAAAAAAAATTACACCAGACAGCAGAATGTCAGGACATCTTGTCTGACATTACGACCTCATCAGTGGTTCAAGAACACAAGCTTGCCTTAGATTTAGCAAACTTTGTACATAGCTCCATATTAGTATAATGTCAACATAAGTAATGCAGCCACACATCAGACAGGTACATAGCTCCTCCTGTCATGCATAATCAGTACTCCCCCTAAAAGATAGAACCCAAACACATGAAGAATCACATCAACATCTTCATATTCACACATAGGAAACACATGCAACTCTACACCCCTTGTTTCACAAACCACACTTGACCAAATAGCAGAAGTAGTTGCAGGATAGACATAACTATCTATAAGATTACTCATATTCAACTTTGAAGGGCTAGAAAAATCTCCAAGATGACAGGGAGAAATTCTTTCCTTATGTACAAAATCAGAGCTAATGATGTCTTGATCTTCATCTTCACCAGCCATACAAGACAAAACACTTGGATAGAGGCCCAAAAATCTGATTTGATCCATTGATACCCAATGACAGAACCAAAAAAATACACTGTCAGGTTCACCATGAGCTAGAGCAGTAACATAATGTCACAACATCTTTTCTGACATTCCATCCTCACAGAGGCATACAATCACAAACTGCTTGAGACCAGTAACAATCTTGAAACTGCACTATTGCAGCAACAGATCCTAGAAGTATAACTCCCCATATCAAGGATAACTAGTGCTCTTTTTTTAGAAGCACGTTGTTGCACCCCAAAATTTGACCAACCGGTTTCCACATCTGGTTTATGTGTCGGCTCATTTTGCATTCGCATTCACATACCGCACGCATTTCATTTTCTCAATCATATTAGTTTTATCGGGATTACAACCCTGTTCTCACATTTTCGGACGTTTCAGACTAGTCCGGATAATCGGAGTTTCATTTTTGGGAAGTTGTACGATTCCCGGTGTTTTCAGAATACACTGCTATTTTTAAGGATATTTCGGTGTCCAGGGTTTACCGCTTATTTCAGTCTGGTCTCGCGTTCCTTTTATTGGAGTTGATTGTTTTATTGCCTTTTTTTTAGAATTTTGTAGAATTTTCTAGATGTTAAATAGGTTTAATAGATTTTAGGATATTAGTTCTTTTTCTTAAATAGATTAATATAGATTTCTAGATTTTAATAGTATAGACTTTAATAGAATTTTATTTTAGATTTTGAATAGAATTAATATAGATTTTTAGAATATAGTTTCTTTTATTAATAGATTTTAATAGATTTAGAATTAGTTTTTTAAATATAGTTTTAAATAGATAGTATTATAATATTAGATTTTAGTTTTTAATAAATGGTGTCAAAAGATTTTAATATATAATTTTAATAGGCTTTATTGTTTTCTAGGTTTTAATCAAAATATTATAGTTTTAATAGATTTTTAATACAAATTTTATTAGTGAATTTTAATTGTTTTGTTTTGATAGTTTTCTCTTAATATTAGTTTCTTAAGAGGTCATTAGATAGTATTGTTATTAAGTTTTGTTCAGTTTAATTAGATTAGTTAATTGTGTAGTTAATTAGGTTCATTTTCCATTAATCACGTTTAATCATCTTTACTAAGTCCATTAAGTCTGAGTTTATTTTGTTAGTGGGCCACATGTCCAATTATAGAAAGCCCAAGTCCAGAATTTCGCCAAGTGTCTTATAAATGATAGTGCCACGCGTTTCACCAGTCGGGGTCCATTTCATTTTTTCTGATAACTCATTCTTCCACTCTCTCCCTCTCTCTCCCACGTGTTTCTCTTTCCTTATCCCTCAACCCACGTGTCTCTCTATCCCTCCACCCCCAGGCCACGTGTAATCCGCTAACTCCCTTCGCCGGAGTACATGCAACCACCCAATGGAAACTGTAAACAGCCGCCGGCCACCGTAACCGCCACCGGTACCTCATAACTACCGCTGGAAACTGCATTTTCCACCGGAGAATTCAATTTCTCACCAGAAACTCCATCAATCTTTTTCCAGATTTTTTCAGCTTCACAATTTTCCAGATCTTCGTCCATAATCTGGATTCGTATTCATGCATGTTCATTATCCAAATCACAAGATCCTTCAAGATCTGCATCTAAACGCACAGAATCTTCAAATCATCGTTCATCACCTTCGCGTTTTCTGGATCCCTTCGAAGATCTTCATGATCCTTCAATCAACAACTTCAAGACCTTCATCTTGAATCGTCCAGAACTCTGATAGCTTCAACGATTTTCTTCAAGATCTTCGAGTGTTCTTCGAGCCATTCCAGAAATCAACATCTTCATAGTGTTTCTAGGTTTTACTTCAAACTTGTTACACCTTCATAGCTTGATTGTTAGCTGGAGAGTTAGGTTAGTTTGATGCGTTAGAGGGTGAAACAAGGTTAGGTTAGGAAGATAATCTAAACTGAGATATTGAACGGTTTAGTTGGTGATAGATATTGATGAACAAATTTGTGAATAGGGAAATTGTGAGATTGAGAGAGAATCAGAGAGGATGAGAAACGGCGCTAGGGTTTAGTTTGGTGAACAGTGATGATAGAAGGATTAGGGTATTCAGGTTTTGTTACTGATGATGTTGAATGGTAGTGGACACGGGCTTTAGGCCCAATACTCATTTGCATTTACACGCCTTGTCTCCTCATAATACCCCCCCCCCCCCCCCCCCCCGCCCGCCCGTATGTGAATGGTTGCTGACGGGCCTTAGGCCCAATGATTTTTCTAACACATCTCCCTTACTTATCCCGCGCCCCCTCCCCCTGGTGTGTGTAGTAGTTTGAATTGGGTTGGGCTTTGCTATGTTTACTGCTATAGTATCTCTATAGATATTATACCCCCCTGCACCATTTTTTTGTTGTTTAATATTTTGTGTAGAATTTTAATTGCAATTTTTTGTTTTCGGATATGGTTTAGATATTAAAATTTAGGATAGGATTAATTGTAGGATAATTGCTTTTAGGTATTTCTTATAGTTAGAATAGAGTAAAAAAATATTAGGATATAGTTTAAATATCTTAGAATATTAATAGGTTTAATAGGTTAATTGCTTTTTAGGAATTTCTTTTAGGTTAATGTGATTAAAAACATTAGAATAAATATAGTTAAAGATTAATTTTATTTAGGAAAGGTATTAGGATTTAATAGGTTTTAAAATGTAGCTTAGGACTTAATACATTAATGTGCATAGAAAATTATAGGATATAATTAACTTCAAAAACAACTAGTTTTAGTTTAGTGTATAATTTGGGGATCTAGTGTTTGATTTAGGTTTTAGGGGATATATGGGATATTGGGTATAAATTTAGGGTCCCTTAGAAATTTAATTAGGTTTATAATATAGTCTAGCATTTTATTTGCATCATAATTGGTGTGTTGTTTGTGGGGCTTCCCCTTGGGTGTTTTGTTTTGTTCTTTTTGCTTGGATTGGACTTTGGGTTTGGGCTTTGCTTGTTGGAGCTTATGAAGACTTGGAAGAGGCTTGGAGATAAAGCTTGGAGCATGGGAATGAAGATCTTTTCTCTTGAAGATTGCTTTTGAAGGCTTAGGAGTTAGGGTATGTATGAAGAGCTCTAGATTAGTTCTGTTCATTCTGTCAAACATAAAGAGCTTCTTGTGCCTCTATTCTATCCTATGACACAAGGTCCTCCCAAGGTAGCTCCATCTCTCATTAGGAGGGATGTAGAGCATGCTTTGGTTGAGTAGAACCTTGAGGATATCTGTCTCTTACTGTGTTAAGACCTTAGTGGCTTCCCTTGGTTATCATTAAGCTTCTTAACACATCAATCAGATCCTATTGGTGAATCTTCCTCTCTTGCTGGAGCTTGGAATACATTAAAGCTTGAAGATAGTAGCTGTCAAGATGGAAATGAAGTTGTTGTTGTTTGAGCTGATTACTGTAGAAGTTGGTTTGTTGCTATCAGAGCTGGTACTGTTTTCTTTTTTCTGTATTATTTGTTGGCTTGTACAGCTTGCCCCTTAGGCTTGAAGTGAATTCTGTTTCACTTTTGCCTGTTGTTTTCCTAGGTTCGAGGTGGAGTGGGACTCCCTTGCCTTGCTTGTATTGCTGCATTGCATACATTTTTACTGTTTACTGTATATTTCTGTTTCTTTTGCTGTTCATCCCCTAGGATCTCTGTTTCCCTCTGTGCAAGAGAGAAATATGACAGACATTAGGTTCTTATCCATGCATGACAACAGTAGGTTAGTTTTCTTCCCCTTTCAACCCTAGTTTTTTTTTAGAGCTTCTTTCTCTTCTATCTCAAAACAATTCAAAACACAGTAATAAGGATAATCGATGTCGTACGTTACGAGCCTTAAGTTATTTGAGAAAAGGTTGCTGGATGGTCACTCTTCAGTAATCTGATTGCTTAGTGTGTTGCCCTTAGGGTGACATACGACATAGTCACTCTCAAATCATAGTCTCTAGTGCGTCAGAGATTGCAAACACACTAAAAAACACTTCTTTCGTAAAAGATTCAAAACAAACATCAAAGTGTCATTTTTGTCCGCTTGGACTCCTAATCAGAAGAAAACCTTTTCAGAAGGATCTAAAAAAACAGTCAGACAAATATGTGTCTTCCGTATCCCGAACTAAGTTTGCTCTGATCTTTCATGCTGTGTGAAAGTACGTAGGCATAAGATGCCGTATCCTAGCGAGCAACCTTCCCCACTTCACCCGTAGTTAGGCGAACTACGTTGACTCTGATTTCTCGTGTCAGACGGGAATACGTAGGCATAGAACTACTGCGTTCTGCCGAGTCATTTTTTATTTTCTTTATGTCCCTTGGCTTGTAGAATAGATAGAATAACACACCCTTAGATAGAAAACAAGCGTGGATCCCGTCGAGTACGACAGACGTGAGGGGTGCTAATACCTTCCCCTTGCGTAACCGACTCCCGAATCCAGGATTTGGTTGCGATGACCATTCCTTTCCCTCTTTGCATTAGGTTTACTCTGAGCATTTCCTTTCCCTCTTGTGGGATAAATAACGCATGGTGGCGACTCTTCTGTCATAGCCGGCGCCGATATTCGCAGTAGCGACAGCTGGTGACTCTGCTGGGGACACCAACGGTTCCCTACGCGAGTCAATCCTAGCGCTTGTTTTCCCGTCGTGGGTGTTGTATGGATTTATATTTCTGTCTTTACTTTCCGCATTTTATTGTCAGCTTTAAATAGTTATTGCTGTTGTGGGGAGGGGTGATCTGTTGAGAGATAAGCCGGACCTGGGCTTGAGGTTACACCTAAACTTAGAAGTAGAGAGTAGTGGTTACCCTGCTTGCTTAGCTCGCACCAGTTAGCCGCGAAATCTGCACTCGGACGAGATTCTCTTTGATGCTTCTTGCCTGGCCCTTAGGGCTCGATAAGTTGTATGACCCGAGGATTGTCGACTCTGGGGACCGATCAATTGGAAGTTGGATGAGGAGGGCCTCTTCAGGACATAATGATGCCACACCTTCTAGGTATCGTATCATCGGTCTTGAAAGTCTGTGACGTCGACGATCGCATAGGATGTCGTACCTTGTGTTAGTTGATAGGACATCTACCTGTGAGAGGGGTTGGGGCATGCAGGAAACCAGACCTCCAGATTACCGGTATTCTTGACAGTGGTTCAGTGGTTTGAGATTTGGGGTTCTTCATCAGAGCTTTGTTATGGGTCTGTTGAGACCAGGCTGGAGCATTGTTATGGGTCTGTCGAGACCAGGTTTGAGAAGTATTGTGGGGCTAAGGAGACGGATATTATAGATGGATCTCCTCAGCGATATATCACTTGATCCCTGTTGCATTATTGTGCATATTGCATTTGTTGCATACTCATTGTGCACATCATTAACGTGTATTTATGTTGCAGGTGTGTTCATCCCCCTCTGATTCTAGTGTATCTTTTGGCCAGACATGGAGTCCACGAAGAGGACAGTTGCTTATCGGTTGCATTTGCCTGATATCAGTTCCTTGCTGGGATTGGTTGCTCTAGCAGATGAGAGAGTGAGGTCTGAGTTCAGAGTATCCTATGGGAGATTGCTTAGTTTGTTGTACAGTCCATCCGCATTTGAGATGACTTGAGGTGTATACTTTGATGCAGTTTTATGAGCCGCAGCTGAGATGTTTCTTATTTCCTGACTATATTCTGGCACCCACTTTGGAGGAGTATTCTGCTTTGTTGGGAGTTCCCGTGATAGACCAGATGCCCTTTATACATGTTGATGTCGAGCCTAATTTGGCTACACTTGCTGAAATTGTCAGTTTGGACGCTTCTGAGTTCCATGGAGGGTTGGTCAAGCTGGACGGAGCTTATGGTTTTCACTTGTCTGTCCTGGTTGAGAAGGCTACACAGTGCGCGAAGAACGGATGTTGGGTTGCCTTCAGTGCCATTCTAGTTGTCTGCATCTATGGGATTGTCTTGTTTCCTAATGTGGCAAATTTTGTCGACTTAGATGCCTTCTTGATTCTTGCCTCGAAGAATCCTGTTCCTACTCTCTTGGGTGATGTTTATCATTCCATTCACTACAAGAATGAGAAACGTCGTGGCAAGAATGTTTCCTGCTGTCTTCCTCTTTTGTACAGGTGGTTCCAGGGACATCTTCCGAAGACAGGGCCGTTTGTTGATGCTGTTGATACTTTGGATTGGTCTTCCCGGTTGATGGGACTGCCTGCTGAGAACATCGTTTGGTTTGAGTGGAGCATGCTTGGCATCGATATTATATATAGTTGCAGTGGATTTCCGAATTTCCCCTTGATTGGACGGAAAGGCTGTATTAACTATAACCCTTCTCTGCTGGTGAGACAGTTTGGTTATGCTTTGAGGGACGCTCCTATTGAGGAGGAGATACAGGAATCTCTATATCTCACGGGCTTATTAGACGCAGCTGTTTTGATCAGATTGAGACATGCATGGGCTAACATCCATAGGAGAGGGAAAGCTTTGCTTGGTAAGGGCAACAACAAAGCTTATGATCCTTATTTGGCTTGGATCCGCGAGAGAGCTAGTATTTCCTTGATGCCTTATCCTACTGTGGAACCTCTGTATCTTCCAGTGATTGAGGCACCTACTTCGATAGAGCTTGAAAAGTATAACAAATTGTTGGCTGAAAACGAAGAGTTGAAGAAAGTCAATGATGAGTTAGAGAAGGAGATCTTCCAGTTGTGTCATGAGAAGAATGAAGCTACCTTCACTGTGAGGGAACAAACTGAATTGATTAATAGGTTAGGTTCAGAGTTGACGGAAGAGACCAACAAGAAAGAAAAAGTGGGAATAACCTTGAACGGTGTTAGCAAGGTGCTTACTTCCAAGAAGGAACTTTTAAGCAAAGCTTATTCCCGCCTCAGCAAGTGGGAAGCATTGTGGAATGCCACGCTTACCAAGCGGAAGGAGCGTGAAGATGAACTGAAGCTGCAGATTTCCACGCTAGAGGCGCAAATTAGAGCCCAGGATGCAAAGATTGCTGAAGAGACATCACTTAGGAGTGTTGTTGAGCTTAGAGTAAGTGACCTTGACGAGAAGCTGAGAGGTTATGAAGTGAAGGCCGGCTCCAAGAGATGCAGACCCGACGAGTGTGTTGACGAAGGAACCTGCAAGGACGACGCCAAAAAGCTGAGATCCACTGTCGAGCGGCATGCCTTACTGATACAAGAGCTAATCTCCAGACTGGGTCGTTCAGAGACGTTGGGGATATTGGAAGACGTCAGAGAGCGCCATTCGGCCTGAGTTGTCTTTTGCCTTGCTTTTGTTGTTTGTACTTGTATTTTGACCATCGCCAGGCTTGTTGGCCGAGGTCTCTTCAGTTCTATTCAGTTGTACTCTTGTACTCAGCCTCTTGGCATTTGTGTATATATGGGGGTTTTCTGATTTCTTGCTTGCTTGATGGGGACTCCATTGTCGTGATGGCCTTCTCTCCGAAACTAGAATCGGGGGGGAATATAACATGTAGCATATTTACACAATTGCATCTGCATTCATATTGCATGACCAGTATTCTTGAATCCGTATCTTATTTCCTGCATCTCCAGGTTTTTCAGGATTGACGAACGAAAAGTCCACCGCTACTCAACCCGAAACAACTGCAAGAGAATCATGGATCAAGTTCAAGTTGAGATGCAAGAAATCCGCGAGAAGCTGAATCTGTTCATGCAAGCAATGAAGAACATTGCTAAGGGCTAGGAGAGCCTCCAGACTTTGGTACAGCCGCTGCTGACGCGGACTAATGGGAATGGAAACAATAACCACAATTCTGTGCACGTTGAGACTATTCTGGAGGATGGGATCCCTACGCCTGTGGTTCCACCTGTAGTGACCCCACCTGTTGTGGTTGTAAATGATGGTGCTGGCGCTGGCAATGGCAACACAGGGAATGGAAATGAGACTGTTGTTAACAATGTTGGATTTGGGGACGCCAACCAAGGCGGTGGTAATAACAATGGTGGTAATGGTTTTGGCAACAATGGTTTCGGCTACAATGATCAGGGATTTGATTACGTCAATCAGGACGGGAAATTCGGCTTCAACACTCAGGGTTTCGGTTACGACGGTTTTGGTAACGCTAACCAGGGGTATGGTGGATTTGGTAATATGAATGGTGCTGGGATGATTCCTGTCAACACTGGGTTTGGGCCTGTTGGGGTCAATCAAGGTTTCGGTAACAGGGGACGAGGTCCTATGATCAATCAGCAGGGGTTTGGTCGCAATACTGGTTACAACGGGTACGGAAATGAAAATGTGAATTGGGGTGAAGACCGCCAGGAGGACGCCTTTTCTGGAAGAGGCATGGGATTTGAAGGACCTGTTGATCTTGTCTAGAGAATCAGAATGCTTGAAGAATAGGTGAAAGGTATGGTTAATCAGAACTTCACCGGTTTGGATATGACTACAATGGGCTTGGTACCAGGGCTGAGGGTGCCATTGAAGTTCAAGGCTCCCACTTTTGACAAATACAAGGGGGACACCTGCCCAAAGGTCCATGTGCGCTCGTATTACAAAAGGATGTCCGTATATTCAGACGATGAAAGAATGCTCATGCATTTCTTTCAAGACAGCTTATCAGGACCGTCACTTGAATGGTATATGGGGCTGGAGCCCACTCAGATCAAAACCTGGAAGCAGTTGGCTTATGCTTTCGTGACGCATTACAAATATAACAGCGATCTAGCGCCAAACAGGGTCCAATTGCAAGGTTTGTCGCAGAAAAACGGTGAAAGTTTTAAAGAGTATGCGCAAAGGTGGCGCGATATGGCAGCGAGGGTGCATCCACCTTTAATTGAAAGGGAGATGAATGACATGTTCATTGGGACATTTACGTGGGTGTTCTACGAAAAATTGTTTAGTGTGTCGTTGAGCAGTTTCTCAGATTTGATTCTTATGGGAGAGATGATCGAGAATGGGATTAAAGTTGGAAGATTCCAAGCGGGTGAGTCTACCTCAGCAGGAGGTACCAGAAAAGCATTTGGTGGTAGACGACAGGGTGACACTAGTGCCGTGTTTGGTGGTAGGGGCAGGGGCAGAGGAAGAAATCAGTATGTTCAGCCTCAACAGATAGCTAGTGTCACTATCCCTTTTCCTCAACAAGGGCAGCCTCAGCAACAACAACAACAACCACAACAACAACAAGGACAGAATCCCGGTCAAAGAAGGGTACAAAATACGAGACCAAAAAGAGTGTTCGACGCACCTCCTTCCACGTATGCAGAACTCCTTCAGACCCTGCTGGGGTTGAACTTGGTTGAAAAGAGGACTTTGGCACCGCCTACACGGACGGTACTTCCTTATGGGTATGATGCCAACAAGCATTGCGAATTCCATTCTGGGGCACCCGGGCATGATGTAGAAGCTTGTCAGGCATTTAAACACAAAGTTCAGGATTTGTTGGATAGCAAAGCTATCAACTTTGGACAGGTGGGTCCAAATATCGTACAACAGCCTATGCCCAATCATGGGGCAAATGCCATCTTGACAGAAGAAAATTTGAATCCAATGATGGATGTCAATGAGTTGAAGACACCGTTGGGTGAGGTTAAAAGCAGGTTGCTAAAAGGGGGTGTATTCCCGGGTTGTGATGAATACTGTTTAGAGTGCTGGACCCAGCCAGAGGGTTGTAGTGATCTGAAGCAGGGAATTCAGGCTATGATGGATGAAGGGACCTTGCAATTCGATCGAACCGCGGTTGAAGAGCCTGTAGAGGCGTTATGTGATGAGCAGAACGATATTGCGACGGTGACAATTCCAAGGAAAACAATAACGATAACAGCGCCCACCAGGCGGCCGATGATCACAATTACCAAAGCAGGACCAGTTCCTTTTGAGAGTACTAAAGCAGTGTCGTGGACTTACGGGTTGGAGGTATATTGCGACGGTAAAAAAATTGCAGTCAATGGACAACCAGCTGGGGTTGTAGATAATGTTGTCGGAACAGGGGGTATGACTAGAAGCGGAAGAATCTTCACGTCACCCGAGGTAGAGGCAGAAAGATTAGCCAAGGGTAAAGCCAAGGTAACTGAGAGTGGCCCTTCTCAGCTAAACGAAAAGGAAATGTCACTCGAAGATGTGGAGGAGTTTTTGAGGCTCATTCGTAAAAGTGATTACAAAATCGTTGAGCACCTCCAGCAAACGCCGTCAAAAATTTCCATCCTATCATTGCTGTTATGTTCCGAGGCCCATCGGAACGCTTTGCTGAAGATTCTAGACACGTCGTTCGTTCCTCAAGAAGTTTCTGTTAATCAGTTAGAAGGGGTGATGACGCATGTCAATGCGGGGCACAGTTTGGGCTTCACAGACTTTGATTTGACTCCGAGAGGGCGAGAGCACAATATGGCATTGCATGTGTCAGTAGAATGTCGGGGCACGGTCATGTCCCATGTTTTAGTAGACACTGGATCTTCCCTGAATGTGCTACCGAAGAAAGCCATGATGAAGTTGGATATCAGGGGGATTATCTGCACGCCCAGTGATTTAGTGGTGAGGGCGTTCGATGGAACGAGGAGGTCGGTTTTCGGATCAATAACATTACCGTTGCAAGTGGGGCCTGAAATATTTGAAACTGAATTCTATATAATGGACATCCAGCCAGCGTATAGTTGTGTTCTTGGGCGCCCATGGATTCATGCTACCGGGGCTGTCACATCCACGTTGCACCAAAAGCTGAAGTATATGGTTGGGGATAGTGTCGTCACTGTTTGTGGAGAGGAAGATATTCTGGTTAGCCATTTGTCTTCGTTCAAATATGTCGAGGTCGACGGCGAAATACACGAAACACCCTGTTAAGCCTTCGAGGGGTTGCGAATTAAAGACAAAGTTCCAGTGCCAAGTAAAGTGCCAGATGTGGTCGTGTCATCTTATAAGGAAGCTCAAGCTTTAGTGCGAACAGGTGAGACTAAAGGCTAGGGGAAAGTGGTGGAGATTCCGGTAAAAATGGATAGATTCGGGCTTGGATATCATCCTTCGTCATCAGCATCCTCTTCAGGAACGCCCAAGTTCAGAGGGCCGATAACAATTACACCAAATGGAGTATGCCATGAGACTATTAATGTTGTTTCCGATGCTGAAGACGGAGATAGCGACTGTGATATGGACGCATGGATCAAGCCAAGCGTGTCAGGACAAAGTCTCTGCAATTGGTCTATCTGGGAAACTGTTCCTGTGACAACTAAACAGTAATGATTTGTTTTCTTAATTGTTGAATAATCATGTGTCCTACCCGGGGCATAGTGATTTTGCTTTGGGCCATTTGGTTATGTACATTACATTGTTTAATCATGAAATAAAGGCGTTTTTCATATACAAATATTGTGATCCCTATTTTTCCTGTTTTTGTTTTTTACAATAAAATGGCAATGTGGTTATTTGCTTTGTCTGTGTTTTGAAGCATTTAATCATTTCCTTTGCAGGATTGCTATTTCATATGACATCTATGAACCGCCTATGACTCACTTTGACTTTGAGCACCCAGTATTTCAGGCTGAGGAAGAGGTTGTCGAAGATGGCGACGTGCCAGAAGAGTTGACCTGGTTATTGAAACAAGAAGAAAGAATCATTCTGTCTCATGAGGAAGTCATTGAGATTATCAATTTGGGGTCAGAAGAGGTTGTGAGAAACATCCGTGTAGGGGCTGCGCTGCAGAGCGACATCAAGCAAAGGTTGGTTGAGATGCTCAAAGAGTACAGTGATATATTTGCTTGGTCGTACGAGGATATGCCTGGGTTGCATACGGATATGGTTGTTCACCGTCTGCCACTGCGAGAGGAATGTCCGCCTATTAAGCAGAAACTCCGAAGAACTAGACCGGATATGGCTGTGAAGATCAAAGAGGAAGTGCAAAAACAGTGGGACGCCGGTTTCCTAGCTGTTACAAAATATCCTTCATGGATCGCTAATATTGTGCTAGTGCCGAAGAAAGACGGTAAAGTGCGAATGTCTGTAGACTATCGTGATTTGAACAAAGCGAGCCCGAAAGATGACTTTCCACTTCCTCACATCGATGTGCTGGTTGATAACACTGCTCAGTTCTCCGTATTCTCCTTCATGGATGGCTTCTCAGGCTACAATCAGATTAAAATGGCGCCAGAAGATATGGAGAAGACTATTTTCATTACTCTCTGGGGAACATTTTGTTACAAAGTGATTCCCTTCGGATTGAAGAACGCTGGGGCAACATATCAACGTGCTATGACGACTCTCCTTCATGATATGATGCACAAAGAGATCGAGGTTTATGTTGATGATATGATTGCCAAATCCCAGACGGAGGAGGAGCATTTGGTTAATCTGCTGAAACTATTCAAGAGGCTTAGGAAGTTCAGGTTGAGACTGAACCCTAACAAGTGCACCTTCGGGGTGAGATCGGGTAAACTACTGGGGTTTATTGTGAGCGAAAACGGAATAGAGGTTGATCCTGCAAAGATAAAAGTGATACAGGAAATGCCGACGCCTAAAACAGAAAAAGAAGTATGCGGGTTTTTAGGGAGATTGAACTACATTGCTCGGTTCATCTCTCACCTAACTGCTACTTGCGAGCCTTTGTTCAAGTTATTGAAAAAGGACCAGGTTGTGACCTGGAATGAAAATTGTCAAAAGGCGTTCGACAAGATAAAAGAATACCTGCAGGAACCTCCTGTTTTGATACCCCCAGTGGCCGGGAGACCTTTGATTATGTATCTGACGGTTCTTGAGGAAAGCATGGGTTGTGTCCTCGGTCAACACGACGAGACCGGACGTAAAGAGCATGCAATCTACTATTTGAGTAAGAAGTTTACTGACTATGAGTCCAGATACTCAATGCTCGAGAAAACGTGTTGCGCACTAGCCTGGGCCGCCAAACGTTTGAGGTAATACATGCTGAATGATACAACCATGCTAATTTCAAAGGTGGATCCAATCAAATACGTGTTTGAGAAGCAAGCACTCTTCGGAAGAATTGCCCGATGGCAGATGGTGTTAACCGAATACGATATCCAATATGTCTCGCAAAAGGCTATTAAAGGTAGCGTTCTGCCGGAGTACCTTGCAAATCAGCCTGTTGAGGACTACCAATTGATGAGGTTTGATTTTCCTGACGAGGATGTCATGTACCTGAAAATGAAAGATTGTTACAAACCGTTGCCGGAAGAAGGACCAGAGCTGGGTTCCAAATGGCAGTTGATATTTGACGGAGCTATTAATTCCTATGGTAGCGGAATAGGTGTGATTATCACTACGCCTCATGGGTCGCACATCCCATTTACTGCCCGATTGACCTTTCCCATTACCAATAATGAGGCTGAATATGAGGCTTGCATCATGGGTCTGGAAGAAGCTATTGATTTGCGAATCAAGCATCTGGATGTATACGGAGACTCAACTCTAGCGGTGAATCAGATTAAAGGAGAACGGGAGACACGTCAGCCCAATCTGATACCATATATGAATTACGCAAGGAGATTGTTGCCCTTCTTTGACAAGGTGGAATTGCATCATGTGCCGCTGGCAGAAAATCAAATGGCTGACGCCCTGGCGACATTGTCTTCAATGTATAAAGTTAACTTCTGGAACGAGGCTCCCCGGTTTGTTATCTCTCGGCTTGATAGGCCTGCATTCATATTTGCCATTGACGAGGCTCCCGATGGTAAACCCTGGTACTTTGACATCCAGAATTTTCTGCAAAACAAGGAGTATCCGGCTGGGGCATCCAGTCGAGATCAGAAGACTCTCAGGAGATTGGCTGGCAATTTCTATTTGAACCCGGACGGTGTCCTATACAAAAGAAACCACGACTTGGTGTTGCTACGTTGTGTAGACGAGAAAGAGGCGAAGTTGCTCATGGAAGAGATACATGAGGGTACATTTGGTACACATGCTGGTGGGCATGCTATGACAAGAAAGTTGTTGCGGGCAGGTTATTATTGGCTAACTATGGAAACAGACTGTTTCAAGTTTGCAAAGAGGTGTCATAAATGCCAGATTTATGCGGACAATATCCATGTGCCTCCAAGTCCTCTGAATGTGATGTCATCATCGTGGCCTTTCTCGATGTGGGGAATTGATATGATCGACAAGATTGAGCCTAAGGCATCCAACGGACACCGGTTCATTTTGGTAGCAATTGATTACTTCACCAAGTGGGTGGAAGCGGCATCATACGCCAATGTGACCAAACAAGTGGTCGCCATATTTATCAAACGAGATATTATCTGTAGATATGGAATCCCTGAGCGGATTATCACCGACAATGGTTCGAACTTAAATTCCAAAATGATGAAAGAGTTGTGCCAGAATTTTAAGATTGAACGTCACAACTCTTCTCCTTACCGGCCCAAGATGAATGGCGATGTCAAAGCGGCCAATAAGAACATAAAGAAGATTGTTCAGAAGATGGTTGTGACGTATAAAGACTGGTACGAGATGCTACCTTTTGCTCTACATGGTTATCGTACGACGGTACGCACATCAACCAGGGCAACCCCTTTCTCATTGGTATACGGGATGAAGGCAGTGTTACCGTTGGAGGTCGATATTCCTTCCCTGAGGGTTTTACGTGATGTCCAACTTGACGAGGCAGAATGGATTAAAGATAGATTGAATCAGCTCAGTTTAATGGATGAGAAGAGATTGGCTTCTTTAGCATACAGTCGGTTATATCAGAGCCGGATGAAGAAAGCGTACGATAAAAAGATATATCTGCGAAGCTTTCAGACGGGCGATCTTGTTTTGAAAAAGATTCTCCCACCCCAAACAGATCACAGGGGCAAGTGGACTCCTAATTACGAAGGTCCATATGTTGTTAGAAAAGTCTTTTCCGGAGGAGCTTTGTTGTTGTCCACCATGGACGGTGAAGAATTTACGTCACCTGTGAATTCGGACGCAGTTAAAAAATACTTTGCTTGAAAGTGACCCGCTGGACAAGAAAAAGAGAGTCCAGGAAAAAATGGGGCATCCCGGCGAACCAAAGAAAAATGAATAAAAGGTTCGGGCAAAAGTTAGGGATAAAATTGAAAAGATGTACACCCGCGAAGTTGAAAACCTGCAAAGGGCGACTTTGGCAAAAAAGGGTATCCCGGTGAATTGAAAACCCGCAAAGGGCGGTTCACGCAAAAGTTAGGGATTGAAAAAAGCAAATGACTGCGGTCTGAATTTGATACTACATTGCTTAGTGGTTTGGGAGTACCTGAGGGTTCGTTTATCCAACACAATCTCTTCCGAAAATTGAATACCGGGAAAGCGCCAGAGTCAGGCGAGTCATAAGAGGATCAGCTCATGATGTTTGTCTGCACCACGTTGCCGACATGTGTACAAATTTGATTTGTATTTGTATTAATGCTTCTTTGTATATTGTTTGTGCGTAACTTCCTCTTTTCAGGAGTTGCATCCGATGTACAAAGCTTCGCCTATTTACAGGCTCAATCAATAAAACATGTTATTCAGTATTTGATGTTTGTGCTTTACTGTTTTGTATGTGAAAAACGCCGATGTTTTGATAAACTCGCATTTGCATAACTTTGTTGGCCCTTGCCAATGATTGATAAAACTTCGAATTGACTGAGGGGATGTGTCGCTACTGCGAAAATCGGCGCCGGCTGAATAGAAGAGTCGCCACCGTGCGTTATTTATCCCAACAGAGGGAAAGGAAACGCTCGAGGTAAACCTACCGCAAAACGGGGAAAGGTATGGTCGTCGCAACCAAAACCTGGGTTCGGGAGTCGGTTACGCAAGGGGAAGGTATTAGCACCCCTCACGTCCGTCGTACTCGACGGGATCCACGCTTGTTTTCGGGTATGGATTGTTATTCTATCTACTCTAAAGGTTAAGGGTTAAAAGAAAAGAAAATGACTCGGCAAAGTATCGCACTTTATGCCTACGTATTCTCGTCTGGAACGAGAAATCAGAGTCAACGTAGTTCACCTACCTACGGGAAAGGAGGGGAAGGTTGCTCGCTAGGATATCGCATCCTATGCCTACGTACTTTCATACGGCATGAAAGATCAGAGCAAACGTAGTTCGGGCCACGTACGACACAAATCTGTCTTGATTGTTTTTATTCCTTCTGAAAAAGGGGTTTTTCTGATTAGCAGTCCAAGCGGACAAAAATGACGTTTTGATGAGTTCACATTCTTTTACGGAAGAAGTGTCTTTTATTGTGTTTGAAATATTATTGTGTTTTTCTGTTTGTTTTGAGAAAGAAGAGACAGAACTCTAACCTACGGTTGCGAAGGGAATCAGACTAACCTAATGTTATCATGCATGGGTTAAGACCTAGTGTCTATCATGCTCCTCTCTTGCACAGAGAGAAACAGAGATCCTAAGGGGAATAGACGGAAACAGAAACAATAGCAAATATACAGTAAAACAGTAAAATGCATAGATGCAGCAATACAAGCGAGGCAAGGGAGTCCCACTCAACCTCGAACCTAGAAAACAATAGGCAAAAGTGAACAAGGTTCACTTTCAACCTAACAGGTTAAACAGCAAGCAATACAGTCAGGGAAATTCAATCAATACATCCAGAATTATAAACAGCAAAAAAACTACAGCAACAACAGTCTTCATCAGCATCTGTCTTCAAGTCATCTTCCACTATCTACAGGCTTCAAGCAAGCATCAGTCTTCATCTTCAAGCCTTCAAGCAATGCCTCTATCTTCAATCTCCCAATGGCTTTTCTTCAAGTCCCAATCTCCAAGATGAGCAGCAGTCAACAAGATGAATAGGATGTTAAGCAGTTAGTTGACCACCAAAGGTGGCAAACAGACTGTTAACAATAGATAGAAGGTTTTCTCTCAAGAGTTCTATCTCCTAGACACTATCACCAAGCCTTCCAAAAGAAGGGGGTGAATGTCTTAGAGAGACTCTGCATCATAGAGAGGGATGGAGGCAAACAAGACCTTCCATGTTTGTGAATCAAATTTTCTACTCTAGAGCTCTGCCTAACTCCTAGATCCTATAACCTTCAACAGCTGCCAGCAAGAGATACTCCTCATCAGCTTTGGAAATTGGTCTTCATTATTTTTGATCTCCAATGGGCTTCATCATCAAAGTCTTCAGCTCAAACCCCAAACCCCAAGCAGGCCCAATACCCCACACAGTCAAAAAAATAACCCTAGAGAGGGCACACCACATAATCAAGCAAGCACAAGCAATATACTAATAGTAATAGTAGAATAGGGAAAACCTAGTAATTTCTAAGGGATCTATTATCTACCCATAATACCCCTATAGTTCCATACCCCAAAATTCAAACTACAACTCCTAAAAGAAATGATTTGCTACACCTATGTTATCTCTAAACCCTAGTTTTGATTCTCCCAATCACACCTAAACAAACCATCTAAAATTAAGTCCTAAAATCATGAATTAAATTTTATAGGGAAGTTAAAGTCCTAAGCTAATCAACCTAAAAAGAATGGGTCCAAAATATAAAAGTATCTAACTAAACTAAAATCAACAATATCATGTATAAACCTAAAATCAATTAAAACCTATTTAAAAGGAAAATGTACTAAAAATAAGAAAATAAAATGAAATGCTAATTTTATTATATGACAATTTTCTTAACAAAAATATGAAAAAGATGCAAAAACAACCAATTAAAAATATGAAATTTTCTATTTGTTATGATTTTTTAAAGAATTAACAAAAATTGAGTGAAATTAAAATGAATTAAATTGATGAGGGGTGCAGTTAGTGATCATTTCAGTTAAAACAAGATGATGGGCCCAGACTGGGGGGCGCGCATAGCAAAGCGTGTCTGGGCCCAGTTGATCAGAAAAACACAAAATGAAATAAAAAAGGGAAACGGTGCAATTAGTAAAAAGGTTAGTTCATTTTACATTGGGCCTTGCAAGCGGTGGTGTGAATATCAATTGGAACTAAAGCCCAGTCTGAGTGAATTAAATGAAACGCAGCGTTGCTGCCTAATACTTCCCTCCAATTTCTGAAATCAAACGTGAGCCCTTGGATTGGTCTGAGAGTCAAAGTCCAGGGCATGATCCAACGACCCTCCTTCATCTCCTACCTCTAGAAACCCTAATTTCAGCAAAACCTCTCCCATGCACGAATCTTCCAGCCTTCTGTTCTCCCTCGTTTCTCAATGAAATCTCACGATGTAAAGATCAAAAATGATCTACATCCTTCCCTCTGCAAAGCCATGGTCTTAGTTCCTTCTAAAACTCAATCCATATCCAAACCCGATAGGTAGAAAACCCTGGTTCCACCATTTCACACTGAGATCAAGCTTGCCAATTCTTGCTAACTATTACACTAATACAATCTACATGCTATACTGATCATTTTTATCTATCTAACCAAGATTATCACGCCCTAACCTAGGTGTTCTAAGCCAAAACAGTTTTGGTGCTTCAATGGTAACCTCCATGAGTTGTTCTCAAACTCATCAGAATCAATCATCTAACTATGCCTAACAATTCTAACCTAAAGATTCTCTATTATTCTAACTAAATCTAGCCAATTCGATGAGAAAGCTAACCTGGTGTAAAGATGAAAACAGATGCAGAATTCCTTGGATCCAAAGCTTGCAATGCTTGGGACTTGCTCAATAAACTTGGTTCTTGATTCTGTATGCAATAGCACTTGCTCAAATGTCCTTAATCTTGCAATCACAATATTCTTGCAATTTGGATGATGAAGTTGGTAGCACACGAATTCAGCTTCAATTCAATCAGATATTGATAGAAACTTGATCTATGATGGATGTAGATGATGATAGGATCAATAATTGTGGAGAATGATGAAGATTTGATAGAGTTCTTATGTGATTTGCAAAATGGAAGAATGAGATGTAACTATGTGTTTTGATCAAAATGAATCACCAACCCTTGAATGAAGCCACTCTACTCAATATATAGACACTCATAGAACACTCTAGAACTTGGTAGAAACTTCTTGTGCACAAATCCCTTGAATTCTGGATATGTTAACTTCATACATAAGTAACCAATGGTATCTCTCAAACTTTTCCCTAAACTCAAAAATCTACTTTTTCCAATGTTCTTAAAACATTTTTTCCAATCAAAATGACCTATAATTTCATCCCATTTGGCCATGTTATGAAAAATCTCAATTTTAGGTCACTTTTATTCATTAAATTCACTTTTAAATGACCAAATTTGGAACCTTGAGCTATGGACATTTCCAAACTTTCATGATCACTTTTATAGACTCAAAATGTCATTTGGAACAACTTTGGTGTTGTGAAGTTTTTCATTTGAAGCTTCCTTGTATGAGTTTTGGGCATAGGCTTGAAATGACCGGTAATTCTCAAATGACCAAAATACCCTTTTCTTGCCAAGACCATAAATAGAGTTCCCCAAATCAGATGAAGGCATACCATACCTTTCTAGAAAGCTAAGACAATGCGTAACAACTCTTATGTTGACCAGAAATTCATTTGAAATCTCCTTGATGCGTAAAAGTTGCTTGGAAGACAAGTAACTTTCACAGACAAAATTTCAGATACCTCAGATGACCTGTAACTTGCAAGGACCATAACTTGAGTTCTATAAATCTCCTTGATGTCTTCCACCACTCAAATTAAAGGTCTTGAGATCCTCTACAAGTTTCATTTTGTCCAAGGATCCATTTGAAGCTTGCATTTTGAATTATCTTGCTGGGAAGTTTGCCCTAAATCAGGGGATTTTACACAGAAACCCTAATTTAGAAACTCCTCTTCTTCTTGATTTCTCTTGATTTCTTCTTGGCACAACACCACATCCTTACCTACATGTAAAATGATGAACCCCATATCTCTCAGATAGACCTTGATGCCTTTCAATCAGTCATTTGACCTAGGGTTGACCCAGGGTTGACCCAGATGAAACCCTAGTTGACTGTCTTCAACTGCAACTCTTGTGATCACATCAATGACTTGTCTTACTTTCAAAATGACTCTCTAGGTCCTCTATGATGTCTATATACCCTCCATGCTCAATTCACATCTCACAACTTCTTTGATGATCTTCAAATACCCTCAAGATAGGAGAGAGATCCACTGCTTGATCCACTGACTTCTTAGACTTCAATTTCTTTCTGATGACTTGGATAGGCCTGAATTTGAACAATAACCTCTTGATAGGCTCATAGAGATAAGAATAGTACTTGGTCCCTTGTTGGATGATTTGCTATGCTATGCTATGCAAATGATTAGACTATGTACATGACTCTATATATGCAAATGCTAATGTAATTGAAACATAAACCAAGTGAAATAGGTTGAGCAAATTTTAGGGTGCAACAGGATGTCATGGGTATTCACCCGAATAGATTTGGTTGTATAGATTTGTTTTGTCGCGTTTGTGTTTTGCAGGGTTCTCACCCTTGGAGTAGATAGTCAGAGAATTGTATTCCCCAGCCAGAGGCCCTGGATGAAGGACTTGACCTTACTTGACGATATTTCCCAGCAGGTCGCACCTCATCCCCAGAGGTTGAGATGATGTTATCCCTTACCAAAGGAGGGATTATTTTCCCCAGAAGAGTATCCTCATGGAAGTTGTCCACAGGATATTCACAGCAAGACGAAATCAGGGTCCCATGCAGAGGTTACACTCCCCAGAGAATCGAGTATGTGCATGGTTAATCCCCAGCTGGGAGGATTTTCGTGGCGCATAACTAAGATAGTAGGTTCAGAAGGATTATCCCCACCGAGGATGGTTTTCTTTCTCCCCACAGGTCGTCATGCCTTCGTCAGGATGATTATCCCCAGTGGAGTGGTAGCTCCGAGTATGTAAACTATGCCCAGACAGTAGGCCCCATAAGGGTCACCTTTTCCCCAGTTGAATTTCTCTCCCCAGCAGAGATGTTGGTCTTTCCTCCTAGTGGAACTCGACGTTAATCTCTCCTCGACAGAGTTGGCGATATTTCCGGCGTTTATTTCGCCAGAATGCTTTGTGATACCCGTTCATCCCCAACAGAGTGGTATTTGTCCTCAGCAGTCATGTGGATGAAGCAAGCTTGTCAGAGCCTCCCCCAGCAGCCTCAACCTGCATTTGCATTTGCATACATTATCATGTTTGCATCTACCCAAAAAACGCGTAGCATTTCCATGCCGTATGGAGCATTACGCCATTGTCAAACATACGCATTGTGAAACATAAATCAGGTTGGTTAACTTTTTGCTTTCAGGCGTATTTCTCAACGGGAGTATGGAGTTCTATCTCGGATCTATTTCCAGATATTCGAAGTCTGTTGTGAGACATATGATGATACAGTTCTTGTTATTATCCCCACAGAGCTACCGGTTGAAGTTTCTCTTATCCGACCAGCGGAGTGTTTTTCTTTAGGTTTGCTGTCGCGACAGCATTACAGGGTTTCATAAATCAAAATTTCAGAAGTGGTCACTTGTTGTCGAAACGGGTGTCGGGCAGTTATTTTCATAATATCCCTAGTGGAGTTAGCTACTACCAAGAATAGGCAAAGAAGTTATATCCAAATGAACTTTCTTGTGTTCAAACAGATGATTTTCCCGTATGAAGAAGGCAGACGAACTCTCCTGTAAGAATCAGGCAGATGTATTTTCCCGTATGAAGCAGGCGGATGAACTTTCCTGTAAGAATCAGGAAGATGTATTTTCCCGTATGAAGCAGGCGGATGAAATTTCCTGTAAGAATCAGGCAGATGTATTTTCCCGTATGAAGCAGGCGGAGGCAGATGTATTTTCCCGTATGAAGCAGACAGATGTAGATAATTTTCCCGTATGAAGCAGGCGGATGAACTTTCCTGTAGGAATCAGGCAGATGTATTTTCCCGTATGAAGCAGGCGGATGTAGATAATTTTCCCGTATGAAGCACGTGGATGTAGATAATTTTCCCGTATGAAGCAGGCGGATGAACTTTCCTGTAGGAATCAGGCAGATGTATTTTCCCGTATGAAGCAGGCAAATGTAGATAATGTTCCCGTATGAAGCAGGCGGATGTAGATAATTTTCCCGTTTGGAGAAGGCGGATGAATCTCCTGTATTCAGGCAGATGGTTTTCCCATGATAGATAGAGCATGTGCCTCAGGACAAAGCAGAGTTGTGTTCCGATATTTGACAAAAGTATTTCCCCAGCGAGGTCGCCGGGATTTCTTCATGTTAACGAAATGTGCCTACAATGACGAATTTATTTTTTGGGTTGATGAAGATGATTCCCCAGTATAGTTGCGAATTTGTGTTTCTCCGTGTTGACAGAATGCGGAGCCCTAACGTAGACAAAGGGCGGGGTTGTTTTGGCAAAAGATAGTTCAAAGTCTGTGGCGTTACATAGGTGGCTGAAATTGAATCAGAATTTGATATTAGATGACTGATTGGTTGTTGCCGTAACAACCCGATTTCAGTTCTCTGGATATTGTTCCCCAAGCAAGTGTGCAGTTTATTTCTGCGGTTGGCAAATTTTCGGGTTTATTGGGTATTCAACCGTCTTCTACCTTTGAATGTTTGAAAGTCGTTCGCTCTTCAACCCTTCAGGTCCAAGCCGTTTGAATAGGGGCAGCTGTTGCACCCCAAAATTTGACCAACCGGTTCCCACATCTGGTTTATGTGTCGGCTCATTTTGCATTCGCATTCGCATACCGCACGCATTGCATTTTCTCAATCATATTGGTTTTATCGGGACTACAGCCCTGTTCTCACATTTTCGGACGTTTCAGACCAGTCCGGATAATCGGAGTTTCATTTTTGGGAAGTTGTACGATTCCCGGTGTTTTTAGAATACACTGCTATTTTTAAGGATATTTCGGTGTCCGGGATTTACCGCTTATTTCAGTCTGGTCTCGCGTTCCTTTTATTGGAGTTAATTGTTTTATTGCCTTTTTTTAGAATTTTGTAGAATTTTCTAGATGTTAAATAGGTTTAATAGATTTTAGGATATTAGTTCTTTTTCTTAAATAGATTAATATAGATTTCTAGATTTTAATAGTATAGACTTTAATAGAATTTTATTTTAGATTTTGAATAGAATTAATATAGATTTTTAGAATATAGTTTCTTTTATTAATAGATTTTAATAGATTTAGAATTAGTTTTTTTAATATAGTTTTAAATAGATAGTATTATAATATTAGATTTTAGTTTTTAATAAATGGTGTCAAAAGATTTTAATATATAATTTTAATAGGCTTTATTGTTTTCTAGGTTTTAATCAAAATATTATAGTTTTAATAGATTTTTAATACAAATTTTATTAGTGAATTTTAATTGTTTTGTTTTGATAGTTTTCTCTTAATATTAGTTTCTTAAGAGGTCATTAGATAGTATTGTTATTAAGTTTTGTTCAGTTTAATTAGATTAGTTAATTGTGTAGTTAATTAGGTTCATTTTCCATTAATCACGTTTAATCATCTTTACTAAGTCCATTAAGTCTGAGTTTATTTTGTTAGTGGGCCACATGTCTAATTATAGAAAGCTCAAGTCCAGAATTTCGCCAAGTGTCTTATAAATGATAGTGCCACGCGTTTCACCAGTCGGGGTCCATTTCATTTTTTCTGACAGCTCATTCTTCCACTCTCTCCCTCTCTCTCCCACGTGTTTCTCTTTCCTTATCCCTCAACCCACGTGTCTCTCTATCCCTCCACCCTCAGGCCACATGTAATCCGCTAACTCCCTTCGCCGGAGTACATGCAACCACCCAACGGACACTGTAAACACCCGCCGACCACCGTAACCGCCACCGGAACCTCATAACTCTTGCCGGAAACTGCATTTTCCAACGGAGAATTCAATTTCTCACCAGAAACTCCATCAATCTTTTTCCAGATTTTTTCAGCTTCACAATTTTCCAGATCTTCGTCCATAATCTGGATTCGTATTCATGCAAGTTCATCATCTAAATCACAAGATCCTTCAAGATCTACATCTAAACGCACAGAAGCTTCAAATCATCGTTCATCACCTTCGCGTTTTTCGGATCCCTTCGAAGATCTTCATGATCCTTCAATCAACAACTTCAAGACCTTCATCTTGAATCCTCCAGAACTCCTATAGCTTCAACGATTTTCTTCAAGATCTTCGAGTGTTCTTCGAGCCAACTTCAAACTTGTTACACCTTCATAGCTTGATTGTTAGCTGGAGAGTTAGGTTAGTTTGATGCGTTAGAGGGTGAAACAAGGTTAGGTTAGGAAGATAATCTGAACTGACATATTGAACGGTTTAGTTGGTGATAGATATTCATGAACAAATTTGTGAAGAGGGAAATTGTGAGATTGAGAGAGAATCAGAGAGGATGAGAAACGGCGCTAGGGTTTAGTTTGGTGAACAGTGATGATAGAAGGATTAGGGTATTCAGGTTTTGTTACTGATGATGTTGAATGATAGTGGACACGGGCTTTAGGCCCAATACTCATTTGCATTTACATGCCTTGTCTCCTCATCATACCCCTCCCCCCCCCCCCCCCCCCGTATGTGAATGGTTGCTGACGGGCCTTAGGCCCAATGATTTTGCTAACACATCTCCTTCACTTATCCTCCGCCCCCTCCCCCTGGTGTGTGTAGTAGTTTGAATTGGGATGGGCTTTGCTATGTTACTGATGTAGTATCTCTATAGATATTATACCCCCCTGCACCGTTTTTTTTGTTGTTTAATATTTTGTGTAGAATTTTAATTGCAATTTTTTGTTTTCGGATATGGTTTAGATATTAAAATTTAGGATAGGATTAATTGTAGGATAATTGCTTTTAGGTATTTCTTATAGTTAGAATAGAGTAAAAAAATATTAGGATATAGTTTAAATATCTTAGAATATTAATAGGTTTAATAGGTTAATTGCTTTTTAGGAATTTCTTTTAGGTTAATGTGATTAAAAACATTAGAATAAATATAGTTAAAGATTAATTTTCTTTAGGAAAGGTATTAGGATTTAATAGGTTTTAAAATGTAGCTTAGGACTTAATACATTAATGTGCATAGAAAATTATAGGATAGAATTAACTTCAAAAACAACTAGTTTTAGTTTAGTGTATAATTTGGGGATCTAGTGTTTGATTTAGGTTTTAGGGGATATATGGGATATTGGGTATAAATTTAGGGTCCCTTAGAAATTTAATTAGGTTTATAATATAGTCTAGCATTTTATTTGCATTATAATTGGTGTGTTGTTTGTGGGGCTTCCCCTTGGGTGTTTTGTTTTGTTCTTTTTGCTTGGATTGGACTTTGGGTTTGGGCTTTGCTTGTTGGAGCTTATGAAGACTTGGAAGAGGCTTCGAGATAAAGCTTGGAGCATGGGAATGAAGATCTTTTCTCTTGAAGATTGCTTTTGAAGGCTTAGGAGTTAGGGTATGTATGAAGAGCTCTAGATTAGTTCTGTTCATTCTTTCAAACATAAAGAGCTTCTTGTGCCTCTATTCTATCCTATGACACAAGGTCCTCCCAAGGTAGCTCCATCTCTCCTTAGGAGGGATGTAGAGCATGCTTTGGTTGAGTAGAACCTTGAGGATATCTGTCTCTTACTGTGTTAAGACCTTAGTGGCTTCCCTTGGTTGTCATTAAGCTTCTTAACACATCAATCGGATCCTATTGGTGAATGTTCCTCTCTTTCTGGAGCTTGGAATACATTAAAGCTTGAAGATAGTAGCTGTCAAGATGGAAATGAAGTTGTTGCTGTTTGAGCTGATTACTGTAGAAGTTGGTTTGTTGCTATCAGAGCTAGTGTTGTTTTCTTTTTTCTGTATTGTTTGTTGGCTTGTACAGCTTGCCCCTTAGGCTTGAAGTGAATTCTGTTTCACTTTTGCCTGTTGTTTTCCTATGTTCGAGGTGGAGCGGTACTCCCTTGCCTTGCTTGTATTGCTGCATTGCATACATTTTTACTGTTTACTGTATATATCTGTTTCTTTTGTTGTTCATCCCCTAAGATCTCTGTTTCCCTCTGTCCAAGAGAGAAATATGACAGACATTAGGTTCTTATCCATGCGTGACAACAGTAGGTTAGTTTTCTTCCCTTTTCAACCCTAGGTTTTTTTTAGAGCTTCTTTCTCTTCTATCTCAAAACAATTCAAAACACAGTAATAAGGATAATCGATGTCGTACGTTACGAGCCTTAAGTTATTTGAGAAAAGGTTGTTGCAGGGTCACTCTTCAGTAATCTGATTGCTTAGTGTGTTACCCTTAGGGTGACATACGACGTAGTCACTCTCAAATCATAGTCTCTAGTGCGTCAGAGATTGCAAACACACTAAAAAACACATCTTTCGTAAAAGATTCAAAACAAACATCAAAGTGTCATTTTTGTCCGCTTGGACTCCTAATCAGAAGAAAACCTTTTCAGAAGGATCTAAAAAAATAGTCAGACAAATCTGTGTCTTCCGTATCCCGAACTACGTTTGCTCTGATCTTTCATGTTGTGTTAAAGTACGTAGGCATAGGATGCCGTATCCTAGCGAGCAACCTTCCCCACTTCACCCATAGTTAGGCGAACTACGTTGACTCTGATTTCTCGTGTCAGACGGGAATACGTAGGCATAGAACTATTGTGTTCTGCCGAGTCATTTTTTCTTTTCTTTTTGTCCCTTGGCCTGTAGAATAGATAGAATAACATACCCTTAGATAGAAAACAAGCGTGGATCCCGTCGAGTACGACGGACGTGATGGGTGCTAATACCTTCCCCTTACGTAACCGACTCCCGAATCCAGGATTTGGGTGCGATGACCATTCCTTTCCCTCTTTGTGTTAGGTTTACTCTAAGCGTCTCCTTTCCCTCTTGTGGGATAAATAACGCACGGTGGCGACTCTTCTGTCATAGCTGGCGCCGATTTTCGCAGTAGCGACACACGTGAATGGAAAACATAAGACTCATCTTCATGTCTTCAAGGGCTCACTCTTTGGTTAACACATCTGCCGAACGCATTCACTTACTGCTTGAACCACAAGCAAATAGTACACCCAGCAAGAAATACCCAAGATCACCACATTATCTCTCATGACCAACTCCATGCTCATACAGTGAGAAGGCATCAAACTGCTCCACTTTTTTCAAAAGAAACCACTTTTCCACAAGTATTCTTACCTCAGCCTGAGTCAGAGAATAAGATAGGCATTCCATAATCCAAGACATTCTTGACCTTATCATATGATAAGTTAGAACACTTCTGTTTCAACTAGTGAATATCAACTTCCACAATCTGAACCCCAAGTTCAGCAAACAAAATGATTATTAATCCAAGACAGTCTTCGTCTCATCATTCTCCCGTATGATAAGATGGAACGCTCCTGATTAAATTGGTGACTATTCACTTCCATATAGCACATCAGGATCCAGCCTTTTATGCACTCAACCAATGATCCACTCTAGTCTTGTACAATACCTTCACATACTCCAAGACAGTCCTTGTACCTCATCATTCTCCCATATGACAAGATAAAGTACTTCTTATTCAAGATGTGAATCACAAGTTCCTCAACAGAACTTCAACACAAACCAGACAATGTTCTAACATTAATTAGGACATCCTTCACATATCACAAACACAACATCCAACGGTTCTTGATATGCCCAAAACTGGACTTACTACTGCCTAATAATCCAACTGAAGATCTTCAGAAAGCATAGCTCCACCAGCTTGATCAATAAGAACTTCAGGAAACCAAAGAGATAAACTATCATACATCTCCAAAAGAAGGTAATCTTCCATAAGCAACTCAGGGCTTCTACCACAAGCTCCAATATATGAACAGAGCCAGAACCTTCTTTGATCTTCAACCAACTACCCTTCTGTACAAGAGTAATTAGTTCCAAGTTCACTGCTTGAAATCACATTAGAGACCAACCAAATGCCACTATTTGGTTAACTCAGCTTCTTTCAGAGCTCTAAACAATCTAAGAAAACGTGATCTTCATATCCTACATGCTCCAAGCCAACTTAGATACACCAAGACTTGGACCTGTAAATTCTAATATTTCACACAGCTCCCGCAAACTGCATGAGATAGTATTAATTCCGTTCATGCCCGAGAAGATCACCCTATCTTACAATGATGTGCCACAACATCAATTAAGGTCCTGAAGTTTGCTTGATGTCACAACATCGAATAAGACATCTTGCTGGTGAATTCAGTCCTTCATTATGCCATTTAGAAGAACGTCATGAAGATTTCCATGTTCTAATAGCAAGTTTGAGTAGACAACCTGTATTCTGCTTCACAAAAAATCCCTTGAAATGCATTTTCTTCAGAAACTCCTCTTTAGAGAACACAAACATGCCAAAGCTTGATTCTTCAGAGAGGAAGGGTCAAAAAAATATTTACAAAAGGACTCCCGCTTTCCTTAAGTAGAGACTTCTTCAGGAAGTCAAAGATAACCGCCACTTATCCATGACACCTACTGCACTTCATTACAAAGTAAACTGATCCAAGAAAAATATCTTCATCTTCACTTCCATCAACACTAAATTCTAGCTTTAGTTTCTTGCCAAGAACCTTACTAGAATAAGGACAGATCCAGCTATATCTCATTTGATCTAGTGATTCACTCCTTGAATCAACAGAATTCTGCACAATCTCTGTTGATGGAATGTCTCAACATCTAGTTGAACATCAGATCCTTGAAGTAGACCAACGAAATCAGGGGCCTGACACTTGTGCAACAACTGATGCGATAACTTGATCATCAACTAAGGATAATCCATTAAATATTTGAGAATATCTCAAATAGAAATGAATCTTAAATCCTTAAAATAAAGTTTTCTCTGAACTTCATGGATAACCAATTAAATACGTGTGTAGTCCACAAATAGCAACTGATCTTAAATCCACACAACTTGTTGAGAAGACCATCTGATAGATATTTACACTTCACTAATACCAAAAGTATTCTTTAGTATAAGTATCTTTAATGTTAAAACATCAAGGCTGACACCCTTGACTCAACCTGCCTATAACCTCCTCTGTTGATAGAAACCTAGCAAGTCATGAGCGGTGAAAATAAATCACCTCCCACTATCTTCTCTAAAACAGTCTTCAGCAGCTTGTAATACACAACAGAAAAGCCCAAGCACACAATCAACAGCCCAGGTGTCACACCCTAATTTTTGACCGTGAGATCCCACCTCCTCGTGTTTATTTCTCACTTAGATATGTTTACCATAACTAACCAACTTGTGCAGATGCAGTGTTTTCAAATGAAGATAATATACGTTATCACAATTTAAATACTCCAAGACGTGGTCAGTTAAGCCCGATTCAGATCGATTATGGGATTCTCTAGCGGCTTTCCTCAATATCTCTTAAAAGCTTTGATACATACTCGGGAAGAGAAGTGGATTGTCTTTGAGAATAGGCCTAGTCGTTTAAGACTATTTAGTGGTTTTGTGGCAAGAAGAATTTCAGGTGGAATCCCTCAGAATATGGGTCACGTTTTAAAAGAAGATTTCGTTCCCCTTTGTTAGTGCTCTGAAGCATTAATGATTAAGTTTTGTTTTGAACTTAAGCGCTAAGTCCTCAAAGTAAGGTCCAAGATTTATAATTTATTTATGGAGGTTTGAATTTAAATTCAAGATTTATGTCCAAGATACAATTTCGAAAGGGTTGGTTTGGGCCTAATAAGATTCTCGGGTGACTAGGTCTCATTTGAATTCAAGATCTAATAATTAAAGGTTCCCACCATACGAAGGCGACATCAAGGTTACACATTAAGTTTGGATTTCAAGACCTGATTGGGAAGTCCAAACTACAAGATCCTATTGTGAGTCACGGGATCATGTTTGTGACTTCAGCGCTTTGTGTAAGTACATCCTGCCTTGGGGGGAGGTATCGCTTGGTGATGTCATTACTATGCCAAGTGATTTGGTCAGTTTGAATTAACTACAACCATGTTGCTTTTTATTAGCTTTCTATCGAACTAATGAACAAAGTGATACAAGGATTACATTAATAGCAGAGGTGCAGTTGTTGACCAGTATAATACACGGATTCAAGATTTAGTCATTAGTACAACTCAAGTGATTTAAAAATGCAAAAGACACAAAGACCCATGACTCAAACTTGAAGGAACTGAAGGCACCAACACTCCAGACGCACCGATGATCTGAAGGTTACCTCCACCATTCTCTGAGAAACATCAGTAAGCCTGCACAAGTTCGAACACAAGTTTAAAATATCATGACCACATCTCATACTAGGCAGTATGACCAAGAGCATACCAATTGCCGGCCTATTCCAATTCTGCTTGTGCCTGTCATCAGCAAAACAACGGCTCGAAGGAAGTTGGTTTGAACACATAAACCCGCACACAACCCTCATCACAATGTCTTGGAACTTCAGGCTGTCATTCCAACCAGTACCTGCGGGGAAACTCAAACGATAATCAAATTGACTTAACAGAATCGAATTGCAGCTTAAAGAATTAAGAGGCGAATTAAGTTTTGTTTCAGCCCTCAGTTCAATTCATCATCGGGCGGAAGACTCGAGTGGCTGGAAGGGCGAAAAATTGAAGCTGTCACCAGCTTCCTACCGAACATTGAAAATTGAATTTTGGGACAGCAAAGCCATTAAGCTCCAACGACTTAACACAATGCAAAACATACACAACTACAGGCAGTTGCAACTTCAAGCACACGGTTCAGACCAAAGTCATCATCACCTTCAAACCTTTCCCGGCCAACGGCATAGGACCGGTAGCTCCCATACTTAAAACTGGGTCCTGAAAGAAGAAGAGAAAAAGTTAGTTTGCTCCCAAACAGCTTAAGAACTCGTCACAGGCGATCAAAACAATTGCATTTATCAGAACCATCGTCTGCAAGTACATCAGCTGCAAACAAGATTTTGCACGCAAGGATAGCAGGTTTCAACATACAAAAGCAAGTAAATCTGCACGCTGATAGCAGAGCATCAGCAAGTATTTGCAAACAGCCGTAAGCAAATAAAACACACCAGCGCAGCAAACAACGAGCAACAACAGCAGTTGCAAGCAACATCGATAGCAGTGCCTCAAACAAATAGCAACACATACTCTGCCAAAGATAATGTGAGGCCTAAGAGCTGGGAAAACGGAGCCCTCAGTTCAATTCATCATCGAGCATAACAAGCGGAAAATTCACATACAAACCCCTCGCAACACGTAGCGCAAGGCAAAAATAGCAACTCAGCCCTCAGCCCAACTCATCATTGGGCAAGGAGTTTCGAGAGGCCAGAAGAGTAACAGAGACCGTCTCCAACTTCTTACCAAGCTCGAAGATAATCCAAGCAATAGAGGAAACCTGAGCAACAGAGTTAAAGCAACGGCAACCGTAGTTTCATCTTTGACACGATGTCGTCATCGCCGAATCAACCCTATCTCAACAGCAACATAAGATCAAGCAAGCATTTGAACTCATATGAGGTTTTCCCTGCGAGAAGAAGAGGAAAAGAAATATTAATGCAGAAGCTAACAAGTAACAGAGGTTATTAATTACGCAAGTCAACATAGCCAGCAGACACGTCAAAGATACGATCCCAAGTTTGATAAATCAACACGGAAGAGGAAAGATCTAAACTTCCCAAATCGAATCCGACATCCCTTCAACAGAATCAGAAAGAATCAATTATTGGTTCCCAAAATCATCAATAATTTCAGACAGCAATCTCCCAAATAGGAAGGTTTCAAACGGACTTTCATAGAGGCCCATCATTTTTCATCTATAAAAAGCTACGAAGAACACCCACATCAAAAAAAGACGGTCACCATCGCAAGAGAGTAGAAACCCGTGAAGCTCAGACTGACGAGGATCTTCACCACCAAGCTTAGATCATTCTCGAGGTCCATCATCATCGGTCAAAGAGAAGGAACTCATGAATCGCATCATTGCCTCATCACCACCGTCAACGAGCCGTCGCCAGCTCGTGTTTTTGGGTAAAAACCTCACACTTAAATAAAGCCTTCTACCGGCATATTTTTCATTTGTGAATAACAGGTTGCGAAAGAGAAAATCCAAAGTGGAGACGAAGAGCAAAGCCATAAGCAAATGAGGAAGAAGAAGAAGCCTTGTAAGAGGAAGGAGCAGAGATCGATGGCAGGGCGAGAAGATGAATTGGGGATTTTAGGGAGACCTAGGGTTTCCGCCTTTTTTTTTTGGTTAATTTCTTTGTAATGTTGTAATCCTGTAATACTCCCCACACTAGTAGTGATACACTCTCACGCACGTACCAGTGGATCTCCAATGGATCCCACTGCACGGTCAAGATCACGCTCCATGATAAACCCTCATAAGTCGCGCCCACACAATCATATCTGCCATTAATCACTAGTAACTAATCGTTAGATCATTCTTTTTAACTAATAACCTAATTAACCTTTTTATAAACCCATTAATCTGACCTTTTTAAAATTTAATATATTTCTTTTTAAGTAACTATTAGCTTATTTATCTAATTAATATTTTTTCTAAACAACCTTTCATAATCTTTTTAAATTATAATAATTATTCAACAAAACCTTTTATAATATAATAAAAACTTGTTTCATTTAATTTTAATATAATCTTTTATTAAAATAATAAAACCTCCTTTTAATAACTAATTTATTTAACAAATAATTTATTTATTAGGAACTATCTCTACCCAACTTAAGCAATCCGATTTCACAAAAATCATTTTTATAATTTAAGTCAACCTTCCCTAAAATTTAAATCTCACTAAAATAATCAAATAATTTTCTCATAAAATTGATCCATATAATCTAATTCAACTTTTTTTTCTTAAAACGAAATAATACAACCTTTTTTCTTAAAATCAATTCAACCCTTCTCTTAAAATCAACCTCACCAAGAAGTATCACTTTCTCATAAGTATAATTCAACTAAGATTGCTAATCTCGCCTAAAAATTAATCAACGTCGTATAAAATTTAATCGTGCATGCTTCCGTCTCTGATTTGTTCGCACACTCACAATTCACACACTTTAGCGTTTTCACGCGTCTGTGTATGTCTTTATTTATCTGTTTGATCCAATTTACATTTTCAGTATTTATTTACATCGCATTGCATAACGTCCAAAGGAAGAATCTGCGCATAATGTGAAACTCGTGCGTATACATATCATTTGCATCATATTCCCCCATGATCCTTGATCCCATTCAAGTTGATCCCTTAAGTTAGATCCTAACCCATAAGGAGGACCTTTTATCCTTACAACTTAGACAAACACAAATCAACTCAATTCAAACTATTCAAACATATTAGAGAATAAGATGTTAATCATCTTAAGCGAGATAAAACTTCTACCCCATAACAATTCAATCAATATGTAGGGACTTTGCCATAGGAGAGATAGAGGCGTACTTGTTGACAATCCGAGTACTTGAGCCCTTCTCTTAAGACGATGCAAAGACTATTTTCCTACAAAGTCGTGGTGGTTAAATCAAGTAATCTCCCTTAAAATGACAACTCATCTTTTCTCCTAAAATCAATCAATCAACTACCTTTATCTCGTAGGAACTTTGACCACAGTCAAAGAACTCCTCAAACCCTTTAGGGGAACTACAAATACTCTGATTCCACTCCCGTCAGGATATGTAGGCACAAGATGCGATATCTTGTCGAGTATACTTAGAAATAAACCCCTAGGTATTTTATCCTTAAGTAGATAACCCTTAGCAATAAACAAAATAAAACAAGAGGTTCCTGTAGAGTACTACAGAAACTTAGGATGCTAGCACCTTCCCTAAGTTTAACCAACCCCCGAACCTATAACTCTCTAGCTTTTGCATTTGCATTGCATTATGGGTAATTTGATCTTTTCCCCTTCCTTTGGACAAATTAAAGTTCGGTTGCAAAATGAATTACGATTCAAGCTCATCAATAGCTTGGTATCAAAATTTCACCGCGACAGAAATGGCGACTTCACTAGGGATCTCTTTTCAGTGGGTTTCCCTAACTTGTTTATTATGCTTGTTATATGTTTGCTTAATTGTTTATTTGTATATTTGTTTTATTTCTTTTGGGCCGGATTCCTTGTGTGGTGAGACAAAGTCCTACAGCCGGACTTGAGTGAAATTATGATAGGATGGTTATATATTCGACGAGGCTTATAGGGAGTGAGTCCCGACCAAGTTGACTCGAGAATCACCGCTCGGTTGAGACCCTTTCTAAAATAGTTCGGTTGAACGAGTATAGTCGTGAAAACGTTTACTATTTTCGATTGGAGTCCATGATATTGAGAACCATAGTTACCTTTAACCCCACTTTGGCCTTTATTAGGACGTAGTGCGAGGACTATGAGGGAGTAGTCCCGAAATAGTTGCTATGCGATGCTACACTCAAAAGATGTTCTCTTGAGAATATTATTAACCACCGAGTTAGTTGGGAAATTGATAATATCCGATAAATGGACTAATGACTTTGGGGACCTTCTTAGAACCTTGTTCTGCAGGTACAATCCACCTTTAGTCCTTGTCCTTTGGGAGTGGGTATACCCTTTGCTCCATGCTCGTTGCAAACCTAGGACCTTCTTGTTTGTTTACATTTGTGCCCTTATGTGCTTACTTGTGTTTATTGCATCCATATAGCATCACACTGCATTGGACTTCATGGGATTTACCTTTGTTTATGAACATTGTAGGACAATATGGATTCCAATAGAAGAAATACTTTGAAATATACTTTTAAGAGTCCCAAATTGGGTTACCTAAGGAAGTTGGGAGCTTTGATTGAAGACCAAGAAAGATTCAAGAGCAAGTATGGGAAGTTACTACCTTTGTTGATTCGTGGAGTGAATGAGAATCTACTTTCTGCCTTGCTACAATTCTATGACCCGGTTTATCATTGTTTTACTTTCCCGAATTATCAGTTATTGCCTACCCTATAAAAATACTCTTATTTGGTTGGTCTACCTATCTTGGAAGAGTCTCCTTTCCCTTTCTTAGATGGCGACCCGAAGGAGCAAGACATTGATAAGATCCTCTACCTAAAAGTATCTGACATCAAGGAAAATATGGTTACAAAAGGTGGGACTTTCGGTCTGACTACAGATTTCTTAATCGGGAAAGCCCGATATTATGATGATTACACGAACAGGGTTCTGTTTGAAACAATCTTTGCTCTACTTGTGTATGGAGTGTTTTTATTCCCATGTTTTGAAGGGTTCGTCGACCTCAATGCTATCAAGATCTTCATGAAGAAAAACCCGGTTCCTACCTTATTGGCTAACACCTATCATTCTGTGCATCTCTGAAACCTTCATGGTGGAGGGATGATCACCTGTTGTGTGCCCTTACTATACAAGTGGTTTATTTCACATTTGCCTAAATATGTTTATTTTTGGAACCTTAATAGCGGACGCTGGTCAGAAAAAAATTATGGCTTTAACCCATTCAGACATCGATTGGTATAGCCGTGAGCACGATGGGATTCAAATCATTGATAACTACAAAGATTTTGCTAACATACCCTTGCTTGGCTTTGATGGAGGGATTAGTTATAGTCCTGTTTTAGCTCGTCGACAATTGGGATATTCGTTGAAGGAACCACCTAAAAGTGTTCAAGTGGAGAGTATTTTCTTCAAGGATAACAAAGAGCTTCAAGCAAAGATTATGGATGCATGAGGGCATTTACATCAGAAGGGTAGAGACAGTTTGGGGAGGCCTAACTGTGTGTCTCCAGAACCGTATCTTCAATGGGTCAGAAATAGGGCAATCAAACTGAGGATGCCTTACCCTCGTCAAGGTCCTATACCTCCAAGAGAAGAACCTATTTATGTCTTTATGTCCGAAGCTGAGAAGTTAGGAGTCGCATTGAGGAAGTCGCAACATGAGTCTGAAGTATGGAAAAACAAGTATCACGTGGTTGTTGCAGAGAATGTTGAACTCCAGAAACAGAATGTTGAGCTTCGAGAACAATTACATTCGAAAAATGAAGGCCTACCTCCTTGCAAGAAGAGAAGAGCTTAGGAGGATTTATTTTCCTTCAAAACTCAGTTTACTCCTTGAAGAATTAATTGTGGTCTAGATGGAAGAGCAGCTCAAGCGGCGGGATTTGAAACTTCCTTAGGGCTTTCATTAGCTTTTATTTAGATATTTATTTGGGACTTTTAAAAGAACAATTATTTGTAATCCGTTTCAAAATTAATAAAAACGTTTTCTTTTTACCACAATGTCTATAAATATTGGAATTCCATGAAGTCCTAATCATCCTGCATTGCATTCTTTTCTTTTGTTCACTTCAAGAAACTCAGTTTCGTTTTACAAGTATTGTAACGATGGATATCAAAAGAGAAACATTGAAGTACACTTTTCAGAGTCCTAACATTGAAAGCTTAAGAGAGCTAGTGAAACTCATCAAGAACCGTCACGCTTTTGCAACAGAGTATGGAGGAGCCTTCTACTTTCTAGAGCTCAAGATGAAAGAGGGACTATTGGAGACCCTTGTTCAGTTCTACGATCCGATGTACCATTGTTTCACCTTTCTAGATTACCAGCTGATGCCAACTCTGGAAGAGTATTCTGAATTCTTGAGGATACCTTGACTACCCGACCTGTGTTTACTTGATTGGAGGACACCCCCAGCGACCAAGAGATTGCAAATGCTACCCGTCTCAGCCTAGCAGACGTACAAGCTCACTTAACCACCAAGGAAGGAGTCCTTGGGTTTCCGGCCGAGTTCTTGATTGATGAAGTCCGTTATCACACTGAGAGGAAGGAGACCCCGATAATAGAAGCTACCTTTGCCTTGTTGGTCTATGGGATTTTCTGGTTCCCAAAGATTGATGATTTTGTTGACATGGATGCAATTAAGATGTTCATCCTCAAGAACCGGGCTCCTACCTTGTTAGCTGACACGTATCATTCGATCCATTCGAGGAATGCTGAAGGAGGAGGACATATTTTTTGTTGTATCGCCTTGCTGTATTCATGGTTTATTGCCCGCCTAGCTTGGCATCCATCTGTTTGGGAGCAGATAGAGGCACCCCGTTGGTCTGAAATAGTCATGGTCCTTACTCACTCTGATATCGTGTGGTACGACCCTACTTATGGAGGTGCTAAGATGATCCACAGCTGTGGAGGATTCCCCAATGTACCTCTTATTGGGAGGAAAGGATGCATCAGTTAAAACCCTGCTTTGGCCCGCCGACAATTGGGGCACCCAGTGAACGAAGTACCTGACCCAACTTTGATGGAGGGGATCTTTTTCAAGGAAGGAGAGGATCCAGACCTGAAGGCCACGATAACATATGAATGGAAGTATGTCAACGTGGAAGGGACGACTGCTTTAGGGTTCCCTAATTGTGTTGCCTCTGAAGACTATCTACATTGGGTGCGAGAGAGGGCTCTCGACCTCAAGACGCCATTCCCTTTTCACGAACCTATGGTGCTGACCTTTCATGACCCCGATTGGTTTGATGCGAGTAGGATAGATCAGTTGAAAGCTGCCTTGGATGAGGCTCAGAAGCTGAAGACCGCTTGGAGAAATAAAATTTTCACCCTTAAGGTAGAGAAAGAGAAGTCTCAGAAGCTGCCAGAAGTCGAATCCGCCGGAAAAAGAAAGGTGTGAGAGGATTTATTTCCCCCTCACACCTCTTCAAGAACTGTCATCAGTGACGATCTGCCCCCAACTACTGTGGCTTGGAAGGAATATGTAGATCGACTCATCAGTGAGAAGGCCAAATTTCAGGGACGCGTCAACCAGCTGGTAGAAGAGCTTTGTGCACAGAAGAAGCATAAGGAGTAGATCTCTAAGTTTTCTTTTGTTTGTGTTTCAATGTAATAAACTCTTGAATGAGTACTTTGCTTTGTAATGCTTCTCGAATATCAATAATAAAATAAGTTTTTATCCAACGTTATAATACCAAAAAATAGTTTGAGTCTCTTGAAGTTTCATACTCATTTGCATTTTTGCATCGGCATAGCATCGTTTTCATTCCAGGGTCTCACTCTTGCTTCATCTCCATAGACAAGCTGAATCACCAGTACAATACTCGTGCTAGTCAACGTCAAAAGATGGATCAGCTTGAACAAGAAAACAAGGTGCTCCATGATGAAGTTGCAATCCTGAAAGAAAGCTTGGAGAGATTGAATGGTCTAGTTGAAGCTTTGTCCAAACAGTCTACACTCAACAATCAAGATGTTCCCAGAACTGTTGTCTCCAAGTTGTGTTAGCACCGATCCTAGTGGTGCCTACTGTTGCCGAAGTGACCTACAACATGCCGCCAGGTTTTCCGTGGGGGATGCCTCCTCATTTCACTCCTGCTGGCTATTGCCCACCTGTTCCTGAGGTCCCTATCATGACCGCTGCTCAAGCCGTCCCTGCCACTGCTGTCGTAATGACCACTGCACCACCACATGTGAATGCGGCTCCTTATATCCTGGATGAGCCAATTTTCCATGGGTCTCCGAGTGAAACCGTGGGTTTTGAAGAAAGGATGGATGGTTTTCAGGACCAATTTTCTGAGATTCAAAAAGAATTAAAAAGCCCTTTGTGGAAAGGATTTGTTTGGAAAGAGTGCTTATGACTTATGTTTGGTTCCTAATGTCAAGGTTTCGCCAAAATTCAAGGTTCCGGATTTTGAGAAGTACAAAGGAAATACTTGTCCTCAGAGTCATCTCATCATGTATGCCAGAAGAATGTCTGCACAAACTGACAATGATCAATTGCTCATCCACTACTTCTAGGATAGTCTGACAGGCACTGCACTCAAATGGTATATGGGGTTAGATAGTGCGAAGATTCGATCTTTCAACGATCTAGGTGGGGCCTTCATCAAGCAGTATAAATATAATGTAGACATGACTCCTGACCGAGATCAGTTGAGGGCCATGATGTAGAAAGACAAAGAGAACTTCAAGGAATATGCTCAACATTGGTGTGAGTTAGCCGCACAGGTTACGCCGCCATTGGAGGAAAGGGAAATGACCATGATTTTTCTAAATACCCTTGGTCCTTTCTTTTACGAGAAAATAGTCGCAAGTGCACCCAGCGACTTCACCGAAATGGTGAATATGGGAATGCGTTTGGAGGAGGAAGTGCGAGAAGGAAGATTGGTCAAAGAAGAGAATGTTCCTAGCAGTACTAAGAAGTATGGAAGTGGTTTTATGAAGAAAAAGGAAAAGGAAGTGAACGTTGTACAAGAAGGAAGACCCAGAAAAAGGTATTCACCATCATATCCGGTTGCAGCAGTATCGCCAGTATTCAACGCTTTAGCTTATCAGCCACAACCACAACAAAGTCCGCAATCTCCTCAACATAATCGGCCATTAAACAATCAAGGTTGCGTATACAGGAAGATTAACTTTGATCCCATCCCTATGACGTACGCTGATTTGTTCCCGGTCTTGATCCGCAAAGGTCACATCCAGACAAAAGCTCCACCCGAGATTCCCAAGAATCCCCCTCCTTACTATAAAGCTGACAGATTTTGTCGTTACCATCAAGGAGCTCCAGGTCATGACATTGAGAGTTGTTTTGGTATGAAAGTAGACGTCCAGAGGCTCATTAAGTGCGGAATCTTATCCTTTAAGGACTCCAATCCTAATGTGCAGGACAATCCATTGCCTCCACATGGTTCACCCTCCGTAAACATGATTCAAAGCTACCAGGAAGAAAGTGAACAGGAAGTTTCAGATAAGAAGACTGAAGAAGTATGTGTCATAGTGCATCACTTCAAGGAAGTAAAGCGTATTGAAATCACGTATGATAGTAGAAAGTCGACCGTTACTCCCCTAGTAATCAATGTGCCAGGTCCTGTCCCTTACACTTCCAGTAAGGCCATCCCATACCGATATAACGCCACGATGTTAGAAAATGGAAAGGAGGTACCGTTACCTACTTTGCTTTCGGTTGTTAACATTTCAGATGTCAGTAGAGTAACAAGAAGTGGTCGAGTTTACCCTTCAGTGCCTTCGAAAGACAAGGGAACCTCAGTAGAGCAACCGAGTTCAAAGGACCCAATTGCGGATCAATCTGGTGGATCCAATCTGTCCAAGACGGACGAAGTACTGAAAGTAATCAAGAGAAGTGAATACAAGGTTGCGGATCAGCTTCTGTAAACCCCATCTAAGATTTATGTGTTACAATTGCTAATGAGTTCTGAGGCTCACAAGGAAGCGCTCTAGAAGATATTGGAGCAAGCGTATGTTGAACAAGATGTAATAATGAAACAGTTTGATAATATCATCGGTAATATTACTTCGTGCGATAATTTGGGTTTTAATGAGGATGATCTCCTAGAGGAAGGAAGGAAACATAACTTAGGCTTGCATATTTCTGTGAACTGTGGGAATGATTCTTTGTCCAGTCTGTTGGTTGATACTGGATCTTCTTTGAATGTGATGCCTAGAACCACTTTTTCTAAACTATCTTATCAGGGACCGCCGATGAGGCCAGTTCATGTCATCGTCAAAGCTTTTGATGGATCTAGGAAGACGGTAATTGGTGAGGTAGATCTGCCAATGACTATCGGTTTGCAGACTTTTATGATCACGTTTCAAGTTATGGACATTCACGCCACCTACAATTGTTTGTTAGGGAGGCCGTGGAGAAGTTGGGGCAGTTACCTCCACCTTACATCAGAAGTTGAAGTATGCTTTTGAAGGAAAGACGGTTACACTCTGTGGGGAACGAGCACTAGTGGTGAGTCACTTGTCATCGTTTTCGTATGTTGAAGGCGAAGAGGAGGTTGGTAAACAGTTTCAGGATTTATCTATTATGGGAGATGGTGCTCAGAAATCTAGAGTACCCATGTCATAATTTAAGGATGCACAACAAATTGTGAACAGTGGTCCTCAGACAGGTTGGGGCAAGATGTTGTTTTTTCCAGAGAATAAGAACAAGGAAGGTCTTGGTTTTTCTAGTGGGTATGTTCAACAGGTCGTCAAAAATCAAGAGTTCCCGTCGATCAATGAAGTGTTCCACAGTGGAGGGGTCATCCATCCTCCTCATATCAACGCCGTGTCCGAAGACGAGTCTGAAGGCTACATATCAGATGGTTCAGCAAGTCTCTCCATTCCATTCGAAGATTATGAGCCCTATATGGAAGATCCGAGTTATGTCTCAGATGACTTTGATTATAGTTTTGGAGTCTATGTTGTTACTGAAGAAGATCCTGATGAAGATGTTCCAGATTTTGTGACTCTGGGAGTTCTGGTCAAGAATTGGAGTGTGGTTGAAGCCCCTACTGTGATTCATATATCAAAGTAAACATTTTTTTTTAAGTTTTTGCTCTACCCAAGTGTTGCACCCAAAATTTTGACTCCTTAGATCCTCATCATCATTTTAGGATCATGTTCATTTGATTAACTAACCTTAACCCATTTCAAGTTTACCTTTGCCAAGATGCAGATGAATCAGGATTTCGTACCGTCAAAATCGAGGCTTTGATGGGGTGATCAATCAATGTTTTGGATTGATTCAACTATAAACAAGATTAAGGATACTACATTAGGTCAAGTATGAATCCAATTTGAGTTTGTCACCCGGGAATTAAGAACAGTGCAGTTCAGGATACCCTATTAGGATTTTCGATCAGGAAAAGTCAACTGTAGTTTGACTTTTGATTTAAAAAGAGTTCCAATGGTGGGATCATGGTCCATGAAGGTCCTATGGCTTAGTAAAGTCTATTCAAAGAGTTTCAAGGCCTCAGAATACCCGGATCATCGACAGTTGACTCGGTAGTCACCGAATGATCGTACGTTTGACCAAAAAGTCAACTTTCCAACCATAAGAAATTTGACTTCAAGATGTGCATAAAAAATGTTCCTTATGTCATATTACACCTTCCCATATAATTTCATGACCATTGATTCAAGGGTTAAGAAGTAATTGCAAAAATCGGGAATTAGGGTTTTGAAAGGGGCAAGACCATAACTCCTCAACCACACATCCAATTGAGTTGATTCAAAGCTCATTGGAAAGCTCTTGACAAGTCCTATAAAATTCCCAAAGTGGTCCATGATCAAAAAATGCATAGATTCGGAGTTATGACAAAATTCATTTCAAGAAGGGAAATAACTTAGAAAAATTCTAAGTTATTTGGCCTTTGAAGTATGGTTTTTCAGCAACTTGGAGGGGTTTTTCAACCTAGTTCCATCTAGAATTTGAAAATATAAAAAACATGAAATTCTTAGAGCTATATGAGGGCTTTCTAAAATGTGGTAGAACTCATCAATAGCATTGGTGAGCTGAAAGTTATGGATCATGGAATTTGGGGCTGCCACACTTTGAAGTCACCACTTCAACTCTTTCCAAAATTCAGAATTCAACAACTTGGGCCACCATCAGCCATTGGATCATGTTCTATTCTGATATTGAGAAGCCTAGATGAAGCAAAAACCAGAAGAAAGGAAGTATTGATGGGTTTTTGTAACTTGGAGTAAGTGGCCATTAAAATAATCATTTAAAAGGCTATGAAAGAGAAACTTTTTGACGGATTATGCAGCTGCAATCCCCTACCCTCCTAGCTTCACTTCAGTCATCTCATCCCTCCCATCTCACTTAATGTTTTGCTCAGCATATGCCCAAAAGACTGATGTATAGAGTTGCCCCTTGATCTTGGCAAGATCTCATTCAAAATCTCACTCCAAAATATGGAAAAACCAAGGTTGCCCTCACCTTCATTTTCCCTATAAATAGAGACCTTTATCTATGTTACAAACCACACCAGAGCTATCAAGAACATACAATAAACTCATAGCTCTCTCATTCCTATCCTTGCTTGAAATTGATTGAGTTCTCAAAAATCACAAAATCACCATTTTCCACTTTTCATGCTAGTTCTTTTTCCAAACATCAAAACACTTCAAAGACAACTATACACCCTTAAAATGGCCACTTGAAACTGTTCCCACCATTACTTTCATCAAAAAAACTCATCAATCTAAAAGTCAATCTTCATACCTTTATATGTTGACTTTTATGCACTTTGGAAGCCAAGTCTCTACTTAAGGCTTTTCCTACCACTTCAACACTCCCAACACCTCATATATATCTTATTCCAACTGTCCATAGTCTCAAAAACTAGCTGGGAAGTTCATAACTCAAATTGTCTTAAAAGATAGTTTATTGCTTCAAGAGGAAGAAAACTCCAAATCTGTGCCAAAGAAGAAGATCTTTGGGTTTTTTTTGCTTTTTAGCTTGCTCAAGAAGGTCTACAAGAGGTACGTAATGCTCAACCTCCTCATTATACACACATTGTCATGTTTTGCAATTTTGAAGTTCTTGTTATGAAAATCATGGTCATGCTGTCCAAAATTTTGCTCTTTGTCAAGAGTTTATGTTGATTGTTATGATATTGCTTTTGTTAAAGTATATTGATTCATGAGTGATGTGTGATAATTTTCTGTTAATAATGAACTTTGTATGTGGTTTACAACTTGTTTTGAGAATTTGTCTACAAGAGCACCTTTAGAGGTTTTAACATGATGATGTTTTTGTGCTTGCCATAGATCTGTCAGCCCTTGTTTATCTGTGATGTTTGAATTGCTTGTTAGCTATTTCATGAGATTCCCCTGCCCCCTAGGTCATGTATGAATCTAGGTTACCTTTTGTTCATAATTGTGATATTCGCTTCATTTGCTATACCATTGTTATAAGTTTTGTGTCAAAATGATATGTGCCTGCAATGTTTCACTTCATGTGTTTAAACTATTGGTTTGTTTTGATTTGGTCTTACTTGTATTGTTTGAAACTTGTTGAAATGATGAAAAGCATGAAACTTAGCTAATAAGGCCAGCTGTGAGGATTTTTGTTTGTATTGCTGTCAAATGTTTGAACCAACATATCAATTTTTATTTTGAGCAGATTGGGTGTGATCTTTAAGTGTGAAAGCATCATTTAGTATATTTAGGGTTTGTGTGTGGTATTGGTATGATCAAACTGGCCCTACCTTTTCAAAACATCTTTTCACTCTCCACTTGCTTTTTTTTAAGCTTTATGTTACCAACAACATGACCATTTTCTGTTCCAGCTTGTTTTTGTTTGATCCCTCAGCCTAGAATCATCATTCTACCTATTTTAAGTTTGTGTGTGAGGCATGACTATCTCATACTGCCATGACAGATCCTACTGCTTTTGAATTTTGACAGTCTTGTGTTTTCATGTTTTGATACCAACCAATATGCCATATTCTGCTTGGTTTTGATTTGGACTAATTCTTGAGCCTGAAGTTATCCTTTAGCATGTTTGTGATGTGTGTATGTAATTGGTTTAGCATGAAACTCATTACTTGACAAATACCCTGCTGCACCATCAAGTTTTGTTTCAAGACAATTTTTGCATAAGCATCAATACATCATGTTCTGTTCTGATTGCAATATGTTTGGATTATGAGTATGACTTCATTCATCTTCATGTTTGTGATATGTATGTGCTGATTCCATGACATGAGACCTCTCATTCTATCTTGCATCCTCCACTGCTGCCAAAACTGTTTTGAAAAATAACCACAATCACACACAACAAGCCTTTTGGGTTTGAAGCACTTTTTGGTTGGTGTATGAATTTGATTTCATTTATTATCATGTTTGTGATATGTGTATGACCTTGCTACCTGGTTTTGACTATTCATTCTCACAATGCCTCATCTCTTGCACAAAACAGCTTTTTTCACAAAATCATAACTGCAGCACACCACACTCTTTCCGTTTGTGTTGTTTTGAATTATTTCATGAGCATATGACCTTTAGATAACATGTCTAGGGCTTGTATGTGTATGAACCAGACCCAACTTGTGAATGCTTTGCCAATTTGCATATCTTATGCTTGACAGCCTGCTTAACATGTGCTACACTTGCAACCTTCCAACCAGATTTTGTTGTATGCTTTCTATGTTCATTCTTGAGTTATAAAATCATTCATGGACATGTTTGAAACTTGTGTGTGTTGTTTGTTTTGTCTAAACCTTTTCCAATCATGACATGTCTTCTATTATGCATTTTCATGTGCGTTTGAGCAACTAGCATGTCACTTTATTTTCTGTTTGGTTTGTGGCAAATCTTGAAGTGTGGAAACACTTAATAACATGTTTTGAGTCTGTGTGTGAGGTCTGTTCAACCTGTTTGTGCTTATTTCTTGAGTTGACTTTCAAACTGCTTTTCTTTTCATTTCACATAGCATGGCATGACAGTTCTGTTTGGTTATGACCTTGGCATTTTGTATGTTGCTAGCTTGTTTCTCATTGCATTTTAATCAGTTTAGGTTGAGATTACATGACTTTTCTTATTCTGTTTTGATCAAGGTTGATTTTCATCTATGTTTTGGCCTTTGTTTGAAATCTGGAGAGCAGGCACCTTTGTCTTGGCCTACTGCTTGGCTGCTGTTTCCAATCAATCTTTGATCCATTCACATACCACATTTGAAATTAGCCACATATGTGTATTGTTGTAACTACTTGTCTGTTTAATTTTAACAAACTTGGTTTTTGATCTGAGGTCATTTGTTCTTGTTTGTTTGAAAGCACAAGTTCACTATTTTACAAAATTCATTCATTAGCCAATATGTTGCCATCATACTTTTTTTTCTTTTGCCAGAGCTATTCTTGTTTGGTTTGTAAACATTAAGAGCATCTTTAACATGTTCAGAATTGGTAGGCCATGTATATGTAAATTGAACACTTTCCATCTACATCCTTGACAGCTTGCCTTCTCTTTCATGCTTTGTTTGCAATCCATGAGCCATTTTCAATTGTGATGATCTATGGCTGAGCCCTAAGTGTGCAATCTATCTGTTAACAGGTTTATGACTTGTGTACAATGTTTGTTTGCTGTGTATGAACTCAGAACATGCTTGGTTTTCCTTTATGCATCTCAATTGACCAATGTGCATTTGCAATCGTGTTTTTTATTAGGAGCATCATTTCACAAATTGGTTTTTACCATCATCATCCTTGTTTAAAAACAATCATGTTAGGCTTTAATTTTGTCAAATTTGGAGTTGTTTTGATCAAGTTTGAATCCTTCACGCCTTTGGTTTCGGTTGTTTGTATTTTGGCCCAAAATTTCATATTGTTTAGCCTTATATAATTATGGGGGTGGCTAAATACTTGGATGTATAGCCACCCCAGTGGTAGAAACTTGTGCGCCTTATACCCCTTTACCTGCCTGACCTGAGTTCGATCCATGTGGATCAACTCTTTTGGTTATTTTATTTTCAATAACCATGTTTATTTTATGTTTCTTTCTTTCCTTTCCAATTCACCCGCGCGCGCTGTGGCCAGGTGGTTAGTGTTGGGTTTGTGAACCAAGAGGGCATGGGTTCAACTCCATCCCTTGACATTTCTTTTTTACTCACTGGTTTCATTTTGTTTATCTTCATAAATTTCAATGAATCATAACTTTTGCATACTTCATTATTTTTAACCCATTCTTTTTGCAAATTGTTCATTTTAATGTCTAATTTCATTTAATGGAATAATATTTCAAATTTTTTGTATTTACAATCATTTTTGCCTACTTGTAAGTTGGGTTCCCTTTGAGGTCGTTACCTTGCGTCTTGATGATTTTCCTTTATACCACGCTTGACTTATCTTGTGAGATTTATTGATATTTGCTTTCTTTGTGTTTATTAACATTTTAAGACTTCATTTCTTGTTGGTAGTTACCTTAAATTTGTTATTCTCTTCCTAAAACCTTGAACTTAACTGTTGTAAACATTCTTTACGTATTTGATTGTCATCAATGCATAAATGTTGTTACATTTGAACTTATAACATGATTATCTTAAGTTGTGACTTATTTGTATGATTGTTGGTTTTCCATATTTGTTAATATGTATCCCTTAAGTTGTTGTCTTCATCTTTGTAAAGATATGTCATTACTTGGTTGTAACCATTTGTATCAATTTAATCCTTGCTTATTGTGATATGCATGTTTGCTTGGTTGTAACCATATTCCTTGTATTCTTCATGCTTGTTTATTGCTTGTTTAAGTATTTCTTCCCCAAGTGATGGAACTCTTTAGTTCTCATCCAAGTGGCCTCTCTCTCTCCTTCCAAAGGAAAAGTCTCTCCATTGACCCTTGTGTCATGGATAGTTCATTATCCACTCCCTTGACTTTGTGAAGTCATCTTGAACCTTAGTGTAAGCCCTTAGACTTTGCTCTAAGTCTAAAAAAACCCACCTTTAATAGGAGTGTTTCTTCAACTAGAACCCTAGGATAGAGTTTGTAAACTCTATGTAAGAATCATAGTAATGATTATATACTCCCCTCTTGAGTGTTATAACATAGATTTAGAGAGTTTTGTTAAACTCTACACAAGCATTGTAATGTTTGTTCCCCTTTGAACCTTTATCATAATCAAGAGTTTTTCATCCCTAGTGAGGTGAACTACGATTGCTCTGATTCTATCCTAGTTAGGATACGTAGGCAGAGGACGTGATGTCTTTGCGAGCAAGCTTAGAAACTATCTTTAGGTTTTAACCTTCATCTTTTACCCAATCCCAACCCTTAGCAAACATTTACCAACTTAGCATGCAAACAAACAAAAGGTTCCTGTAGAGTACTACAGATGTTTAGGATGTGAAATACCTACCCTATGCATAACCAACCCCCGGTCCCCGAATCTCTTAGCGTTGTTGTTACATCGCGCAAAAGGTTCTTTCTTTCTTTAGACCTTTCCTTTGCATAAATTATTGTCCGGTTGTGAGTTTTAAGAATTAAGGATTCAAGTTAATCAATAACTTGGTATCACGATTCTCACCGCAACACCAAGGCGAAAATATTGTTGTGTGGGCTTACTTTTAATAATTCCCTTTGCTTTGCCCAAGGCAAAGGTGACCTTGTTGGGCAATTCTTTGTTCGGATTTTGCCATCATCAATAAATATTTGTTTCCATTTGTGTGTTATTTCTATCTTTCTTTATTATTACTATGTTGGAAAATAATAATAAGTAGCATCTCGCGTACACACACTTTCCACTTTATAAAACTGAATAAAATAATATCACATGCGCAGATTGTTACACACATCACATCCCGGGAACAATGACCCACTTCCTTCGCCAAACATCGAATTTCCTGTGTTTGAGGCTGAAGACGAAGAAGATGATATTCCAGAAGAGATCTCTAGACTACTTGAGAAGGAAGAAAAGGCTATCCAACCTCATCAAGAGCCAATGGAAGTAATTAATTTGAGAGCATAAGAAATTCGTAGGGAAGTGAAAATTGGAGCTCTGCTCAAGCCAGATGTGAAGGAGCAGTTGATTGAGTTGCTCAAAGAGTTTGTTGACGTGTTCGCATGGTCGTATCAAGATATGCCTGGATTGGATACTGCCATAGTTGAACATCGTCTGCCATTGAAATCAGATTGCCCACCAGTTAAATAGAAACTCAGAAGAACTCGGCCTAATATGGCCTTGAAAATCAAAGAAGAGGTACATAAACAGATTGATGCAGGTTTTCTTGTCACTGCCGAGTATCCGCTCTGGTTAGCCAACATTGTGCCCATCCCGAAGAAGGATGGAAAAGTGCATATGTGTGTGGATTACAGAGATCTGAATAAGTCCAGTCCGAAGGATGATTTTCCATTACCTCACATCGACATTGTGTTTGACAGTACTGCGAGGTATGAAATCTTCTCTTTTATGGATGGATTTTCAGGATACAATCAGATCAGAATGGCTCCCGAAGACAGAGAGAAGACGTCATTCATCACCCCCTGGGGCACCTTTTGCTACCGGGTTATGCCTTTTGGACTAAAGAACGTCGGGGCAACATATCAAAGGGCTATGACTACTTTGTTCCATGATATGGTGCACAAAGAGATTGGAGTGTATGTGGACGATATGATAGTTAAGTCAAAGACTGAAGATGATCATGTCAAGCATTTGTTGAAACTGTTTGGTCAATTGAGAGAATACAAGCTCCGTTTGAATCCCAACAAGTGCACGTTTGGAGTATGATCAGGGAAATTATTGGGTTTCATTATCAGCCAAAGGGGTATTGAAGTAGATCCTGATAAGGTGACGGCTATTCAGGAAATGCCAACTCCGTCTACAGAGAAACAAGTCAGAGGATTTTTTGGACGTTTAAACTACATCTCCCGGTTTATATCTAATATGACTGCTAAGTGTAAACCTATTTTCAAGCTGTTGAGGAAAGAACAAGGGTATGTTTGGACTGAAGATTGTCAAAAGGCTTTTGATAGTATCAAAGAGTATTTGCTCGAACCACCTATTCTGATACCACCAGTCGAAGGGCGACCTTTGATCATGTATTTGACTGTGTTGGAAGATTCGATGGGTTGTGTGCTCGGTCAACGAGATGAGACAGGACAACAAGATCATGTCACCTATTATTTGAGTAAGAAGTTTACCGACTGTGAGTCCAGATACACTATGCTTGAGAAGACTTGTTGTGTTTTGCCATGGGCCGCTAAGCATTTGCGACAGTATATGTTGAGTCATACTACTTGGTTAGTGTCGAAGATGGATCCTATCAAGTATATCTTTGAGAAGCCCGCATTGACAGGAAGGATTGCAAGGTGGCAGATGATGTTATCAGAATATGACATCGAGTACCGTACTCAGAAGGCTATTAGAAGAAGTATTTTGGCTGACCATTTGGCACATCAGCCTATTTTGGATCATCAACCTTTGAATGATGATTTCTCGGACGAAGAGGTTATGTATTTGAAAATGAAGGATTATGAAGAACCTCTGCCAGATGAAGGACCCGAGCCCGGTTCTCAATGGAGTCTGATTTTTGATGGAGCCGTCAACGCTCATGGGAGGGGAATAGGCGCGATTATCGTGACTCCCCATGGGTCTCATATTCCGTTTACCTCTAGGCTAACATTCAAGTGTACCAACAATGAAGTCGAGTATGAAGCATGTATTATGGGCCTCGAGGAGGCCATGGACTTAAGAATTAAGAATTTGGATGTATTCGGTGATTCTGCTGTAGTCATTTATCAAATCACAGGAGAGTGGGTAACTCGACTGGATAATTTGGTCCCGTATAGAGATTATGCAAGAAGACTATTACCTTTCTTTGACAGGGTCGACTTTCATCATATCCCTCGTGATGAGAATAGGATGGTGGATGCATTGGCAACTTTGGCCTCCATGATTGTGGTGAACTCTTGGAATGCGTGTCCTCGGATTGAAGTAAGACGTTTTGATAGACCCGCCTTCGTCTTTGCCATTGAAGATACTGAAGATGACAAACCCTGGTACCATGATATTGAAGTGTTTCTCAGAATGCAAGAGTATCCTTCGGGAGCCTCCAACAAGGATAGGAAGACACTGAGAAGGTTGGCCGGTAATTTTCTCCTGAGTAACAATGTGTTATACAAACGGAACTTTGACATGGTCTTGCTGAGATGTGTGGACAAGCGGGAAGCAGACATATTGATGACGGAAATTCACGAAGGGTTCTTTGGTACTCATATGAATGGGAATTTTATGTCCAAGAAGCTCTTAAGAGCCGGTTATTATTGGATCACAATGGAATCCGACTACTACAAGTTTGCTAGGAAATGTCACAAGTGTCAGATTTATGCCGATAAGATTCATGTGCCTCCAGCTTTGTTGAATGTTATCTCGTCTCCTTGGTCATTCTCCATATGGGGAATTGATATGATTGGAATGATAGAACCAAAGGCATCTAATGGACACCGATTCATCTTAGTGGCAATTGACTACTTCACTAAGTGGGTCGAAGTTGCGTCTTATGCTAACGTAACTCGACATGTGGTTGTCAAATTTATCAAGAATCAGCTCATCTATAGATATGGTGTGTCGAGCAGGATTATTACAGATTATGGGTCCAACTTGAATAATAGTATGATGAAAGAACTGTGCGAAGAATTCAAGATTGAGCATGATAATTCTTCTCCCTACATACCAAAAATGAAAGGGGTTGTCGAAGCCGCCAATAAGAATATTAAGAAGATAATTTACAAAATGGTAGTCACATGCAAAGATTGGAATGAAATGCTCCCGTTCGCTCTACATGGATATCGTACTTTGGTACGCACATCTACTGGGGCAACTTCTTTTTCACTTGTCTACGGTATGGAAGTTGTACTCCCGATAGAGGTTGAGATTCCCTCCATGAGGATATTGATGGAGACAGAGCTGTCAGAAGCCGAATGGCGCCAGAGCAGATATGATCAGTTGAACCTAATTGAAGAGAAGAGGATGACGACCTTATGCCATAGGAAGTTGTACCAACAAAGGATGAAGAAGGCATTTGACAAGAAAGCCCGACCCAGAGAATTCAAGGAAGGCGACCTTGTGCTCAAGAAGATTCAGTCTTTCCTCACCGATGCCAGAGGAAAATGGGCTCCGAACTATGATGGGCTGTATATGGTAAAGAAGTTCTTCTCAGGAGGCGCCTTGATGTTAGCAACAATGGACGGAGAAGAAATCACCCGCCCGGTGAACGTAGATGTTGTCAAGAAGTATTTTGCTTAGAACTTAGGAAGTTCCAGTTGACTTAGGAACAAAATCATTATTCCATCGATGTAATCACTATTATCACTTTCCAACATTGTAAAATTAGAGTCGCGTTATTCTGTCGACTACCATTCAATAAATGAGGTTTTTTTCCCAGTTGTGGCGTGTTAAATATTTCATTATGATGGCAAAATCCCGAATAATAATTTTTTTAAGTACCTTGTGTTTTATTTGATATATGAATAACAAAAGGATTCTCGTGGACGTTTATTTCATCCACGGAGGCGGAAATTCATCTTTCCCCCGTACAAGACAGGTGGAGATCTTCCTCAGGCGGTGACCGATTTGTGGAGATTTGGCTTGAGTCGGGACTTTTGTTTTCGGCCCTGTTGGTTTCGTTAGCATACGCATAGCATATATATAGATAGCATGGCATATGCATCTTGCATCTTTGTGTTTGTTTGTTCTGTCACTTTGGTCGTGCTTATCCCCGAGTGACTGGGTGCGTCTTCTCCTTTCAAATAGAGTTTCCAGCCCTAGGCAGAAAGAGCATAATATTTCTATTTCCCCACGGAGTTCGATCCTTGTGGAAGACGGTTATTTTTGTACATTCCTAATTGAGTTCATGCCTCAATGGTTGAGTCTTGCTTAACAGTTTCTCTTCAGTTATTTTCTGAATTGAACTTCGGTCTTTGACAATCACATTTTGGATATCTCCAGACTTTTCAACTTGGATTGGGCGTGCATTTATTTTTCACTTTGAATCCCCAAGAGAATCTCTATGAAGATCATCGTTGAAAACAGATACTTCTCCAGTAACATTCTTAACAATTTATATATGGACTGCAAGCATCCTCTTTATTTGAGCAGCTCGTTTTGATCGGGATCTCCTTCAAAACGACAAATGGCAGTCTCTTCAAGACAGTTTGTCCATCCCCTGTAGGATTTATCGAGACTATCAACTCATTAAATGGCACCCCTCCGGAAATCTGTCAGAGAAATGCGTTGAAGACATTATAAATCTTTCTCTTTATTTGAGAATTTACACTACAATGATATATACTTTTACAGCTACAACAAAAAAAAAGGCACTCTTCAGGAACATATTTCCCTAGGAGTCTATCACACCAGTCTAATTCCATCAAACGGAATCTCTCCCGAGAAGTTTGGGGAAGTCTATTACAATTGATCTCTCTATTTGAGAAAACATATTTACAAATCAACTGGCTTACATCTCTTTCGAAGATCCCCGGTGAAGTTTTACAATCTCCAATGCATTATGGATTATTGTTGAAACTCTACAATCTACAATGACATTTTAAACCCCCGGTGAAGATGCTCTTGCGAGCTTTCGCCATTTTGGGTAGAAACCGAGACCCGTTCATGGCAAACACACCATGAGTCGTTGGGGAGGTTTATTTCAAGAAACTGAGACCCGTTCATGGAAAACACACCATGAGTCGTTCGGGAGGTTTATTTCAAGAAACCGAGACCCGTTCATGGCAAACACACCATGAGTCGTTGGGGAAGTTTATTTCAAGAAACCGAGACTCGTTCATGGCAAACACACTATGATTCGTTGGGGAGGTTTATTTCAAGAAACTGAGACCCGTTCATCGCAAACACACCATGAGTCGTTGGGGAAGTTTATTTCAAGAAACCGAGACCCGTTCATGGCAAACACACCATGAGTCGTTGGGGAGGTTTATTTCAATAAACTGAGACCCGTTCATGGCAAACACACCATGAAGCGTGGGGAAGTTTTATTTACACTATTATCAACACCACACTCAATTAAGAAACGGAATTCTGTGTCGATTAAGAAGGTTCATTTAGTTATTTCTATTATTTATACTACCACTGGTTGGCAGTAGGTTTCCTTGATTATAAGTTTCTTGCCCATCGTTTAAATTCGCTACGTTCTTGATGCATGAGCGATATTCTTATACCCTGGGAGATCCCCCATGCTGGTTGTCTCCTTTCTCCGTGGAGCCCCGCTTCGCCGAGTCTGTTGCTCCTGTGTTTCTCGCGTTCTATGTCTAGTTTCTTCCCCTGTGGCATCTTGTCTCCACAGGACCCTCGGTCTTGCATTCTCATATCATTGCATATCATATGCATTCGGTGGTATCTTAGGGCCAAACATTCGTTTGATGTTTGTATTTAAGTCTCTCCTATCTCGTCGAGACGAAGATTTCGATCTTCATATCTCCGGATAGAAGAAACTTAAATAGGGGCATCTGTCACACCCTAATTTTTGACCGTGAGATCCCACCTCCTCGTGTTTATTTCTCGCTTAGATATGTTTACCATAACTAACCAACTTGTGCAGATGCAGTGTTTTCAAATGAAGATAATATTCGTTTTCACAATTTAAATACTCCAAGACGTGGTCAGTTAAGCCCAATTCGGATTGATTATGGGATTCTCTAGCGGCTTTCCTCAATATCTCTTAAAAGCTTTGATACATACTCGGGAAGAGAAGTGGATTCTCTTTGAGAATAGGCCTAGTCGTTTAAGACTATTTAGTGGTTTTGTGGCAAGAAGAATTTCAGGTGGAATCCCTCAGGATATGGGTCACGTTTTAAATGAAGATTTGATTTCCCTTTGTTAGTGCTCTGAAGCGTTAATGATTAAGTTTTGTTTTGAACTTAAGCGCTAAGTCCTCAAAGTAAGGTCCAAGATTTATAATTTATTTATGGAGGTTTGAATTTAAATTCAAGATTTATGTCCAAGATACAATTTCGAAAGGGTTGGTTTGGGCCTAATAAGATTCTCGGGTGATTAGGTCTCATTTAAATTCAAGGTCTAATAATTAAAGGTTCCCGCCATACGAAGGCGATGTCAAGGTTACACATTAAGTTTGGATTTCAAGACTTGATTGGGAAGTCCAAATTACAAGATCCTATTGTGACTCACGGGGTCATGTTTGTGACTTCAGCGCTTTGTGTAAGTACATCCTGCCTTGGGGGGAGGTATCGCTTAGTGATGTCATTACTATGCCAAGTGATTTGGTCTGTTTGAATTAACTACAACCATGTTGCTTTTTATTATCTTTCTATCTAACTAATGAACAAAGTGATACAAGGATTACATTAAAAGCAGAGGTGCAGTTATTGACCAGTACAATACACGGATTCAAGATTTAGTCATTAGTACAACTCAAGTGATTTAAAAATGCAAAAGACACAAAGACCCATGACTCGAACTTGAAGGAACTGAGGCACCAACACTCCAGACGCAACTGTATACTGCGAGAGAGCACGACATCGCTTCTCTGAGCCGGAAAACCAGTTCCAACACAATTTACCGCCAGATTACTGAAGGCCTAATTATGAACTGAGAGCAGAAAAGCTTCCCACGATGATCTGAAGGTTACCTCCACCATTCTCTGAGTAACATCAGTAAGCCTGCACAAGTTCGAACACAAGTTTAAAATATCATGACCACATCTCATACTAGGAAGTATGACCAAGAGCATACCAATTGCCGACCTATTCCAATTCTGCCAGTGGCTGTCATCGGCAAAACAACGGCTCGAAGGAAGTTGGTTTGAACACATAAACCCACACACATCCCTCATTACAATGTCTTGGATCTTCAGGCTGTCATTCCAACCAGTAACTGCGGGGAAACTCAAACAATAATCAAACTGACATAATAGAATCGAATTGCAGCTTAAAGAATTAAGAGGCGAATTAACTTTTGTTTCAGCCCTCAGTTCAATTCATCATCGGGCGAAAGACTCGAGTGGCCGGAAGGGCGACAAACTGAAGTTGTCACCAGCTTCCTACCAAACATCGAAAATTGAATTTTGGGACAGCAACGCTATTAAGCTCCAACGGCTTAACACAATGCAAAGCATACACAACTATAGGCAGCTGCAACTTCAAGCACACGGTTCAAACCAAAGTCATCATCACCGTCAAACCTTTCTCGGCTAACAGCATAAGACCGATAGCTTCCAAACTTAAAACTGGGTCCTGAAAGAAGAAGAGGAAAAGTCAGTTTGCTCCCAAATAGCTTAAGAATCCGTCACAGCTGATCAAAACAACTGCTTTTATCAGAACAATCGTCTGCAAGTACATCAGCTGCAAACAAGCTTTTGCACGCAAGAATAGCAGGTTTCAACATACAAAAGCAAGTAAATCCATACACTGATAGCAGAGCATCAGCAAGTATTTGCAAACAACCGCAAGCAAATAGAACACACCAGCGCAACAAACAACGAGCAACAACTGCAGTTGTAAGCAACATCGATAGCAGCGCCTCAAACAAACAGCGACACAAGCATTGCCAAAGATAATATGAGGCCTAAGAGCTGGGCAAACGGAGCCCTCAGTTCAATTTATCATCGGGCATAATAAGCGTAAAATTCACATACAAACCCCTCGCAACACGTAGCGCAAGGCAAAAATAGCAACTCAGCCCTCAGCCCAAATTATCATTGGGCAAGGAGTTTCGAGCGGCTAGAAGAGTAACGGAAACTGTCTCCAACTTCTTACCAAGCTCGAAGATAATCCAAGCAATAGAGGAAACCTGAGCAACAGAATTAAACCAACGGCAACCGTAGTTTAAGCTCCGACACGATGTCGTGATCGTCGGCTCAACCCTATCTCAACCGCAGCATAAGATCAAGCAAGCATTTGAACTCATATGAGGTTTTCCCTGCGAGAAGAAGAGGAAAAGAAATATTAATGCGGAAGCCAACAAGTAACAGAGGTTATTAATTACGCAAGTCAACATAGCCAGCAGACACGTCAAAGATACAATCCCAAGTTTGATAAATCAACGCGGAAGAGGAAAGATCTAAACTTCCCAAATCGAATCCGACATCCCTTCAACAGAATCAGAAAGAATCAACTATTGGTTCCCAAAATCATCAATAATATTAGACAGCAATCTCCCAAATAGGAAGGTTTTCAAACGGACTTTCATGGAGGCCCATCATTTTTCATCTATAAAAAGCTACGAAGAACACCCACATCAAAAAAATACGGTCACCATCGCAATAGAGTAGAAACCCGTGAAGCTCAGACTGACGAGGATCTTCATCACCAAGCTCAGATCATTCTCGAGGTCCATCATCGCTGGTCAAAGAGAAGGAACTCGTGAATCGCATCATTGCCTCATCACCACCGTCAACGAGCCGCCGCCAGCTCGTGTTTTTGGGTAAAAATCTCACACTTAAATAAAGCCTTCTACCCGCATGTTTTTCGTTTGTGAATAACAGGTTGCGAAAGAGGATACGAAGAGCAAAGCCGCAAGCAAATGAGGAAGAAGAAGAAGCCTTGTAAGAGGAAGGAGCAGAGATCGATGGCGAGGCGAGAAGATGAATTGGGGATTTCGGGGAGACCTAGGGTTTTCGCCTTTTTTTTGGTTAATTTCTTTGTAATGTTGTAATTCTGTAATACTCCTCACACTAGTAGTGATACACTCTCACGCACGTACCAGTGGATCTCCAACGGATCCCACCGCACGGTCCAGATTAGGCTCCATGATAAACCTTCATAAGCCGCGCCCACACAATCATATCTGCCATTAATCACTAGTAATTAATCGTTAGATCACTCTCTTTAACTAAAAACCTAATTAACCTTTTTATAAACCCATTAATCTGACCTTTTTAAAATTTAATATATTTTTTTTAAGTAACTATTAGCTTATTTATCTAATTAATTTTTTTTCTAAACAACCTTTAATTAATCAATCTTTCATAATCTTTTTAAATTATAATAATTATTCAACAAAACCTTTTATAATATAATAAAAACTTGTTTCATTTAATTTTAATATAATCTTTTATTAAAATAATAAAACCTCCTTTTAATAACTAATTTATTTAACAAATAATTTATTTATTAGGAACTATCTCTACCCAACTTAAGTAATCCGATTTCACAAAAATCATTTTTATAATTTAAGTGAACCTTCCCTAAAATTTAAATCTCACTAAAATAATCAAATAATTTTCTCATAAAATCGATCCATATAATCTAATTCAAATTTTTTTCTTCAAACGAAATAATACAACCTTTTTTCTTAAAATCAATTTAACCCTTCTCTTAAAATCAACCTCACCAAGAAGTATCACTTTCTCATAAGTATAATTCAACTAAGATTGCTAATCTCGCCTAAAAATTAATCAACGTCGTATAAAATTTAATCGTGCACGCTTCCGTCTCCGATTCGTTCGCACACTCACAATTCACACACTTTAGCGCTTTCATGCGTCTGTGTATGTCTTTATTTATCTGCTTTATCCAATTTACATCTTTCGTATTTATTTACATCGCATTGCATAACTTCCAAAGGAAGAATCTGCGCATAATGTGAAACTCGTGTTTATGCATATCATTTGAATCATATTCCCCCATGATCCTTGATCCCATTCAATTTGATCCCTTAAGTTAGATCCTACCCCATAAGGAGGACCTTTTATCTTTACAACTTAGACAAACACAAATCAATTCAATTCAAACTATTCAAAGATATTAGAGAATAAGATGTTAATCATCTTAAACGAGATAAAACTTCTACCCCATAAAAATTCAATCAATATGTAGGGACTTTGCCTTAGGAGAGATAGAGGCGTACTTGTTGGCAATTCGAGTACTTGAGCCCTTCTCTTAAGACGATGTAAAGACTATTTTCCTACAAAGTTGTGGTGGTTAAATCAAGTAATCTCCCTTAAAATGACAACTCATCTTTTCTCCTAAAATCAATCAGCCAACTACCTTTATCCCATAGGAACTTTGATCACAGTAAAAGAACTTCTCAAACCTTTTAGGGGAACTACAAATACACTGATTACACTCCCGTCAGGATATGTAGTTACAAGATGCAATATCTTGTCGAGTATACTTAGAAATAAACCCCTAGGTCTTTTATCCTTAAGCAGATAACCCTTAGCAATAAACAATATAAAACAAGAGGTTCCTATAGAGTACTACAGAAACTTAGGATGCTAGCACCTTGCCTAAGTTTAACCAACCCCCGAACCTATAACTCTCTAGCTTTTTCATTTGCATTACATTGTGGGTAATTCGATTTTTCCCCTTCCTTTGGACAAATTAAAGTTCGGTTTCAAAATGAATTACGATTCAAGCTCATCAATAGCTCGGTATCAAAATTTCACCGCGACACCAAGCACACAAGAAGCATTCAGCAGGATCAACATCCTGTCAGATCAAACAAAGCCGCAACAGACACCATCTTCCAACCAGCTACACACTTGTCATTGCTATATATCAAATTGAATACAGTATGCACAATACTCTCCCATGGCTACCAAAATTCTTTCATCGAAAAAATATGCAGTGGAACCACCAAAAGAACATCCTCAACATGCTCTAAGATGTCAGAACATCTTATAGAACATCATACAGAAGCAACTATATCAGAGAGTACAGCAGCAGATACACAGAAGTGAAGATTTCGTCGCATTTTGCTCGGTTTTGATACAATACGGCTACAAGTGAAGATTCCTCTGGTTTTCTTTGATTATCTTCATCACAATTCAATTGCAACAGTATCCAAGGCAATCCTCCGCCTTATAGGATGGAATTTCTCACTCATTTTACTATTTCAATTGTTTTTGTATTGTTTGTGATGTAGTTTCGCTAATTTTTGTGTGCGAATTAATTATACCATTGCTTGATCCTTGATCTTGATGAGTTAATTGATTCAATTGATGATTATTTGTTATTTTTGGACTTGATTTTCATGCATAAATGTTTTCCCTAGCATGTGAGTGATTGCACAAATCATAAGTGGCCAAAAGTGCTTACGAAAAATCAATTTTCAACCATTACTTCAGTGTTAATCGATTAACACTTTGCCAGTGCAAAAGTGTTAATTGATTAACACTTCTTTTTAGCAAAAATCTTCCTTTTTTCAAACTTTAATCGATTAACCATTTGCACTGGCAAATGGTTAATCGATTAACGCTGCTCCAGAATGTCATTTTTGTGCTTTTTCAAGTGTGTTTGACATTCTTTTCTCATTCAAATCCCATGGATTTATATGATTGATTTTATGGATGTTTTATGAGTTATTTAACCTTTTTTTCAAGCATTCTTGTAAACTTTCCAATGCTCGATTGTATTGATACATAATTGTTCACAGTTTTGGCATTGTATGATCATGTTAATTCTTGCACATTCGTTGATCACATGCTACCTGTTTTTCACTTCCATCCATGTATGAATTAAGTTTATTCTTCAAGGAATGAGCTTTATCTTATATAATCAATAACTAACCCTTTTTCTTTAATGAGTTTTCATCTCCTTTGGAAAATTGTTAGCACATCATTGCCCTTCGATTAATTGATTGAAACCTTGTTCCAATTAGTTGATCTCCTCTCTTTCTTCTCTTTTTAGATCTTTTAGAGTCATGTTCTCTCAACCCCCCATGGAGTCGAAGATTTACAACATGTTGGAGCACTATACAAGTTTGCATCGTTACTCTGTCGGTTTCGTTTGTCGTACTACACTTTGGTGTTAGGAAAGGAATGAGAGTAGAGAATTCCTAAACTCATTCTGATTATTTTGGGTAGGGGACGAATGACCCTATGCCTAGAATAGTCATATTTATCTCTTTATTGTAGTTTCTTCTCCTTCCCAGTCGAGTCGATCCTTGATCACTTGTACCCTAATATCCTGTCCTTTATTCTTGGATTCCCCAGAAGATTTGTAATCAGTCCTTTCTTTGGCTAGTCTATTGTTCCTTGGTTAAATCCAAATTCTTGTCTTCCCAAGCGAAGTCAATCCTTTCTTCGGTTAAAGGCAGTCTGGCTGTCAATATTGAATCCCTAGCGGAGTTCACAACCTTTCCTTGTTTCTCTCTTCCTGTTTCTTTGGTTAATCGTTGTCTGTCAGTTAAAGCACTAATTTTTTCCTTTTCTCAGTTAAGCACATTCCGCCTGTTAACATACTGAGTTTTCTTTGGGTTAATCACCTTCTCTTGGTTAACACCCTTTCTTTGGTTAATCACGGCCCGCTTGCTAAAATCAACCTTTCTTTTGGATAATCGCCTTCTCCTGGTTAATCATATTTTTCTCAGTTAACCATAGTCCTTCTGTTAACATACTGATTTCGCTTGAGTTAATCACCTTCCCTTGGTTAATCACTCATTCTTTTCGGTTAATCACAGTCCGTCTGTTAAACACCAAATCTTCTATTGTCAGCAACCTTTCTTTGGTTCAAACACTCGCACCTTTGGGTTAGTAACATTTTTTTGGTGCAAATACCCTTTCCTTCGACCAAGTACTTCTTGTCCAGTCATTGTACCTTCCTTTGGGTCACAACCTTTGCTTGGTTCCACACCCGTCTTTTTGGTTGATCACCATCTATCGGTCAAAACCAACTCCTTTCTCCCTTCGGTTAACCACTGTTTATCAGTTAATACACCAAGTTCTCTATAGAGTAAAATACCTCCCTTTGGTTCAGTACTCTTATTCTACGGTAGCGGAATTAGGGAAATCATTACGACTCCCCATGGTTCACACATACCATTCACTGCTAGGTTAACATTTCCTTGCACCAACAACGAAGCTGAATATGAAGCATGTATCATGGGTATTGAGGAAGCGATTGACTTGAGAATCAAGAACCTTGATATTTATGGTGATTCAGCTTTGGTGATCAATCAGATCAAAGGAGAGTGGGAGACCCATCAGCCCAATCTAATCCCTTATATGAACTATGCCTAGAGGTTGTTCCCCTTCTTCGATAGGGTAGAGTTTCATCATGTGCCAAGAGCAGAGAATCAAATGGCAGATACCTTGGCTACACTATCCTCAATGTATAAGGTGAATTTTTGGAATGATGCTCCGAGAATTATCATATCACGCTTTGACAGGCCGACATTCATTTTTGCAATAGAGGAAGCTTCTGATGGCAAGCCATGGTATTACGACATCCAGAATTTTCTTAAGAATCAAGTATATCCGCCTAAGGCATCGGCCTGCGATAAGAATACCTTGAGAAGGTTGTCTGGGAATTTCTATCTGAACCAAGATGGTGTACTCTATCGGAGAAATTTTGACTTCGTGCTGCTAAGGTGCGTGGACGAAAATGAAGCAAGTTTGCTTATGGAAGAGGTCCACGAAGGCACCTTTGGTACACATGCAGGCGGACATGCCATGTCTCAAAAGCTGTTGAGGGCGGGATATTACTGGTTGACTATGGAGTCCGATTGCTTCAAGTATGCAAAGAAATGCCATAAATGCCAGATTTATACCGAAAAGATTCATGTGTCGTCGAATCCGTTGAATGTTATGACGTCCCCATGGCCTTTCTCCATGTGGGGAATTGATATGATTGCCAAGATCGAGCCGACCGCATCCAATGGACATTGCTTCATCTTAGTGGCGATTGACTATTTCACCAAGTGGGTCGAAGCAGCCTCCTATGCTAATGTCACCAAACAAGTGGTAGCCCTATTTATCAAGAGGGACATCATCTGCCGTTATGGAATACCTGAAAGAATCATTACTGATAATGGTTCAGATTTGAATAACAAGATGATGAAGGAACTGTGCTAGAGTTTCAAGATTGAGCATCACAGTTCTTCTCCCTATCGTCCGAAGATGAATGGCACCATCGAGGCGGCCAATAAGAACATAAAGAAGATAGTGCAGAAGATGGTTGTGACCTATAAAGATTGGCACGAGATGTTGCCCTTTGCATTACATGGATATCGTACCTCGGTGCGTACCTCAGCCGGGGCAACTCCTTTCTCGCTGGTGTATGGTATGGAGGTTGTCCTACCATTGGAAGTCGAGATTCCTTCTTTGAGAGTTCTGGTTGACGTCAAATTGGATGAGGCAAAATGGGTGAGAAACATATTGAATCAGCTCAAATTGATGGATGAGAAAAGGTTCGCGTCCATTGCATGCGGTCATCTGTACCAGAGCAGAATGAAGAAAGCTTTTGATAAGAAGATGCGTCCTCGGAGCTTTCAGGCAAGTGATTTGGTGTTGAAGCGGATCCTCCCTCCACAAACAGATCACAGGGGCAAATGGACTCCCAATTATGAAGGTCTATATGTCATAAGGAAAGTCTTCTCTGGAGGAGCCTTACTACTATCAATTGTGGATGGAGAAGATTTCAGGTCCCCTGTGAACACAGATGCAGTTAAAAGATACTTTGCTTAAGATGGACCCGCTGGAAAGAAAAGAAAAATGCAGGCAAAAATGGGGCATCCTGGTGAACTATAAAAGGATGGGTTCGGGCAAAAGTTAGGGATGAAAATTAAAAAAAAAGTGTAAACCCGCTAAGTTGAAAACCCGAAATGGCGACTTTGGCAAAAATGGGTATCCTGGTGAATCAAAAATCCGCAAGGACGATTCAGGCAAAAGTTAGGGATTTGAAAAAGCAAATGATTGTGGTCTGCATATTGATCTTCAAAGTATAATGGATTCTGGGAGGACCCAAGGGTCGACTGTTCAAATCAATCTCTTCAAAAGATGAAGCATCAAAGAAGCATCAAAGTCATGCGAGTCATAGTGGAGTCGTCCCATGGTGGTTGTCTGTACCACATTGCCGACACTTTGTATATTCTTGTGCATTGTGTATATTTCTTGCGCAACTTTCTCATTTCAGGAGTTGCATCTGTTTTATCTTTTGCCTATTTACAGGCCATCAATCAATAAAATATATTATTCAGAAATCCTTCGCTTTTGTTTCAGCTTTTTACTATTTTGTTTGCAAAAGACGCCTGATGTTTTTGATAAAACTTTGCATACATAACCTTGTGGGCTCTGTCAACTATAATCTAAACAATGTTTTTTCTTGAATAATATCACAAGTGATGATTAAGATGGTGCCTGCTGCACAAAACATGTCTATTTGTTTATCATTTGTAGGACTCTCGCTCTCGATACTTTTCCAGAAATCCCCCACTTGAAGAAGGTGTGCAGGTTAAGACTGTTTTCATCCCCAGCAGGTTGGAATTATATGCAGTCAAGGTTATCCTTAGCAGATCGAGATTTAAATCTCTGGCAGAGTAGGATCATCCCCCAACGAATAGGTGTGGGATTATTCCAAGCAGTGGAACGAGTTCAGAGTTTCATTTCCCCATAGAGTCTGAATGGTTGAATCTTTTCCCCTCTGAGTCTAGGTCATTAACTCGTTCCCCAAACGGAAGTTGTTATTGTTGAGTTTATTTCTCATTGCCCCAAGCAGAGGTCGATGCTGATTCCCTCATTGCCTAATCCCCAACCAGGTCGGCGGAGTAGTTTTCTTCCCCGCAGAATGGGACTAACTCAGAGATTTTTTTTCTTCACCCTTAGAAAAGAGAGTTTGGGATAATCTCCCAGTAAATCTTACTTATCATCCCTAGTAGATAGCGGATTCAACCTCCAGCAGGGTGGAATCTCCAGCAAAATGGAGCTATTCTTCAACAGTTTGCTTTGCTTCCCCAGTAAAGTCGTCTGTTCCCCAGAATGATGTATTCTGGCAGGCCATTCAAGGCTTGTTTTCCCTGGCATGAGTCTGTTTGTTCTAGGCGTGTCTAGTCGTCTTCAGCGGATTTGGCTCTGTCTCTTTGGCATTTATTTTGCTGAAGTGGTTTCTTTGCATTTGCATTGTGCATAGCATCCTTCCAAACGCGTAGCATTTCCATTTCGTATGGAGCACTACACCATATTCGAACATATGCATTTGAGACATAAGCCAGGTTGTTACCTTTTGTTTTCAGGTGTATCTCCAACAGACAACGCTAGTGGCTCAAGCCCGTGCGGTATCCAGACCCTGGCTTCCTCCGGTTATTTCAGTAAGCCCGTGTGGTATCCAGACCTCGACTTCCTCTGGTTATTCAGTAAGCTCGTGCGATATCCAGACCCCGGCTTCCTCCGGTTCACTTCAGTTAGCCTGTGTGGTATCCAGACCTCGGCTCATACCCTTTTGTTTAACCAATTTGTGCATTATCCAGACCCCTGGCTCCCATCGATATATCTTTTCGCCTGTGCAGTATCCATACCCTGGCAATTTATGATGTTCTCCCTAGCCCGTGTGGTATCCAGACCCCGGCTTCCTCTGGTTATTTCAGTAAGCCTGTGCAGTATCCATACCCTGGCTTCCTCCGGTTCACTTCAGTTAGCCTGTGTGGTATCCAGACCCCTTCTTTTTCCTTCTACTTTCTCTTCTTCCTCCACTTTCCTTTCATGTTTTCTATATTTTTCATTGTCGTTCCTCTTCCCCCATATATATATATGTCCTGCCCTTCTATTTCTCTCCAATATATTTCTTCTCTCAAAATATTTGTCAATTCATTTTCTCATAAAATATCTCATCTTGACATTGGTTAGAAAACATCTGATAAATCCTCATGATTCTACCAAATAGAATAAATCAGTTATATCCAATAATTCACTTAAACCATACAAACCAACTAACTAGTATAATTAATCAATTATTAAAAATCGGGTTGTTACAACTCTCCCCCACTTTAGGAATTTTCGTCCTCGAAAATATTATCCGATTCAAATCCAACTTTCTCTAGTTGATCCTCCAAAATACCTTTACCAAGACAATCCCTTCCTTAAAGTTGTCTCAATAGTCAAATCCTCTCTCACTCATACACCATCCATCTGGATCGATGCGCTTCCTCAGCTTAGACACATGAACACATCATGCAATTTCTCCTAGTGACAGCGGTAAAACAATCTAACATGCTATTTTCCCACGCTTCCGCTGCGCTACTCTGATACAGATTCAACAAGACGTAGTTTGCCTCTGGGACCTCAAGCTCGATCAATACCAGTTACTATCGTAACTCTCAAAACACGTCCTTTCTTGGATCCTCTAATCTTTTCATTTGTCTCTTGTACAATCCCAAGTCCGAGTACAACACTCTTGCCAGACACACATCAACACAAAGGAGTCCCACACATCCTTCTTACCCATCTTGATCCAACACACGAGCTCTCAACAAATCCTCTACATACTGGATAGCTCCTTTTGTCTGCCCATCCGTTCACGGATGCTAGACAAAGTTTAACTTCAACATGGCACCCAAAACGTCCGCAAACTCTTCCAAAATCTCCATAAAAATACAGGTTCCCATCTGAAACGATATATTAGACGGTATCACATACTACTTAGAATTACTCGTCAGTTGCATCAGGCCAACAGTCTCTGATGTTCACACTTCAACGTTCAACAAGTCTAATCAGCATATACAAACGCAACCACTTCTCTCTCCATCCGTGGCCACCAAAACAATTCTTTCAAAGTACTCTTATCCAATCCACACTATTCGGACACATAGACTCTATCACAACATCTCATGTCACCATTTCCATAAATTCGAAAATCAGCCCTTCGACTTCATTCCATTAAACTCAACCAATCTATTAACTCCAATTAGAATTCCAACCTTCTCGAATCCCATCGAGAATACCAATAATCAGTCTCATCATACAAAGCTCAACTCCATACGAAGTCCCTATTATTTCCTCTGCATCCCATGCAATTTTCTCAAACCCAATAAATACCTTAAGCTCGTAAGATCATTAACCATCTCAAATCTCAACTAAACAATTGAGGCTCCCAAACTCCGGTACAAACACACAACAACAACCAACCCTAAGTCACTTGTCAGATATTTCATCTTATATACTTTAAATTGCCTTCAAGCAACTAAACTCACTGATGTTGCACTTAACATAACTCCCAAACATATCCACGAGGCATCACAAACCACGATAAACAATTCTGTCGAATTTCGGTAAGAATCCACAAACGAGCTGTTGACAGCTCTCCGAAACTCTTTGAAACCCTTTTCGCCTTGGCATAAAAACTGATTTCCCTCTCACACTGATAACTTAAGTTCCCCATGCTCAACATGATTCCATATCTTCTTTGAATACACCAAAATATCATAGGTTAACACAACCATTTCCTCGCTCCATCAAGTAGGGAAAATCCCATGCCAAACGGATACTCACTCTCGCAAGTTATGGCGGAAACACACACCACACGCTCTGCATCTACAACAAAATCCAAAACTAGTCCTTCAATAATTAACTTAATTCCATCCCAATACTCCACCATCATCTAGATCTTTGGACTAGCTTTCCAACGCTTTGGGCCGTGCATTATTCTGAGTTACGGTTCTCCCGTTACGACAAAAACACCAAAACAACTTTCTCTGCCCAGGACTTCCTCGATTCAATCCTTGTCCATCCAAACAAACATACCATATGGAGTCCTCACTCTCGGACCGGTTCCCGTAACTGAGTCGATCACAACTCCACTTCACATTCTGACTGCTAATCACTACCTTGTCAAGATAACTCTTCAAACAACCACAACCAATCGGCAAATCACCAACTTTCCCACTTCCATTATAACTCGAAGATTTCCATCAAAATTCAAACACTTCAACACTGTTTTGAGCCGACCCGCCCAAACAATTCTCAAGCACCCAGCTGAACTCCAGACAATTCACTGCTCACGCCATCTAAGCTTGCAAGACATGTCCATCCTATCCAACACAATCCAAACTACTATCAACAAGAGATTAAGGGTGATCAGTTCCTCAATTTGTCAATAGACAGCCGAAATCATGATGGGGTATAAACCATCTTTACCAAACTGTAGGGGCATTCAACCATACCGAGCTACAACTCCACACTTTGCAGCAACCTGGAGAAGCACAAGTTCTCCCCCACTTGGGTCATTCCAACTTCTGCAGACGAAGACTAGACAACAAACACGTACCAACAGTGTTTCACACACATGTCGCGTACAAGGGAACAACCAACATTAGACAACTTGGTCGGATGGACCGACCTGCTCTTATACCACTTAATGTAACACCCCCTTTCTATACTCCCAAATAACACAATTAAATCATTTAGGCACGAATTAAAAATTCCATCAGAGTATATTTATTTCATGGTATAAAAGAAGTGCGTCACATTACTCACGAAACGACCACATGAATATTAATGTTTATAAAGAAATAATTCAAAAGGGGTAAATCTCAACTAAAAAGAATAAATGCATGGTTCTTAAAATAAGCATATTCATGTTTTCTGTTAAAGCGGAAGACTAAAACATTGAATTACTTAAGACATGATAAAATCAAGTACGCGTCATTAGGTTGTTCATAACATTAATCACAGTTTACCAAACATCATCAACTATTACATATATATATATAATGTATCACGAAGATACTCTACAAGCCTAGCTACCCGACGTTACATATCAGAGCGACCGACTTAAGAGAAAAGGAACTATACTCCAAAATACACCTCCAGCAATCCTAATCTGCAATGCCTCATAGAGCATCATAAAACAGCAGAAGGGTGAGAAATATTACCATAATAACAATATAATTATGTATATAAACAACCATAAAATACATATATGCCACATTTCTCAATCAATTCACACACTCACCACTCCCACATCAACATATCACACATATATATATATATATATATATATATATATATATATATATATATATATATATATATATATATATATATATATATATATATATATATATATATATATATATATATATATATATATATATATATATATATATATATATATATATATATATATATATATATATATATATATATATATATATATATATATATATATATATATATATATATATATATATATATATATATATATATATATATATATATATATATATATATATATATATATATATATATATATATATATATATATATATATATATATATATATATATATATATATATATATATATATATATATATATATATATATATATAACCATCGCTCACACCCCACAAGGGCACACGAGGTTCTGCAGATTCTCCGAGGAATCAATATAACCATCGCAACATACGAGGTTCTGCAAATCCTCCAAGGGATCAATAAAATAACCATCGCTCACACCCCACAAGGGCACACGAGGTTCTGCAGATTCTCCGAGGAATCAATATAACCATCGCAACATACTAGGTTCTGTAAATCCTCCAAGGGATCAATAAAATAACCATCGCTCACACCCCACAAGGGCACACGAGGTTCTGCAGATTCTCCGAGGAATCAGACACACAAGAATGTATATCGTGATGCTTCACATGCAACATGACTCATGACACTCTTGAAATGCACACATGTTTACAAACATACTCATGCATTCATCATGTTAATCGCATATATTCATTATGCACTCACAATATTTAATCATGGTTCACATTTACAATCATCATATGTCACATACGAGCAATATGCACTTGCAAATATCATGCCAAACGGCAATAAAATCAATCACATCCATCATGCATTTTCAATCAATTTAAACAATGCGTCACATATGTCAAAAGGCCACATATTCACAATCAATTCATAATCTAGGATTCACGCCATACGGCTACCCACAGCACACATAACAGCATATAATTAGTCATCTCAGACAAGGAATGATCGCAACCAAACCACACAATCAATCCACGAATGATAAGCACAAGAAAAGAAAACATGCTGCTGTGTTCGCTAACCTTCGCCTGGCGAAGCCTCTGGCGATCCTTCGCCACTCCGTTCGCCTGGCGAACTTGCCAGCGAAGACCACTGGGATTTATTCAGGAATTAATCGCTAGCACACTCGCCTGGCGAACTTGCCAACGAAGATAGGGTGTTTGTTACTGACTTGGTTCGCTGCTGCTCGCTGGGCTTCGCCTAGCAAAGCTTCACTACCATTCGCCTGGCGAACCTGCGAACTCAGAACTTCCATGGCTATCCAAAAGCCCAAACCTCACAAACCGACCGATTTAATCCAAATCAGTTCCAGTAGCACAACCCACTCATCACCCGACTATACTACACCGTCTATTCCAAATTCTAACCGATAAAACTCAGTTTCTACCGATTAAATCCACTTCCGACCTAAAATGGAAAAATGTAGGAAACCCCTAACAAATCCAAACACACACATATATAATCATACACATTGATTAAGATAGTAAGATTTCACACCCTTACCTCGATTAATCGGAAGCTAGAAGTCGTTCTTGAGCTTTTCCAAGCTTTTCCTTCTTTTTCCTTCTACTTTCTCTTCTTCCTCCACTTTCCTTTCATGTTTTCTATATTTTTCATTGTCGTTCCTCTTCCCCCATATATATATGTCCTGCCCTTCTATTTCTCTCCAATATATTTCTTCTCTTAAAATATTTGTCAATTCATTTTCTCATAAAATATCTCATCTTGACATTGGTTAGAAAACATCTGATAAATCCTCATGATTCTACCAAATAGAATAAATCAGTTAAATCCAATAATTCACTTAAACCATACAAACCAACTAACTAGTATAATTAATCAGTTATTAAAAATCGGGCTGTTACATACTGTAGGAAGATGGCATCCTACATTGGCAATGATGAATTGTTGGTTCATTGCTTCCAAGATAGCTTGTCTGGAGCTTTGTTGGATTGGTATATGGGATTAGAACGTAGCAAGATTTGCTCATGGAGGGACTTGTTAAAAGCATTCTTGAAAAATACAAGTATAATCTTGATTTGGCTCCTACCAGATTGCAATTGCAGAATCAGGCTCAGCGTACAACTGAAAATTTCAAGGAATATGCACAAAGGTGGTGTGAAATAGCCTCTCGTGTGCGACCTTCTCTTTCAGACACTAGGTTGGTTGATATCTTTATGGGCACTTTGCAAGGGTTGTAGTATGAGAAAATGGTGGGCAGTTCTTCATCAAACTTTGCTGATATCGTGACTATTGCTAAAAGAATTGAGAATGGTTTAAAAACTGGTAGGATTGCTGGTACCGCTGGTCAACAACCAACCAAGAAACCTCAGAGCAGTTATTTGAAGAAGAAAGAAATTGAAGCAAATGTTGTGATGGCAAAGGCCTCTCCTCAGTATCAAGCTCCTATGGCCCTCATGCCATATTATCCTTATCCTTATGTGCTACTACCCAGTATCAACAACATCCATATCAGTATCAACCGCAATCACGAGTTTAGAATTCTCATAATCAACAAAAACCGGAACGTCAATAATTTCAAAAAAATAACAAAAATCAACAATATTAGAACAAACAGATTAAAAACAATCAGAACAACCGCAAGCGTCTAAATTTGACAGAATTCTCGTGCCTTATATAGAGTTGTTTCCTTATCTAATTCATCAGGGGGCAATCGTTCCCAAAGATATCACGCCTGCAGTTCCTCCTTATGGTCCAAAGCATAATTTGAATGCATCTTGTGCTTACCATTATGGGTACAGAGGACATGTTACCGAAGACTGCATTGTTCTCAAGGCCAAGGTTCAAGAGCTTATTGACCAAAAAATCCTGAAATTTTTTGAAGAGCGTCCTAATATACAAACTAATCCCTTGCCTACTCATGGTGGACCTAGGGTTAATATGATTGAGGATGACCAAGGGGCTGAGTTGATCAGAGATGTGGACAAAGTGAAAACTCTGATGATTGTTATGATCAAGAAGTTGAAAGAGAAAGGGTTATTAAAAGGTCTTCATGGGAAATTCCAGATCTGTGATGATAATCCCAATCAGTGCCGAAGGTTGAAAGGCTGCATTCAAATCTTAATGAACTGATGTGTGGTTCAGTTTTCCAGAACCAAGTATGTAGAAGAGGTAGCTACTATTGAGTCGTTCACGATTATATATAGGAATTTCTGGTGGAAGCTCCTAAGAAGAAAATCCAGCCTATCATTGTTTGTGCGCCAAAACTATTCATGTATCAGAATATCAAAAGAGGTTCCTTGGAAGTATGGTTCCACCGTGTTTTCCGGGGATCGAGAGATTCAGTTATCAGAATATTAAATTATGGATGTAACTGCCACTAGAGGGATGACTCGTAGTGGACGAGTGTTTTCTCTGAAGGTCGTATCTAAGCCAGTGCAATTTTTGTACGCAAGTGTCCACCTGACTTCAAGCTCAAAAATTGGACATCTACTATGATTCTCGTGGTTTTTCCCACAAACATGTAATCATTTGCTTTCCTGTTCCCTCGTCCTCGCTCGAGACGAGTGGATAGCTTATAAAGGGCCTCCCGCTTTTGAAACATTTAGTGATCAATATATAAAAAAAATTTCATTCAAATCATTCTCTCCTTTCTTTCTTTATTTTACTTTTTCACAAATAACAAATGGAAAAAGTTTCTTTTTATTTTTCACCTTTCAAATAGCTCATTCTAAACATGATTCATAAACATGCAAAGAAAATAAATGCATTGATAACAACACGGAAAACATCGATTGTAATTCTAGGATTCCAATTAACCAAGCCGAAGAAGATTGTGAATTACCGGTTGAACTAGCAAGGCTCCTTAAGCACGAGCAGAAGGAGATTCAGCCACACAAAGAGGTAGTGGAAGTTATCAATCTTGGTACTGATGATGTATACTCCGAGTTGGTCAAGTTATTGAAAGAGTATGTTGATATTTTCGCCTGGTCTTATCAAGATATTCCTGGGTTGGATACCAACATTGTTGGACATCACTTACCACTTAAGCCTGAATGTCTTCCTTTCAAGAAGAAGCTTAGAAGGACCTGACCCAAGATGGCACTTAAAATCAAAGAAGAGGTAAAGAAATAGTTTGACGCTGGGTTCCTAGCCACTTCCGAGTATCCTGAATGGATTGCGAACATTATCCTAGTTTTGAAGAAAGATGGGAAGGTCAGAATGTGTGTGGATTATCGAGATCCCAATAAGGAAAGCCTAAAAGATGATCTTCCTCTGCCTCATATTGATGTTTTGGTAGACAACACTGCATATTTCTCTGTTTTTTCATTTATGGATGGTTTCTCAGGATATAACCAGATTAAGATGTCCCCAGCTGATATGGAGAAGACTACCTTCATCACGCCTTGGGGTACATATTTCTACAAAGTCATGCCATTTGGTTTGAAAACATAGGGGCAACATACCAACGTGCCATGACAACCCTCTTTCACAATATGATCCATAAAGTGATTGAGGTTTACGTGGAAGATATGATTGCCAAATATAGAACTGAAGATGATCATCTAGACCATCTGAAGAAGTTGTTTGACAGACTCCAAAAGTTCATATTATGGTTTAATCCTGCAAAGTGTACCTTTGGAGTTCGATCTGGCAAATTGTTGGACTTTATTATGAGTCATAAGGGCATTGAAGTTGATCCTGACAAGGTTCGGACAATTCAGAACATGTCGCCTCCCAAAACAGAAAAAGAAGTCTGTGGCTTTCTGGGCCGACTTTATTACATATCTAGATTCATTTCTCATCTGACGGTTACCTATGAACCAATATTAAAATTGCTAAGAAAAAATCAATAGGTCGAATGGAACAATGATTGTCAAGAAGCTTTAGACAAAATAAAAAAATATTTGCAAGAACCACCAATCTTAGTACCTCAGATTCCTGGTAGGCCTTTAATCATGCATCTCACTATTCTCGATAAATCAATGGGATGTGCATTGGTTCAACATGACAAAACTGGCAGAAAAGAACATGCAATTTACTATCTGAGCAAGAAGTTCACTGATTGTGAGACCAGATACTCACTATTGGAGAAAACTTGTTGTGCTCTGGCTTGGGCTGCTCGACGCCTAAGACAAAATATGATTTGCCATACTACTTTATTGATCCAAAATGGATCCGATAAAGTACATTTTTGAGAAGCCTGCTATCTCTAGAAAAATTTCTCGGTGGCAAATGTTGTTTACTGAGTACGACATGCAACATATTACCGAGAAAGAAATAAAAGGGAGCATCTTGTCTGACTACCTTGCTCATCAACCTGTGGAGGGTTATCAACAAATGAAGTTTGGATTTCTCTATTAGTATGTTCTGTTCATTAGAGATTATGAGACTTCATACCCTGATATAGTACCCGAACCAGGGGAGCGATGGACGCTTGTGTTCGATGGTGTCGCTAATGCTAAAGGTCGTGGAACTGGTGATGTCCTCATCTCTCTAACTGGTTTTCATCTTCCCTTTTACCACCAGAATAAGCTTTGAATGAACCAACATTATGGATGAATATGAAGCATGCATTTATGGAATTGAAGCGGCCATTGACATGAGAATCAAGATTCTTGAAGTCTATGGAGATTCTGCTCTGGTGATTCGCCAAGTCAGAGAAAACTTTGTGACTTGGGATTCCAAGCTGGTTCCGTACCAAAAGCACATCGCAAAATGGATGCCCTATTTTGATGAAATCTCTTTTCATCATATTCCAAGGGAAGAAAATCAACTAGTTGATGCTCTTACCACTCTGGAATCCATGTTCAAAGTCAAGTGGAAGAACGAAGCTCCTTCTACCCGCATTGATCATTTGAACGAACCAGGACACTGCTTAGTAATCGAGGACGAGTCTGAAAACAAACCTTGGTTCTACGACATCAAAAGATATCTGGAAAAACAGGAATATCTCGAGGGTATCACTATCATTGACAAGAAAGCTCTCAGACGACTCTACGCCAAATTTTTCTTGAGTGGTGGTGTACTGTACAAGAGGAATTATGATTCTGTGTTGCTCGGATGCATGGATAGACACGAAGCAGATACAATCGTAAAGTCCATACATGAAGGTTGTGAGGGTGTATATGCCAAAGGGTCTGCCATGGCTAAGAAGATCCTTCGAGCTGGGTATTATTGGACAAGAATGAAGGTAGATTGTTACAATTTTACCAAAAGGTGTCACATGTTCCTGATCTACAGTGACAAGATCCATGTGCCACCAACTCTATTGAATGTTCTGAATTCTTCTTGGCTCTTCTCCATGTGGGGTATTGACATGATTGGAATAATCGAGTCGAAGGCTTCCAACGGTCATCACTTCATTCTAGTTGCTATCGATTACTTCACCAAGTGGGTTGAAGTTGCTTCTTACGCAAATGTTATACGACAAGTGGTTGTCAGATTTATCAAGAAAGAGATTATTTATCGTTATGGTATTCCTAGTGGTATTATCACTAACAACGCCAGCAACCTAAACAACAAGGGGATGAAGGAGTTGTGTAAAGAATTTAAGATCGAGCACCACAACTCTTCACCATATCGGCCCAAGATGAATAGTGTTGTCAAAGCAGCAAACAAAAACATCAAGAGGATTATCCAGAAGATGCTCAAGATCCTTTGCATTACATGGCTACAGAACTTCAGTTCGTACTTCTATTGGGGGAACTTCGTATTCACTTGTATATGGTATGCAGGATGTTCTTCCCATTGAGGTTGAAATTCCTTCACTCAGAGTGATCATGGAAGCAGATCTCAATGAAGTTGAATGGGTCCAATCCAAATATAACCAGCTGAATCTCATCGAAGACAAGCGTCTGACATTTTTTTGCCACGGTCGATTGTATCAGAGATATCTCAAGCGAGCTTTTGACAAGAAAGTTCTTCCTCGAGCGTTCCACACAGGAGAACTCGTGCTCAAGAGGTATTCTCTTATTCACTCAGATCCATACAGCAAGTGGACTCCCAATTACAAAAGACCCTTTGTTGTCAAGAAGGCCTTATCAGGCGGAGCCCTGATCCTCACCACCGTGGATGGGGAGGAGTTGCCACTACCCGTGAACTACGACGCAGTCAAAAAATATTATGCCTGAAAAAACTGATAAATAAAGAGCCCGCTAGATTGACATCCGCAAGGAAAATCTAGGCAAAAATGGGAGTCCCGATGGACCAAAAAAAATGTTCATGCAAAAGTTAGGGACAAAACAAAAAATAATAATAATAACAATTTGGTAAGTTGAAAACCCGAAAGGGCGACTTAGACAAAAATGGGCATCCCGATGGACGGAAAAAATAGAAAATTTCCAGAAAAAAAATTAGGGATAAAGGCATTTGACTGTGAACATTTGAGCCTATCTTCATCATAGCTGGACCTCAGACAGTAAATGATCAGTCAAATCATCATCAACGGATACACAATGTTGGAACCAAGACTTACAATGGATGGTGGCCAATGTTGTAATCAATGCAAAAACAAATTTCACATTGTCATTTACTTTGTTTTTCAATTTATTGTAAATTTCCTCATCAAGGATTTTTGCATCCTTGTACACACCTTATGTACAAATATGTTCATATTCAATAAAATTCATCCTTTGATTTCTCATTTGTCTCTTTTCAGTATTTTGTTTGAAAAGTGAACAATTATTTGTGATCACATAATGCTATAAAGCGTTGAGAATAATAAAAAGCTAAAATCAACCAGGAAAGCATTATTCATTGCATGTTTTACCAGAAATCCTTAAGGGATGATTGATAGTTTCCATTGCATGCTTGATCCCCAGTAGGTGCCGTTATGGTTTTGTGGAAAGGTTGTTTACCTTTCATTTCCTCAGCAGAGCCATAATTTCCTCAAGCAGAGACATGTTTGCTCTTCTCACAGCAAGAGCGGGATTCCTTGCAGCATCCTCAATATATCAAAGCTGTCATTATCCAACAGCGGTAGTGTTTCAGTTTTCTTTTGTCTCACGCAATAAGAATCATCCTGGCCTCGTTTTTCCCCAAGAAGAGTCGGTTATTTGAAGATCACCTATGGTTCCTTCATTCCCCAGACGAAGTCAGCTACGGTTGGAAGGTTCCTTCATCTCCAGCAGCAATATTGGTAATAGCCTGGAAGTCTAAGATTTCTATGCTCTTTCCCCAGCGGCGTCGTCATCCGTGAATTTCTTTTCCTCTAGTTGAGGATGTCAAGTTCGTTTTGCTACAATCCTTCCCTACATGAAACACAACATCTCAACCTATATTGTTGCATAACATGATATCAAGCACGTAAGATCAAACATGCATAACATACCCCCCCCCCCCTTTTACTGACTTATCTCCCCATTGAATCTCAGCCAAACCTTTCTCTTGAACAAATCTCTACATTTTCACCTTACCATCTTCTTTCATCGTCTGCCAAATTTTCAAGCTATTCTTTTATTTAATCCCCATCCACCTCGAATAATTGAAAAGGTGGTGCAATTCGAGCTTCAGGTTCAAGGAGATTAAATAGGGGCAGTTGTTGTAACCCAAAATTTGACCTCCCATTTTTGCCTTTTGCATAAGCATGTGCGTTCGCATTGCTGGCATACACATTCACATTTTTTCTCTGTGGTTTTTGCTCCAGGAATATTCAAGTTTTCTAAGACCGATTAATCACATCTTCTCAAAGACATCACATCACCATCACAAGCAAAAAATAAGGGTTTCTATGCCTATTCATCAAAGTAAAAGGTCGAAAATCGTAGCCATGGCCATAACACCACTTTTCAAGCAAATTGGACAAAATTTGGCCTGGTTTATCGATTAATTTTTTGCTAGTGCAAATGGGTTAATCGATTGACCCTTGTAAAAAAAGCAAATTCTACTGTATCTTCGTGACAGCAACTTTCCTTCTACTATTTTAGGGTCTACTTGGTTCAGCCTTGTGTGGAACATTCTAGACATCTCTAGACATTTCAAGCCATTTCTAAACACTTCAAGGCATTTATTCCAATACATCATTTCCAATTGAGACTACCATGTAACTTCATTTGCAAACAATGAGAACCCTTTGATTTGGACTTGCATTAGGATTTATACTAAGTTAACTATCTAACTAACTGAGTTAACTTCCGACTCGGTGAGTCAAGTGCAACTAACTCCAAGGCTAACTCCAAAGCAAACTCCAAAGCACATTCCAAACATAGCAACTCCAACCTCCACTCTATATAAACAAATTTTCACCATTTCAAAAGGGACCTTCAACCATTTTCACAATTCTCTCTCAATTTTCACTCTTCACTCGCTCATTTCTCTCAATTCTCTTTGCATTTTCTACAACTTCTTCACATTCATCTTCATCTTCTTCTCAAACCTCACTAGAGCTCAAATTCACCATTAAAGAGTACCAAATTGCACATTGAAAGTGCTTTTATCTTGAGCTTAACATCCATTATCTTGCACTTATACTTTGTTTTCTAGAGTTTTATTAGCTTTTGCTTCATCACAAGTGATTATCTCAATTTTATTCGGTGCAAATTCGTATTAGGAGATTTCGTCGCATTTTGCTCGGTTTCGATAGATTCGGCTACCAGCGAAGATTCCTCTGGTTTTCTTTGATTATCTTCATCACAACTCACTTGCAACAATATCCAAGGCAATACTCCGCCTTGTAGGTGATGAAAGGTCATAAGTGATGTATCCTTGTTGAAAAAATTGAAGGGATCCCTTACTTTCTTGCATCTTTGAGCATAAATTAACTAACAAATGATCCAAAAGACACTACTCTTAAATGTGTGTAGGATTACAAGAGTTGGCAAAATAATTTAACAAGTGCAACCAAGAGAAAATCCATGCCTTGCATATTTCGCATAGAGAGCAAAAACTTTGCATAGCGAAGTTCGCTATGCGAGACAAAGCGAGCAAGCAGCAAGCAAAAACAGAATCAAAATGGCCAAAGATCGCTTGAAGTGGAAGAAGCGAGGAGAAGCGAAACATTTCGCATAGAGAAATAGGGTGTCGCATAGTGAAGGTCGCTATGTGAGACAACGCAAAATCAAAACAGAAAAAAGGCAGAAGCAATCTTATCCAGTTAGCTTGAAGCGAGCCAAAGCAGAGGAAATTTGCAAAGCAAACTTTACGTCGCATAGTGAAAGGCGCATAGAGAAACCAAAGCGAGACAAATAGAAATAAAACATAATAAATTCTTTCCAGATCGCTTGAAGTGAAGCAGTAGCGAAGATAACTTCGTTATGCGACAAAAACATCGCATAGCGAAGTATGGCGGTTTCCCAAGGGCAGTTTGAAAATGCTTAGCAGCAAAGGAATCTGACTTCGCTATGCGACCAATACTTCGCATAGCGAAAGTCCCCCATTCCAACTAGTATAAAAGGGTTGTAGCAGAGTGTTGAAATTATTCAGTTTTTAGTTTTCAATTGTAATAGTGATAGAAAGTCCTTAAGAAGAAGAGTGTGAAGAGAATCGAGTTGGATTCGCATCCAGAACCGAGAAATCATCCTTGATGCAAATTCATCTCCAATTCTTCCTTTTTGTGAAAGCTACCATGTTTATGGATAGCTAAAGCTCTTATATTGTTAGGATTGAAAGGAAACCATTGTCGTATGTGTTAATGTTACTTTCATCTTTTATTGAATATTATTATTCACATTTATTGATTTAATCTTTGTTTGTCATTATAAAACCAAGTGAATATGAATTGTGATTGAAAAATACATTCGTATTAGAGCTAAAGATTATTATCAGTTAAACACTTCATTCTAGACATAAAACTAAAAGGTTTAACGTTCATAAATTCGGTACATAATACAATTGTTTAGTTTACTCAATCGAGAAATCATCTGTTGAACTAAACCAATTGAATTCTCAATAAACATATAGCCATATGTGTTGTTGTGAGCGAATTAAATGAAGATAATATGAACAACAAGTTTCTTTAAAAGAGATATTGACTGAAAGCATATATGCACGGTGGTGGAATTTCAATCCTAACAAGATCTATATCAATTGAACTTTATTTTCATAACAAATTCTATTTTAATTACTGTTACTTTAAGAAAAAATCATTATTACAAACACTAACTAAAATCATATCAATTGTGTATTGTCAGTAAAATCATGATGGACTCTGTGGATACAATATTTAATACTTTCTTTTGATCTACTCAACATCAGTAGGTTGGAATTTCTCACTCATTTTACTGTTTTGATCCTTTACGTATCGTTTGCGATGTAGTTTCGATGATTTTTGTGTGTGAATTGATTATGCCATTGCTTGATCCTTGATCTTCATGAGTTAATTGATTCAATTGATAATCAATTGTTGTTTTAGACTTGATTTTTGTGCATAAATGCTTGCCCTAGCATGTGAGTGATTGCACAAATCATAAGTGGCCAAAAGTGCTTTTGAAAAATCAATTTTTAGCCACTGCTTTAGTGTTAATCGATTAACACTTTGCCAATGCAAAAGTTTTAATCGATTAATGCTATTTTTTTTAGCAAAAGTCTGTCTTTTTTCAAAGGTTAATCATTTAACCACTTTGCACTGACAAATGGTTAATCGATTAATACTGCTCCAGAATGCCATTTTTATACTTTTTTAAATGTGTTTGACATTCTTTTCTCATTCAACTCCCATGGATTGATATGATTTATTTTTATGGATGTTTTATGAGTAATTTAGCCTCTGTTTAAAGCATGCTTGTAAAATTTCCGATGCTCGATTGTATTGATTACGTATTTGTTCACATTTTTAGCATTGTATGATCATGTTAATTCTTGCACATTCTTTGATCACATGCTACATGATTTGTGATGCATACTAAATAACATATGGTACTATTTTTCTCTTCCATTCATGTTTGAATTAAGTTTTTTCTTCAAGGAATGACCTTAATCTTGTATAATCAATAATTCACCCTTTTTCTTTAATCATTTTTCATCTCCTTTGGAGAATTTTTAGCACATCATTGCCCTTTTATTAATTGATTGAAACCTTATTTCGATTAGTTGATCTCCCCTATTTCTTCTCTTTTAGATATTTTAGAGTCTCATTCTCTCGTTCCTCCGCGGAGTTGAAGATTTGCACCATGTTGGAGCACTGTAGAAGTTTGAGTCGTTACTTTGTCAATTTTGTTTGTCGTACTACACTTTGGTGTTAGGAAAGGAATGAGAGTGGAGAATTCCTACACTCATTCTTATTATTTTGGATAGGGGACAAATGACCCTGTGACTAGAATAGTCATCTCTATCTCCTTACTATAACGTCTTCTCCTTCCCAGTCAAGTCGATCCTTGATCACTTGTACCCTAATCTCTTGTCCCTAGATTCAACTTCCTCCTTTTGACTCAACTCCTTTCTTTTTTGGCCAATCACTATTATTGGATTCCCTAGAAGATTTGTGATTCGTTCTTTCTTTGGTTATTCTACCGTTCCTTGGTTAAATCCAAATTCTCATCTTCCCAGGTGAAGTCAATCCTTTCTTCGGTTAAACGTAATCAGGCTGACAATACCGAATCCCTAGCGGAGTTCACAAGCTTTTCTTGGTTCTCTCTCTGTGTTTCTTTGGTTAATTACTGCCTGTCAGTTAAAGCACCAATTTGTTCCTTTTCTTAGTTAACCATAGCCCGCATGTTAACATACTGAGTTTTCTTTGGGTTAATCATCTTCTCTTGGTTAATCACCCTTTCTTTGGTTAATCACAGTCCGCCTGTTAAAACCAACCTTTCTTTGGGATAATCACCTTCTCTTGGTTAATCACCCTTTTCTCAATTAACCACGGTCTGTCTCTTAACATACTCAGTTTCTCTTGAGCTAATCATTTTCCCTTGATTAATCACTCATTCTTTTCGGTTAATCATAGCCTATCTGTTAAACACCGAATCTCCTGTAGTCAGCAACCTTTCTTTGGTTCAAACAATCACACCATTGGGTTAGTAACCTTTTTTTGGTTCAAATACCCTTTCCTTTGGTCAAGTACTGCTTTTTCATTCAGTGTACCATCCTTTGGATCACAGCCTTTGCCTGGTTCCACACCCGTCCTTTTAGTTGATCGCCGTCTATCGGTCAAAACCAACTCCTTTCTCTCTTCGGTTAACCACTATTTATCAGTTAATATACCGAGTTCTCCAGAGAGTCAAATACCTCCCTTTGTTTCAGTACTCTCATTCTGGTTTATCATAGTCCGTCTGTTGACACCAACCTTTTGATTTCCCTACAGATTTTTACTCCTATCTTTATTCGGCCAAATCACTGCCTACCAATTAATGCACTGAGTCCCCTATGGATCTTATCTTTACCTCGTTTCCTATCCTTTATCCCTTTATTCTTCTGGTTTCGACACCATTCTTATATTTTATCCCTAGTGGAAGTTATCATCTTGATTTCGAGTTCCTCAACAGAGTTTTCCTTTGCCTTTCTTTCTTAGTTTTGGCATCATTTCTTTTGCATCCCTAGTAGGGTATTGCTTTCGCCTTTCGCTCTTGGTTTTAACAACGTCTCTGTTTCCTTTTCTTTCTCTGCCCTAGTTCCCCGAACTATGTAGGCTCTGAATTCCTCATTGCACTATGAGGATATGTAGGCACGAGATTGCGAAATCTTGGCGAGCACCTTCTTCCATCCTTTTTCCGTCTTCCTTGGTTCCATGAACTACGGAGCTCTAAATTCCTCATTGCACTATTAGGATACGTAGGCACGAGGGCATTAATCCTCCGCGATCAATTTCTTTCTCTCTATTTTCTTTCCTTTTAGATCTAGAAGCCTCTGGATAGATAACTTATCCAAGCCTAGAAGCAAGTGAAATGGTTTCCGTCGAGTATGACGGATGTGTAAGGTACTAGTACCTTCTTTTCGTATAACCGTCCCCATTACCTTATTCTCTTCCCTTTGGGTTTTATTGATATTTTTCTTGTCCTTTGGGACTAAATAAATTTCAGTGGCGACTCTGTTGTATCTTTGCCTTTTGCAAGTTTCCATCTTTGAATAAGATCGAATTTGGACCAATGTTTGTTTGTGCTCTATTGCTCTACCTTTAGTTGTTATGCAAAACATCACTTATTCGTTAATAATGATTTTCTTATTGCAAAGGTTTTTGAAACAGCAAAATTTGTTTTAAAGAAGATAAATTAACAGGAAAACAAACTTTCATTGCAACTTGACGGTGTAAATTTAGACTCCTTTCATGAGGGTAGAACGGTTGAAACCTTGATACCATTATCTCAGCAATACTAGGTTCTATAGAGATTCTTGTCCCCACACCGCCGCCCTACGAAGTTTTGTCAGCTGTATCAAAGTCGTGACCTCTCCCTAGCAAGTTTGCAAGAGAAGAGACCGCTTCCCTAGAAAAATTGCCAGAGGAGTTAGTACCATTCTCCAACAATGGGACTCAGTGTGATTCTCTTTTGTTTCCCCCGTGATAGATCATTATCTATCTTTCGTTGCTTTCCCCTGCAGGTCATTCGGCATTACATCTGCATCATACCCTTAGCGTTTGCGTTTTTCAGCATACCTCGTGTTTCGGGTCATTTTGGCTTTTGTCTTAGTGATCCGATTGGCCGGTTTGTCAAGAATATGTCAGCTGTTTCTTCCCCAGTAGTTACTGGATGTCGTCTTAAGATCCTTTGGTTGTTACCAAACTCCTTTGCTTCAAACCTGTTGTCACGGGCTTACCCTTTGGTTGTCACCTTAACTTCGTCAAGTCATCTGGAGTAAGTATTATTGCGATAAATGCTTATATCCACAGGAAGTCTAGTTGTAGCTAGCAATATCTGATACTGCTTATTGGTTTTTACCAAGATATTAGTTGTTACTAATACCGCAGTTTGTCTTTGAGACCCGGTGTTTACCTGAGTCTAACTCCAGCCGACGTTCCATTAGTTAACCGACTCTACTGAGACATAGTAGTTACTATGTTTTCAAAATCCAATTGTTATTGGTGCAGCATATGGTAGTTACCTATCTCCCCCTTTGAAGTCCAGTAGTTACTGGCATTGTTATAAATCCAATTGTTATTGGTATGTGGCTCGGTTATTACCGACTTCCCCAATTAATCCTAATAGTTACCGGCATCGCTTGATAATTCCAATTGTTATTGGTGTGAAACTTGGTCGTTATCAATCCTCTAGTTAAGATCAGTAGTTACTGGCATTGCTTGATAAATCCAATTGTTATTGGTATGTTGGCATTGGTTGTTACCTATCTTCCCAGTAGAATTCCAGTAGTTACTGACATTGTTTGAATCCAATGGTTATTGGTATCGCTGTTTGGTTGTCACCATATCTGCTTGGAAGTTTAGTTGTTACTAGCAATCCCCATTTGAGGTCCATTAATGTTTTGACTGAAGTTCTGTGTAAAACTTAATTATCGTTGTTGTTGTGGATTAGGGTTGTCACCTTATCCCTAGTAAGTTCAGTAATGTTTTGACTAGCACGTTTAAAGTCCAGTATTTATTGACATCGCTCATCTCAGGATGGCTGGTAGTTACGAGTATCCCCAGTGAATCTCAGGATGTTTGGTTGTTACCAACACTCTTGGTGCATCTTTGGATGTTTTACCTACACCTCCAGTTGTTTCTTGAAGATCCCGTTCAAAATCTTCACTATAAGGAAATCCTCTATTTTTGATTTAATCCCCAGGGAAGATCTTTTTTATTTTTGGATCCCCCGGGAATTCTAGTTATCACCAGATCTTTGTTGATTCTGCTTGACTGGTTGTCACCATATTCCCCTGAGAAGTCTAGTCGTGAGTAGCAATAAGTTGATCGTTGACCCCTATCTGATACTGCTAATTGGTAGTTACTAACCTTATTCGTTACTAATGTTGCAGCTTATCCTTGAGATCTGGTATTTACCTGAATCCATCTCTCAGTCGGTGTTCCATTTGTTAATCAACTCGGCTGAAGACCAATTGTTACTAGCATCTTTTCTAAAATCCGATCGTTATTGGTATTATTGATTTGGTTGTCACCATATCTCCAGGAGGTATAGTCGTTACTAGTATCCCCCAGAAAGTCCAGTGGTTATTGGCATTGTTTAGAGTCCAATTGTTATTGGCAATATCTCATCCAACTTTGTTATATTCTCTGAATGTTGTTTGTTATCAACATTTCTCCAGGAAGTCCAGTAGTTACTGACTTTGACTGAAAACCAATCTTTATTGGTATCTCTGAAAGTTGTTTGTTACCAACATCTCCCCTTGAAGTCTAGTTATTACTAGCATCCCCAAGAAAACCCAGTGGTTACTGGCGTTGTTTAAAGTCCAATGGTTGGAATTTTTTATCCAACTTCGTTGTGTTTCCTAGATTATTGGTTGTCACCGATGTCTCCCCAGTGAATCCCTGGGTATCCCCAACAGGTCTCGAAGGTCTAGTAGTCACTAGCATCCCCGGTGAGTCTGGTCTTGTTTCTAGTCCTTTCTTGAAGATCTTGTTCGAACTCTTCGTTGCAAGGAAGATCCCCTTTGGTTTCTTCCCCCGAAAGGGACCGTGTCTCTGGTATTTTCGAATCCCCTAGTCGGAGTCCGAGTTTGTTGACTTTGGTTCCTCTGTGTGGCTTCTTATCCTTGTCTCTCCTGATGCATCTTCCGATTGGATTTGCATTTCCCCAGTGGAGATTTTCCTTTTCCCCAACGAAGATTTTTCTTCCCCATTGGAGTTTATGTCCCCTGTGTGGAGGATCCCCATAAAGTACTACCTTTATTCATGTCTGAACTTTTGGTTAGTATACTTTGGGTCTCTTCCCAGTGTGTCTGTGTTCCTCAGTGAGTGGTTACTCATTGTTTTGTTCTTATTTTCTTTTGCTCGTGTGTCAGCATTTTTCTTGCACTCCAGCATCATGAAGCATCATTCCTAGATTTCATGGCATTTCAGCATTTGTCCTTTTGCATACCATCGTATATAAGGGATAAAATTTTTGGTTTGCTATATTTAAATACCTTTCACCATGATTCTAGGAGATTGTCATCTCTCATTGCCATATGGTGAAGAAATTTAAATAGGGGCAATTGTCATACCCCAAATTTTCCCCCTAGATTCCATTAGCATTATAGGATCATCAAGCATTGATTATCTAACCTTAACCTATTTCAAGTTTGTCTTTGTCAAGATGTAGATGAATTAGGTTTTCACACAGTCAAGAAATCAGGGTTTCTAGGGATTGATAAGTCAAGGTTTTGGATTGATCCTCCACATAATAAGTCTCTACATCATCAATGATATCACATTTGATTAAGAATGAGTCTAACTTGAGGTTTGTTTCCAAGAGAACGGAAGCAGTGCAGTGCAAGAACCCTAATTAGGATTTCTTGTTGGAAAAGTCAACTGTAGTTTGACTTTTTGTCTAGAAGGTTTTCCAATGAGGGAATTGTTGTCCATAAGACTCATATCACCCAATTGAGTATACCCAAGAAGTTTCAAGGCCTCAGCGAACCTAGAACATCAACAGTCAGTTTGGAGATTTTCAACTGTTCGGTTCGTCTATCAGGAAAGTCAACTCATTGACCAACAGAGTTTTTACCCCAAATTGAAGCAAACTTTGTTTTCAACATCATTTCACATCTAATCATGAAGTTTGGTGGAGATTTAATCAAGAATTTATAGATAACTTGCAAATCAAGAAACATGGGTAAGTGAAAAAAAACCCTAATTTTGATCAAACTTCAAATGGTGGCTACCCTCATCAAACCACCAACTATGTTGCAACCAGTCACTTCCTATCCTCTCATCATGATGAAAGTAACCTCTAGGGTATGGAGAAGCTCTTGTTAGGGTGGCTTGAAGTCAGAAATGGAGATTTGCATTGGTTTCTCCAAAGATTTCCAAGTTTGGAAGGCAAAAGTTGGCATTTTGCATCAATCTGCCCATGCCTCTCACTCAAGACCCTTGGCTATAAATATAAAATCATTCACACATACAAACTACATCAGTTCCAGCTAGAACTCTCTCCCACACTCAATCACCAAGTTCTTGCAAGTTTGCATCCAGTTTCAAACCTTCCCAAAACCTGTTTTACAAAACCATTTCCAAACACTTTCCAATTCAAACAACACTTTAAACACATTATAAATGATGTGCTAGAGTTGTCCAAGACCTCACATTGGCCAGAAAACCATCCAAGCCAAAAGTCAACTATCAAAACCTCATTTGTTGACTTTTCTACATTTTGGAGGGCAACCATCAAACCATTGCACTTCCTTGAGTTCCAAGACCACTCACACTTCTATAACAAGATTTGAGCAATTTTTCTTTTGAAATCTTTGGTTTTTTGGTGATTTTTTCACTATCAAGGCATTCTGACCACTAGCTTGCTTGGAGGCTATTTGGAGCATCTACTTATCATCATTGGAACATTTGCAGACCATTAAGGAGCTTGTAGGATCTCTAGATTTCTTGTTTCTCAAGCTTGCATCATAAGGCTACAAGAGGTAAGCCTAAAACTTGCATTTCTCATACCACTTTGAATTCTAGCTATGCTTTTGAGTTTAACATTTCTTAGACATGTTTTATGTATGTTATGTGTCATGTATGAACCATTTCTTGCAGCAAAATATGTGGTTTTGGGACTGTCAAATTTTAGGTCACAAATTAGGTCCAAACTTGTCACATTTTGCATTTTGATTCCAATATGCCTAACCACTTATGCATTTCTTGTTTTCTCTTGTGCTAACCTCTATATATGATGCATATTTGATGTTTATACACTTTTTTCACAAAGCACACCACTACACAATGTTGTTCACATGTTCTTGCATTTGGTTGTAACCAAACTTGCCTTACCATTGATACTATCGAGTTTTCTTGTGGGTTCATGGTATGGAAAAAAAATGTTACAATTGAATTCCTTGTTCAAAAACACACAATTTGCACTTTTGCTTCACCTCATTTGGTTAAGTTTTGATTGAGATCCAATTCTTCATGCAAATGGCCTTAGGTTGTCTTACCTTGTGTTAACCTAGTTTTGCCCCTTTGGTGCACCAACTTCCCATGATCATAACTTGCTCATTTTTTATGCTATTGGTGCCTCTTTTTTTTTTTTAAAACTACTCCTTAACATGTATATTTTCATTTAGATAATAAATAATTCAAGTATTGTTATCCTAGAAATACTTTGGTCCACTTGAATAGCATGTGTGTTTTAGGGTTTTTCCATGGTGTTCTTGAACTTTTTCAACATGTAAATTGATTTTTCTTGTGAGAATTGTCTTGTATGATTCATATATGTTTATTAACATGTTTAAATCTTCAAAATTGTTTGATTCATTGCCTTGTTATATTCATGCTTGCTCTTGTGAACGCATACATGTGAAAATGCCTATTGAACTTCATCTGTGACCTATACCATGATTCTTGATGTTGTAACCTCTTTAATATGTTTATCATGCCTCATTCTACTTGTTTATTGTTGCACCCTAAAATTTGCTCAACCTATTTCACCTGGTTTATGTTTTCATTGCATTTCATTTGCATAGTTACATCATGTATATAGTCTAATCATTTGCATACCATGGCATAGCATGCCTCCAACAAGGGATCAAGGTGTCTATCAAAAGAAGAAGCCTATCTAGAGATGTTATCTGAGCTTAATAACATCCAAGTCATCAAGGAATGGGTTGAAGCTTTGAGAAGATTTGAGTGTCACCAAGTGGATTTCTCTCCTAACTTGAGGTGTATGGAAGGTCATCAATGGGGTATAAAGCATGGAATTGTGAATTTGAAGTATGTATGAAGCTCATGGGATGCCTAGAAAGCCATATTGGAGCTTAGACAAGTCATTGTATCAAGTTCAAGAGCCATGGTTGAGGTGTGTACAAGTAGGGTTTCATCTGGGTAACCCTAGGTCAAGGAGAGCAAAGAAAGAGCATCAAGATCTAGCTCTAGGCCATGGAAGTCATGGATTGGTATGTTGAAGCATGTGTATGGATGAGTCAAGATCAAATTCAAAAGAACCAAGAGTGGGTGGAGGTGTTTGAGACAGGGTTCCTAGGGTAAAATCCCTTGTATAGCACTGGACTTCCCAGCCACACAAGTCAAGATACAAGTTTCAATTAGGGTTTTGGCCAACATGAAACTTGTAGGGCTTCTCAATAGCTTTAATTTGAGTGCTAGAAGTCTTTAAGAAGATTTGTAGAACTCAAGTTATGGTTCTTGCAAGTTATAGGTCACCAGAGGACACTGAAATTTATCTGTGAAAGTCCCTTGACTTCCAAGCAACTTTCATATTTTCATCCTTTTGGATGTATTTTTTATATGCTGAATACTAAAGAGAATCTTAACAAGTTTGATTCTAAAGCACAGAAGTGTTTCATGCTTGGGTATTCTGAACGCTCTAAAGGCTACAGAGTATACAATACTGAAACACAAATTGTGGAGGAATCTATACATGTTAGATTTGATGATAAGCTTGGCATTGAAAAGCCAAAGCAGTTTGAAAGTTATGCAGATAGAGAAGTAATTCTCATAGACTCTGAAGGCTCAGAGGCAGACAAAGCTCAAGTGAAGGAACCTGAAGCAACGCCAGATGCAATTCCTTTAGCTTCTCAGATGAACAACTTGAACATTTCTGAAGAATCAACTGTTAGAGGATCATCTTCCAGAATCAAGGCCTCTCAACCAGAGGATGTGATTATTGGAAAGAAGGATGGCCCCATTAGAACAAGAGCCTTCCTCAAATCTTCTGAAGCATCATTATTTGGGTTGGTGTCAGTTATTGAACCAACTTATGTGGATGAAGCTCTGCAAGAAAATGACTGGATTATTGCCATGCAAGAAGAGCTCAATCAATTCACAAGAAATGATGTGTGGGATTTAGTTTCAAGACCAAAAGGATTCAACATAATTGGAACTACATGGGTCTTCAGAAACAAGCTTAATGAGAAAGGAGAAGTTGAAAGAAATAAGGCAAGGCTTGTTGCTCAAGGGTATAGTCAGCAAGAAGGAATTGATTATATAGAGACTTATACTCCTATAGCAAGGTTAGAGTCTATTTGTTTACTCATTTCTTTTGCTGCACAGAATAACATCACTCTATATCAGATGGATGTTAAAAGTGCCTTTCTAAATGGTATTATAGAAGAAGAAGTTTATGTTCACCAACCTCCTGGTTTTGAGAGTGAAAAATTTCCAAAACATGTTTTCAAACTAAAGAAATCTCTTTATGGTTTAAAACAAGCTCCCAGAGCTTGGTATGAGAGATTAAGCAATTTTCTTCTGGAGAAAAATTTCATCAAAGGCAAAGTGGACACAACACTCTTTTATAAAACATTTAAGAAAGATATTCTAATTTGTCAAATAAATGTAGATGATATTATATTTGGATCTACCAATGTTATGCTGGGAAAGGAGTTTGCTCAATGTATGCAGGAAGAATTTGAGATGAGCATGATGGGAGAATTAAGATTCTTTTTGGGAATTCAAGTCAACCAAACTCCAGAGTGCACTTACATTCATCAGACCAAATATGTTAAATAACTTCTGAAGAAGTTTAACATGATTGATAGTAAGATGGCAAAGACTCCCATGCATCCAACTAGTACACTTGGCAAGGAGGAGGTAAGTAAGAAAGTAGATCAGAAACTCTATAGAGGTATGATAGGATCTCTTCTCTACTTAACTGCTTTTAGACCTAACATTTTGTTTAGTGTATACTTGTGTGCTAGATTCCAATCAGATCCTAGAGAATCACACTTAACAGCTGTTAAGAGGATTCTAAGGTATCTGAAAGGTACTTCTAATGTGGGTTTGTGTTACAGAAAATCTGATGATTTCAAATTAGTTGGATTCTGTGATGCTGATTACGCTGGAGACAGAGTGGAAAGAAAAAGTACTTCTCGAAGCTGTCAATTTCTAGGAAGAAATCTAATCTCTTGGTACAGTAAGAAGCAACCCACAATTGCACTGTCAACTACAAAGGAAGAATATATTGCTGCTGTTGGATGTAACACACAGATGCTTTGGATGAAATGTCAGCTAGAAGACTATCAGATTTTTGAAAGTAATATTTCTATTTTCTGTGATAATACTTCTGCTATATGTTTGTCTAAAAACCCTATTTTACACTCTTAGGCAAAACATATAGAAATTGAACATCATTTCATCAGAGACTATGTTCAGAAGGGAATTATAAACTTAGCCTTTGTTGATACAGATCATCAATGGGCAGATATTTTCACAAAACCCCTTGCTGAAGATAGGTTTAAATTTATTCTGAAAAATATTGGTATGGATTTGTGTCCAGAATGATATTTATCATAAGCAAATTTCTCAGATGCAAAATGTTCAAAACTCTGAAGTATTTCATCTGTTATTGATTTATTTAGTTATTATTATTTGTGTGTATTTGAACTAACCAATCTTAGAGAATCTGAACGTTGGCTAACGTTTCATTTCTCAAGAGAATTCAGAAGCACATGCAAGCAAACATGTGTCACTCTGAATCTGAAAAGATAGCGTGTACACTACTGAAGAGACATTTGAGGTATGGTTTGAATAGTGGAAATCTTGATTTTCCCCCCATTTTGTCAGAATCAATTAATGTTTGAAATTATTTTTATTCTATTTCATGAATTGTCATTTAATTCTATGTGAGAATGTGCTATGTGTGTCTGTTGATTGCCCTAATTGCCTTCACTATAAATACCACATTTCACACCAGTTTCCCACTTTTCACTTCACAAACAATTTTATACATTTCTGTCTTCTCTTCTCTCTTCACAAAAACCCTAAACCTTTGTCCCAATCATCTTCATCTTCTTCAATGGCAACCTCATCTTCTACAGCAGCTCAATTTCAATCAACTATGGCTGCAGTTACGTCAGCAAATATGGGTGTGACTCCATTCATGGTACCTAAGAGGACATTGTTAACCCCTGTGGACAAACTTGAAGTTCTCTGTGAATCCATGGTGGAATTTGATTACTTAGCTTAAAATGGGTTTGAATTTTGTTCTATAATTGATGCACAAGGCTGGGTTAAATATTTTGACAGATTGTTTGGACCAGTTTACCCTCATCTGGTGAAGGAATTCTGGGTACATGCTTTTGTTTACCATAAATTCATTTTATCTTCTGTTATAGGAAAGGAGATCATCATAACTGAAGATCTCATCAGGAAACTCATAGGGTATGAGGAGACTGATGGAGTATGTCATCTGCCAGCTGGGCGTGTGGACATGGAAGAAGTTTATGAGGAAGTCATTACATCTGGACAGGCCTCTGTTGCACCCCAAAATTTGCTCAAGTTTTCTTTACCAAGCTTGTGTTTCATTTCACTCACATTAGCATTATCATTTGCATTTCATTGACATGTATGCAGGAGATTAAGAGGTATGATTACCAATTAAGAGCTATACAAGAGTCTGAAGCTAGCTAAGATGGTTATTCAGATGTTCAAGGGTTGATATCCTTGTCAGAGAAGTTAAAAGATCCTCAGAGAGAGTGATTGAAGCCAAGTGTGTAGGTCTCCTAACTTGAGAGTTGTGGAGAGCCATCAGATGATTCTGAGGCCATGAAGATGGACTTGAAGCCTTGAGAGAGCTAATGATATGTATTGAAAGCCATCATGAGGCCTAGACAGGTCATTGGGCAAGAATAATAAGCCTCAGCCATGAGTGGTGCAATTAGGGTTTGACTGGGTCAACCCTAGGTCAACTGATGATTTGAACAAGGTTGAGACCTAATCCAAGAGCCATGTGATCATGGATTGATGCATTGAGATGTTATAAGAATTATTTCAAGGTTAACTCATCTTGATTGAAGAGTTTGGGAAGTTTCATGCTAGGGTTTCTAAAGCTTGACAGTGTAAAATCCCCTAGTTTGACCCCTATCTTCAAGGCAATTTAGCTCAAGATGTGATTGTCATCTCATCTTGCCCCCAACATGAATGTTGTAGATCATGATAGTAGCTTTAATTTGAGTGATAGAAGTCCTTGATAGGATTTGTAGAACTCAAGTTATGACTTTGACAAGTTACAGGTCATCTGAGGTATGTGAATTTGGGGGCTTGAAAGTTGTCCAACTTGCATGAAACGTTTTCCCTAGAAGGATGATTCCTATGAACTTTTTGTCAACATGAATGTTGTTACTTATCCTCTTAGCTTTAATTTGAGTACTAGAAGTTCTTGATAGGATTTGTAGAACTCAAGTTATGGCTTTGACAAGTCAAGGGTATTTTGGTCATTTGGAGATTATAGGTCATTTCAACCATAAGGCCATAACTCCTATTTCCAAGCTTCAAATGGGAAAGTGTTCAACATAAAACTTGTTCAAAATGATGTTTTAAGTCTAGTCAAGAGGTCATGAGATGTTGGAAGTGCTTATAGCTCAAAGTTGCAAAAATGGCCTAAAATAAGGAGGATTTTCAAATGAACCAAAGATGGAAATTGGTATTTTTGATCTACATGTCCAAACCAAGGCATGTAATATGTCATTTTGATTCTAAAACACATTTTAAGAACATTGGTTTAGCCACATTTTTTAATTGAAGTTTAATTTGTGGACTTGCTTTGAAAAGTAGTTACTTACATCTTAAGTAACATTTGCCAAACCAAAATTCAAGGCATAATCAAGGTCCCTTGTAAGCCAAACACATCCAAAATACCATGAGGGGAGAAATGGGAAGGGAATGGTGATGATTTCAGGCTGCTAACAGAATTATGCACACCATGGCATGGGATTGAAATTCTCATGGCATGAGAGATTGAATTTCTCATTAGAAGGATCTAGAGGTTTCTAGATCATCCATACATGGTCTATATATTGAGTAGAGGTGATCCAAGGCCAAGGTTGGTGATGATTGAAGGAGAGAGTAGAGATTGAGATTGAAACTTTCTTGTTTACAACTGAATGCGGTTACAACAATTTCTTCACTTTCCATCCATTTTCTTGATTGCAATCTCTTCCATGGATGCTAGGGAATGATTCTAGATCATAATCAAGGGAAATTCGTGGCTGATTGGTGTTCTTGAACTCAGTTTTTTCCATCTGCAACTCAGAGTTAGTTCCAAGGATTGAAGCCATTTCAATCAACTCTATTGCATACAGAAGCTTGGAAGTGGTTCACTGAAGGAGTCTGGAGCATTTGAAGGCTTGATTTGAAGGATTGCTACTTCTGTGCACACGAAATTTTTAGGTTGGTAACTTTCAATCTCCAGCTTGTTTTAGTTAGAATTAAGAGGAATTAGGGTGTTAGATGTGTTGTAGAATGGTGTAAGGAGGTTTTCAGATCATTAATTTGAGAATTAGTGACCAATTAGGGTTGTTACCATTTTCGGTTGAGAGTTGGTTCTTGCGAATCTTGAGGTTTCAGAGTGAATTAATGGTACGATTGAGTTCCTTGTAAAATTTGGGACAAGTTTGATCAAGGAATCGTGGCCTATGGTGGACTTTATGGCAAACTAGGGTTGTGAGAGGATGACCAGAGATTGTCACCGGCGGTGGCTTTGGGCGCGCAGGTGGCCTGAGTTGCAGAAGTTTAAATTGAGGAAGATGACTTGATAGCCATCAGATCAAGGTTTGACTTGGACTGGGAACCTCATCCAACGGCCACGCGTGCTTCTCATTTATGAAGGATTTATGAACTTTAATGAAATGATGCGTTTCATTTATTTGCTGATTTTGGGCTTATGAATCCAAGTGCTAATCACACCCCCTTTAGGGCCCAATCTCCAAAATGAACTGGATCCTCTTACTATCTGCACCACGCGCTTGGTTATTTTCTCTTGATTTTCTATTATTTTTCATTTTATTCATGGTTAATGATTAATTCATAAAATATGGAAAAATAGCTCAATTGATCCCATTCTTTTTGCATTGGATTCATGATAGGGTCTAGTATTTTTTAGATAAAAAACATTTTTATTTCATGCATTTTCTGATTTTATGGGAATTTTTACATTTTAATTGATATTAAAATAATCATGTTTGATGCTTGATATTGGTGAATTTGGTTTGATCATGTGATGATGATTTAGGCCTTGATTTTTTGTGAGTAGTTAGCATAGATATGCATGCTCCCCATAGATTTTTATCACATTTTTGTGATGAATACAAGTGGTAGTTTAGGTTGAAACCTTTAGATGCTCCATTTTTAGGGTTTATGGTTGATACCTTGTGGTTTAGATTTTATTTTTGTAACTAGGTGGATGATTCAACCTCTGATTTTTGTATGGTAGATTCGTGATTGAATTAGGATCCCTTAAGAATTTCTGTAGGAGTTTTCAAGGTAGTTTTCTATTTTTGATTGATTTTAGTTTAGGTGCTAGTTTTAGATGATTCTAATGCACTAATTCAACTAGATTGACATCTTTAGTTCCCTTAGATTAGGGTTTTGCTTTGCTTGTTCTTGGATGATGATGAAGACAAGTTGAAGATGCATTGGATTGCTTGAAGAGGCTTGGATGTGAAGATCTTCCCTTATTTTGGTGTAGTATTGATTAGGTATTAAGATTAGGGTTTTGTAGGCAGAGCTTCTAGATAGTTCTCTTCCTTCATAAACATGGAATATGTTGACCAATTACATTCTTCCCTATGATGTAAGGTCCCCTTGTAAAGGCCTCATCTCTCCTTTGGTAGGATGTGTGGCTCTTTGCAAGTTGGTAGAATCTTTGAGGGTCCCTTTCTCTGATGACAGGATGCTTAGTGGTGACCTTTGGTCTTCACTCTGCTACCAATCATCCCAACTTTGCTCTTGATGGATGCATATTTCTCCCTTGTCAGAGGATGGAGTTCCTTGCTTGAAGAAGATGGAATGATGGAGTTGATACTTCCTTGTGTTTGAAGATTACTCTGAGAAGCTGAAGCTTGTAGATGAAGAGGAACTAGTTGATACTGGTAAAGAAGAGAGAGCTGAAGCTTGAAGAACAAGTTGACACTTATAAAGAAGATCAAATTGAGATTGAGTGAAGAGCTGAGGCTTGAAGAATAAAGGATAAGTTGACACTTATGTTGGTACACTGAGAGCCTGAAGGAGCCAAGTTGATACTTGTAGTTAGGAGTGAAGCCTGAAGGTGGAATTGACTGAAGAGTTGAGGCTTGGAGAAGAGGGAATAAGTTGATACTTGTGTTTGATGTGTTTGAAAACTTGGAGAAGCAAGTTGATACTTGCTATTGAAGATGATAGCCTTGAAGAGAAGTTGAAGTCTGAGGACTGAACTGCTGTCAGAGGAGGGATTTATTGTAAGAGTAGTTGATCTGCTTTCTTTCCTGTCTGTCTGTTTTCTTCTCTGTGTTGATGTGCCTTGTTTGATTTGCTTGATGCATTAGAATAAGTTCATATTTAGACTGATGTAAGCTAGGAGCATGATTGCACTAGAGGTTGAGTTGCTCCCTCTACTTGTATTGTTACTGTATGGCTTTGCTTGCTGGTATTTGGTAGAGCCCTGCTCCCTTGCCTATGTGGTTTGTGTGCTTGATGGCATTTTATTTCATTTCTTCTGTTTGATTGCAGTTATTATATTTTGCTTGATAGCATGTTATTTCTTCTGTATGATTGCAGTTATTCATATCTGGCTTGAGGTTGAGATGAGCTTGTGGAGGCTGCTGCCCCACACACATTTCCTCTCTCACTTGCATTGCATGCATTTTACAGTCGTTTACTGTTTACTGTTTAAGCTGATGCTTTATCTGTTGTTGTTTACCATTGACATGATCCCCTAGGTATCTCACTTCCTTTGATAAGGAAGTGATGATTAGAGCTTTAGGTTGAAACCTGTGCATGATAACTTCTAGGAGTTCCCTGTTTCAAACTTCAACCATAGGATGAATCCTTGGCATGACAACATTAGGACTTGATAGTCTTCCCCTTAGTTGAGCTTGTTCTCTTCTCATCTCAAACAACATCAAAATGCAGTAATAAAGGTTAACTGACGTCGTACGTTACGAGCCTTAAGCTATCTGAGAAAGGGTTGTTGGAGAGTTTCTTTTCAACAGTCTGGATGTTTAGTATGGTACCCTTTGGGTGACATGCGACACATTCACTCTCAGGTCGTAGTCTCTAGTGCGATACTAGTTGCAAACAAACATAAAAAACAGTTCTTCCGTAAAAGACAGAAAACAAGCTTCAAACCTTTTTTTCCCCGTGGGCCCGTAATTCAAAGGAAGCTTTTCTGAAGAAAAGAGTGTCGTTAACTCCCAGTTCTACCGCAAACGGTAACGCTTAAGTCTCCAAGGGTCGAGCTGCGTACATCCAACTGCTGGAACTATTTGTTAACCCTACTCGATAAAACAGATGACTCTGAATTCCCGTAATCCGTATTATCCCGAACTACGTAAGCTATTATCTCTCATACCTGTTGAGAGTACGTAGGCACAATACTGATGTATTGGCGAGCCACCTTCCCCGTAACCCGTAGTTAGGCGAACTACGTTGACTCTGATTTCTCATTCTCTGATGAGAATATGTAGGCATAAAGTGCGACGCTTTTCCGAGTCATTTTCTTTTCTTTTTAAGCCGGCCTTGATAGGTAGATAGATAAAACCAACCCGTCCAGTAAACACCACAAGCATGGATCCCATCGAGTACGATGGACGTGAGGGGTGCTAATACCTTCCCCTTGCATAACCGACTCCCGAACCTAGACAACGGTTGCAATGACCTTGTCTTATACCTTTTCGTCAGGTTTTTCCGATCGTTTCCTTTCCCGTTCTGAGGGATAAATAACGAAAGGTGGCGACTCTTCTGTTCTGCCGGCACCTTAATTTCGCGGAAGCGACAACCTCTAACAAATTTAAGGATCTGAAGCCTGACTATAAAATTTGGGCAAAGATTTTTCTGGGATGCATCCATCACAGAAAATCTACCAATTCTTCAGATTATGTGAATAATGAACAATTCTACTTCATGTATTGTTTAAGTCAGAGTACAAAGGTAGATCTTCCTTACATCCTTTTTATGCATCTGTGGAACCATATCAATGCTTCAAGAGAATCTGTAAAGGATAAGGGACAGAAGATCAGGACATGGATTCCCTTTGGAAGATTAATTTCAGACATTCTGACAGAGAATGGTCTGGTAACTGCTCTCTATGAAGCTGGAGTTAAGGATGAACTTGAATCCATTGTTGGAAAACCACTAAATGCAAAGAGTCTTCAGAGACTAAAGATTGTAGATGAACTCACAACTGCACCCAAGAAGTTGAATATTTCTGAAATCAGTCAGAAGAGAATTCCTGTTGACAATTTTCCACTTTTTGGTGCTGAAGAACCAAGGGATATCCTTGTTAGGTATATTGATTCATGCAAAGCAGATGGAACGCCTATTCCTACAGATATTCTGAAAAGAGCAAGAGAACCTATGCCAGATGTATATAGTGAGAACACGAGGAAAAGAAATCAATCAGAGGCAGAATAAGCTGCTGCTCAGAAGAAGCCAAAAGTTGCTGACAAGCCACAAAACTGTCATACCCCAAATTTGTCCTACCTTTTTTCAAAATTCTCATTTGCCCGACTTTGTTTTTAATTTACCTCGCTTATACAGCGTAGCGTATTTTTCAGCAAAAAACAGGCATTTTCGCTTTTTAGCCCAATAAGAGCATGCCACGTGGCATTTGTTTTGTATATATTTATCATTATTTTTATTTAATGATTTATTTTTATAATATGTAAATATAATATATTTTTAACATTAGTTAATTAATTAACTTAAATTTAGAATTAAATTAGAGTTTTAACTAGTTTTTTTTATTATTAATAGATTTAAAATTATTTTAATTAAAATAGAATTAGTTTAGAGTTGAATTATGAATTGATTAAGTTTAAGTTAGAATTATTAAGATAGAAAATAGAATTATTAAATTAAAAAAAAGGGAAAGATTGATTTTGAAAGAGTACACGGTGGCAATTGGAATTAGGGATTTAAGGATTTGGGATTATATAAGGTCAGCTACTGTTCACCATACCCTAAGAGTTAAGGGACTACTGTTCATGGAGCCCTAAATGGCGGTCGCCCCTAATTTCGGGGTAACCCTTTTCCGTTTTCTTCGCCACCTTCCTCAACCCGTCGCTGAAACCCCTCAACCTCTTCTCTTCAAATCCGCACACCCACACGCCAATCCCAATGGCGTCTCTTCTTCTTCCTCATTCACTCGTAAATCATGGTCTCTTTCTTCTCCTTCCTCTTCTTTCAAATTCCGACCTCTTCCTCTTCTTTCCACTCCCGATCTTTCTCCTCCTAAAGCCACTTCCGAAAGCGCCGGTGAATCTGCTGACTCTAATTCTTTGCTCAAAACTCTTCAACTTGGATCCTTGTTCGGATTGTGGTACCTCTTCAACATCTACTTCAATATCTATAATAAACAGGTGTTGAAGGCATGTCATTTTCCTGTAACTATTACTGTAGTTCAGTTTGCTGTTGGGACTGTTCTTGTATCAGTTATGTGGGCTCTTAATCTCTACAAGAGGCCTAAGATCAATGGTGTTATGCTTGCAGCTATATTTCCACTTGCTATTGTGCATGCTTTGGGGAACCTTTTCGCCAATATGAGTCTTGGAAAGGTGGCTGTGTCTTTTACTCACACTATTAAAGCTATGGAGCCTTTCTTTTCTGTTATCCTTTCTGCCATGTTTCTTGGAGAGAGGCCTACACCATGGGTGATTGGTTCCCTTGTGCCTATTGTTGGTGGAGTTGCTCTGGCTTCTGTTACTGAGGCCTCTTTCAATTGGGCTGGTTTTTGGAGTGCAATGGCTTCCAATGTGACAAACCAATCACGTAATGTTCTTAGCAAAAAGGTCATGGTTAAACAAGAGGAATCTTTGGACAACATAACTCTCTTCTCTATAATAACAATAATGTCCTTCTTCTTGTTAGCACCTGCAGCTATCTTCATGGAGGGTGTCAAATTCACCCCTGCTTATCTGCAATCTGCTGGATTAAATAGGGTATCACCTGTTACTCATTCCATTGGCAATTGTGTGAAGCGTGTTGTGGTTATTGTGAGCTCTGTGATCATCTTCAAAACACTTGTCTCTCCTGTGAATGCTTTAGGTACTGATGTTGGTCTTGCTGGTGTTTTCCTCTACTAAAGGGTGAAGCGGATTAAGTCAAAGCCAAAGGCAGTTTAACTTGTTCAATGGTAAAATTTTTCTAGTTGCATTACACAATGCCAAATAGCTGCAAATTTTGAATTTCTTTGTAGGTACAACAGCAGTTCGCTTACACAACAAGAGCTTGAAGCAGCTTTCGAAACTTTTCTACAACAGCATGAATTTCGCGTGATGCCGACACTTCTGCAAAATTTATACCTTCGTTTCTAACACAGTCCATAGCAGCTTCTTCTTCCACTTTTCCGCTCAACCATTCCCGCCGCAACAACCACCTTCCGACACGGTTCACCACCACCTTTCAAACTTCTAGACAAAACCCTTCTCAACCTGTTCCATATGTTTGGTGTTGTGCCTTTAAATCAAGTCAGGCCACAGATTGGCCCAAATCCGGCAGGTGGGAACTCGAGTGGTTTTGTATCAGGTCCTTTTCCATCTCAGCCGTTACAAGGGAATAGTTCTGTGCCACATAATACAAACAATGGCCAAAGTTCTGCATTTAGGAATTCACATTCACAGGAAAATCCTAATAGCAATATCAACACTGACTTTGCAAACTCTAACTGGAAAGGATCGCCAAACAAGAACTTCAAGAACAAACAGAATAGAGGGAGATCTCAAGGAGGGTTCCAGAAGTCTAAATTTCGTGATAACAACAACGAAAGTAAGCAGAGAGCAAGCATCCCAACACTTCCCAACAGTACAACCAGAAGAATCTCTGTTTCCGGCAGTTGTTCAACGTTAATACGCAACAACAAGCTCTGAAGATCATAAGCCACGTCTCGACAACTGCACAACGAATTCCTTCCGTGCAACTTTGATTTGTCAAGTTCAGCTCCTTGTGACTCACAGCGCCCGACAATACTGAGATATTGCAGCGTCGGCATTAGGTTGTTGTTTAATCCTGCTAGTCTCCCACAAGCTCAACAGCCCTTTTGCGACAGGGATTGCTTATGGATTTCTATTTTAGTTTCTTATTGTGACTGCTGACGAATTTTGACATCAAAAGTTAAACGATGTCGGTGCCGCGTTTTCAAGTTGTTGCAGCTAGCTGAAGGTTGTGTGTGCAAGCAAAATACTGCAGATAACGTGTCGGTTCGATGCATGGATGCTGCCACTGTCATAAATAAATTTTTATGCGATTTCGGCATTGATACTGATATCAGCTTTGCAGCTACTGATTTATTTGTGGTAATGAACTCAAAGACGCAGCAAATGGTTTTCTACAACTATGAGGCTCTTCAATGAACATGTTAGTGCTTCATGGCTAGCAAGATGAGTTATACAAAATGAGATTCTAAGTACCTATGAAATAGCAGTCTTGGGTCAATATTTGCAACATTAATGTTCGAAGACTTTCAATCTCTTTTGGTGGATCACAATGATATGGAGCAATTAAGAACAAGATTTCTTAAAGGCTCTCACAAGATCAGTAATGTAGCGATAAAAAAAATTCTTAGCTCTCACAGAATCAAAGCCTAAAACTCGTCATACCGCCATCTATGCATGAGCCACCATGGATCTATCATCAAAACAACGAAAACTCGGCAACAACGACACTACAATGCAACAATTTATGATAACCCGGCTTGCATTCCATTTCAAGTTCGTAAAAAAGGATTGTGTTGCTGTCGTTAATTTCTGTGCAGGTTGCGACTCCGCTGAAAAGGAAGAGGGAGAGTTATCTGCTAAAGATACTGCTTTGTGCTCTTCCTGTCAGATGCTTGTGATTTGGATCCAGAATCAACTAAAACGGAAGACAACCAAATATAGAATATTCAACTACGTAAATCAACTATGTGTGAGCTACAACTAAGTTCAATCGCACCAACCTCTTACACTCTCGTATCTGCTCCTAGCTAGGATGTGACATCCTCAGCTCGTGCGACTTCCGTTAGTAGCATAACAACAGCTTTCAGAAGTGGTAGCGATAACACCTCAGGACGCAACAAATAATTCATGAACTGATGCGCAACTGCTACCTTGCTGTCTATATTTGATTTCACATGCAGGTTTTCAAGTAAATAGCCTGAAGTCCAAAGCGTTGTCAAACCTTAGATGGCGGAGAGTTGCTCTAAAATTAGTGGATCAGCACTTACCGGTTCCGATACCTGCAATATTGATCCTAAGGTGGCCATGTTAGTTTCAAATGAAGTTTCAATTGCTTCCCGTCTTGGTGTCGAGATAGCAATTGTTGTCGGAGGTTGAAATTACTTCTGTTGGAGATGTCCAGGCTAGGGATTATGTTGCTGCAAATGAGGTTAAAGAAAATGGTGTAGCTGACAGTTATGGATTTTCAGAGCAACAAACGCAGTGGGGCCCTGATTTTGAACAAATTAGGGAATCAATGCCAGTTTTGACTTGCTTTAAATCTCGGTCTCAGCTTGCAAGGTTACGAAGTTACCGTGTTTCGAAGATAGGAGTGAAAACACAAATTGGAGGCGCGTATACTTCACCATCGATCTCAACTCATCTCACCACTCATTCACCGCAACTCAACATCTGCAACTGTGTCATCAGATACAACATCTGATTACTGCAGGTCGCCTTTGATTTTGGTGCGTGATCACAATACTACGAAACACGCAGGTTCGACGAGCTTGGTAAAGCTAGGCTGGTATTATCGTGCAGTGCGCGTCTGGTGTTTTCAAATGTTGCAGATAAGGTCTATCGGCTGGATTATTTGGGGGCTCATTTAGATGCTTGAAGAGCCACATTTTTTTTCTTTTCTCTGTTTTTCTTTGGTGGATGCAGGTTATAAGTTTGAGATTCAGAAGCTCGAATCCGACTTGGTTCACATCAACAATAATGCCTCGCTATTTTCGTCGCTTGGAGGTTTTGATCATGAGCCATGGTGCACGACTGTGAAGGCGAAATCTATTCTGGTGTTAACAGTAGAATGGTATATTCGACACTAAGGGATTGAACTTCAGTACATATGGTTGTGCGGATCCGGTTTCGAACTAGGAATACACGGCGATTGCGTTTGTACCGAAAAAAACTCAAAGCATTTTTTTTGGCTGCGACGAAGCATAACAGGATCAGTTTCAGGGATTGAGCCAGGAAAAGATCCATATCAAGTAGTGTTTGTATTTTGGTAAGGACATGATTTCGTTTCATGAGGTTGGATTTTTGGTACAGTTGGTTTGGGTTCAATTTCGTTGTGTTTATTTACTGTCTTCATGATCCATACTTTGTGTAGTTTGACCTGCAAAATTTTTTGTGCATTTGGATTTTCAAGGACGTATGTTACATTTGACAGGAGAATACGGCCACGATTGTGAGTTGGTCAAAAACATAACAAGGTTTAATCTGGGGCCTCATTTCGGTTACAGACTGGAATGACGACAACAACGGTGGAAACAGAAACAACACTTAACATTTCCCTAATACTTACTTCTCTCTATTATTTGCATTGTGTTTTTTTTTCTTAAGTAGAACTATGAGGAAGCATGGACGGCTGCTACCATACCACCCTCTGCAGCAGATCCCGCAGATCCTGGGATTTTCAAGTCCAAAAGTTTGTGTGAAGTTGAGGTCTTCAAATACAGCAAGCACTGTAGAGTTTGCGACAAGTGTGTAAATCATTTTGATCATCATTGACGGTGGCTCAACAACTGTATAGGGAAAAAGAACTATAGGCAATTTTTCAGCCTGACGGACTCGGTATCACGTGACATCACTCTCTTCTGCGATAACATGACGACACCATTTCAAAACACCAACAAATTCAATGAATTCTTGACTAGTTTTCAACAATGATTCCGAAGACGTCACATCCCAACTCAGCAGCAGCTATTATCGTTTATGTCGGTAACGATTCGCATTTGTCTTAATAATCTCATGTTTCCTATTATGCTCAAGGTCTTGCTAAGGTGTTGCACCCCAAAATTTGACCAACATTTATTTACCTAGCAAGAGTTATATGAGGCTTTGAATCTAGCCAAGAAGTTTGTTCAAGTGTTCAAAGGTTGATACCTTTGTCAGAGAACTCAAGAGATCCTCAGAGAGCTTGGTTGAAACCAAGGTTGTATGCCTCATAACTTGAAAGTTGTGGTAGCTCCTCAGATGATTCTGAGACTATGAGGATGGACTTGAAGCTTTGAGGAAGCTTATGAGATGTCTTAAAAGCCATCATTAATCCTAGAGAGGTCATTGTACAAGAATTCAGAAGATTCAACCATGAGTGGTGGAATTAGGGTTTGACTGGGTCAACCCTAGGTCAACTGATGATTTGGAGAGGGTTGAGACCTAATCCAAGAGCCATGTGATCATGGAATGATGCATTGATATGCTATAAGGATGATTCCTAGACCAACTCATCATGATTGAGGAGTTTGAGAAGTTTTAAGCTAGGGTTTCTAAGGATTGACAGTGTAAAATCCCCTAGTTTGATCCCTATCTTCAAGGCAGTTTAGCTCAAGATGTGATTGTCATCTCATCTTCCCCACAACATGAATGTTGTAGAGCTTGTTCTTAGCTTTAACTTGAGTACTAGAAGTCCTTGATAGGATTTGTAAAGCTCAAGTTATGACTTTGACAAATTACAGGTCATCTGAGGTATGTGAATCTGGATCCTTGAAAGTCACCCAACTTGCAGACAATGTTTGCCCTAGTAGGATGATTCCTATGAACTCTTGGTCAACATGAATGTTGAAGAGCATCTTCTTATCTTTCTAGAGAGTACTATAAGTCCTTGATAGGATTTGTAGAACTCAACTTATGGCTTTGACAAGTCAAGGGCATTTTGGTCATTTGGAGGTTATAGGTCATTTCAAGCATAAGGCCATATCTCCTAGTTCCAAGCTTCAAATGGAAAAATCTTCAACATCAAACTTGCTTAGAATGATGTTTTAAGGCTATTAGGGATATAATGAGATGTTGAAAAGGCTTGTATCAAAAAGTGATAAAAATGGCCTAAAATGGAGGCATAAGTTAATTAAGGTGAAATGGAAAATTGGAAATCACAAGCTATAAATCCAAACCATGTCATATAATAGGTCATTTTGACTCCAAATGACATTCTAAGAACAATGGTTCAGCCACAATTTTGATTTGAGGCTTGGATCATAGGGCTGCTTTGGAATTGGCTTACTTGCATATTAAGGTACCAAACCAAAACTCAAAAGAACTCAATGTACACATTGGTTGTGCATTGTAACTCATCCAAAATCTCATGTGGGGATAAATTCAAGTCAGAATTGGTAGTTACAAGGAGCTTGGCATGAGATAGCATGTAAGGAGAATTGGATTCAAAATGCCATGACATGAAAAGTTCAATTTCTCATTGGATGATCCTAGAGGGTTCTAGATGATTCTAAACCACTCTATATAACAAGTCTAACTTGCTCAGATGCAAGGTTGGTGTGAATTGGTGTAGAGAAGAGAGAGTGAGATCCAAATTCTTCCATTGCAAGTCAAGATCAATTTCTTCATTCTTCTTCATTTCCATCCCTTTTTTCTTCACAAACACTTTCCATAAATCCTTCTGAGTGTGTGCATACTGAATTGAAGTTCCATTGATGGAGGATTGAAGGTGTTCCCATTGAATTTGCAAGAAGTCATTCACATTCGGATCTTGAAGTGCAAGCATTCTTCCTCCATTTTTTTGCAAACAGAAGTCTTATTATCATCCAAGGATCATTCTTAAAGAGTTTCAAGCCTTGAAGGGAAGGATTTCATCATCTGCCATATCAAGAAACCAGGTTTGCAAATTCTTCCCTACATCATTATTTAGGCATGGTTAGGTTGAATCATTAGTGTAGAATGGCTAGAGACACCTAGGTGATGAATTCTGAAGAGTTTGGGATCATTTGGTGGAGTTTCAGTCATGGACATCATTTATTTATGGAGCAAAAACTAGTGATATAGTGAGTGATAATGCAAGATTGATAGCTGGTTTTGATTAGGGCAATGTGGTGATCATTTTAGTACCAAGAAATCTAAGGTTGGTTGAAGTTGAGGATTGATCATATGTTGAAGTGCACCATCGGGTTTGATGATAGAGACCCTTTCAATGGAAACCAAGACTAGGATCGTGTTCAGCATGAAAAACTGAGCAATTTAGTATTTTAGATTGTTGAATTTGATGTTGATTTGAGGTAACACGAAGGGATGGAAATCTGAGTAGGGAACTCGGTTTCATGAAGCTTTCATGGAGTTTCAGCAAAACCCTAGGTTGGAGGAAGAAGACGAAGTCTGGACCGTGAGATCATGCGCTGACTCTTGACTCAAAGACTAATCCAACGGCCTGCGTTCAATTGAATTTTGAGAGGGAAAGCTGAGAGGCTGAAACACACCGTTTCATTAAACAGTGGTCTTGTGGGCTTAAGTGAATAATGACTATCCCCACCCCCCATCAAGGCCCATTGCATGTTTGAACTATATTTCGTTTCTATTGGCACCGCTTCTTTTTTATTTTCTTTATGTTTTCCAATTGTTTTTCTGATTTAACATTGGGCCCAGGCGCATTGCTATTTGTAACCCCCCATTCTGGGCCCAAGCGTGAAATGAACTGCATATGGTTACTAATTGCACCCCATCTCATATTTCCATTTTTATTTTTCTCCATTTTCTTTCATACTTTGGAAAATCACATTAATTTGAAAAATAAAGATTTTTTAATGGGAGTTTTTTCTCCTACTTCATATTTTTGTCTAGAAAAATATAAAATAAAAACATTTTTCCTTTCATGCATTTTTGGTATTTTTTGTATATTTTCTTCTTTTATTGCTTTTTATTTCTTTTATGTTGATCCATGATTTTGTAGAATTTAGTTTAGGTAGCTCCCTTAGTACTTTTAGGTCATTCTTTTTAGGATAGTTAGATATAAGTTTTAGCTTCCCTCTGGATTTATTCCATATTTTTGTGATGAATTTTAGGATAGTTTTGATTAGATGCCATTAGGTTGTGTAGAATTAGGTAGAACTTCAACATAGGTCCATAATAACATTAGAATTTTGGGTTTTTAGGACAAATTAGGCTATGGGACATATAGGGCATTAAGGGTAGGTATGTAGGATCCCTTAGAAATTATATTAGGATTTAATATAGTAGTATACTATTTTTAGTTGATTTTTGTATTGGTTGATTGTTTGTGTTGCCCTTGTGGGCTTGTATTTTTGTTTGCTTTGCTTTGTGGGCTTGGAGAGCTTAATTTTGGTCTAAGGAGCATTGAGGATCATACTAGAAGACTTGAAGATGCATTGATGAGCTTGAGAGCTTGATCTTATTTCTTTTTTGTTGTTTTAGGGTTAGGGATTAGGAAGAGTTTAGATTTAGATAACTTCTTTCTTAAACATGGATGGTATCTGTCACCTCCATTCCTCCCTATGATTCAAAGTCCTTCCATGGTATACACCTCTCTCCTTTGGAGGGATAAGTGAGGTACCTAAGAAGTAGAACTTTTGAGGGAACCAGTCCTTTGATGCTGAACCCTTATAGGTCACCTTTGGTGGTCAATAAGCAGTTCAATATCCCCCAGCTTATCCAGTAAGTGATTTCCTCTGGTTTGATTATCTTGAGAGATGTTGAGCTTGAGCTTGAAGATGAAGACTTCTATGAAGAGTGTAGAAGAGGATGAATCCTTGAGCATTGCCATTCTAGCTGAAGCTTGAAGAGCAACAAGAGCAAGTTGATACTTGAAGACCCATGAAGATAAAGTAAAGACTGGAGGATGAAGTTGACACTTCTAAGTGATTGGGATTATTCTGGAGAGCTGAGGCTTGGAGAACAAAGGAAGTTAATACTTGCCTTGATACCTGGAGATCCTGAAGGAGCCCAGTGGATACTTGTGGTTGATAGTGAAGCCTGAAGGTAGAGCTGATCAAGAAGCCGAAGCTTAAAGGAGAAGATAAGTTGAAACTTATGTTGAAGGGCTGAAACCTGGAAAAGCAATTGATATTTTTCAAGAGTGATTGAAGTCTGAAGACTGAGTTGTTGTTGGAAAAGCTGAAGCTTGGAGTTGAGAGAGGAGAGGATCTGCTTTTCTTTTCTGTATTGATGTGTTTTGTTTGACTTGTTTGATGCATTAGAATAAGTTCATATCTAGAATAGGTAGAATCTAGGAACATGATTGCACTAGAGGTTGAGTTGCTCCCCCTGCTTGTATTGTTAATGTGTGGCTTTGCTTGCGGGTATTCGGTAGAGCTCAGCTCCCTTGCCCATGTGGTTTGTTTGCCTGATGGCATTTCATTTCATTTTATCTATATGATTGCAGTTTAGTGTTTTTGCTTTGTCTGTTTTGGTGTATCATTGACATGATCCCTTAGGACTCTCATTTCCTTTGATAAGGAATTGATAATAGAATTTTAGGTTTAAACCTATGCATGACAAATTCTAGGAGTTCCCTGTTCAAACCTCAACCATAGGATGAATCCATGTCATGACAACAGTAGGACTTGATAGTCTCCCTCCTAGTTGGGCCTGTTCTCTTCTCATCTCAAAGCAGTTTAAGATACAGTAATCATGAATGATTTCTTTCGTACGTTACGAGCCTTAAGCTATCTGAGAAAGGATTGTGGGAGGATGAAGTTGACACTTCTAAGTGATTGGGATTATTCTGGAGAGCTGAGGCTTGGAGAACAAAGGAAGTTGATACTTGCCTTGATACCTGGAGATCCTGAAGGAGCCCAGTGGATACTTGTGGTTGATAGTGAAGCCTGAAGGTAGAGCTGATCAAGAAGCTGAAGCTTGAAGGAGAAGATAAGTTGAAACTTATGTTGAAGGGCTGAAACCTGGAAAAGCAATTGATATTTGTCAAGAGTGATTGAAGTCTGAAGACTGAGTTGCTGTTGGAAAAGCTGAAGCTTGGAGTTGAGAGAGGAGAGGATCTGCTTTTCTTTTCTGTATTGATGTGTTTTGTTTGACTTGCTTGATGCATTAGAATAAGTTCATATCTAGAATAGGTAGAATCTAGGAACATGATTGCACTAGAGGTTGAGTTGTTCCCTCTGCTTGTATTGTTAATGTGTGGCTTTGCTTGCGGGTATTCGGTAGAGCTTAGCTCCCTTGCCCATGTGGTTTGTTTGCCTAATGGCATTTCATTTCATTTTATCTATATGATTGCAGTTTAGTGTTTTTGCTTGATAGCATATTGTTTATATTTCAGTATGATTACTGTTATCCATTATGGCTTGAGGTTGAGATGAGCTTGTGGAGGCTGAAGCCCCAAACACATTTCCTCCCTCACTTGCATTGCATGCATTTTACTGTTAAGCTGATGCTTTGTCTGTTTTGGTGTATCATTGACATGATCCCTTAGGACTCTCATTTCCTTTGATAAGGAATTGATAATAGAATTTTAGGTTTAAACCTATGCATGACAACTTCTAGGAGTTCCCTGTTCAAACCTCAACCATAGGATGAATTCATGGCATGACAACAGTAGGACTTGATAGTCTCCCTCCTAGTTGGGCCTGTTCTCTTCTCATCTCAAAGCAGTTTAAGATACAGTAATCATGAATGATTTCTTTCGTACGTTACGAGCCTTAAGCTATCTGAGAAAGGATTGTGGGAGAGTTTCTTTTCCACAGTCTGGATGTTTAGTATGGTACCCTTTGGGTGACATGCGACGCATTCACTCTCAGGTCATAGTCTCTAGTGCGATTAAAATCGTAAACACAATAAAAGACACTTCTTTCGTAAAAGACAGGAAATAAATCGTAGTTTCCCGAACTACGTGAGCTCTGATCTCTCATGCCTGTTGAGAGTACGTAGGCACAAGATGGCGATGTCTTAGCGAGCTACCTTCCCCCATAACCCTTCGTAGGCCGAACTACGTTGACTCTGATTTCTCATTCTCTGATGAGAATACGTAGGCATAAAGTGTGAAGCTTTGCCGAGTCATTTTTCTTTTCTTTTTAAGCTAGCCTTGATAGGTAGATAGAATGAAACCAACCCGTCCAAGTAAACACAACAAGCGAGGATCCCGTCGAGTACGACGGACGTGAGGGGTGTTAATACCTTCCCCTTGCGTAACCGACTCCCGAATCCAGACAACGATTGCGATGACTTTGTCTTACCCTTTTTCTTTAGGTTTTTCCGATCGTTTCCTTTCCCGCTCTGAGGGATAAATAACGAAAGGTGGCGACTCTTCTGTTGTGTCGGCACCTTATTTTCGCGCAAGCGACAGCTGGCGACTCTGCTGGGGACTCTAACGGCTCCCTACGAGAGTCAATCCTAACGCTTGTATGTTTACTTGTTGGGTTGCGTTTATTTATCGCATTTTACTTCTCGCACTTTATTTCCCGCATTTTATTTTCAGTATAATATGATTATTTGTGCTGTTGTGGGATGGGAGTTCTGATGAGTGAGAAGCCAGACCCAGGCTTGAGTGCACCATAGACTTAGAGTGGAAATTAGTGGGCGCGTGCTTGCTTTGCAGGCACTAGTGTCTCATGAAATCCACGCTCAGACGAGGTTCATCCGCTTGGCTTCACTTTCAACCCTTTGGGTTGAGACGGTTGCTGGTTTGGTGGATTGTCGACTCTGGGGACCGATCATTTGTGATTCAGCTAAGTGAGGCCGCTTCATGAGCTGGTGATGCCACACCTTCTGGGTATCGTATCACCCCTCTTGAAAGTCTGTGACGCTGATGAACGCATAGGATGTCGTACCCTGAGTCAGTTTAGGTCCATACCTGTGAGCAGGGTTGGGTTCATTGCAGGAAACTTTGACCTTCAGACCACCTAGTTTTCTTGACAGTGAATCAGTTTTGTTGGTACCGGGGTTTCTCAGTTGCAGATTTGTCTGTTCTTGATAGAGCAGGTTTTGATCAGAGGATCTCATCATCAGGTGTTTGTCTGTTCTTGATAGAGCAGGTTTTGATCAGAGGATCTTATCATCAGGTGTATCTCTGTTCTTGATAGAGCAGAAGATCTCATCAGCAAATGTTGTTTGTTCTTGATAGAGCAGATTTTTGGGGTCTGAAGACCTCATCAGCAGATGTTGTTTGTTCTTGATAGAGCATATTTTTGAGTGGGGTCTGAAGATCTCATCAGCAGTTGTATGTTTGTTCTTGATAGGGCAGATTTTTGATTTGGGGTCTGAAGGCCTCACCAGCAGATATTTCTTGATCATACATCAGAGGTCCTATTGCACCCTAATTTTTGACCATAAGATCCCACCTCTGTTTGCGCTCTCACGTTGTTATTTTATTTATTTATTTATTACGACTAACGAGGGTGCGCAGGTGCATTAAATTCAAATAGAGGTGGCGCGCATGATCCTATCTTCCCGGACATGGCCAATTGGACCTAATATGGGCTTCACTTCCCCTAGATCAGACTGTGGAAGTGTGAGGTATCAGTCATGGTGCAAGAATGAAAGTCATGGATTCGCAGTTAAGTTTTAAGACTATGAGTTTAATTTCTAAATTAAGAGTGTTCAGAGGTCGTTCACGTACCAGGTTCAGGATACGAAACAAGAGAAGAATACAAAGTATGAGTTCAAGTTAAGTCTCAAAAGGCAATTTCAAAGGTTAAAAAAATCAAACTCCAGATTTATGTCAAGAATTCCACATATAGCTATTTCAAGAATTAGAAGGCCAAATTCAAGTGTTCACATTCTAAAAACTCAAATTCAATATTCAATATTATTTGAAAGTTTGTGTTGTGTTTACATTGAGAATCCGTGCTTGCCTCTTGAGATCCTACACGAGATGCCATACAAAGAACTCAATGACCTATGAGACTTTACGTTTAAGATGCTGATTTCATAATAGTTTCCAAGGCATTACAAACCAAGATTAATTTGGAAATACAAGCATACATAGCTAATACAATAAAATTTAACTCAAGAAAAGCAGTGCACAACGGCAGCAGCTTCAACAACACACTCTTCCAACAGCAGTCCCCAACCACAGGCCTCGCAGCAGCGGCTAATGTCGTTGATTCACAACCAATCTGCACAGAGGCAACAACAACTGGGTTTGTAGCAGCAGCCAAGACTCTTCACAACGAGATATACGGCAAAATACTCCAAGCATCAAGGTCTTTACACCAGCAGTAAGGTGCTCTTGATCAGCAAAAACAATTATACCAATCCCAAAGAGCTCTTCCTGAAACATCCACAATTTCGTTCTAAATGTGATACTCAAAAGTTGCTATGAGACTATCAGCTTCCATCTCGAGGAGCCTAGTGGATAAAGAACGCGACCAAGCTGTTAACTCAAAAAGCAATCCATGCTAGCATCCCGGAATTTGAATTGAACAGATTGAGTGAAATTGTATAATTGCCTCAGGATCTTCATTGGCAGATGATAATAACATTGTTGCTATAAATTCTCAGGATGTTCACTTGGATAGCGACTTTTTGCCAGTAGTTATTGTTTCATCTGCAGAAATCAATGACCAGAATTCAGTTGAGAATACATTCGAAGAATATGGGTTCCATAACAATGAGCACATTGCAACCAATCATCATATTAGAGATTTGCTTGTAAGCATAAATGCAAATCATTGGTGTAGAAGAAATTCCATTATATTTACCTTCTGCAGTTTAATTTCCACTCGAGAACGTTATACTTATACTTAATTTGAAATGAGTGAAGATCTTCACAGCATCAAAGCGCAAAAGTGCAAAAGGACGGAGTCGTCACCTGGTGCGAATCACATCCGTTATCATTCCTGCAACCACACAATCGACGTGTTAATACGATTTGGATATGCCACTATCCTCACGACCTGCAGTACAATAAGGAAGATGCATGAGAATTCAGGTTCATAATGTGTTTTGAGAAACCTTAGTGCAGAAATAAATTCAAAAACGTACTACCTCCTTTATGCACGTAAACTTCGAAACAACTCGCATACAACAATGCCTCACCGTTCACGTCCAGTTGCTGCAAAATAAACATTACAAAAGATCAGTGCTGATACAACTTCGTGCGTAAACACCAAATTCGGTTTTGACGAGATCACCTGTTAAAAACTGCTATCCATTCCAAAGCATCCTTGCTCCAATTCTCCAAAACCACCACCGAAGCACATGAAAGGAAAAGGATTCAAACGCATATCAGTTCGAAGAAAACAACCAAAGGAACAGAGATAGAACTTGGATAAGTATACCTTGCTAACATTTGGGATTGTTACCCTGCATAACCAGTTTTTTTGTGAAGCTTCTCCAGTACACGCACCAAACGCAAGCTCCCCTCCTCTTGGCCTCTAACCCATCCTTGGGCCCAAGCCATTCGCCACCTGTACCTGCCAAGTCAGAAAATAACCGGTCAAAGAATATTCTTGGAATAACGGAAGATTCATAATCAAATCCATTCCCAATCAACACACAAAATCAGAATTTGGGGATTTCAATTAATACTCATGTTATTACAATCACCGAAAAGGGGAGGATTTTAAACTCGCCTCAAACCAAAAAGGAAATCCAAAATTCACAATCAATCGGCAATCAAAGTAACGTAAATCATTATGCAAATGCGTTTTGTTCCAAAAGTCTATATAAAGAGATCATAGCGGATGAACGAAAGGAGAACACCGATAGATACCAGTAAACCCTAAAGCTCGTAAGAAAACTTACATGTTCAATTTTTTCCACCACGAACCCACCGCCGGTGAAGCCGTTGTCACAATCATCAAGCGCAAACCACCTTCGCAATCGTCATCGCCTTCACCAACCCGTTAGACCTCCACCGCCGGAAACCCCCAAGCCATCGTCGCTTTTCACGCTCGCCGCCAACGAATCGCAATCGCCAAAACCTCCGTCGTTCAGGAATCTGCGGTAATCTTTCCATTTGTGTCAAACTATGTCGAAGCTTGTGATCTATTTGTTGTTGTTTCAGGTTTAAAGAATAAAGAAGACGAAACGGAGGTGAGAATCGAAGGAGAATGAGGAAAAGAATGGTTCGGAGACGAGAGAGAGGGGGGAGACAATGGCGATTTGGGAGAAGGGATTAGGGTTTTAATTTCTTCTTGTTTTATTTTTTTATTTTGCTTATTTGTTGTAACATAATGCACCACACACACACCACCACACACCCACTAACCATCACTTAATTAACCTAATTAAACCTCTAATTATCCCCTAAATCTTAATTAATCTGCTATAATTTAACTAAATCTCATCTTAGTCCTTTTAGTAATAATTAACTAAATACCTATTATAATCAGTTTTTAAATTAAAATGATAATTACTACAACCTTTTATTTATTAACTATTTTTATATATACACCAATTTATTTAATAATTTATCCTATTATACTTTTAAAACCTTTTTTTTCTAAAATAACATAATTCAATTTAATGGCTAGATATTTAATAATAAAACCTTTCATTTAAAATTAATATAATTAATTCAACCTTTTTTTATAAAATCAAATTCACTAAAAGAGTACGTTTTCCTACAACTCAAATAGTTTATACAACTTTTATAAATAAAATAATAATAATTAATACAACTTTATTTAAAAGATCAAAATGCAATTTTTTCTTATAAATCAAACTAAAATCAATTCAACTCTGCCTAAAATCAATCAACATCGCGAAATATAATCAAATCATGCACATTCACATTCACGACACTTGCACCTACACCTCAGCGCTTTCATGCGTACTTGTATGGTTTACTTTTCCGCAATTTACTTTCAGCAATTTACATTATCGCAATTTATATTCCCGCATCGCATTTCGTCCAAAGGAAAAACCTACACATGATTCAACAATCGTGTGTAGTGCACGTCATTTGCATCATTTCCCCACGATCCTTGATTCCATTCAAGTTGATCGCTTAAGATAGATCCTACCCTATAGGAAGGACCATTATCTCTACAACTTAGACAAACAAACAACACTATACAACTTTTTCAAACACAATAGAGAATAGATGTTAATCATCTTAAGTGAGATATAATCTCCACCCTCACAATAATACAATCAAACATGTAGGAACTTTGCCTTAAGAGTGATAAAGGCACACTCGTCAAACAATCTGAGTACTTAAGCCCTTTTCTTAAGACGATGCAAAGACTATTTTCCTACAACCCCCTTACATTTGTGGTGGTTATCTCTCCCTTAACATGAAGACTCATCTCTTCTCCTAAACCCAATCAAAACAACTACCCTAAACCCATAGGAACTTTGACCACAGTCAAAGAGCTCCTCTAACCCTTTAGGGGAACTACAAGTACTCTGATTCCACTCCCGTAAGGATATGTAGGCATAAGATGCGACATCTTATCGAGTATACTTAGAAATAAACCACTAGGGTCTCTAATCCAGTAAGCAGATAAACACTTAGCAATAAACAATATAAAACAAGAGGTTCGTGTAGGATACTACAGAAACTTAGGATGCTAATACCTTCCCTAAGTTTAACCAACCCCCGAACCTAAACAATCTAGCTTGCATTTGCATTGCATTGTGGGAATTTCGATATTTATCCCTTCCTTTGGACAATCAAAGTTCGGTTGCAAATTGAATTAAAGATTCAAACTAATCAATAGTTTGGTATCCAAATTTCACCGCGACAGAAATGGCGACTTCACTGGGGACTCTCAGTGGGTTTCCCTAACTTGTTTTGTTTTATATATTTGCTTATATTTGTTTAATGTTTTACTTGTATACTTGTGTGTTTATTGCCTTTGGGTTGATACTTTTGAGTGGTGAGACAAAGTCCTACACCCGGACTTGAGTGAACTTAAGATAGGATAGTGATATGTTCAAAAAGGCTTATAGGGGGTAGAATCCCGACCAAGCTGACTTGAAAATCACGCTCAATTGAGGCCCTCTCGAAAATTGTATTGTTGAACGAGTCTTTAATCGTGAAAACATGCACTATATTCGATGTCGGAGCCTATGATATTGAGGACTTTAGTTACCTTAACCCCACTTTGGCCTTTATTAGGACGTAGTGCGAGGCTATGAGGGGGTACCCCCCGAAATAGTGCTACGCGATGCTACACTCAAAAGAAGTCCTCTTGAGAATATTATTAACCACTAAGTACTTGGGAAGTTGATAATATCCGAAAGATGGGCTAATGACTTTGGGAACTTCATTAGAACCTTGTTCGGCAGGTATAATCAACCTTTAGTTCAAAACCTTTGGGAATGGGTATACCTTTGCCCCATGCTCGTTGCTAACCTAGGGTCCCCTTTGCTTGTTTATCTTTATGATTTATGTGCCTACTTGTGTTTGTTGCATTCATAAAGCATCATACCACATTGGACTTCATGGGATTTACCTTTGTTTGTAAACATTGTAGGGTGTTATAGATCCCAATAGAAGACACACTCTGAAATACACTTTTAAAAGTCCCAAGTTGGATGACCTAAAGAAGTTGGTGACCCTGATTGAAGACCAAGAGAAATTCAAGAGCAAGTATGGGAAGCTGATATCCTTATTGAGTCGACAAGTAGACGAAGGACTCTTGTCCACCTTATTGCAATTCTATGATCCACTATACCACTGTTTCACGTTTTCAGACTTCCAACTATTACCTACGTTGGAAGAATACTCCTTTTTTGGTTGGTTTACCGATCTTAGAAGAGTCTCCTTTCCCTTTCCTGGAAAAGGACCCCGATGAAAGAGAAATTGCTAAGGCCCTTTGCCTAAAGGTATCAAACGTCAAGGGAAATCTGATTAGTAAAGGCGGTATTTTTGGTTTGACTACGAAGTTCTTAATCAGTAAAGCAATGTTTTATGCCGACTATACGAACAAGACTCCATTCGAGGCGATCTTTGCCTTACTTGTTTATGGAATGTTTTTGTTCCCAAGTTTTGAAGGGTTCGTCGACCTCAACGCAATTAAGATCTTTTTGAAGAACAATCCAGTACCAACTCTATTGGATAATGCTTACCATTCTATACACCTCCAAAACTTCTACGGTGGAGGAATGATCATCTGTTGTGTACCCCTACTCTACAAGTGGTTTATTTCGCACTTGCCGAGGTCTACTTCCTTTTTAAGTCTCGATAGGGGGCTTTGGTCTCCAAGAGTTATGGCATTGACCCACTCGGACATCATTTGGTACAACCGAGTATATGATGGAGCCTTGATTATTGATGGTTGTGGCGACTTTGCTAATGTACCATTACTCAGTTTTAATGGAGGGATCAGTTACAATCCGGTCTTAGCCCACCGACAATTGGGATTTCCATTGAAGGAGCCGCCTAAGAGTGTCCAAGTAGAGAATATTTTCTTTAGGGAAGACCAGGGACTCCTAGACAAGGTTTTAGTTGCATGGAGCCACTTGCACAAGAAAGGGAAAGAAAGCCTTGGGAAGCTTAATTGTGTGTCTTTAGAGCCCTACCTTCGATGGGTCAAAGAAAGGGCAATCAAGCTAAAAATGCCCTATTCCCGTCAGGATCCCATAGCTCCAAGGAGAGAGCCCACATATGTCTTTATGTCTAAAGCTGAGAAGTTAGAAGTGTCCTTAAGGAAGTCTCAACATGAGCTGGAATCTTGGAAGAACAAGTACTATGTAGCAGTGGCAGAAAATGATGACTGTCAGAGGCAGAAAGATGAACTTCAAAAAGAAAAGGATGAACTTCAGAAGCAGCTACAGTTGAAGGATGAAGAGTTACTCCCCTGCAAGAAAAGGAAAGTCATGGAGGATTTATTTTTCTCCGACCCGCAATGCACTATTTGGAAACTAATTGTAGACAACCTTATCCGTGAGAAGACGCAACTAGAACAGCAGAATTCGAAACTTCTTTAGCGTCTTTACTAGCTTTTATTTAGCTTTTACTTGGGGCTTTTAAAAGCAATTATTTGTATTCCGTTTTGAAATTAATAAAAAACGTTTTCTTTTATTACAATGCTTATAAATAGTTGGGGATCCCATGAAGTCCTACTCATATTGCATTACATTTGCTTTTCTTTATTCATTTCAAGAAACTCAATTTTATTTCTCAGGTATTGTAACCATGGATTTCAAAAGAGAAGCCTTGGAGTACACTTTTCAGAGCCCTAACATTGAAAGCTTGAGAGAGCTAGCTGATCTAATCGAGAATCGTTACGCCTTCGCAGCAGAATATGGAGAAGTCTTCCGTTTTCTCGAACTCAAGATGAAGGAAGGGTTGTTGGAGACCCTCGTTCAATTTTACGATCCTTTGTACCACTGTTTCAATTTTCCAGATTACCAATTAATGCCAACGTTGGAAGAGTATTCTGATTTCCTGAGGATGCCCGTAACGGCCCGTCCTGTATTCACCGGCCAGGAAGACTCACCCAGTCATCAGGAAATTGCCAATGCCACTCATCTCAGTTTGGCAGATGTGCAAGCGCACCTAACCACCAAGGAAGGAGCCCTTGGGTTCCCTGCTGACTTTTTGATTGAAAAAGTTCGCTACCATGCTGAAAGAAAGGAGGTCCTTATCATGGAAGCCACCTTTGCTCTGTTGGTTTACGGGATTTTCTGGTTCCCAAAGATTGATGATTTCGTTGACATGGACGCGATTAAACTGTTCATACTCAAGAATCCCGTTCCCACCTTGCTCGCTGACACATACTTCTCAATCCACTCGAAGAATGCTGAAGGAGGAGGACATGTCGTTTGTTGTACCGCTCTGTTGTATTCATGGTTCATTGCTCGCCTAACTCGGCACCCGTCTATTTGGGAAGAGGAGGAGTCGCCTCGTTGGTCCGAGATAGTCATGGCCCTTACTCACTCTGACATTGTGTGGTACGATCCTACGTATGGAGGTATAGGTATGATCCACAGCATCGGAGGTTTTACTAACATACCGCTCATTGCAAGAGAAGGATGCATAAGTTACAACCCTGCGCTGGCCCGTCTCCAATTTGGGCATCCCATGATTGAAGTACCTGACCAGACTCTGTTAGAAGGAATCTTTCTCAAGGAAGGAGAAGACCCAGACCTGAAGACTGTCATAATTTACTCATGGGAATACATCAACAAGGAAGGAAAAGCTGCTTTAGGATACCCCAATTGTGCTGTCTCTGAAGAATACTTGCATTGGGTGCGAGCAAGAGCTCTTGACCTCAAAATGTTGTTCCCTTTCCATGAACCTATGGTGTTGGCCTTCCATGACCCGGATTGGTTTGATGTGAGTGAAGTAGATCAATTGAAGGCTGCTTTGGATGAAGCCCGAAAATTGAAGGCCGCTTGGAAGAACAAGTTTTTTACGCTCAAGGTAGAGCAGGAGAAGTCCCAGAGGCTGCCAGAATTTGAACTCGCAAGGAAAAGAAAAGCACAAGGGGATTTATTTTCCTCTCACGCCTCTTCAAGTGTTGTCACCAGTGACGATCTTCCCCCAGATACTATGGCTTGGAAGGAGTGTGTCGACCGACTCATCAGAGAAAAGGCCAAGTTGCAAGAACACATCAATCAGTTGGAAAGAGAACTTCGCGCACAGAGGGAGCATAAGGAGTAGATCCCCGAGTTTCTCTTTTTGCTTTTGATTCAATGTAATAAACTCTTAAAAGAGTACTCCGTTTTTGTAATGCTTCAATCATCCAAATAAAATAAGTTTCTTTCAAGGTTACAATACCAGAATAATTTGAGTTTCTTGAAAGTTTCACACTCATTTGCATTTTACATAAGCATAGCATCATTTGCATTCCAGGGTCTTACTCTTGCTTCATCTCCGCAGAACAAGCTGAATCACTGATACAACACTCGAGCCAGTCAACTTCAGAAGATGGATCAGCTAGAGCAAGAGAACAGGGTGCTTCGTGATGAAGTTGCAAGTATGAAAGAGAGTTTGGAGAAATTGAATGGCCTAGTGGAAGCTTTGTCCAGTCAAATCTCGATCAACAACCAAGAGGTTCCAAGGACTGTCGTATCCGAAGTGACACCCACACCGATCCCAGTGGTGTCTTCTGTTGCTGAAGTATCTTACAGTATGCCTCAAGGTTTCCCGTGGGGGATGCCTCCTTATTTTAATCCGGCTGGTTACCGTCCGCCTGTGTCTGATACCCCTGTTGTGACCACTGTTCAAGTTGCTCATGTTGTTTCTGTTGTGATGACTACCGCATCTCCGCATGTGAATGTTGTTCCATATATTCTGGATGAACCAATTTTACATGGGTCGCCAACCGAAACCGTGGGTTTAAAAGAGAAGATGGATGGATTCCAAGACCAGTTTTCTGAAATACAAAAGGAATTGAGAGCCCTTCGTGGAAAAGACTTATTTGGTAAGAGTGCTTCTGAGCTGTGTTTGGTTCCAAACGTTAAGGTCCCACCGAAGTTCAAAGTCCCCGATTTTGAAAAATACAAGGGGAATACCTACCCTCAGAGTCATCTCATTATGTACGCCAGGAAGATGTCTGCCCAAACTGATAATGATCAATTACTCATTCACTATTTCCAAGACAGTTTGACAGGCGCCGCACTCAAGTGGTATATGGGGTTGGACAGTACGAAAATTCGAACTTTCAATGATCTAGGAGGAGCCTTTGTCAAGCAGTATAAGTACAATGTGGACATGGCGCCCGACCGAGATCAGTTGAGAGAAATGGCACAAAAAGACAAGGAGAATTTCAAAGAATATGCCCAGCATTGGCGCGAGTTGGCCGCGCAAGTCACACCACCTTTAGAAGAAAAAGAGATGACCAAGATTTTTCTGAAGACTCTGGGCCCTTTCTTTTATAAGAAGATGGTAGCTAGCGCACCCAGTGACTTTACTGAAATGGTCAATATGGGAATGCGTTTAGAAGAAGGCGTTCGCGAAGGAAGATTGACCAAAGAAGAGAGCGCTCCTAGGAGGTATGGGAGCGGTTTTGTGAAGAAAAAGGAACAAGGTATGAATGCCATTCAAAAGGGACAATTTAGAAAGAGATACATGCCACCACATCAAGTTGTAGCGGTATCGCCAGTGTTTAATGCTCCGGCTTATCAGCTACAGTCTCCGCAACCCTATCAGCAAGCTCAGTCTCCCGTTGCTCAACAACCCCAACTTCAGCAGAGTCCACAGTATCCTCAGTAGAATCGGCCACCTAGCAATCAGGGTCGTGTGTATAGAAAGATAAATTTTGATCCGATCCCAATGACATATGCTGATCTATTTCCCGCTTTGATTAAAAAAGGTCATATTTAGACGAGAGCTCCACCTCCGGCTCCCACGAATCCTCCCCCCTCTTATAGAGCTGATAAGTTTTGTCCTTACCATCAGGGTGCTCCGGGACATGATATTGAGAGTTGTTTCGGTTTGAAGATGGATGTCCAGAGGCTCATCAAGAATGGAATCTTGTCTTTTAGGGATTCCGACCCTAATGTACAGAAGAACCCATTACCACCACATGGTTCGCCCTCTGTCAATATGATTGAAGATTGTTTGAAAAGAGATGGCCAAGAAGTGTCAAATGAAGAGGCTGAAGAAGTTTGTGTCATAGTACCTCATTTTAAGGAAATGGAACGTATAGAGATTGTTTACAATAGCAAGAAGCCAACAGTCACTCCTTTAGTGATCAATGTGCCTGGACCTATTCCTTATACCTCTAGTAAGGCCATCCCTTACAGATACAATGCTACTATGTTGGAGGATGGGAAGGAAGTGCCCTTGCCCACTGTACCCTCAGTCGTTAATATTGCAGACGTCAGTAAAGTGACAAGAAGCGGTCGAGTCTACCCGACTGTGCCACCGAAAGAGAAAGAAGCTTTGACCGAACCATCAGGCTTAAAAGACCCAACTGTGGGGCAATCTGGTGGGTCTAATTTATCCAACTCCGATGAATGTTTAAAAGTAATCAAAATAAGTGAATATAAGGTTGCGAATCAGCTTCTGCAAACCCCATCGAAGATTTCTGTACTACAATTGTTGATGAGTTCTGAGGCTCATAGAGAAGCGCTTCAGAAGATTTTGGAACAAGCCTATGTCGAGCAGGATGTGACTATGGAACAATTTGACAACATAATTGGCAGTATTACTTTAAGTGATAATCTGGGTTTCAACGAAGACGATCTCCCAGAAGAGGGAAGGAAACATAACATGGCTCTGCATATTTTCGTGAACTGTGGAAATGACTCTCTGTCCAGTGTGCTGGTTGATACTGGATCATCCTTAAATGTAATGCCTAGAACTACTCTATCTAAGCTATCATATCAGGGACCACCGATGAGGCCAAGTCGCGTTATTGTCAAAGCTTTCGATGGGTCAAGGAAAACAGTAATTGGTGAGGTTGATTTGCCCATGACTATTGGATTATAGACTTTTATAATCCCATTTCAAGTCATGGACATTCGTGCTGCCTATAGCTGTTTACTAGGGAGGCCATGGATACATGAAGCTGGAGCGGTCACTTCTACCCTGCATCAAAAGTTGAAATATGTTTTTGAAGGGAAGATAGTTACAGTTTGTGGAGAGAGAGCTCTGGTGGTAAGTAACTTATCATCATTTTCATATGTCGAAGCCGAGGAAGAGGTTGGCACGCAGTTTCAAGCTCTGTCTATTGTGGGGGAGGATGCCTAGAAGTCTCAAGCTTCCATGTCATCATTCAAAGACGCGCAGCGAGTAGTGAACAGTGGTCACCAAACAATGTGGGGAAGGGTGTTGTCTCTGCCAGAGAACAAAAACAAAGAAGGTCTTGGTTTCACCAGCAGTTCCGCTCAACAAACCACCAAAGGTCAAGGTTTCCCGCTGATCAATGAAGTGTTCCGTAGTGGAGGAGTTGTCCATCATCCTCAGATCAATGTTGTGTCGGAGGACGAACTTGATGGCTACATATCAAATGGTTCCGCCATGTCCTCCATTCCTTATGAAGACTATGAGCCCTATATGGAAGACCCAGGCTATGTTTCGGACGAATTTAACTATACCTTTGGAGTATATGCCATCACCGAGGAAGAGCCAGATGAAGACATCCCAGACTTTGTGACTCCGGGTGTCGTGGTCAAGAATTGGAGTGTGGTTGAAGCTCCTACCGCCATTCATATATCTAAGTAAAGCATTTGTTTAAAATTTTCGCTCTGCCAAAGGCAAAACTGCATTTATTAGGGCATAATTTTTAATAATTCCCTTTGTTCTGCCCAAGGCAAAGGTGACCTTGTTGGGCGTGTCTTTTCGGTTTTGCTATCATCAATAAATTACTTTCATTTACATCTGTTTTTTAAATTTTTTATTCACGATGTTGGAAAATAATAAGTAGCATCTCGCGTACACACACTTCCCACTTTACAAAACAAAAACTTATTCAAGTCACATCACTTGCGCAGATTGCTACGTAAATTACAAACTGGGAATAATGATCCACTACCTTCTCCGAATTTTGAGTTTCCTGTGTACGAAGCTGAGGACGCAAAGAATGATATCCCAGAAGAAATTTCCAGACTGCTTGAGAAAGAGGAAATAGCTATCCAACCTCATCAAGAACCGGTGGAAGTAGTCAACTTGGGATCGGAAGAAATCCGTAAAGAAGTGAAAATTGGAGCTTTGCTCAAACCCGATGTGAAGAAACAGCTTATTGATTTGCTTGGAGAGTTTGTCGATGTGTTCGCTTGGTCGTATCAAGACATGCCCGGATTGGACACAGCTATAGTCAAACATCATTTGCCGCTAAAGCCAGAGTGCCCGCCGATAAAACAGAAGCTCAGAAGGACTAGACCTGACATGGCTCTAAAGATTAAGGAAGAGGTACAAAAACAGATCAATGCAGGTTTCCTTGTTACTGCCGAGTATCCACTATGGTTGGCTAACATTGTACCTGTTCCGAAGAAGGATGGTAAGGTTTGCATGTGTGTAGACTACAGAGATTTGAATAAGGCCAGCCCGAAAGATGATTTCCCATTACCTCACATTGACATCTTAGTGGATAGTACTGCAAGATATGAGGTTTTCTCCTTCATGGATGGTTTTTCAGGTTACAACCAAATTAGAATGGCTCCCGAGGACAGAGAGAAGACGTCATTCATAAATCCCTGGGGCACCTTTTGTTACAAAGTTATGCCGTTTGGATTAAAGAATGCAGGGGCAACATATCAGAGAGCTATGACTACTTTGTTCCACGATATGATGCACAAGGAGATCGAGGTGTACGTAGATGATATGATAGCTAAGTCGAGGACCGAGGATGATCATGTTAAACACCTGGCTAAGCTGTTTGGTGGCTTGAGGGAGTACAAGCTCCGTTTGAACCCCAACAAGTGCACATTTGGAGTACGATCAGGGAAACTATTAGGTTTCATTGTCAGTCAAAGAGGGATCGAGGTAGACTCTGACAAAGTGAAAGCTATCCGGGAAATGCCAGCTCCCGCCACCGAGAAACAAGTCAGAGGGTTCTTAGGACGTTTGAACTACATATCCAGGTTTATATCCAACATGACCGCTACATGTAAGCCTATTTTTAAGCTTCTGAGGAAAGAACAAGGATATGTTTGGACTAAAGACTGTCAAAAAGCTTTTGATAGCATCAAAGAGTACGTGCTTGAACCTCCTATCCTGATACCTCCAGTTGAAGGACGACCTTTGATTATGTATTTGACCGTTTTAGAAGATTCGATGGGTTGTGTACTAGGTCAGCAAGATGAAGCAGGAAAGCAGGATCATGTTACTTATTACTTGAGCAAGAAGTTTACTGATTGTGAAACAAGGTACACTATGTTAGAGAAGACTTGTTGCGCTTTGGCGTGGGCCGCCAAGCGTTTGTGCCAGTATATGTTGAATCACACCACTTGGTTAGTTTCTAAGATGGATCCCATTAAATATATTTTTGAGAAGCCCGCTTTGACCGGAAGAATCGCTAGATGGCAGATGTTATTGTCTGAATATGATATCGAGTACCATACTCAGAAAGCTGTTAGAGGAAGTGTTTTGGCTGATCATCTGGCTCACCAACCCATTTTGGATCATCAACCCTCCAACGATGACTTTCCTGATGAAGATGTTATGTTCTTGAAGATGAAAGACTGTGAAGAACCTATACATGGTGAAGGACCAGAGCCAGGTTCTCAATGGGGTTTAATCTTTGATGGAGCTGTCAACGCTCATGGAAAAGGGATATGTGCTGTTATTGTGACTCTTCAAGGGACTCATTTCCCATTTACCTCCAGATTAACATTCCAATGTACTAACAACGAAGCTGAGTACGAAGCATGTATCATGGGTCTCGAAGAAGCAATCGATTTGAGAATTAAGAATTTAGATGTGTTTGGTGATTCTGCAGTAGTAATCAACCAAATTACTGGAGAATGGATAACTCGACATGATAATTTGGTCCCATACAGGGATTATGCTAGAAGACTGTTACCATTCTTTGACCGAATTGCGTTTCATCATATCCCTCGTGATGAGAACAGAATGGCAGACGCATTGGCAACTCTGGCCTCGATGATTGTGGTAAACTTTTGGAACGAGTGCCCTCGGATTGAAGTAAAGCGTCTTGACAGACCCGCCTACATATTCGCTGTCGAAGAAGTGGAAGATGGCAAGCCCTGGTACTATGACATCGAAGTATTTCTTAGAACTCAAGAATATCCTCTGGGAGCTTCCAACAAAGACAAGAAAACTTTGAGAAGGTTGGTCGGAAATTTTCTTCTGAGTAACAATGTGTTGTACAAACGTAATTTTGACATGGTCTTGTTGAGATGTGTTGACAAACAGGAAGATGAGGGATCTTTTGGCACTCATGCCAACGGACATGCCATGGCTAAGAAGCTTTTAAGGGCTAGATATTATTGGATCACTATGGAATCAGATTGTTATAAGTTTGCTAGAAAGTGTCACAAGTGCCAGATCTACGCAGATAAAATTCACGTGCCTCCGACTTTGTTGAATGTTATTTCATCCCCGTGGCCGTTCTCTATGTGGGGAATTGATATGATTGGAATGATAGAGCCGAAAGCATCTAATGGACACCGATTCATCCTAGTAGCCATTGATTATTTTACCAAGTGGGTCGAAGCGGCTTCCTATGCTAATGTAACCCGACATGTGGTTGTCAAATTTATCAAGAATCAGCTTATTTGCCGATATGGTGTGCCAAGCAGAATTATTACAGACAATGGTTCCAATCTGAATAATAAGATGATGAAAGAGCTGTGTGAAGAATTCAAGATCGAGCATCACAATTCTTCTCCTTACAGACCAAAGATGAACGGGGCTGTTGAAGCCTCCAACAAAAACATTAAGAAGATCATTCAGAAAATGGTTGTTACTTACAAAGATTGGCATGAAATGCTCCCATTTGCCTTACATGGATATCATACGATGGTACGCACATCGACTGGGGCAACTCCATTTTCACTTGTTTACGGTATGGAAGCAGTGCTCCCGATAGAAGTTGAGATTCCTTCTATGAGGATCTTGGTGGAGGCAAAGTTATCAGAAGCTGAATGGTGTCAGAACAGATATGATCAGTTGAACTTAATCGAAGAAAAGAGGATGGATGCGCTATGCCATGGGCAGTTGTATCAGCAGAAGATGAAGAGGGCATTTGACAAGAAGGTTCGACCCTGGGCATTCAAGGAAGGTGACCTTGTGCTCAAGAAAATCCAGTCTTTCCTCACTGACATCAGAGGAAAATGGGCCCCGAATTATGATGGGCCGTATGTAGTAAAAAGGGTTTTGACAGGAGGCACTTTGATGTTAGCAACAATGGATGGAGAAGAGATCACTCGCCCCGTGAATACAGACGCTGTCAAGAAATACTTTGTTTAGGAGAAACAGGACATTATTCCCTTTATGTAATCGCTATTATTTTCCAACACTGTAACATCGGGTCACGCTTTTCTGCTGACCACCGTTCAATAAAAGTTTTTCGCTTACCATAAGTCTGTATTCCTGATAGCAAATCCGAATTGATTCAACTTTTTCAAAACTTTGTTCTACTCGATATATGAATAACGAAAGGACGACCAGGGATGTTCACTTTATCCGAAGAAAAAGCAGCAATGTTAGGTGCTTCTCTAGGACAAAAGGATTTATCCTACCCAGACACGAAGGTTGCCTCTGTTCGAAGACTTTCTTCGCAAGCGATGAGGGATCCGTGGAGGTGTTGCTTGAGTACCCTTCCGTTTGAGGCGTTTATTTCGTTTCCCCCAATTCGTCGGCATATGCATAACATATAAGTAGACAGCATGGCATGTGCATTTTTGCATCCTCTGTGTTTGATTTTTTTTTATCGCTTTGGATATAGTTGTCCCTAGGTGTTTGGGTATGTCTTATCCCCCCAAATAGATTTGTCGACCCTAGGCAGGAAGAGCACAATGTTTCATTTTCCCCATGAAGTTCAACCCTCATGGAAGATGGTTATTTCAGTACAATTCCATTTGAGTTTATATCTCAATGGTTGAGTCTTGCTTGACAGTTTCTTTTCGGCTACTTCCCGAATTGAACTTCGGTCTTTGGCAATCACGTCATGGACATCTCCAGCCTTTAAGAGTGGATTAAGTGTGCACTCATTTTGCACCCTGTTCCCCAAGAAGAATATTCATAAAGACAGACATCTCCTCAACAATAACATCACAGGATTTTATCGAACATCAATCTCTTTATTTGAGCAACTCGTTTTGATCAGGATCCTATTCAAAACGACAAACGACAGTTTTTACAAGACAGATCACTCACCCTCAGTGGGCCCTTCGACATCATCAAATCATCAAAAGGCATCGCCTCACAAATTCATCAAAGAAGCTTACCGAAGACATTACAAGACATCTCTCTTTATTTGAGAGCTTACAATTACAAAGTGACATCTCCCCAGAGAAGTCGAGGAAGTTTACCATATTAGTCTCTCTTTATTTGAGAAGACATACATTACAATTCAACCGGCTCGCATCTTTCCCAAAGATCCCCGGTGAAGCTTTACAACTACGTCTACAATTTACAATTACAAATTACATCTACGACAACAGAGTACATTACAGATTACATCAACAACAAACTACACTTACAGTCTACAATGACATCTACAATCTACAAAATTACAACCCCCTATGAAGGTGCTCTCACGAGTTTTCATCATTTTGGGAAGGAACTGAGACCAGCTCATAGCATCCAGACTATGACGCTCGGGGAAGTTCTACGTCAGAAACTGAGACCAGCTCAGAGCATCCAGACTATGACGCTCGGGGAAGTTCTACATCAGAGACTGTGACCAGCTCATAGCATCCAGACTATGACGCTCGGGGAAGTTTGATAGCAGAAACTGAGACTAGCTCATGGTTCCCATACCATGATGCTCGGGGAAGTTCTACAACTACAACATCTACAACGAAATTTGCATTTACAGCTACATCTACAAACTACGGTGATTCTACCGTCTACAAAATTTTGACACTTCAGGAAGAGTTCGAGACCAACTCATGGTACCCTTATCATGACGCTCGGGAAAGTTATACATTTTACTATATCAAGTTGAGTTCCAAAAAAAGAAATATACAGCAAAACAAGAAAGGAAATAAAGAATACGAATAAAACTGAACCATCGACTCAATTCATTAGGATTATTACCGACCACAACATTATGATAATAAGCATATCTTTCGACTAGAAGCTTCTTTCCCCATTACCATATCCTCGGTGTGCGAGGTATTGTTATACTTATGGAGATTCCTTAGTGTTGGTTGTTTCCTGTCCCCGTGGGGTCTCCTTTTGTCGAGCCTGTTTGTTTTCCCGTGTGTCGTGTCCAGTTTCTCCGTGTGGCACCATTTCACCACAAGACCCTTTGTCTTGCATTTCATATAATTACATATCATCGGCATCCGGTGGCTTCTTAGGGCCAAAAATTCGCACAATGTTTGTATTTAAGTCCCTCCTATCTCGTCGAGACGAAGATCTCAATCTCCATATCTCCTGATAGAAGTAACTTAAATAGGGGCATCTGTTGCACCCTAATTTTTGACCATAAGATCCCACCTCTGTTTGCGCTCTCACGTTGTTATTTTATTTATTTATTTATTACGACTAACGAGGGTGCGCAGGTGCATTAAATTCAAATAGAGGTGGCGCGCATGATCCTATCTTCCCGGACATGGCCAATTGATCCTAATATGGGCTTCACTTCCCCTAGATCAGACTGTGGAAGTGTGAGGTATCAGTCATGGTGCAAGAATGAAAGTCATGGATTCGCAGTTAAGTTTTAAGACTATGAGTTTAATTTCTAAATTAAGAGTGTTCAGAGGTCGTTCACGTACCAAGTTCAGGATACGAAACAAGAGAAGAATACAAAGTATGAGTTCAAGTTAAGTCTCAAAAGGCAATTTCAAAGGTTAAAAAAATCAAACTCCAGATTTATGTCAAGAATTCCACATATAGCTATTTCAAGAATTAGAAGGCCAAATTCAAGTGTTCACATTCTAAAAACTCAAATTCAATATTCAATATTATTTGAAAGTTTGTGTTGTGTTTACATTGAGAATCCATGCTTGCCTCTTGAAATCCTACACGAGATGCCATACAAAGAACTCAATGACCTATGAGACTTTACGTTTAAGATGCTGATTTCATAATAGTTTCCAAGGCATTAAAAACCAAGATTAATTTGGAAATACAAGCATACAGAGCTAATACAATAAAATTTAACTCAAGAAAAGCAGTGCACAATGGCAGCAGCTTCAACAACACACTCTTCCAACAGTGGTCCCCAACCACAGGCCTCGCAGCAGCGGCTAATGTCGTTGATTCACAACCAGTCTGCACAGAGGCAACAGCAAATGGGTTTGCAGCAGCAGCAGCCAAGACACTTCACAACGAGATATACGGCAAAATACTCCAAACATCAAGGTCTTTACACCAGCAGCAAGGTGCTCTTGATCAGCAAAAACAATTATACCAATCCCAAAGAGCTCTTCCTGAAACATCCACAATTTCGTTCTAAATGTGATACTCAAAAGTTGCTATGAGACTATCAGCTTCCATCTCGAGGAGCCTAGTGGATAAAGAACGCGACCAAGCTGTTAACTCAAAAAGCAATCCATGTTAGCATCCCGGAATTTGAATTGAACAGATTGAGTGAAATTGTATAATTGCCTCAGGATCTTCATTGGCAGATGATAATAACATTGTTTCTATAAATTCCCAGGATGTTCACTTGGATAGCGACTTTTTGCCAGTAGTTATTGTTTCATCTGCAGAAATCAATGACCAGAATTCAGTTGAGAATACATTCGAAGAATATGGGTTCCATAACAATGAGCACATTGCAACCAATCATCATATTAGAGATTTGCTTGTAAGCATAAATGCAAATCATTGGTGTAGAAGAAATTCCATTAGATTTACCTTCTGCAGTTTAATTTCCACTCGAGAACGTTATACTTCTACTTAATTTGAAATGAGTGAAGATCTTCACAGAATCAAAGCGCAAAAGTGCAAAAGGACGGAGTCGTCACCTGGTGCGAATCACATCTGTTATCATTCCTGCAACCACACAATCGACGTGTTAATACGATTTGGATATGCCACTATCCTCACGACCTGCAGTACAATAAGGAAGATGCATGAGAATTCAGGTTCAGAATGTGGTTTGAGAAACCTTAGTGCAGAAATAAATTCAAAAACGTACTACCTCCTTTATGCACGTAAACTTCGAAACAACTCGCATACGATAATGCCTCACCGTTCACGTCCAGTTGCTGCAAAATAAACATTACAAAAGATCAGTGCTGATACAACTTCGTGCGTAAACACCAAATTCGGTTTTGACGAGATCACCTTCTAAAAACTGCTATCCATTCCAAAGCATCCTTGCTCCAATTCTCCAAAAACGCCACCGAAGCACATGAAAGGAAAAGGATTCAAACGCATATCAGTTCGAAGAAAACAACCAAAGGAATAGAGATAGAACTTGGAAAAGTATACCTTGCTAACATTTGGGATTGTTACCCTGCATAACCAGTTTTTTTGTGAAGCTTCTCCAGTACACGCACCAAACGCAAGCTCCCCTCCTCTGGGCCTCTAACCCATCCTTGGGCCCAAGCCATTCGCCACCTGTACCTGCCAAGTCAGAAAATAACCGGTCAAAGAATATTCTTGGAATAACGGAAGATTCAGAATCAAATCCATTCCCAATCAACACACAAAATCAGAATTTGGGGATTTCACTTAATACTCATGTTATTACAATCACCGAAAAAGGGAAGGATTTTAAACTCGCCTCAAACCAAAAAGGAAATCCAAAATTCACAATCAATCAGCAATCAAAGTAACGTAAATCATTATGCAAACGCGTTTTGTTCCAAAAGTCTATATAAAGAGATCATAGCAAATGAACGAAAGGAGAACACCGATAGATACCAGAAAACCCTAAAGCTCGTAAGAAAACTTATCTGTTCAATTTTTTCCACCACGAACCCACCGCCGGTGAAGCCGTTGTCACAATCATCAAGCGCAAACCACCTTCGCAATCGTCATCGCCTTCACCAACCCGTTAGACCTCCACCGCCGGAAACCCCCAAGCCATCGTCGCTTTTCACGCTCGCCGCCAACGAATCGCAATCGCCAAAACCTCCGTCGTTCAGGAATCTGCGGTAATCTTTCCATTTGTGTCAAACTATGTCGAAGCTTGTGATCTATTTGTTGTTGTTTCAGGTTTAAAGAATAAAGAAGACGAAACGGAGGTGAGAATCGAAGGAGAATGAGGAAAAGAATGGTTCGGAGACGAGAGAGAGAGGGGGGAGACAACGGCGATTTGGGGGAAGGGATTAGGGTTTTAATTTCTTCTTGTTTTATTTTTTTATTTTGCTTATTTGTTGTAACATAATGCACCACACACACACCACCACACACCCACTAACCATCACTTAATTAACCTAATTAAACCTCTAATTATCCCCTAAATCTTAATTAATCTGCTATAATTTAACTAAATCTCATCATAGTCCTTTTAGTAATAATTAACTAAATACCTATTATAATCAGTTTTTAAATTAAAATGATAATTACTACAACCTTTTATTTATTAACTATTTTTATATATACACCAATTTATTTAATAACTTATCCTATTATACTTTTAAAACCTTTTTTTTCTAAAATAACATAATTCAATTTAATGGCTAGATATTTAATAATAAAACCTTTCATTTAAAATTAATATAATTAATTCAACCTTTTTTTATAAAATCAAATTCACTAAAAGAGTACGTTTTCCTACAACTCAAATAGTTTATACAACTTTTATAAATAAAATAATAATAATTAATACAACTTTATTTAAAAGATCAAAATGCAATTTTTTCTTATAAATCAAACTAAAATCAATTCAACTCCGCCTAAAATCAATCAACATCGCGAAATATAATCAAATCATGCACATTCACATTCACGACACTTGCACCTACACCTCAGCGCTTTCATGCATACTTGTATGGTTTACTTTTCCGCAATTTACTTTCAGCAATTTATATTATCGCAATTTATATTCCCGCATCGCATTTCGTCCAAAGGAAAAACCTACACATGATTCAACAATCGTGTGTAGTGCACGTCATTTGCATCATTTCCCCACGATCCTTGATTCCATTCAAGTTGATCGCTTAAGATAGATCCTACTCTATAGGAAGGACCATTATCTCTACAACTTAGACAAACAAACAACACTATACAACTTTTTCAAACACAATAGAGAATAGATGTTAATCATCTTAAGTGAGATATAATCTCCACCCTCACAATAATACAATCAAACATGTAGGAACTTTGCCTTAAGAGTGATAAAGGCACACTCGTCAAACAATCCGAGTACTTAAGCCCTTTTCTTAAGACGATGCAAAGACTATTTTCCTACAACCCCCTTACATTTGTGGTGGTTATCTCTCCCTTAACATGAAGACTCGTCTCTTCTCCTAAACCCAATCAAAACAACTACCCTAAACCCATAGGAACTTTGACCACAGTCAAAGAGCTCCTCTAACCCTTTAGGGGAACTACAAGTACTCTGATTCCACTCCCGTAAGGATATGTAGGCATAAGATGCGACATCTTATCGAGTATACTTAGAAATAAACCACTAGGGTCTCTAATCCAGTAAGCAGATAAACACTTAGCAATAAACAATATAAAACAAGAGGTTCCTGTAGGATACTACAGAAACTTAGGATGCTAATACCTTCCCTAAGTTTAACCAACCCCCAAACCTAAACAATCTAGCTTGCATTTGCATTGCATTGTGGGAATTTCGATCTTTATCCCTTCCTTTGGACAAATCAAAGTTCGGTTGCAAATTGAATTAAAGATTCAAACTAATCAATAGTTTGGTATCCAAATTTCACCGCGACAGGTCCTTATTATCAGACATTTATTCTTGACAGAGCAGAATCATGATCCTATATATATGGTCCTATCAGATGGTTGTTCTTGGCAGATCAAATTTGTGGTCTTACACCGGGGTTTTCTTCTCATCAGTGGTCGTGGTTTTGTTGATACAGAATCTCCACAGCACCAGTTGCCTGGATATCTTATTGCATGATTGCATTTTGCATTAGTTTGCATATTCATTTGCATTTCATTAACGTGTGTCTGTCTTGCAGGTACCGTTTTCCCCGATCCAGGATTTCCTGCCTCCTATTGTATTATTATAGGCTCTCTGAGGAAGACCGTGGCTTACAAGTTCCCTACCCCTGATGTGGTTAAGTTGACTGGTTTGATAGCTCTAGCAGATGATTCTATAAGGGATGAGTTCAGAAAATCTTATGGCAGGTTGCTCAGTTTGGTTTGTAGGCCTTCTGCGTTCGAGTTGAATGGGTTGCACGCTCTGCTGCAGTTCTACGACCCTCCGCTGAGATGTTTCACTTTCCAGGACTTTGTTCTCGCACCTACGCTGGAAGAGTTAACTGATTTGCTAGGTGTGCCTATCAAAAGGCAGATGCCTTTTGTTCACATGGAGGCTGAGCCTGATCTGGCTGGGTTAGCTCCATCACTTCACATGGACACCTCCGAGTTAGTATTGACTAGTTGGAACAAGGTTCCTGGGTTCTCCTTGCAGTTTCTAGTGGGTAAGGCTCAGCAGTGTGCCAAGGACAGATGTTGGGATGCGTTCAATGCCATCCTCGCTCTATGCATATATGGCATTATTCTGTTCCCTAACATGCCCGATTTTGTAGACTTTGATGCGTTTCACATCTTTGCTTCAGGGAATCCAGTCCCTACCCTGATCGGAGATGTCTATCATTCAGTTCACTACAAAAATGAGAACAGGAGGGGGGAAATGTCTCGTGCTGCGTACCATTGCTGTACAAATGGCTTGATAGCCATCTGCCCAAGAGGGGTCCTTTTGTCTTGTCTGCAGCCACAGCCGAGTGGCCTGAGCGTCTGATGAGTTTATCTGCAGAGGATATTGATTGGTTCGACAGAGACAGGTTGGGTACTGAGGTGATCTTCAGTTGCAGCGGGTTTCCTAATGTGCCTTTGATAGGCAGGAAGGGCTGTATAAATTACAATCCGTCGTTGTTGGTCCGCCAGTTCGCGTATGCTTTGAGAACTCCGCCGAAGGAGGAGGAGGTACAGGAATCTCTATACCTCACTGGTATTCTAGAAGGGGATCTGCTGTCCAAGCTTCAGCGCGCATGGAATGGTATCAGTAAGCGAGGAAAGCCTTTGCTGGGAAAAAGCAACAATCAAGCCTACCCTCCGTATTTGACTTGGATCAGAGCCAGAGCCAATGCCATAGGGATGTCGTTTCCTCATGCCAAGCCAGAAAGTCCTCCAATGATCGAAGAGCCTACTACTATGCCCATTCATCAGCATAACCAGGTATTAGCTGAGCGGGATGAATTGAAGCGGGCGAACGAAGAACTGAAGAAGGAATTAGCTCAGCTCCGAAGTGAGAGGAACGAGGCCGTTCATTCTTTCAAAAGGCAGACAGAGTTGGTGAACCAGCTAGGTACAGACCTGACGAAGCAAATAGCCGAGCGTGAACGCATGGGTCGAGACTTCAAGGTTGTCAACGACGTACTGGCTACGAAGAAGCAGCACTTGGACGAGGTATATCGGAGGATATCCAAGTTCAACCAGCACTGGAAGGCTTCCCTGGCCACCAGGAAAGAGCGGGAGGATAAGCTGATGCTGCAGATCTCCAAGCTGGAAGCCGAGGTGAAGGACAGTGAACAGAGGTTTGATGAAGAAACCGCCCGCAGATACGCCGCTGAAGGCCAGCTCAACAAAGCTCTTGCTAACCTGAAGGAGCGCAAGCTGATGTTTGAGTCCAAGAAGCGGAAATTAGAAGATTGCTTCGGCGAAGGAGCATGGGAAGGTTCGATCGAAGGACTTCAGTATACCATTGTGCAGAGGGAATTGCTCGTCGAGGGGTTACTCACTCTGCCAGATCATCTAGAGACGAAGGAGTTATTAGCAGAGTATCGCGCCCGCGGCCGTACTTGACTATTTGTATTCCTTTTGTTTTGATCTTTGTTGTATGATGACCATCACCAGGCTTGTTGGCTGAGGTCACACTGTTGATTCGTCTTGTACTCGCTGATGTTATGTACTGCCTTGATAGGCTTTCTTTATATATGAGATTGTTGTTTCCATGATTGGGCTCGGACTTCTTCTTATTATTATTATCAGCACTGGCACTCAGACACTAGGATCGGGGGAGATCTCCCAAACACACAGACACACGCATGCATCTGCATGAAGCATTTGTATGACGAGCATTTTGTTGTTTTTCCTAACCTTTAGTGTTTACAGGTTTTTTCAGGTTTACAGGTCCCAGGCTGTTTCCGGTGATTCCAGGATTGATCAGAGACTAATTCACCGTTATACAACTAGAGCTAATCAGACCAGGATCATGGATCAAGTGCAGACAGATGTTCAGGAGCTCCGTGAGAGGATGGATCGCTTTATGGAGCTTATGCAGGTGGTCGCCAATGGTCAGGACCAGCTCAGGACTTTGGTTCAGCCGTTGATCTCCAGGGTTGATAGCAACGGCATACTTCATGGCGGGGCTGTGCCTACTCCTCCACCAGTTGATACTCCGCAGAATGGTGTCCCTGTGGCCGGGGTCAACATCAGTGCTAATGGCAATGTGATGGCCAATATCGGACTCAATACGACGGGCGTCGGCAATGGGAGTCTGGGAGCTAATGTCAATATCGGGCCGAGCAACGGCAATGCAGGCGTCGGGAATCTGTTGGTGCCTCAACCATGGCTTGAGGATCATCAGGATGATGTGTTTTCCCAAAGAGGTGCGGAAGCGGAGCTGAATGCTGAAGCGCGGCTCAGTTTCAAAGCACTTAAAGATAAAATGAGAGATATTGAGAATCAGAATATTTTGGGCGTTGATATGTCCAAGCTGGGGTTAATTGTTGATTTCAAGGTACCTCCTAAGTTCAGGGTGCCTGACTTTGAGAAGTATAAGGGCACCACTTGCCCTCGTGTCCACCTGCGATCGTACTACAGGAAGATGTCTTCTTATTCCGAAGACGAGAAGTTGCTGATGCACTTCTTCCAAGATAGTCTCTCCGGGCCATCCCTCGAGTGGTACATGGGCTTGGAGCCCACTAGCATGCGCACATGGAAGGATCTCGCTGAAGCGTTTGTCCACCACTATCAGTACAATAGCGACTTGGCCCCAAACCGAGTCCAGCTCCAAAACCTTTCGCAGAGGAATAATGAAGGATTTAAGGAGTACGCCCAACGGTGGCGTGAGTTGGCTACTCGGGTTCAACCGCCGATGGTTGAGCGCGAGCTCGTGCAGATGTTTGTGGCTACCCTCCCGGGGGTTTACTATGAAAAGCTAGTCAGCGGTATGTCTGGGACGTTCTCAGCTCTCATTACCATGGGCGAGCACGTCGAGAATGGTATCAAGATCGGGAAAATCCAAGGTGAGTCATCCTCATCTGGAGGAGGTGGAAAGAAACCTTATGCTGGTAAACGACGAGAAGGAGATGCGAGCGCTGTGACCAACGCTCGAAGGAAGGGCAAAGGCCCTCAGCAGCAGATAGTCAGTATAAATATCCCAGAAGTTCCACAGCAGCAGCAGCAACCGAATCAGCAGGGATATAGAAAGTACCAGAACCGGGCATCTTTGACAAACCGTCACTTCGAGGCACCGCCCATGTCGTACGCGCAGCTCTTGCAGACTTTGCTTCAACTTCAGTTGGTCCAGAAGAGGACGATGGCTCCCTTGACAGGGGCACTTCCACCAGGGTATGACGCAAATGCCACTTGCGATTTCCATACAGGGGCACCAGGCCACACAATCGAGAACTGCAAAGCCTTTAAGCACAAGGTGCAGGACCTGGTAGATGCCAAGATTATCAACTTCTCCGACAATGTGCCCAATGTCACGAAGAATCCTATGCCAAATCATAGGGGAGGCGGAGTGAACGCCATTATCGAAGAAGAGAGTGCAGATCTGTTGACTGATGTCAAAGATCTCAAGACGCCGCTTAGCTTCGTCAAAGCTAAGTTGTTGAAAAAAGGGTTCTTTCCAGGGTGCGGAGAACTATGCATGGACTGTGCTGCACATTCTGATGGGTGTGAGCAGTTGGTAGAAGGAATCCAAAGTCTGATGACTGAGGGGATTCTGCAATTCAGCCGGAGGGCTGAAAGTGTATCAGGAGAGGTAGTGTTGAAGCAGGCTGATGAAGTCGCCACCATCACCATCCCTCGCCAACCAATAACCATTTCTGCGCCCAGACCGCCTACCATTACTATTACCAAAGCTGGGCCGATACCATTCGAGAGCACTAACGTCGTCCCGTGGCATTATGGGGCTGAAGTCTATTGCAACGGTCAAAAGTTAGAGCTGGAGCCGTATGGGTCAACTGTGGAGAATCTCGCAGGTATCAGTGGTATTACCCGCAGCGGAAGAGTATTTGCACCGCTGAAGGTCGTGGCAGAGAAAGCGGTCAGAGCTAATGCAGCCGATAAGGGTAAAAGCAAAGTCGTCAAAGAGGCCCCGTGTGGGGTAGAGAAGGATTTGCTGGTCAAAGATGCCGAGGAGTTTATGCGGTTGATCAAAAAGAGCGACTACAAGATTGTAGACCATCTTCATCAGAAGCCTTCGAAGATTTCTATTCTCAACCTGTTGCTGTGTTCTGAAGCACACCGCAACGCGCTACTGAAGGTATTGAACGCTGCCTACGTACCGCAAGAGATATCGGTGAATCAGCTAGAAGAGGTGGTAGCCCACGTTAATGCTGGCAATGGGCTAGGTTTCACAGATTTAGAGCTGACGCCAAAAGGCAGAGATCACAACAGCGCCCTGCACATCTCGATAGAGTGTAGGGGCACAATCATGTCGCACGTCCTGGTGGACACGGGTTCGTCGCTGAATGTTCTTCCGAAGAAGGCATTAATGAAGTTGGACACTCGCGGATTGCTTTGTACACCCAGTGATCTGGTTATGAAAGCGTTTGACGGAACTAAGCGCCACGTGTTCGGAGAGTTGACCCTGCCGATCCAAGTCGGTCCGGAAACGTTCGACACGGTCTTTTATATCATGGACATCATGCCTGCCTACAGTCGCCTCTTGGGCCGGCCGTGGATCCATGCTGCTGGTGCCGTGACCTCCACGTTGCACCAGAAGCTAAAATATGTTGTCGGGGGAAGCATAGTAACCGTGTGTGGCGAGGGGGACATAATGGTGAGCCATTTGTCATCCTTTAAGTATGTGGAAATGGATGGCGAAATCCATGAGACTCTCTGCTAGGCATTTGAAGCCGTCAAGGTGAAGGAAGTAGCTCCTGTAGTCACAGAAAAGCCAGAGATGAATCTCTCCTCATTCAAAGAAGCTCGGGCCGTCGTCGAAGTCGGATCCATCCCAGGCTGGGGGCATATTTTGGAGATACCGAACAAGCAGGATAAGTTTGGATTGGGGTATTCTCCTGAAGCTAAAGCTTCTTCTTCTTCGTCTAGCAGTGCGTCACGGGGTAAGGGGCCGGCGGAGTGATTTTCGAAAGCATCAATGCGGCGTCTGAAGACAGCGGGGATAGCGATTGTGATCTCGACTCTTGGATTCAGCCAAGCAAGCCGGGCGAGAGACTCAACAATTGGACCATCAAGGATATCATCCAGCTGACAAGTGAAGAGTAATGATTAACTTTTTCCAATCATTGTACAACCCTATGTCCTACCCGGGGCATAGCGGTTTTATTGTCAGGGCCTTGTTGGATTATGTACATGCATTTTGTTAATAAATCAAAGGCGTTTTCTTCGTATTCGAATATTGTGATCTCTGTTATTCCTGTTTTATATTTGTTTTGAAAAACAATAAAATGGAAATGGGGTTTGTGCTAATCTGCATATTCTTGTTTTAAACTTAACCCTTGTTATTGCAGGATCCATATAACAGATGACATCGACTCTGGACCTTCTACGGCTCACTTCGACTTCGATTGCCCGATCTATCAAGCCGAGGAAGAGATTGATGAAGACGAAGACCTTCCTGAAGAGTTGGCCCGCTTGTTGAAACAAGAGGAAAAGGTTATTCTGCCTCATGAAGAGGAGATTGAGATCGTAAATCTGGGTTCTGAAGAGCTCGTCAGAAACGTCAGGATAGGGGCTGCGCTGCAGAGTGATGTCAAGCAGAGATTGGTCGAGATGCTTCGAGAGTATAGTGACGTCTTTGCTTGGTCATACGAAGATATGCCCGGACTTGACACGGACATCGTGGTCCACCACTTGCCGCTGCGTGAAGATTGCCCTCCCGTTAAGCAGAAGCTTAGGAGAACGAGACCAGATATGGCCGTTAAGATCAAAGAAGAAGTGTAGAAATAGCTTGATGCTGGCTTCTTAGCGGTCACCACTTACCCTTCGTGGGTCACCAACATAGTTCCTGTACCGAAGAAGGACGGTAAGGTACGCATGTGCGTCCATTATCGGGATTTGAATAGGGCGAGCCCTAAAGATGATTTCCCGTTGCCTCATATCGATGTGTTGGTCGACAACACACCCAGTTCTCCGTGTTTTCGTTCATGGATGGCTTCTCCGGTTACAATCAAATCAAGATGGTGCCGGAGGACATGGAGAAAACGACGTTTATCACCCCCTGGGGGACATTTTGCTATAAGGTAATGCCCTTCGGTTTGAAGAACGCAGGGGCCACTTACCAACGAGCGATGGTGACTTTGTTTCATGATATGATTCATCATGAGATCGAGGTCTATGTTGATGACATGATTGCGAAGTCCCAAACGGAGGAAGAGCATCTGGTCAACTTATTGAAGCTTTTTGAGAGGCTTAGGAAGTTCAGGTTGAGGCTGAATCCTAACAAATGCACTTTCGGAGTGCGGTCCGGAAAGTTACTGGGGTTTATCGGTAGTGAACGAGGCATCGAGGTTGATCCTGCGAAAATAAAAGCCATTCAAGAAATGCCAGCGCCGAAAACAGAAAAAGAAGTTCGTGGTTTCCTGGGCCAAATAAACTACATTGCAAGGTTTATCTCTCAGCTCACGGCCACTTGTGAACCGATGTTCAAGCTTTTAAAGAAAGATCGGGCGGTTACTTGGAATGAGGATTGCCATAAGGCATTCGATAAGATAAAGCAGTATCTCCAAGAACCTCCAATCTTGATACCCCTAGTGGCTGGACGGCCATTAATCATGTACTTGACAGTTCTTGAGAATAGTATGGGGTGTGTTCTCGGTCAGCACGACGAGACGGGCAGGAAGGAGCATGCCATTTACTACTTGAGTAAAAAGTTCACTGACTGTGAATCTCGATACTCGATGTTGGAGAAGACGTGTTGTGCACTAGCTTGGGCTGCCAAACGTTTACGACAGTACATGCTCAATCACACCACTATGCTAATTTCGAAGATGGATCCGATCAAGTACGTCTTCGAGAAGCAGGCTCTGTCGGGCAAGATTGCCAGATGGCAAATGGTGTTAACGGAATATGATATTCAGTACGTGTCCCAGAAGGCCATCAAGGGAAGCGTATTGTCTGATTACCTTGCTGAACAGCCGATCGAGGATTACCAGCCGATGAAGTTCGAATTCCCTGACGAGGATATTATGTTTCTTAAAGCGAAGGATTGCGATGAGCCGTTGCCCGGCGAGGGGCCAGATAGGAAATCCTAGTGGAAATTAATATTCGACGGGGCAGTTAATTCCTATGGAAGTGGCATCGGGGCTATCATCACGACTCCCCACGGATCCCACATCCCGTTTACTGCGAGACTGACGTTTCCAGTCACCAACAATGAGGCGGAGTACGAAGCATGCATCATGGTTCTAGAAGAGGCAATTGATTTGAGAATCAAGAACCTAGACGTATATGGTGACTCAGCGCTTGTAATCAACCAGATTAAAGGGGAGTGGGAGACTCGTCAATCGAATTTGGTTCCGTACATGAATTATGCCAGAAGGCTACTTCCGTTCTTCGATCGAGTGGAACTCCATCATGTGCCCAGGGCTGAAAATCAGATGGTTGATGCCTTAGCCACGTTGGCTTCAATGTATAAAGTCAACTTTTGGAATGAGGCTCCAAGAATTGTCCTTTCGCATCTTGATAGACCGGCATTTGTCTTTGCAATCGAGGAAGCCACCGACGGCAAGCCATGGTTCCATGACATCCAGACTTTCCTTATGACTAAGGAGTATCATGTGGGTGCGTCAACCCAGGATAAGAAGACTCTGAGGAGGCTGTCTAGAAACTTTTATCTCAATCCTGATGGAGTGTTGTATAAGAGAAACCACGATCTCGTGCTACTCAGATGTGTAGATGAGAAAGAGGCGAGTATGCTCATGGAAGAAGTCCATGAAGGCACATTTGGTACACACGCCGGCGGGCATGCTATGACGAGAAAGATCCTGAGAGCAGGATACTACTGGCTGACGATGGAGTCGGATTGCTTCAGATTCGCGAAGAGATGTCATAAATGCCAGATTTATGCTGATAAAGTTCATGTGCCGTCGTGCCCGTTAAATGTCATGTCCTCCCCGTGGTCGTTCTCCATGTGGGGCATCGACATGATAGGCAAGATCGAGCCCACTGCATCTAACGGTCATCGCTTCATTCTGGTAGCTATCGACTACTTCACCAAGTGGGTGGAGGCAGCCTCGTATGCTAATGTGACCAAGCAGGTGGTGGCTAAATTCATAAAGAGGGACATCATCTGTCGTTACGGAATTCCCGAACGGATCATTACTGACAATGGTTCGAATCTGAATAATAAGATGATGAAGGAGCTGTGCCAGAGTTTCAAGATCGAACACCACAACTCATCTCCTTACCGGCCGAAGATGAATGGCACCGTCGAAACAGCCAACAAGAACATAAAGAAGATTGTTCAGAAGATGGTTGTGACATACAAAGATTGGCACGCGATGCTGCCATTTGCACTGCACGGTTATCGTACGACGGTACGTACGTCGACCGGGGCAACTCCTTTCTCCTTAGTGTACGGTATGGAAGTTGTCCTACCGTTAGAAGTGGAGATCCCTTCTTTGCGAGTTTTGGTTGATGTGAAACTCGACGAGGCAGAATGGATTACGAATCGTCTGAACCAACTTAGCCTGATGGACGAGAAGAGGTTAGCTTCGATTTCGTTTGGTCGTCTGTACCAAAGCCGAATGAAGAAAGCTTATGATAAGAAGGTGCGTCCTAGAAGCTTTCAGACGGGTGATCTCGTCCTGAAGAAGATTCTTCCGCCACACTCCGATCACCGGGGCAAGTGGACTCCGAATTACGAAGGTCCGTATGTCGTCAGCAAGGTATTCTCGGAAGGAGCTTTGTTGTTATCCACGATGGATGGTGAAGATTTTGCATCCCCGGTGAACGCGCACGCAGTTAAAAAATACTTTGCTTGAAAGCGACCCGCTGGACAAAAAAGGAGAGTCCAGGCAAAAAAGGGGCATCCCGGCGAACCAAAAACAGAATAAAAGGTTCGGGAAAAAATTAGGGATATAAATTGAAAAAATGTACACCCGCGAAGTCGAAAACCTACACTGGGCGGCTTCGGCAAAAAAGGGTATCCCGGTGAACTAAAAACCCGTAAAGGGCGGTTCACGCAAAAGTTAGGGATTTGAAAAAGCAAATGACTGCGTTCCGCGTGTGGACTTTCATTTTTTAGTGGGTTGGAAGACCTGAGGGTCGTTCATCTGAATCAATCTCTTCCGAAGCTGAAGCGTCGGAGAAGTATCAAAGTCGAGTGGGTCATAGAGGGATCAACTCATGGTGTTCGTCTACGCCTCGTTGCCGACATTTGTATATACTGATGTATATTTATGTTTTATTTTTGCGCGGCTTCCTCATTCCAGGAGCTTGCCTCTGTTGTAAAACATTTTTACCCATTCAGGGGTTCGTTATCAATAAAATGCATACTATTCAGCAATTTTGTTTGTCTGTTTAGCGTTTATCTGTTTTGTTTGCGAAAAAGAACGCCGATGTTTTTGATAAAATGCGCATACATAAACTTACTGGCCTAGGCCACTGATTGTTGAAACAATTAAGTACTTGAACATTGTCACGAGATAATAACCTTGATAGGTCCCTTTGAGAAGGGTATCTTGTCTATTTGTTTGTGTTGTTACAAGTGTAGCATATTCCAGACAGTGCGCCGTGCGCATCCCTAAAGCAGGATGATTCCTCTTTCCCCAGCAGAGTTCAGTGGCCTCTCCCCGCAGAGTCTGAACACAAGATAGTAAGCATTGATATGTCTCCCCAGGCAGAGATGATTCTCTCCCCAATCAGATGCGTCCTGAAGGAACGTATCCTCCTCAGCTGAGTCAGGCGCTGAAGCACGTGTTCACCCCCCAGCACCGGGTCACAAGTGCAGGTTTCGTAGGAAGCTATTCGTACGCTGAAGTATGCGGCAACTGATTAGTCCAGACTGAAGTCTCCAGCGGAATTGAAATTCCCTACTAGAGTCGTACTCTCCCCCGAAGTCGGATGATTCCTTCTTCCCCAGCGGAATTGAAATTCCTCATCAGGGTCGTACTCTCTCCAGTGAAGCAGTTGGTACCATGATTGGTTTTCCCCAGTAGAGTGTTGAACAGCTGACGCTGTATTTCCCCCAGAGTCGTATTCTCCAGCGAAGCAGAATGATTTCTCCTTCCTCAGCCGAGTTTGCAGATACCCCAAGAGAGCTGAATCCTTGGAAGTTGCTCAGACCATGATTGGTTTTTTCTCGGTGGAGTGTTGATCAACTGAAGTTGTTTCCCCGCAGAGTCTTATCTCCAAAGAAGTAGCCGAGAAGGCCACGCAGTTTATTCTCGCGATTGACATCGTTTTCCCTCAGCAGGTCTTGGTTCTCGTAGAGCTTCGTTCCCCTGCAGCAATCAACTGAAGTTGTTTCCCCTGCAGCAGCCAACTGAAGTTGTGTCCCCTGCGGAGTCCAATTGATATTGGCGTGACCATGTTCTCCTCAGCAGGATGATTCCTCTATCTGAGTAGCTCTTCCCCCTTGACAGGAGGATTCTCCCCTCGGCATTTATTTTGCTGACGGGATCGCATCATTGTGCATGATTGCATAGCATTTATCATAAACGCATAGCATTTCCACCGTGTGGAGCATGGCGCCGAAGCATATGCATAATAAACATGATCTAGGTTGCTACCGTTCTTGTTTTGCAGGTGTTCCGTTGAAGGATCAGTTGCTCAGGATGATTCCTGACATTCTCCCCAACGAAGTCGCGTGCTCAAGATGATTCTTGAGATCCCCAGCGAAGTCTTCGGTTCAAGATGATTCTTGAATTCCTCAGCAGGGCCGTTTGCTTAAGATGATTCTTAAGATCCCCAGTAGAGTCCCTAGTAAAGGTTGCCCAGGATGATTCCTGAAATCCCCAACAGAGTGTTCACTCAGGATGATTCCTGAAATCTCCAGGTTGGTTATCGGTTCAAGATGATTCTTGAAAGTCCCCGGCGGAGTTATTTGTTCAAGATGATTCTTGAATTCCTCTGCAGAGTTGATTCCCCCCAGAATGATTTCTGGAACCTCGGAGCGGAGTTACTCGATAGTTCTCCAAAGTTCCCCAGCGGCGAAGCATCCTCCCCAGCAGGTTTTCTAACGGCGAAGTTGAAACCTCCCTTAAAGACTCCATGATTGAAGTCTGACCGTGTTAATGAAGCAGTCATCTCAGCTAATGCGGAATGCCCGAGGGCATGATCAACCTGATGGTTGAAGTCCGGCTGATGCCCGACGATTTCCTTGGATGCCTGATGGCATGATCAACCTGACGGTTGAAGTCCGGCTGATGCCCGACAATTTCTTTGGATGCCTGATGGCATGATCAACCTGACGGTTGAAGTTCGGCTGATGCCCAACAGTGTTCTTTGGATGCCTGATGGCATGATCAACTATGTATTACCGGTTCCCGTGTGACCAATTCCCCAATGAAGTTTCTTCACCCTGACGGCGAGGTCAGAGGATGTTTGTTTTTGGCGGCGATGTCAGGTGGTTCAATGCTCCAGCGGCGATGTTGGATGTTTGTTTCTGGCGGCGATGTCAGGTGATTGAGTTCTCTAGCGGCGATGTTGGGTGTTTGTTTCTGGCGGCGATGTCAGATTCTTTCGATTTTCCAGCGGCGATGTTGGATGTTTGTTTCTGACGGCGATGTCAGATTCTTTAGTTTTCCAGCGGTGATGTTGGATGTTTGTTTCCGACGGCGATGTCGGATTCTCTATTTCTCCAGCGGCGATGTTGGATGTTTGTTTTTGACGGCGATGTCAGATTTTGAGTTCTCCAGCGGCGATGTTGGATGTTCGTTTTTGACGGCGAAGTCAGATTATTTTGAGTACTCGACGACGATGTTGGGTGTTTCCCAGATTATTTTGAGTTCTCCAGCGGCGATGTTGGATGTTTGTTTTTGACGGCGATGTCAGACTTTGAGTTCTCCAGCGGCGATGTTGGATGTTTGTTTTTGACGGCGATGTCAGACCCTTTAGTTCTCCGGCGACGATGTCAGGTGACTGAGTTCTCCAGCGGCGATGTTGGATGTTTGATTCTGGCGGCGACGTCAGGTTCCTTTGTAACTCCAGCGGCGATGTTGGGTATTTTGGTTGTCCGACGGCGATGTCAATTTCTTTAGTTTTCCGGCGGCGATGTTGGGTGTTTTGGTTGTCCGACGGCGATGTCAGACGTTTTATTTTCATGAATGCCCGACGGCGAGGTCAGGTGTCTGATGACGATGTCAGAGGAATTCAATGCGGATGACTGACGACAGGGTTCAGATCAGTATGTCTCCAGCTAGTTGTCGTGCGGCTATTATTTCAGTGTTCGAAGATTCGTTCCCGCCATAGTACCGCATGCTTATGCAGTTGGAAAATTTCTGGGTTTATCGGTATTCAACCGTCTCGCACCTTGATTGGCTGAGAGTCGTTCGCTCCTCACCCAGTCAGGTTCAAGCCGTTTGAATAGGGGCAGCTGTTGCACCCCAAAATTTGACCAAAATTTATTTACCTAGCAAGAGTTATATGAGGCTTTGAAGCTAGCCAAGAAGTTTGTTCAAGTGTTCAAAGGTTGATACCTTTGTCAGAGAACTCAAGAGATCCTCAGAGAGCTTGGTTGAAACCAAGGTTGTGTGCCTCATAACTTGAAAGTTGTGGGAGCTCCTCAGATGATTCTGAGACTATGAGGATGGACTTGAAGCTTTGAGGAAGCTTATGATATGTCTTGAAAGCCATCATGAAGCCTAGAGAGGTCATTGTACAAGAATTCAGAAGATTCAACCATGAGTGGTGGAATTAGGGTTTGACTGGGTCAACCCTAGGTCAACTGATGATTTGGAGAGGGTTGAGACCTAATCCAAGAGCCATGTGATCATGGAATGATGCATTGAGATTCTATAAGGATGATTCCTAGACCAACTCATCATGATTGAGGAGTTTGAGAAGTTTTAAGCTAGGGTTTCTAAGGATTGACAGTGTAAAATCCCCTAGTTTGATCCCTATCTTCAAGGCAATTTAGCTCAAGATGTGATTGTCATCTCATCTTCCCCACAACATGAATGTTGTATAGCTTGTTCTTAGCTTTAATTTTAGTACTAGAAGTCCTTGATAGGATTTGTAGAGCTCAAGTTATGACTTTGACAAATTACAGGTCATCTGAGGTATGTAAATCTGGGTCCTTGAAAGTCACCCAACTTGCAGACAACTTTTTCCCTAGTAGGATTATTCCTATGAACTCTTGGTCAACATGAATGTTGAAGAGCATCTTCTTAGCTTCCTAGAGAGTACTAGAAGTCCTTGATAGGATTTGTAGAACTCAACTTATGGCTTTGACAAGTCAAGGGCATTTTGGTCATTTGGAGGTTATAGGTCATTTCAAGCATAAGGCCATATCTCCTAGTTCCAAGCTTCAAATGGAAAAATATTCAACATCAAACTTGCTTAGAATGATGTTTTAAGGCTAGTAGGGAGGTCATGAGATGTTGAAAAGTCTTGTATCAAAAAGTGATAAAAATGGCCTAAAATGGAGGCATAAGTTAATTAAGGTGAAATTGAAAATTGGAAATCACAAGCTATAAATCCAAACCATGTCATATAATAGGTCATTTTGACTCCAAATGACATTCTAAGAACAATGGTTCAGCCACAATTTTGATTTGAGGCTTGGATCATAGGGCTGCTTTGGAATTGGCTTACTTGCATATTAAGGTACCAAACCAAAACTCAAAAGAACTCAATGTACACATTGGTTATGCATTGTAACTCATCCAAAATCTCATGTGGGGATAAATTCAAGTCAGAATTGGTAGTTACAAGGAGCTTGGCATGAGATAGCATGTAAGGAGAATTGGATTCAAAATGCCATGACATGAAAAGTTCAATTTCTCATTGGATGATCCTAGAGGGTTCTAGATGATTCTAAACCACTCTATATAACAAGTCTAACTTGCTCAGATGCAAGGTTGGTGTGAATTGGTGTAGAGAAGAGAGAGTGAGATCCAAATTCTTCCATTGCAAGTCAAGATCAATTTCTTCATTCTTCTTCATTTCCATCCCTTTTTTCTTCACAAACACTTTCCATAGATCCTTCTGAGTGTGTGCATACTGAATTGAAGTTCCATTGATGGAGGATTGAAGGTGTTCCCATTGAATTTGCAAGAATCCATTCACATTCGGATCTTGAAGTGCAAGCATTCTTCCTCCATTTTTTTGCAAACAGAAGTCTTATTATCATCCAAGGATCATTCTTGAAGAGTTTCAAGCCTTGAAGGGAAGGATTTCATCATCTGCCATATCAAGAAACCAGGTTTGCAAATTCTTCCCTACATCATTATTTAGGCATGGTTAGGTTGAATCATTAGTGTAGAATGGCTAGAGACACCTAGGTGATGAATTCTGAAGAGTTTGGGATCATTTGGTGGAGTTTCAGTCATGGACATCATTTCTTTATGGAGCAAAAACTAGTGATATAGTGAGTGATAATGCAAGATTGATAGCTGGTTTTGATTAGGGCAATGTGGTGATCATTTTAGTACCAAGAAAGCTAAGGTTGGTTGAAGTTGAGGATTGATCATATGTTGAAGTGCACCATCGGGTTTGATGATAGAGACCCTTTCAATGGAAACCAAGACTAGGATCGTGTTCAGCATGAAAAACTGAGCAATTTAGTATTTTAGATTGTTGAATTTGATGTTGATTTGAGGTAACACGAAGGGACGGAAATCTGAGTAGGGAACTCGGTTTCATGAAGCTTTCATGGAGTTTCAGCAAAACCCTAGGTTGGAGGAAGAAGACGAAGTCTGGACCGTGAGATCATGCGCTGACTCTTGACTCAAAGACTAATCCAACGGCCTGCGTTCAATTGAATTTTGAGAGGGAAAGCTGAGAGGCTGAAACGCACCGTTTCATTAAACGGTGGTCTTGTGGGCTTAAGTGAATAATGACTATCCCCACCCCCCATCAAGGCCCATTGCATGTTTGAACTATATTTCGTTTCTATTGGCACCGCTTCTTTTTTATTTTCTTTATTTTTCCAATTGTTTTTCTGATTTAACATTGGGCCCAGGCGCATTTCTATTTGTAACCCCCCATTCTGGGCCCAAGCGTGAAATGAACTGCATATGGTTACTGATTGCACCCCATCTCATATTTCCATTTTTATTTTTCTCCATTTTCTTTCATACTTTGGAAAATCACATTAATTTGAAAAATAAATATTTTTAATGGGAGTTTTTTCTCCTACTTCATATTTTTGTCTAGAAAAATATAAAATAAAAACATTTTTCCTTTCATGCATTTTTGGTATTTTTTGTATATTTTCTTCTTTTATTGCTTTTTATTTCTTTTATGTTGATCCATGATTTTGTAGAATTTAGTTTAGGTAGCTCCCTTAGTATTTTTAGGTCATTCTTTTTAGGATAGTTAGATATAGGTTTTAGCTTCCCCCTGGACTTATTCCATATTTTTGTGATGAATTTTAAGATAGTTTTGATTAGATGCCATTAGGTTGTGTAGAATTAGGTCAAACTTCAACATAGGTCCATAATAACATTAGAATTTTGGGTTTTTAGGACAAATTAGGCTATGGGACATATAGGGCATTAAGGGTAGGCATGTAGGATCCCTTAGGAATTATATTAGGATTTAATATAGTAGTATACTATTTTTAGTTGATTTTTGTATTGGTTGATTGTTTGTGTTGCCCTTGTGGGCTTGTATTTTTGTTTGCTTTGCTTTGTGGGCTTGGAGAGCTTGATTTTGGTCTAAGGAGCATTGAGGAGCATACTAGAAGACTTGAAGATGCATTGAGGAGCTTGAGAGCTTGATCTTATTTCTTTTTTGTTGTTTTAGGGTTAGGGATTAGGAAGAGTTTAGATTTAGATAACTTCTTTCTTAAACATGGATGGTATTTGTCACCTCCATTCCTCCCTATGATTCAAAGTCCTTCCATGGTATACACCTCTCTCCTTTGGAGGGATAAGTGAGGTACCTAAGAAGTAGAACTTTTGAGGGAACCATTCCTTTGATGTTGAACCCTTATAGGTCACCTTTGGTGGTCAATAAGCAGTTCAATATCCCCCAGCTTATCCAGTAAGTGATTTCCTCTGGTTTGATTATCTTGAGAGATGTTGAGCTTGAGCTTGAAGATGAAGACTTCTATGAAGATTGTAGAAGAGGATGAATCCTTGAGCATTGCCATTCCAGCTGAAGCTTAAAGAGCAACAAGAGCAAGTTGATACTTGAAGACCCCTGAAGATAAAGTTAAGACTGAAGGATGAAGTTGACACTTCTAAGTGATTGGGATTATTCTGGAGAGCTGAGGCTTGAAGAACAAAGGAAGTTGATACTTGCCTTGATACCTGGAGATCCTGAAGGAGCCCAGTGGATACTTGTGGTTGATAGTGAAGCCTGAAGGTAGAGCTGATCAAGAAGCTGAAGCTTAAAGGAGAAGATAAGTTGAAACTTATGTTGAAGGGCTGAAACCTAGAAAAGAAATTGATATTTGTCAAGAGTGATTGAAGTCTGAAGACTGAGTTGCTGTTGGAAAAGCTGAAGCTTGGAGTTGAGAGAGGAGAGGATCTGCTTTTCTTTTCTGTATTGATGTGTTTTGTTTGACTTGTTTGATGCATTAGAATAAGTTCATATCTATAATAGGTAGAATCTAGGAACATGATTGCACTAGAGGTTGAGTTGCTCCCTCTACTTGTATTGTTACTGTGTGGCTTTGCTTGCGGGTATTCGGTAGAGCTCAGCTCCCTTGCCCATGTGGTTTGTTTGCCTGATGGCATTTCATTTCATTTTATCTGTATGATTGCAGTTTACTGTTTTTGCTTGATAGCATGTTATTTATATTTCAGTATGATTACTGTTATCCATTCTGGCTTGAGGTTGAGATGAGCTTGTGGAGGCTGAAGCCCCACACACATTTCCTCCCTCACTTGCATTGCATGCATTTTACTGTTAAGCTGATGCTTTGTCTGTTTTAGTGTATCATTGACATGATCCCTTAGGACTCTCATTTCCTTTGATAAGGAATTGATGATAGAATTTTCGGTTGAAACCTATGCATGACAACTTCTAGGAGTTCCCTGTTCAAACCTCAACCATAGGATGAATCCATGGCATGACAACAGTAGGACTTGATAGTCTCCCTCCTAGTTGGGCCTGTTCTCTTCTCATCTCAAAGCAGTTTAAGATACAGTAATCATGAATGATTTCTTTCGTACGTTACGAGCCTTAAGCTATCTGAGAAAGGATTGTGGGAGAGTTTCTTTTCCACAGTCTGGATGTTTAGTATGGTACCCTTTGGGTGACATGCGACGCATTCACTCTCAGGTCATAGTCTCTAGTGCGATTAAAATCGCAAACACAATAAAAAACACTTCTTTCGTAAAAGACAGGAAATAAATCGTAGTTTCCCGAACTACGTGAGCTCTGATCTCTCATGCCTGTTGAGAGTACGTAGGCACAAGATGGCGATGTCTTGGCGAGCTACCTTCCCCCATAACCCTTCGTAGGCCGAACTACGTTGACTCTGATTTCTCATTCTCTGATGAGAATACGTAGGCATAAAGTGCGACGCTTTGCCGAGTCATTTTTCTTTTCTTTTTAAGCCAGCCTTGATAGGTAGATAGAATAAAACCAACCCGTCCAAGTAAACACAACAAGCGAGGATCTCGTCGAGTACGACGGACGTGAGGGGTGCTAATACCTTCCCCTTGCGTAACCGACTCCCGAATCCAGACAACGGTTGCGATGACCTTATCTTACCCTTTTTCGTTAGGTTTTTCCGATCGTTTCCTTTCCCGCTCTGAGGGATAAATAACGAAAGGTGGCGACTCTTCTGTTGTGCCGACACCTTATTTTCGCGCAAGCGACATAAGGGTTAATATGTTAGATAAGAATTCAATGACTATGCACATTCTGTTTAGTTGAATCATGTTGGTTATGGTAGCCACATGTTTTTGCTGTAGATATCTAAAATTGAAATCGGCATTGGTAGATTTTTTTTTAGTTATTTGATTTAGCTTAGAATAAATAATGGTTAGGGATAACAGATTATTATTTTAATTGATAATCAATCTTATACTAATTAGATTATTAAAATAGTTAATTATGACTTTTCACTAATGTCAAATTTTCTAGTCTTAATTAGATTTTAAATATTTTAATACAATCTATTTTTTTCAAATATTTTTATAATTAATTTATCGAAGGTAGTGGGCTCTTGGGGTCTAGCATCCCTTGAGTCCTTGAACAACTGTTCTCGAGGCGCACGCCCTTGAGTTACGGTTGTTTCATTTTTCGATTTTCAACTTGTTGTTATTCAATTTAATTGAAATGTCTAAAAAAAAGATATTTTTAAACAATTTTTATTAATTAGATATTTTATAATAAATTCTAAATATTCGTTCTTTTAAAATACAATACATTTTTAAATTATTACCAAATAACATTTTAAATATTAAACTTAAAAAACTACTTTTTTATTAAAGTTAAAATATTTTTCTAAGATATTAAACTTTTTTCAAAACAATTAGTTATTATTAGCTTCTTTTTTTTTTCAAAATTTTTTTTTTATATATAAGCAATTGATTAAATTAGTTTATATGAAAATTAAAACTATTTTTTTGATTAAATTAAACTATTTTCTTAAACAAATTTCAAAATAATTGAATTCTTGGATCTCGCCTTCCTTGAATTTTTAAGCGATCTCGCCTTCTTTGATTTTTAAGCGACCGCTCTCGAGGTGCACACCTTGAGTTGTGACCCTTCCGATCTTATTTTCAAAAATACCTAGCGCGCCTAGATCAGATACGCTAATATTTTCAAACTATTTTCTTAATTAAATCACGAAATAATCGAGTTCTTAGAGTCGCGCATTCCTCGAATTCGAGAGTGACTACTATTGAGGCGTACGCCTCGAATAGCGTGTCACTCAAACTTTTGTTTCTAAAATATTTCCATAATTGTTTGGACAAGTATTCACTATCCAACAAACATATTTCATAATTAATGGAATGAAAAAGATGTCGTTAGGATCTAGCATTCCAACGATATCCCGACTAATTGGTTACGAGGCCGACGTCTCGTTTATCGAATAGTCGTCATTCCTCCTAAATTTCCAACTCGTCTAACCTCGTTCCTCGCCTTCGTGTGATCGAGTCTAAACCCTAGTATGTTTCTAAACCATGTGTCAAATCCAAAATTATTTTATTAACTAAATTGCGAAAGAATTGAGTTCTTGGAGTCTCGCACTCCTTGAATTTTTGAGTAACTACTCTTGGGGCGTACGCTTTAGGTTGTGGTTCGCTCGACCTTTCGTTTATAAAACACGTGCCCTAATTATTTGGACACATATCGTTATTGTCCATTCAAATACACTTTCCTAATTAATTGAATGAAAAAGGTATCATTGGGATCCAGCATTCCAATAATATCCCGATTAATCGATTGCGAGACTGACGTCTCGTTTATCGAGTAGTCGTCATTCTCCCTTAAAATATTCAACCCAACTTGCTTTCCTCGCCTCCGTGCGATTGAAACCTTCTCAAACACATTTCGTAGAATCTTTCGAATGAAAAAGGTGTCATTGGAATCCAGCATTCCAGTAATTCCCCGACTAATCGGTTGTGAGGCTGACGTCTCATTTATCGAATAGTCGTCATTCTCTATCAAATTACCTAACCAAAATCCTCTTTCTCGCCCCCGCCCGATCGAAACCTTAAACCTATTCAAATATATCCTCTAACCAAAACATCCAATGCGATAAACACTAAATTCCTCGCCCTCGTGCGATTTCCAACCAAAACACTTTTTGCCAAGAACATTGTTTAGTCCTTTCTTCCGCGCATAACAAACTCGTGCTTCAGCCTCCCCTAGCGAGCAGACAAGCCAATGTTTAGCAGTTAGAATGCGACCTAAACTCTCGTTCATTCCAAACACCAACCTTTTACCGTAGTTAGCCGAACTACGGCTGCTCTGATTCTTCATTCACTTCTGAATGTAAGATACGTAGGCACAAGATTGCGACGATCTTGGCGAGCATAATCCCCTCTTTTTCCCGTAGTCCCAAGAACTACGAATGCTCTGATTTTCCACTTCTTACAAGTGAAGATACGTAGGCACAAGGGACCCAATCCTTGGCGAGCACACTATCTTAAAACCACTCATTCCCCCCATAGGAGAAACTATAGAAGAAAACAAACAAGCATAGTTAACTTTACTCTCGAATCGATCAAGAGGTTCCCGTTGAGTACAACGGACGTAGAGGGTGCTAATACCTTCCCTCTGTGTAACCGGCTCCCGAACCTAGAATATTGGTTGCGATGACCATGTTCTTATCTCTTTAAAGGTTTTATCGATATTTTCCTATTCCATCCTTGGAATGAATAAAGTTCGGTGGCGACTCTGTTTCGAACAGTATTTTTCCACGGCCATCGCGAGGATCGTATTTTTCGAGGTACGACAGATGGCGACTCTGCTGGGGATCACGCATTGCCCTATGCAAGAGAGAGTCAAGCCTAACTTGACTCGATTCAAGAGTACTAACCTTTTGCTTAACTGTTTTCTTTATATTTATTTTCTCCTATTGTTTATTTCTTGTTTTCTCTTTCTATCGTATGCTGTTTATTATATCTGCCTGCTGGATTCGGGGATAGCATTGCAAGTAAAGCTCTACACCCGAGCTTTGGGAAAAGAAGAGAGAAAACATAGTTAAGAATTGGTAGTAATTAGTGTTAGTCCCCAAGGACTCGCTCCTTGTGTGCCTAGCATGAAAGCTCCTCCAGAATAGACCTTTTCGTAGATCCTATCGTAATGCAGCTAGCCTGTTGCACGATTTTATTCATGAAGGGTCCATGACTCTGGAAACCACTCTTAGAACCAGTTTCTATATTGGTAGTCGTGAAATGTTAGTCTCCGAGGACCCGCTCCTCATGTGCCTAGCATGAGGACTCCGCTCAGGAGAGACCCTATCGTACTCTCGTTATAATATAGCTAGCCTGTTGCGTAATGTTGATGCGATAGGTGTCCGTGATCTTGGGAACCTTATCCATCAACATAGAAGCTATCCCGTGAGTGGGTCTATGGGTAAAGAATCTAGAACTTGCCTGGTATAGCCTACCGGTTAGGTTGCTTTGAGTTGCTTATGTTATCCTGGATCCTGTTTGCACCTGCATTGCATTCGCATATCACTGCATCTGCATTTCATTTGCATCGTATAACATATTCCAAAACCAAAAAGCCTATCCACCCTTTATCCATAATCCGCGGTTGATTTCCCGACACAAGCAATGAACTTGACTTAGTGCTGGAAGACCATGGAACACTTAAGATAGAATCAATTTGAGCTAAGAAAACATGAGAACAACGCAGAAGGCAATAAGAAACAGCTGCCAAAAGTTAGCCCAACCGTGAAGCAAGGAAGAAGAGCTCAGTTCCTCAATACTGGCAGTTTCCTTATCATTTCTATGCATTTGTAGTTTCCTTTATGTTAAGTGCTACTTGCTTTTAGACATTGTTTCTTATTAATGGTATTGTTAATGTAATGATTATGCATGTTTTTGATCAAATCCATTCGTATCCACTCATGTTTTCTCACTTATTTCCAAAATCACAAAGAAATTTACTCCACTTCCTTCATCGCACTGCTGTTTAGCAAAGATTTGATGGAGGATGACGAAAACAAAATACCCATAATTGCTGATAGTATGCTTTTGGATAAAATCTCGCTAATGATGTACAGGCATTGTTTCAAATCCCCAAACACCGGAGAGATAAGGAGTTGGTCCCTAGTCAACCACTTCGAGCCTAGAAGTAGGAGTTTCCTTCGGATTGCTAAACCCTTACGCTTGACCTGGGGCAGGGTAGTGTTCAGTTAACCTGATTACGTACTCAAAAATCAAAAATCCCAAATACAAGATGGTTGTTCATTAATAACCCTTGACATGGCAGTCATTATCCTTCAAAAAAAATTCAAAAGCCTGCTAAGTCGAACACCTCAAAAGGAGACTTAGGCAAAAATCAAGGCAATCCCGATGGAGCTGACAAGCAAAGTCAGTCCATGCAAAAGTTAGGGATCAAAAACAAAACCAAAAGAGGTCCTCAAACCCTCAACAAAAATAAAATAAGATTCAGTGGCCACCTAAGTCAAAGGGTCACTGACATCCATCAAAATCAAAATAAAGTGGCTGCCATTTTGAGCAAACCTTGAATCATCAAGTTTTACACCGTCAAGGTAAAACATGTGCAGAATTAACTGAACGTAGGTATGAAGATTATCACGAAGAAGGGGTGGGTACCAAATCATACTTTGAGCCTTATATCCTTTATTTCTATAACTGTGAACCAGACCGTGTTACAACCCTCAAAAGACCTAATTGAGGCGGGGTTTATTCTGAAAGCATAACTACAGCAAGGTTGCATAAACTGACTCCTACATATTTGCTAATCTTATGCATTGGTGTCATATTCTTGCTATATCTTTCACACCAATTAAATCAGCATTGCGTTTGGATTAACAGTCCACTCGTCACACATTTTCACATCATTCCCAATAAATGATATTTTCATGACTTTCATGAATGTCGCATTAAAATTACCATTTTTGAATGAACACTTTTAACTGCAAGTCAGTACTTGGCATTATGGAAATTCCAACAAAAGAACAATCAAAGCGGAACTTGATCACTCATTGGTGTTGACCTGAATTAAGAATTTCCCCTAACCCTACGAATCTGGGGCAAGTCCTTCTGAGGTTTAAACCGGGGCAGACCACTGCAAGGTTCAGACACTAGGGGCAAATGGGTTCAAGCCATATCTTGGTATAATCATCGCCAAAGTTCTCATCCCAGAAGAAAGTCCATCGAACACCCGGCACACTGGTTGAACTTGGGGCAAACTAGCTGATGGTTGAGGTCAACAAACTTCAAAGGCCTTGGGGTAGAGCAA